>VCKV01000297.1:1200000-1806967 GCA_005876975.1 Drosophila orena
GTCCTTTTTCTTTGTTTTTTTTATGATTTTTTTTTTCTTTTTTTTGTGTGTGTTTGTCGGACG
The DNA here is from genome assembly GCA_005876975.1 of Drosophila orena. Classification (NCBI taxonomy): domain Eukaryota; kingdom Metazoa; phylum Arthropoda; class Insecta; order Diptera; family Drosophilidae; genus Drosophila; species Drosophila orena. The sequence continues at coordinate 1,200,064 of VCKV01000297.1, forward strand.
CGGAGACTGGGAGTTACGGCCACTCAGTCTGTTTGGTCAGGCAGTGCTCCAGTCAGCCAACTGAACTGACAGCTCCGCTGGGCCGTCACTTTGAATGGCTCTGGTTCCAAGCCAAGCAACCCCCAAAAAAGGACGACGCCTGCGCACATCTATGGGTCGATTTGGGCACCATTGCCGGAGTGGCAACTCCGCGCGGAGTGGCCAGCAAGCGACCACGGAGATTCCAACAATTCCGAGCAGCAATCGCATCGAAATGGGTGCCACGGCCTCGTGCAAGAAAACCTCCGGCAGTGGCTATCCGGAGCACGATGATCCCAGCTACCGCAAGTGCCAGGAGCTCAAGGTGAGTCCGTCGCTTTATATAAGCTCCCATAACCCAAATGACCGAGGCGACCACACTCAGATGGAGCGCTGGATCCAGATGCACTACCAGATCAAGCAGCGGGAACAGGCACTGGCCATCGCCCATCACCGGGAGCTCTTCTACTGGCTGAGCGGATTCTATCTGAGTGCTGTCTACGGCTGCGCCAGTTACTACCAGAGGGTCAGGAGCGTGTCCGCGCTGGCTCCGCTCCTGCCGCTCACCTTCGTGGTGGGCTACTATACGGACTGGGCCTACGGCAGCAAGATGCACCGCATCCAAGGTGGGTCTGGGTCTGGGTCTGGGATTTGGATTGTTTGATTTAGTACCATTGGAGAAGGAGCTCTTGCCATATCTATACCATTGAATCAATTGCAGCGGAGGCCAACATGATCATGGAGCACGAGCAGGAGCTGCTCCATTGGCCAGGTGGTCTGCCCACCGTGGCCGGAATCGATGAGGCTCGCGTGGAGACCGAGATGGAGAAGAAAATGCATCCGCACCACATGTAGAGGCAAAAGGCTGCCCCACTCCCCGTTAGCCTGTAGGCGGGATTGGGTTCTCGTGCTCAGGTCCTCGTTCAAAACAACACACACATATGCATATACTCACTCCACAATAAATAGGATTCGGTCCAGGTGTCAGAAATTCGTAAGACCCCTTAGCTAGAATTGTATATTTTTTTTTTGACATAAACAGTGCTGAATGCTGAATGCTGAACTGTGGGGACCATTCAATTTACAACACTTTACAACACTCACCAGCATGTGAATTACGTTTCTCAACCCTTCACTCAACACAGCATTTGAAAATTTCTTACAACGAAGCATTGCATGCATCTAAATCCAATTTTTGCTAAAATGTTCAGTATTCTTAAATTGAAATCACAAGTTAGATAAAGGCTGCCTGAAAATAGATTTAAAACTAATCGAAATAAATGTGACTAGCAAAAAACACATCATCATATCATATTGTTCCAAAGGAGCAATACTTTCACCAAGTTTAACATTCACAAACAAATCGTTTTTTGCACAGAACCCCAGCCAGCCTACAGCGCCAGATAGCTCAAATATAGGCCTATATATATTTATATTATATATATATATTTATATTCAAAAGTCCTCCATAATGACCATTTACTTAGCCGCAGTTTACTCGCTCTTTCTAAACTCTATCTATCTATCCATGTGTGACGCGCTTTACTTTTTCAGCAATTTTTTGAGACAATACTCCTTATATTGGATAGTTAAAATGATTGATATATATATATATTATATACATACATATACTTATGTACACTTGATAAAAGTTTGTAGTCTAGAATGTCTAATAAATGTTTTGCTCCCAGCTCAGAAGGCCAGATCATCGCAGTCCAGCAGTTCGTGCTCAATGAAGTTGCGCGATTCCTTCTTGTAGTGGCGATCACAGAACTCGGCAATCCTGGAGCACGCCTCCTCGATCATCGCCCCGGGCACGGTGAGCACGATCCTCACGTATCCCGGGTACTCAAAGCAGCTGCCCGGCAGACAGAAGACACTCTGCTCGTTAACCAGCTCCTGGACAAAGTGGGTGTCGTCCTTGAATTCCGGGAAACGTTCGATGCTCACGCCGATCATCATGTACATGGCTCCGTTGGGCATCACGGGATCGAGGCCACGCACCTGTTTCAGCATCTTGTGGGCCAGCATGGCATTCGACTGTGAGAGTAAAATAGGCGGTTATTGTGATCAATTTAGCTATAAATTATAAATTATAAATTATACACGTACGTGGAGCACGTCGATCACGCCGTCAAAGTAAGACTGCGGTGTCTTGGACAGGATATCGGGCAAGGCACCCTGGATGATGGTGTTGGAGCCCAGAATGCGACCACACATGTTCTTTAGACCGACAGTGGCGTCGCGCAAACGATTCTTGCGATCGTGCACGATGATCCAGCCCATTCGCCAACCGGGTACCAGGAAGCGCTTGGTCAGACCGCCGCAGGAAAGAACTGGAACCTCTGTGGTCAGGCTGCTCACGGCCAAGTGCTTGGAGCCGGGGAACACAAAGTGCTCGTAGATCTGCTCGTAGAATGCAGGACAGATATAATCCATTTCAGTGTAGCTCGTTGCGGGTGACTTACCTCATCGGCAATGATGGGCAAATAGTGGCGTTCGCAGATGGCAATCAGCTCGCGCAAGTGCTTCTCATCGAAGACGCTGCCACATGGATTGCTCGGATTGTTGATCAACAGGGCGGCGGTATTCTCGTCGATCAGACTCTCCAGCTGAACGAGATCGGCGCGCCACTGCTGATCGGGCAGGAGGTCGTAGTAGCGCACCTCGATATCCATTCCCTCGGCCAGCGTGTAGTACAAGCAGAAGCCTGGTCGCGGCACCAGCACATTCTGGCCACGATCCGCCAGCGCCAGGATGCAGTACTCCAGCGCGGAGGAGCAGCCGCTGCAGAGCACCACCTCGTTGGAATCGATCTCGCCGTCGCTGCGCTGGTGGGCACTGTACTTGGCCACCGCCTTGCGGGCTACCTCGTGACCCATGGTGCTGGCATATCCATTGAACTTGCCGCTCTCCACCGACTGCAGCACCGCCTTCATTGTCTCATCGGCGGCTTTTAGATTGCCAAATGTTGTGGGATCACCTGTTTGAAGAAGAAAGTTCCAAAATGAATTCTAAGTAAATATTTAAAATATATTGTTCCCATACAGAAAATATTCCATATCCCTCAGTAATTTATTGAATAAAGTGTATTTATTTTTGGAAACGGCCTGCAAAACTTCAGGCGAATCGCTGATTGCATTGGGTCAATGGCTAACTCGTTCGTTTCCGCCTAGCTTCGATTCCCGATTCCGATGGGTAAACAAGCAGCCATATAATCTGGCTCAGATCCCGAGTTCGATTCGATTCTCGGCTCCGCCAAACAGGTGGAACTACATTTTATGCAAATGCCCCACAAAACACAAATACACAAATACAAAAATACAGTGCGCGTGCCTCGCTACAGAAATAATACGATATTACTAAAAAAAAAAAAGAAAAGTATAAAAAAATAACAAAAAAAATTAAAATATAAACAAGAACAAGAACAACAGCCGAAACAACAACAGCTTTACAGATTTTATATATCTGGTATGTGGCATATTTTAGCAGAAATTTAGAAACTCGCGATCTGTAAATTTCCTAAGCCAGAAAGCCCGAACTTCTGATATGGCTGATATGGCCCGATTTTGTGGGTGTGTATAACCAGTGGATGTGTGCATCGGCTTACTTCACAATGAAACCGAATTCATTGAGTTAATAAAGCTAGTTTTAGCGGCTTTTGTGCCAAGTCAGTTGCCAAAAATACAAATATATGTTAAGCGGCAAGACGGCGAAAACCGATCGCACATCCGAAATATTCAAATTTGTCCCAAAAAACTGGTAGCCCAAACGTCAGAGATGTTATGGGGATATGGATATGGTGAAATGAGGAGCAGGTTTCCCACGAAACTGGATAGTTAGCACTACCTACAAAAGTATTTATCTATACTATATTTACTATATACTATATTTATCACTAAATTAGCTGATAAGCCACTAAAAAGACGTATTTTTCAAATAATGCAAATGAAAAACGGAATACTGATAACTTAATTTATACATCATGCATGCTAAATGCATAGCATACTTCTGAGAATTCTGCAAGCGATACGCTTTTAAGATTAATTCGGAATGGTTTATTAGTTGTATATTATGTACGATGCATTAAAAGGGTAATTACCAATTACTAAGGTAAGTAGTAAGAGGTTCCTAAAACTTTCCATTCTCTCTTTAGATATAAAAGGTAACAAAGAATATATGGTGCTCACCAATGGACAGCGGTATCATGGGCTTCTCCGGATTCGGCTTGATCTTCAGCGATTCGACAATGTTCCGGATGCGATTGTGCGTGTTAAGGGAGAGCTTGGAGCTCTTTATCTCCCATCCGGATCGCTTCCGACTGCCAATGCTGCTGTTGCTGCTGCTGCTGCTGCTGCTGCTCGTGGTGGTGGTGGCCACCAGGTCCTGCTGCTCCCGGATCTCCTGCGACTGGAGCTGCAGCTCGGCCAGCGCCTGGTCGACTACATCGCAGTTGGGCGTCACCGACGTCGGGGATTCCGGCTCACTGGGACTCCGGCTTGGGCAGCTGGCCCGACTGCGGCTGCTCTGGTATCGGAACTGACTCTCGTTGGCAACACTGCTGGGCATTATCACCAGGCCGGCCCTTTTCCCAATTCAACGAAAGAAAGTCGAAAAAAAAACCAAACAAAAAAAAGAAACACAAGCAAAAATTGCTAATATTTTGGGCACGACGGTATCTCCGGTCCAATTTCTGGCAAATGGAGCACTCTGCTCAAATGAATGTGAAGTTTGTATCCTGTTTATCGTTCCAGACGAGCATTAGAGATGCGATCAATGGGGAACTCTGTGCTGGACGAAAGGGTCGGGTCTTGTGTACGGATGCTTTTCTTTGGATCGTTCTCGGGATCGTATGGATCGGGATCGCTTTTCTCTCAAGTCGTTTGCGAATTCTGTGCTAAACTGATCTACTTCGGCGATATGTTGTGGCTTTTATCGCCTCTGGCGGACTCCGTTTAGCCGATTGCTATATAGGCTCTCCATGTAGACATCCATTCATATATACGCATATCTCATATCTGGGTATATAGCCCACACACTCACATCGCCGGCTATAACGCGCCTGATCTTAGCTTCGGTACGAGCCGAGGGCCGATCGAAAGACAGAAACAACAACAACACAGGGGGCGTCCACTGATTTGAATACCCGCCGGTTCGAAATCATATTCATATAATGCCTGGCCCGGTCCGACTCGAAACCAGATTTTAGTTCGATTTGATTTGATTTGATATAAACAACAACAGGCGCCGCATCGCATCGATATTCATTTAAATGCGCCAAAGTTGTCTATAACATCTTGGGCCAATTTGAAACACCAACCAGCCAGCCAGCCAACCAGCCAACCAACCAACCAACCAACCAACCAAAACCATTACCATTAATGCATATCGAGTGGGGTCGAGGGCTGACAGATAGATTTCGCCCCATCCATCCAACCAACCACCTTCCCACCCACTGAACCACGTGCCGAACAACCCATTTAGCTGGCTAGACACTATCTGTAAGCTTTCCCTGCTCTCTGATCTCAGCGGTCATCGATCCGAGTAACTAGTAACTAGCTGTTCTATACTACCTATTCGTTCCACCATTTTCCTACAAAAAGTATCAGTAGAAGTGAAAGATCATAAACATATTAAAAAGATACATATATATAAAGTTTATGAAATATTTTAAATTGTTTCAGCCCCTTGGTTGGCTATAAAATATACATATTTTGGTATTTAGTTTACTTTGAAACCAGATAGAACGCTTTAGTTGCTCGACTATCAGATACCCGTTACTCAGCTAGTGGTTGATAGCAGCAAAGCTATTTGTCCGCACAAGATAATTGCTACGTTTAAACAAATATTTACTTGTTTACAAGTCAAAATAAGTCTACTTAATATCGCAAAACAACAAACTTTGAAAAATAGTGCGGGAAAATAAAAAAAAATGCACACTAATCACGGCGCATTTTACAATTTATTAGAAAGTGTCCGTAAAATGCACATCTGGACAAACTGCGGAATGCAATGCGATACCAAGTCCATTGATGTAATCCCATCGATTTGCATAATTGCATATGCATAGAGGCTATAGGATATATCTGTATCTGAACCCGATCAACTAGATCAGCTAGATCAGCTAGATAAACTGGCCAAGCACACCTGTTGACAATGGAAACGCAATTTCGCGGATTCACGGAGCGGGGATTCCGGTCGTTTTGGCTCTAATCCCCGGGACAGGAATAAATTGGAAAGTTCCAAACTGCGTTTCACAAACAAATCTTTAGAAACAAGATCTTAGGCCATCTGAGGCAAGATCCTACAAAATCAGACCCTGACAAAAGAAGATTTTTTGGAGCAAAATCATGTGGTGTCGCATATAACGATTTATTTTGACTTCAAATCGGATAAGTGTCAGAAAAAAACAAATAAATTAAATATTATTGCTACAGTGGCAATATGCATATATATTGCTCTAATCGGATTAGAATTTTTGAATGATTGGAATTTGAATTGGAATTGGAATTGGAATAACTGGACTTTGGCGTTAATCTCGTGAAAGGAAAGTATGGAAACCACGTATTTGAACCCTTAAGAATAGATTTCTTATAAAGCCAAAGTAAAAAACATTCAGCATTAAAACTAATTGAGAACCATTCGATCTATCAAACTTTACATTGATATGTATGATAGCCCCCGTTTGGAAATCTCTTTTCTTTATACTTTGAACCAAATATTGTCTATTGAGCGCAGCTAATGGCTGAGTTTATTGCTTGTTATTGCAAATTCCTGGCAATTATGTAAATATTCCTCGTATTTTCACCGTTCCACATGTTTGTGATCTGTTGTGCTCGCCATCTACTATAAGTGGCCTTTTACTTGGCGCGATAAACAAAAATATGTTTTTCGCGCTAGCCTTGCCATTGCATCATAACAGTCCCCGATTTCTCGGAGGCTGGTCAGCCGATTGGTCGGCCGGTGGAGCGAGCCTCCTGCTCACCTCGTTCGGAGCAGGTTTTTATTGAACTTCTTTTTTGTGGCCACTCGCCACCAGTGACCGACTGGTGGTGGTCAAGCCCACCACCACCACCACCTATGTACATATATAGATAACCGAGTTCACGACAATCATTTCATTGTGTAATTTCTTAAGCATCTTGAAACTCAACCCAAGACCTTTCAGGTGTTCTGCTCAACAAAGTGGAACAGCAAATCAAGACAAACCGAACGTTTCGCTGGCTGATCTAGCAAACTAGCAAATAATCAAATTACAATTTTTTCGCTCAGTGAGCAGCACACCGTTTCCTCGTATAAGAAAATCTAAGTGCGGAATCTATTATGAACTTTTATTCTACAAGTAACATGTATGAAAAGAAGAACACATTTTGCGTATATGTACATATAATTCATATTTGTTTTCTGCTCGCGCGATAATGTACCACTGAAACATATGCATACTTAAACATTACTGGTGTACAAAAAAAAAAGGTCAACATAAATGATGTACGGGAATGGGAATATGTATAATACTGCGACTGCGACTGCGACCACGCCTACTTGCGCTTGAACATGTTGCTGAGGCGTCGCTTGGGCGGCGAGTTCTGTAAAGGAACAAGTGGACATGGTTACACATAACGAACGTACAACGCCGAGCAGCAAGATTTGTGCGATTCCCATTGCTTTGGTTTAGGCCAGGTAGACGAGCCCCATTCCCGCCAAGACGCAAGTGATGGCCAGCATCAGTTTGTCCGCCAGTTGCAAGGACAGCCCCACCATCACCAGCAATGCGAGGCCCACGATCAATCGCCCGCGCGGGCTCAGTTGGCGTAAGAACCGCCGGCACTTGGCCATCAGCGAGCGTTGGCTTGTGGGCCTGGGCAGTAGCTGGACATAGGTGAAGTTGATCTTGGGCAGCGGCTGCATGTGTACACTGCCCATCGAAAAGATGGAAGATGAGGCACAGGTCATGTTGGTGGCCCAGCTATTCGCGGTGGCATTGCTGCCAGAGACCACCAGTTGGGAGGGTGTTGGCTCAACTGGCTCCTCAACCGGTTTGTACTCCAGCGGCTGCAGATCAAAGGGTGCCGTGGATTCCATCTCCTTGCACAGCTGCTCAAAGTGCCAGCCGTTCTGGGTCTCCTCCAACACACACTCGCCACCATGTGGCCACCAGGTGGCACAGTTTTCTTGCACATATTGTTGCTGCAGCTGCGAGGTCTCGCTGTGCTCCTCCACGTCATATGTGGTGGACAGGATGCGCCCTAGCACTACCGTCTTGCCCATCAGGATCTGGCTGGGCAAGTGCTCCACATTTCGATTGTTCAGACTGTAATTGTTATTCTCGGCTGACTGAGCAGAGTACGATGGGCCCACCTGGTCCAGGGGACGAAGCTCATCAAAGCGGGCCATCCTCTCACGGCGTCTTTTTCGGGATCTAGATGGGCAATTGGTAAGACGACGGGTATAGCCTTTGGTTAGTTCCAGCAATGCTGCAGTGGACAGGTGCGGAGTGCCCTCCTGTTGGTCGGCGTCTTTAAGAGGTTCTAACTCTGGCCCAGCTTCTGCCTCCACTTCAATCACTTCCTCCTCTTCGGCTTCAGTATCACTGACGTCGATCAGACGCTGCTGATCGTAGTAGGAGCGGCTTTTGCGTGGCGTTGATGTACAAAATTTGACCCCCGTCTGGCGCAACTTACGGCGGTGTATTCCGTTCGTAAGAATCAGCCGCTTGAGCCGCGACAGCTGTGGGATAGGCCAGGCGTATTTGGTCAGTTGCCGGCTGTACTCGAGCCACAGATAAGGACAACATGTGGACGAAATGGACGAAAAATGGACGAAGCACGAATGCAAGCAACTGTCTAAAGCTTTTGACAATTCTATTGACCAATGACACTGAACTTCACCGGCGGGAATATAATAGATGCTCCGAAGGTTCAGTGTCCCTTGGACACATCCAACATAGCAATCAAAACATCGAAAAGCACAAATCTACTCTAGACAGACTCCGCAGTACTTACCTCGTCCCGGGGCAAGCCGCTGCTGCCAACGCTGAACCGCTGCGTGAGGAACTTGAAGCGCGCCGGCGTCTTGAATGTATTGTTATGGTCGCCGAATTCACGCAGGATCTCGCGCGGCGGCTCCGAGCTGCCGAACGATAAACGGCCGCCGTTCTTGCTCGGTGTGGGCGGGCCCGGTCTTTTATAGTGAGTGCCCATAGATTTCTTGCGCGTTCCGGTGCTCGATGAGCTCAGCAAAGCACTCATGCTGTCATCCAGACTGTGCGGTCCGTCCTGCAAAGAATACAAAGAGCACAGGTTTAGAATGAGGACAAAGACATCGAATGGATTGTGACAGAAATAAATATATATATAACAAGACACAGATAAGACGAGCAGCACACATCAATTTCAAGACGCAACAGACTTAACGTGGACAAAAGCTCACTCGGTGTCTAAATAAGGGTTAAGATTAATGGATCTATGGGCGGCGCAAAATGCGTGCCCACTTTGCTGCCTGCGGTGCCTTCAAGGGTGTGGTGTTTGTGCCATGTCTGTTGTTGTTGTTGCTGCTTCTTCTGCTGCTGCTGCTGCTGCTGCTGCCAGCGGACGTCGAATAACTGCTAACGCTTACTTTGAGATCTTCGTCCTGGCTGCCCAAATCGTACTGGGCAGCATAAGTACTCTTCAGATGCGGTGGTTGCAATGAATTTCGATAAATCAGCTCCTCGGCTCTGCGTGGCAAAAAATATCATCTTAATGTTGAGCATACAAATCGAAAAGAGCCAGTGCTTACGTCATGTCTGCCGGCACACGGCCCAATTTCAGATCCGTGAGGTATGTGTTGTTAAAGACCTCGCCCTCTTCATCTTCCATGGCCAGATTGGAGGATGGTACATTGGGCTGCTTGAAGGGCTGCCAGTCATCGTTCGCTACCGACGAACTGGACGAAACGGTGAGCGGTGTGGTGGATGGTTTCGTTTCGCTAATGGGCTGCATCTGCAGGTGGCGCAGCTTGGTGCTAGTGATGGCATGCTGCTTCTGCTGCTCCAGAATCTTCTCGTTCAACCGAACAATCTGGTTGGACAGCTTGCGTGTATGCTCCTCGTATTTGGCAGTCTGGAATAAATGGACCAAATGGAATAAATACCGCAACTCGACAAACTGCGAGCATATCTACCTGGGCGGTGAGCGACTCCACCTCCGTCGCGCTTTTCGACGCGTCCCGTTCCTGCTTCTCCTTCATGCGCGTCATCTCGGCCGTGTACAAGGAGCGCTACAGATGGATGCGTGTGGGTAAACGTGGACGGGTTGAGGCAGAGTATATTCATGTGGGATCGGGCGGCACACATTTCAAAGGACCAAAGCGAGTGAGAGACAGCAGTGAAGACAGTGAGGACAATACAAGCAACATAAAAAAAACACATTTTTGGCAATACATACTGCTCATGTATCATATCACAAAATATTTAACGCTAATAACAAAGTCTACCAAAAGTCATATGTTAACTTAAAACTCGTGAGGTTTGCGAGTCCTAAAGATGATATCTATACCATTAAGGTAGAAAGTGGATACAAGCAGACATAATACTACACCTAAGACACTAAAAATTATCATAAAGATTTGGCTTCGACATTGGGGTTCCGGACATTGGTTGAAATTGGTGCCGCCGTCCACAAGGTGTAAAGCATTCGGACTGACCATTTGACTCGTCTGGACGTTGCGGTGGCAAGGGGATTGCCAGATATGGGAATGGTGGATGCGTGGGATTGCGTGGGATTGCGGTGCGCATGGGTGATTTTCGTTTTGAAGAATTGGGTGGAGAGAGGAAGGAGAGATAAGGCATTTTTAATTTCATGACGACTTGAGAGTGAGTTAAATAAATCTAGTTAGCTGCAATCGCAAAAGAAAATTTGAATATCTAACTAGGAGCTGCCATGGTTCAAAAATTGATAATTTAGCACTGTTATGACTGTTTTGTATGGGGAAAGGATGTGATTACAATTACTAAATCATGTGGTTCGAAAATTATGCATTACATCTTGTTTTATTGAAGATTCTTATAAAGCGCTGTATGCATTTTCAGACGGACAAGACAACATCCAATATATATATTTTCAATAGCAGGATGCCTAACTGAATGTTCTTCTATTCACTGAGTTGCATTTTGTGGAGCTTCGTCACATTTCAAAACTAGTTAGTAAAACGAAACAACGACAACATAAACATGCACAAGCAAAAGCAAAAAAATCCAAACAGTAAGCATGAAATGGCATGGTGCCAGGACGGGATCACATCTCTGCGAATGCTATGCCAGCCAAATGGAACATGAGCAGGACGGTGGACACCAATCTGAACTTGGTGGCATAATGCAAGCGATGCATGATTGCACTGCACACGGAGTAGACACCCTGCGACCATGCCATTTTATGGGAACCTGTAGTTTCGGTTTTGGAATCTCGTTCTAGTAGTTCACAGCGACTTACCATCTTGTTCTTCATCTTTTCCAGCTTGCCCTCCATCTCCAAACGCTGGTCCTTTATCTTCTGCTCGCAGCGCTGAATTTCATCCTTGGCATCGCTATACTTTGCCTGCAGTATCTGGCAGTCTAGCGCTAGCTTGTTGCTCCTCGCCGTCTCCTTATCAGACTCCGTTTGGCGTCCATCAGCCGTGCTATATGTGGCGCCAAGATCTCTCGAACCCTCCGTCTGGTTAGTCTGAACAGAATTCAGATGGGCCAGCTCTTCGTTGCAAGCGGCAAGCAGCCGTTCAAGAGAATCCAGGCGCTGCTTATATAATTCGATGCGTTTCTCAGCTTCACGCGCCTCCTCCTCCATCTGGAGTTTCTGGGCGCCATGCTCGAGCCGAGCGTCGTCCAACTCCAGGACAACTGCGTCTAGCCTATCGGTGACCTCATCCAGCTTTTTCTGGGCCTGTTTACGCTCGGCAGCCTCCTTTTCCAAACGATGCTGCAGTTCGACTACCTCAGGTCTATCAGAGATGTGGGCTAGTTGATCCTTGGCCTGGTTACACTCGGCGATTGCGGTCCTCAGGCGATTCTGTACATCCAATAACTCACTAGCTTTTTCTGCCAGCTCTCGGTTAAGTTGTTCCACCAACAAGTTGTGGCTACCCATCTCAGATTGTAGCTGATGTTGCAAGGTCTCGACATTTGAGATTTGCCCTTTCAGTTTACTGATCGTGTCATCCTTTTCTTGGTTTCGCGTCTCCAACTTATTGATCCGTTCGTAGGCGGTCGCACGATCAGCTTCCGCCGTGGTGTGGCGCTCATGCAATGTTTTTAACTGGTTTTCAAGGGTGACCAGATTCACCTGGAACTCGCGCACTGACTTCACTAAGCGCTCCTTAACCATGCGGAGGTCTTGCTGTGCAGATTTATTTTGACCCTGCAAATCATCTGAATGTTTTTGCTGTGCCTCAAGGGCCGTCTTAACCTGATCAAGTTCTTCCCTCTTCTTGTCGAGCTCCACTTTCAGGGTATTCACAAGCTTTTGTTCTTCCTCTAGCTTTGCCAGCAGACATAGCAATTCCTCCCTACCCTTAACCCCTATTTTCTCTAGTGAGGTCGCAGAAAGAAAACAGTTTTCGAATTTATCCTTCACGAGTTCTTGGTTACGCATACATTGTTCCTCTTCGCTTCCAAGCGTAGACATATCATCCGTGGAGTAGTCTGTCGACAAACTTGAAGATTCCGATATGAGTGGGCGTTCATTTTTGCCCAATTGCTCTTCCAGCTCTTTGCAAAGATTTCTAAGATCTCCGCAGCGCTTATCGTATTCTTTGCAACGGTTTTCTTGATTATCTCTAGCAGTCATAGTTAGTTTTTTGCACACTTCCTCCAAACTTAACAATTTATCATTAGTTTCCTTCAGATTTATTTGCAAGCCCTCATTTTCTTCGGCCTCTCTGCCACATTCTGCTTCAAGAGCTGTCAACTGTTTTTCATACATATCCTTCAACTCGGAAATTTTCTCTTCTTTTTCTTCTGCCTGTTTGCCACATTCAGCTTTAAGAGCTGCCATCTGTTTTTCATACATATCCTTCATCTCGGTGATTTTCTCTTCTTTTTTCCCGGCCTCTTTATCGCATTCAGCTTTAAAAGTTGCCATCTGTTTTTCATACACATCCTTCATCTCGGAAATTTTCTCTTCTTTTCTCTTGGCCTCTTTGTCGCATTCAGCTTTAGCAGCATTCATATTGGCAATTTCTATTTTCAGTCCATCCAGCATTTTTTTACAGTCGTCTAAGTCCATTGAACTGCGCCTTTCCGATGTCTCCAATTCGACGACTCTGTTTAAGCGACTTTCCAGCTCATTTTGCGCTCTTAACAGACTCTCACTCAATTCCGAATGCACGGTGTGCTGACTAGCAACCTCTTTCTGCAGCTCAGCAACCTGCTGCTCTATTTGCGCCTTAGATTGGGTGAGCTGGCTTACCAACGACGAGGACCACTGGTACCGCACCTCCATCTGGTCATACATGTTCAAAAACTGGATCATGCAATTGCCCAGCTGCTGGGGGGTGTTAATGCCATAAAAATCTTTGTGAAGGCGATTCCTTATGGAACCTATAAACCTAATGGCTTCCACATAGTAGTGTTGTAGCTCCTGGTGCGCTACGTTTAACCTCTGGGTCATTTGCTCCGCATTCCTGTGCTGCTCGCATATAGCATTTTCCAGATGGACTATCCTTTGGTTCTTGCTGCCGATTTCTTGCTCTAGCACTTTTATGAGTTCCTTCAGTTTTTCGGAGTTTTTTTCTCCATGGGTGCTCTTCAAAACGAGCTCTTCGTTTTTAGCTTGCAGCTCATTCATTTCCCTCTTAAGAGCATCAGACGATAGCAATGCACTCTCAATTAACTTTTCAATCTCCTCAAACCGCCGTTCAATTTGCACCGATCCCACGGAGGTGGCTGAGCTGATAGGCGAGGATATCTGTAATTCGCTAGCTCCCAAGAGAGTAAGGATGCGGGTCAGGAAACGATCAACATTCTGGTTATGCTCATCAAATTCCAACAGCTGTGCACTCTGCTTTTCCATTTCAATCTCCTTATCAAGCTTATTACTGGTGTTTATCTGCTTGTCCCTTTGAGCTTTTAGCTTATTATATTTCTTCCCGAGATTATCGAATTGCGCCTGCACGTTGATCAAGTGACTTATGCGAGCAACCATGGTCTCGATGTCTTGCACCTTCAGCATACTGGTTAAATCATCTAGGGTCGCGTTCTTAATATTTAGTGCTTTTCGGCACACCGTATACTTGAATCTTATAAACTCATTGCGCTGCTGCAAATTCTTCGCATCGATTCCTTGATCTGCGATTTGGCTGATCATTTCTGAATTCCTTTTCCGCAGCTCTAGCATTTCAGCGCCTACATCTTTCATCTTCTGTTCTTTCTCGGCTAGCTGCAGATTGATATTGGCCAGGTGTTGATCCCGGATGGCAATGATCGATTTAAGCTCATCGCATTTTTCATTAAGCCTCTTCATGTCTAACTGCCGTTTGTTGTTTTCCGATCTTATATCGGCTTCCTTCATATGACCATTCTGATTGCTGCCACATTCCAAAGCCGTTATTGTGACCTTGGCCTTATCCAGCTCTCTTTGCCTGCCCTCCAGGGAATTTCTTAAACATTTGCTTTTCACTAATAGTCTTTTGACGTACTCAGACTGATCGTCGCATTCCTTCTTCATTCGCGTATTTTGGCTCACCAAATCAACAAAGTTACTCTCGATCGCAGAAATGCTGGACAATAGGGACAACGAAGTCCATTCTACCGGATAGTCGTGATCGATTTTGTGCTTCTGGAGAAAACTTGACAGGGCCCGGCATATCTTCAGCTGGCAATTGTTCCGATTCTGCAGCTCCTCCTTTAGCTCGGCATTCTCGTGCTCCTTCTCGCGTAGCTGCTTGTCGATCACAGAACTGGCCAAATTCTCGGGTGTGGTGTTCGGCGACAGAGAACAGTTTAGCAAATCCGAGGAGGCGTTTAAGACCTCACGTCGACCGTGAAGCTCCTCGCGTGCTACTTGAAGACACTGATCCAATTCCTGTTTTTCGCGCTCCAGGGACGTGATCCTATCTTCCCTGGACGAGACGATACGCATCAAGTCTTCTACACGGTTTTCAAGCACTTGGACGCGGTCCGTATACTCCAACAATCGCTCTCCTGTCAGACTCAGCTATTTAAGGAATCAATGAATCATTAGTTTTACTTGCATATATGTATATTGAATATAATCTGTACAGTTGCGAATCATTTAAAGCTAGTTTTCCACAGACAAACAGAACAGGTAACTTACCCTCTCGGACAGCTCGGACTTTTCGGCGCACAAATCATGCAGCTTATCGGTAATCTCGGCGATTGCTGCCTCCTTTTGACCGATTTCCTTTAAGTGAGTCGTCTTCATCTGAAATGAGGTAAAGTTTTATTGGTTTATTGCTCCCGCTACCTGTGACAATCTGCTGGTCTACTTACACGTTCACACTCATGTGGCATGACGGAGTTTTCGTCATCATGCTGCTCTTCGGCCAGCTTTGAATTCTTCAGTTTTTCCATTTCAACCTTGGCAATCATTTTCTCTGTAATGCATACGATTATGAAATTACATGTAAAATGTTTTGAAAGCAGTGCATTCTAACCTCTTTTGAGTACTTTGATGAGATCGTCTTTCTCCAATTGCTGCTCCTCCAGCACGGTCTTCTCGTAACGCACCACCTCCAGTTGGGCACGAATGTCGCGCAGCTCCTTGGTGCGTTGCTCCAGTAGCTCTGTTTTCGGGGTCGCAGGAGGTGGCATTTTGGAGGCAGACATCTGATGGCGAAGACGTTCGCGATGATTTTGCAACTTTGGCGTGCTGCTAGACGGCTGTGGCAATGATGATGCGTCGTGCCCATCCTCGCCCCCCAGATCGGGTATCGGGATGCTGCTGGGATGACACGGGCTGCCTGGGACGGAAACCTCCCGTCGGTTAACCGCTGGCACCTTGTCGATCGACTCACGTAGATATTGTATTGTCAACTCTTTGTCCACGGTCTCACCAAGGAAGGACGCGATGCAGGTCTGCGTCGGCTCCGGCATCTTTTTGCAGATGCTGTGAAAGAACACGCTTGGCTGCTTTACGCACGAGTAATGCAATAGCAGTGTATACACGTAGACGTACTCCGAAGGCAGCAAGTCTCTACCTAAGTCCTCCAAGTGAACAGTGAACTCTGGATAGTTTTCTGCATGAAAAAATGTAAATTTTAGTGTTTTAGCATCGGGGAGATGGCTAAATTTTAAACAGACAAATCTGAAACCTATTTTTAAAAGCTAAGGAATATCTGAGGTTCTTATACTAGGGGTTAAAATTTTAGAAATATTATTTTCTATATAGCTAATGTGAATTCGCGTGAAAATTATTTATGAGCTGGCTATGATTTTTTTTTTTGTTTTAGAACTTGTATGAATATTCTATCCCTATCCTCTAGAAATGTCATATGCACGAAAGGGAAAATTGTTTCAGCCTGGAACGCAACTTACCCATGAGGAATTCCTGCAACAGGGTTCGGTATTTCTTGGGCTGAACCTGCAGCGCCTTCTCTCCCTTCTCCGTTTTCGTCTCCTGGATCATTTGAACGAAGATCGCGAAGAAGGAATCGATGTCCGATTGCTCCAAGCTAATGTAGTTGTGTTCGATGAACTGGCACTCGCCAATCTGCCGGAGGATCGGGTTACTCTCAATGATCGCCAGTGCGCGATGCGAGATTCACTTACCCACTGGAGTAGGACCTTGCGCCAGCTGCGCAAGTTCATTGTGAATGTGTGTAAGTTTGAGCGTGCCTTTGCGTAGAATAATCACAATTTCATTGCGGGAATCCAGCGGAACGGTACTTTTCCCGAATACACAATACAATACAAGGGCAAAAACGGGACTCGACCGAAAACGCGACCAAAAATCTGTACAGTAGGTACAGCTGCTCCGAGCAACCGATGATAACTTACTAAATCCAGTCAACAGTCTAGACCACTACAAATTTTGACAGTTCCAAAAACGAGTACATGGGTAACTAGATACGAACAAACGGATCTTTTCTTTTCGGCGCGTCGTTTAATTCAAATGCCGACGCGCTACGACGCCATGTGAAGTGTGTTCGGGCATTGGCATTGGTGGTATCGGACTATCGATACTTTCTAGGGGTAAGCCTGGGGGACTCCACTAGATGCTTCTCTGCAATCGATATCCCTGCGAGAGATGTGGCATGCGATTCCACTATGCCACTTGCGTAATACGAGAAACAGCTGTTTCATATAAAATTTTGAAAAATACTTTACTTTACGAAGGTATCCATATAAAAATGGAATTAATCTATAGATGTATGATATGTTTTCGGCTTGGTATATTGATATTGATATTGCCAATTTTATGTTAGAATATATTATTTATTGCAATTTGCATAGTCTAATAAATCTAGTTAATTTCCCGCCATGCTGAAAAAGTAAGCAAACCTATATTGGATTTTAACAAGCGTATAAGTACATACATAAGTGCCATATCCCATAAATATTGTACCTTCTTAATTTTTATAAAATAAGTTAAGTACTTAAAGCTAAGAAAGCCTTCTGATATTATCTGATATTATCTGATAATAATAAATGTGATTATAACATTAAGTCTATATCATTTATATAAATATACTTTTTTTGCAATCAAAGTTATGATTTTTTCTGGCAAGTGTGCATACATATATTTTAACTCAATAATTATTGATAGAAAATCTCAACACAAACGTCCGTAAGTTGACCCACCTCTATCTTTCCTGCCATAGATAGATGGCGGCACTGGTCAGGAAACAAGCAACCAAGTGGCTTCTGTTTCTGGGGGAATTCCTTAAACCGGTGGCCAATAGCGGCCGCCTGTGGTCCACCACATGTAAACTATTAAATTGCAATAACATTAACCAATGACCGAAAACAATGTGCCCGGAATTATCGCCCACTCCGCGTCTCTGGGCACGCACACGAGCACAGGGAGGCAGAACATCTATGGATGGTGCTGATCGTAAAAATAACGCCACCATCAATTCGGACAAACAACTGATGTACTTTTGAAGGTGATTTGTACAAAGAAGTATAACATTTTCCAGTAAGGAAGTAGGAGGAATAGGCGATATGGTGGAGGGTGGGGCGAAACCGACCGGTTCCACACACCTCGAACTAAAAATATTTATTCAGTTACATAAATTAGTTTTACAACTTACTAAAAACCAATTGTAAACAGAACATTGGGAAAATATTTAGAGCTATTCCCGATATTCCCGCGACTTCATTGGTTTCCGAAAGCCAGATGGGCAGAACTGTGTGCACAATACAATTCTCACGTATTTAGCATTGATTTCGTTACGGAGATCGCTACGTTTCCTTCCTCTGATTGCCGTCTATTTATAAAGGCGTGCTTCCTGTTTATATTTTTTATAATACATTTATTTATTCGATACAATGGCGAGGTTGGCCCTCCTGGTCGGGAAAAAAAAAAACAAAAAAAAATTACTCCACTTCCACATGCATATGTACAGCATCTATACAGCCAATGTATGGGTTTGTCTCACGGAATCGAGCTGACACGCACCACCTGCGTTAGGGGCAAGGTGTCCAGGCGCTGTATTCGCTGGCGTTTCTCGCCGGGATGGGGCTGGGCGCCCGCGGTGGACGCAGGACCAGAGCCTGTACTGCGACCGGGCTTCGAGCCCGGACTCGGACTCGGACCCGGACCCGGACCCGGACCGCCAGCAGAATCCGCGCTGTCGCTCTGTGCCTCCACCAGCTTAACATGGGCGATGGTGTGGCCGAAAAGCTTCTGCCGGAAACTGGGCCTCTTGGGCGCCCCACGATGCACTCCGATGTCCGGCGCCTGTTGGCGCTGATGGGTGCGTTGATGGTGCTCCTCCTGTTCCACGGAGCGCTCCTTGTGGCGATGGCGTCGCTGCTTCTTGCGGTGCTCACCACCACCAGTCGACAGCAGCTCGTTCACATAGTGCAGCGAGCTTGAGGCACTGCCCGTGGAATCCGTGCCGGAGTGTCCATGCTGCGACTGCGCCTTCTTCGCGTGGCGCGCATGCTTCTCCTCCAGCTCGATCTTGTTCTTCAGCGTCACCTCCTCGATGTGCCGCTCCTGCAAAATGGAAGAGCATCCCTGAGCATCATTTGGCACTCCTGGAATGGAAGTCTCCTACAAACATGGCTCGCCTGCGCTTGTCCCTCTTGGCCAGAACGACCACCCAGGCGCCGTAGGAGAGCATGATGCCCGCCGGCACCAGGACGCCAGCCAGCGAGTTCTCCGACTTCCGGACGCAGGCATGGTAGACGGCCAGGAAGAGCACTGTGGAGATGGATGCGTTGAGTTCGTGGTACAGTCGTACTTCGCTTACAACGACAACTGCGAAAAACGCATGCGAACGCAAGACGTTGGCAATTCTCTATGTGGTAGAGTTTTTAGTCTTATATACTAGTGCGAGCTAAGCTTTTCTCCAAAATAAAACTAAATCGAAAATTAAAATGAAAAGTTTTCCTATAGAAAAAGATGGTAGTATTGAAGAAATATCAACAAACTTATACAGGTAATTTAGTTGATCAATCCTGAACCTATTAAAACCCATATTATATTTGCATGTTTGGTTATGTTTGGTTGGAAATGGCTGAATATTTTTCCGTTTGCTCGTGCTTGCTAAGCAGATCATACTTGTATGCCACTAAACTCCCGAAAACTTACCCAGAAAACAGACGATCACGGCCACCAGGCGTCCATTGGCTTTTCGCTCCTCCTGCAAAGGGACAACGTGGGGATAATGTGGATACGGGGATATGAGAATTGGGGCCACCAAGCGAATCATTTTTGGGTTTCAGGCGCAGCAGAATCGGAATCGAAATCAGAATTTCAGAGATCAGAAGCATTTCAGCATTTTCAGGGCTACTGGGTTGGCTCTCTTTCTGTTTTTGTGAGTGATGCCATAAAAGCAATTGTTTACAATTTTCACGTTCCATGCATATAGAGGTTTATACACTGGAAAAAAAAGCAATAAACTTGCAGCTACAGCACAGTGCTACATTCTTAGGATGGAAATTGCGACCTTCCACAAGCACAAGCAACTTTGTAGCACCACTTGTAAGTGCAATAAAAAAAAATGTAGTTTACTACGGAAAAAGAAAGAGATGAAGTTTTTTACAAGTAGGAAAAAGTCAAGTGCCTTGGATTTTGAAATTCCAAAAATGTTTAAGGCATATCCAGCTTGCCAATTAAATTGAATTTAATTGCACAAAACATTCCGAAAGGGAACCCTAATACAAGTTTGATTATCTTACACTTCATAAAATGGCGTGATTTATACAAACGCTTTGAAATTTTGTGCATGTGGGAATTGTGTTGATTTCGTTTCGTTACTTGTTTTTCCAAAAATGCCCGCCTGATTTTGTTAGATTTGTATTAAATAAGTTTGGAAACTTTCGTAAAATAATGAGAATGGGAACGCACGTTAAGTTCAAATTAATGATTTGAGAAATTCTTCTTTCAGTGTCATTTTCTGCACTTGCTATATTTTCCAGTTAACTGAAAACTATTAATTTTCAAATGCATTCTTAAGGTCCGCTGTATGTGCAAAAAGATCTAAGGCGAAACTAAACGAACATTTCGGTTTTTATGTCCGACACATTCTAGTAATTCCGCCGATAATGACGGCGCCACAAACGATGGCGTCGTACAAACTTTGAGAGACGTCTGCAAATCTCGGAAAAGCTCAGGAAAAACTGGAAGTCGTAACAGTGATCCATGCGTAATGACGTGCTCGTAAATCAAGGTGTTTCCAATGAATCACGACACGACACGGAAAAAAAAGCGAGAGCACTAATGTGCACTAAATGTGCATATGGTTATCGTTTAGGTATTGTTTAGTTTTCATGGATTCTTTCATATAGATGAATGGAAAAGAAAAAGAACACAATCGTTAAATGTGTAATTCAGCACTGAAAAGTGAATTATTAGCTAAAAAAATTATGTATGTAGATACATAGTATGTATCTTTGTAAATATTCGAAATTTCTCATCATTTGGGATATTTAGGGGATGTAAGGAAGATTTTGTCTCTAACTTTCGTTTTTTAAGAGACTTTTAGACTTTTGACACTTAGGAAAAACACGTCCTAAACTCGAACTTACGCGCGACTTGAGGTCGAGGATCTCGTTGAGGTTCTCCTGGATGATCTCCTCCTCCGACATGGACGTAATGCTCTTCCGGGCAACCAAGGAGGAGAGTGCGTCCGGCGATTTGGGCACCGCCGGATTGGAGCACACCGTGCCCGCTCCACGGGGCATTGCGGCCGGAAACCTCGGCTCCGGCTGGCGATTTGGGGCGGTCGCGGGCATGGGCGTGGCTTTACGGCGGAAGAAATGGCTTACGTACTAGTTCGGCTTAAGCGGAAAATCGGCGGAAGAACAAGGCGAATTTTCACAATTGGAATGAAGATCGCGTCCGGCCAGCGATCAAAAATCGAGTGAGAAGCGAAATTGTGTGGTTACGAGCCCAAACCTCCGCGTTTCTTTTTTTTCGCGACTTCGTCCGATTTCTGCGGGCGATTTGTTGTTATTTGTTGTTTATTTACAATGCAGTAAATAATTGTTCGGCTGGCTGTGTGTGCCCCAAGTTCATATCGAATCTGATGCGTATATAGTATGTATGCGTATATACACAGCGACCGAAATATGCAGCAATTAAATTGTTTATTTTTATGCAAAAGATTTGCAGCTTTTTTGAAAACCGATAACCGATACAAGTTAGCTGTAAAAGGCAATGAACAAATGTGTTTATATAATATTATTGTAATAGTCCCAATTTTATTACTACGTAGCCTTATATAAATATAAATATAACAAAAATACTGTTGTAAATATTTGTTCCTCATTTTCATTGTACAGCCTTTTGGGAGAATTCCCCCAATAATATTTTCAGCCCAGTCAGTGTGAACAAAGCTATCGATATATCGAACGCAGCTACGCGACCATCGCTGCTATCGATTGTGCCGTGGCATCGATGATTTGACAGCTGGACACCTCGATAGACGAAAAGCGTTTTGCATCTCCTGATATCGATTGCTCGCCTCGGACGAATCCTCCAAAGGAATCCCAGGCCGGCGAGCACTCGCTGCATCGGCATCCACATCTGCGCCAGCAACAGTCCACCTGACCAACCGCTACGCCGTCGTCCCATCAAGGGCGCCCGCCGTCTTCGTCGTCAGCAGCCAGCAGCAGCAGCAGGAGCAGGAGAGGCGGAGCCACTGTGGCAGTATGGCTCAGTCTCATCGGGATCGGGAGCGCGGCTCCGGGCCACTGCCCAACCGCTGGCTCTACTGTCCGCGCAAGAGCGACTCCATCATTGCGGAGCGCTTCCTGGCCTTCAAGACGCCGCTGAGCCAGAGCTTCCAGGACAAGATGCCCATCGAGTGCACCTTCCGCCCCGAGATGCTCTTCGACTACTGCAAGACGCTCAAAGTAAGTAGGCCGAAAGCGGAGCCTCTCCCAACCCACTTATCCAACCATCTCGTGGTTTCAGTTGAAACTGGGCCTCTGGGTGGACCTGACCAACACGAAACGCTTCTACGATCGGTCCACGGTGGAGGAGCGCGGGGCGCAGTATATTAAGCTGCAGTGCCGTGGACATGGCGAGACGCCCTCGCCGGAGCAGACACACAGTTTCATCGAGATCGTGGACAACTTCATTAACGAGCGTCCCTTCGACGTTATTGCTGTGCATTGCACGCACGGCTTCAACCGCACTGGCTTCCTGATCGTCTCCTACATGGTCGAGCGACTCGATTGCTCCGTGGAAGCAGCGCTCGCTGTCTTTGCCAACGCCCGGCCGCCTGGCATCTACAAGCAGGACTACATCAACGAGCTGTACAAGCGCTACGAGGACGAAGAGGACGCTCCTGCGGCACCAGAACAGCCCAATTGGTGCCTGGACTATGATGATAGCAACGGCGATGGCTCGGTGCCCGACAACCGGAAGCGTCACTTTGACAACAACAGCTCCTCCACGTCACAGCAGGCCGGCGAGCAGGATGATGACACAGAGGAGCTGGAGGGAGAGGACGCGGGCGGTGACGGAGACGCCTCCACCTCGGACGGTCAGCTGCGAAAGAAGCGCCGCCGTGAGATTGTCGTCAAGAATGCCACTTTCATGGCTGGAGTGCCGGGCGTGCGGCAGGTTTGCGACCAGCCGCGTCTGGGCGATCTGCAGCGCAAGGTGCAGGACTGGTGCCAGTGGAAAAAGAACGGCTTCCCCGGATCACAGCCCGTGTCAATGGACAGGCAGAACATAAAGCGCCTCAGCGAGATACCCTATCGGGTGTCGTGGAAGGCGGACGGTACACGTTATATGATGCTCATCGATGGCCGCGACGAGGTTTACTTCTTCGATCGCAACCACTCGTGTTTCCAGGTGGAGAACGTGGCATTCGTGGATGGCAAGAACCTAAACGAACACCTCGACGGCACTCTCCTCGACGGGGTAAGTGATTGTCGGTGATTGTTCTGATTGCAACTAATCATACTTGTATTCGATCGTGCAGGAGATGGTGCTGGACAAGATCGGCGAGACCGTAACGCCGCGCTACCTCGTCTACGACATTGTGCGTCTATCGCATCGCGATGTGCGGGACGAGCCATTCTATCCCAATCGACTGGACTACATTAAGAAGGATGTTATAGGTGAGTACCGTGGAGACTGTAATCTTCAAAGGATTCATTGATTTGACACCGCAGGACCCCGCATCCTGGGCATGAAGCATGGCATCATCAATCAGCGACTGCAGGCGTTCAGTGTGCGCGGCAAGGACTTCTGGGACATTTGGATGTCTGCCCGCCTGCTGGGCGAGAAGTTCTCGCGGACACTGGCACACGAACCGGATGGCCTCATCTTCCAGCCATCCCAGCAGCCCTACACGGCTGGCGTGTGCTCCGACGTCTTTAAATGGAAGCCACATGAACTCAACTCGGTTGACTTTCGACTCAAGATCATAACAGAGCGTGGCGAAGGGTGAGTATTGTTCTATCTTACCACGGACTCAATAATTGAGCGCCTTTTTACCTCTGACAGCTTGATCACCAAGAAGGTGGGCTTCCTTTTTGTGGGCGGTCACGATGCACCCTTCGGACGGATGCAAAAGCTGACGAAGGAGATGAGGGACTTGGACAACAGGATCGTCGAGTGCACCATGAATCAGTTCGGCAACTGGGAGTTCATGCGCGAGCGAACGGACAAGAAGCATCCCAACAGTTTCAACACAGCCCGCTGTAAGTAGCAATTCTGTCCAGCAGTGGGATCCCCAGTTGAATTATATTGAAATATTGGAATACCATTTTAGCCGTTATGGAGAGCATAAAGCACCCAGTCACCAAGGACTATCTACTAAACTTTATCGGGAGCTCCGGCTTTCGTGATGATCATGCCATGATGCCGCCGCCACCCAATGCCCATCCACATCCACATCCCCATGGCCATGGCCATGGCCACCACCATGGCGGTCCGCCCGGGCATCGTCGGCCCCACTGAGCGTACGCACCTAGCCGCACCTCACGCCTCATCTCCCCATCACACCATTAAACCCGACACTAGGAAATTAAACAGCCCCTAATAAATACAATTCAAATCGAGAATTATGTACACACAACTCTGTGTTGGCCGAAAAACTGTGTGAACTGTATGTTTGTTGGGTTCGTTGGACTAAGATGGTGGTATGTCGTCCTTTTATAATAAGGATTAGGATGACTCCATCAGTTCAGGATTGCACAAAATACAGGACAATTCCAAATTCAACATAGCTCAGTACGAAAAACAACATGAAATCCATATTTTTAAAGCACCACATATTGCAATTCTTTTTATTGAGATGCACACTTTGTAAACCCAACAGAGGTATTCCAGTTACGCTAGCATTCAACTACTCCCAGCACTTAAGGCAGTTGCAAGGCAAGGTCCATTCCAAAAAAAAGAGGGCATTACACATGCAGTACAAACATAGCCAAACAGATATCAGTTACATAAAATAAGAGGAGCGCCTCAGTTGAGCAGGCTGCCATTGTCGCGCAGAACCTCCGCCTCCAGCTGGCCGAGATGGAGCAGGGCAACCAGGGCGGCGCCTTGCTCCGCCTGCTTCTTGTTCTTCTCCCAGAAGGAGCTGCTGAATCGCTGGCCATCGAAGGTGCAAATGGAGCGGAACAGCTTGTCGCACTGCTGCGTTTCGTAGGCTGGCGGGGATTTGCCAGCCCTTCCAGCGTGCACATATAGCTGCGTTTTCGGCAGATGGTTATCTGTGGGCGGAAATACCAGATGAAATATGGCCACCAAGCAATAGTGAACCGAAACACTTACCACTGGGATAAGTGGAGCGCAGGAATGGCATATTCCGGCAAATGACGCCGGCGTACTCGTCCGTTATGGCCGTGTCCGCATCCTCCAGTTTCTGTCGCTTGGCCAGCGCCTCCGGTGGCTCCACCTCCGCCCGTCCCGAGTTGCCCATCGTCTTCAACTCCCTCTGCTTGCGCCGGCAGTAGTCGCCCAGCTCCCATATCTCGCAGATCTGTTGCAGCGTCTGGCACTGAAGGAAGCGCTTGCCCCGCGGCGTCTCCTGCAGCTCCCTGAGTATGCTCTGCACACAGTACTTGGAGTTGTGCGGCGCATTGTCGTAGTCGACGCACAGGCGCAGGTACTTCTCGATCAGCTCGTCCATGGGCAGCAAACCCTCCGGCCTGAAGATGCTCACATTGATCTGGGCAGCACGGGCCACCATCACGCTATCGGCGCCGCATTCCAGCTGAAATTTGCGCAGATCCTCGTAGCAGTGCATGTTTCTCGAACCGCCATTGGCGATAATCGGGATGTCCACTGCCTGGGCAACGGCGCGCAGTACCTCGGGATGGGCAGCATGCTGTGGTCGCTCGACGCTCGTTCTCGCATGAATCCCAATGGCAGCGATACCTGTGGCGGCCAGTTTCTGGACCAGATCGATTGTATCCTTCACGTCCGGCAGGATGCGTATTTTGCAGGTGACTGGAATGTCCAAGCCGGAGCAGAGGGTGCGCAGAATGAGTGCCGCCTTGTCGGGAACAGCGAGCAGGGCGGCGCCCATGCCGCCCTTGATGGAGAACTCCTTGGGACAGCCCATGTTGATGTCCAGACCGGATATATCGCGCTGCAGCAGCTTGCCAACGGCCAGGGCGCGTCCCGCATCGCTGGTGCCCATCTGGAGCACCAGGCGTGACGTTTCCTGGGCGCAGGTGCGGAATACAATCGTTCCATCCGACGGATCCACAAAGTCGACCGTTCCCAGAGCCGCTGCAAGGGTTAACCAAAGGAATTAGATGAGCTATGTCGATGGATATATGGGGGCCATGTCCATTTACGATTCGGCCGGCGAATGCTCTTGATCAGCTTGAGGTCCACCAGCTCCTCGGTGTAAACGATGCCCGCGCCCATTTCCAGAGCCAACAGTCGCATGGGCAGCGTGCCCACGCGCACCATGGGCGCCAGGATGAGCTTGTTGCGGTAGTCCAGTCTCTGCCGTGTCTTCATGCTGAAGGACTTCCTCAGAATAGTCGGCAATCGCAGCATGGATTGGATTCGAAACCGAATTCGCGGATTCAGCTGTTGCACGCCGTGGAATTGGGGGCGTCTGCACGTGAGCTCATGGCGGCCTCTGCATGCCGCGGAGAGCCGTCATTCAAGGTACGATTTGTACGCCATACAATCTTAACGCTATGTGAATATTATTGGTTCATTTTTAAATTGCATATTTCTTATTGATAAGAAATGATTTTACTTGTGCTGCTTTAATACTCGGGACAGTGAATTCTGCCTACATAGTATTGTTTGATTGTATTCTGCCTACTGATTATTGTTATGTTTTCTTTCCTTTTCTATAAAAAGAATTAATCAATTGCTTACAAATGAAAATATAAGAATATTGCGCACTTATCCTGTAATAAAATCGTACAATAACTTTCCTCTTTAATGATTTATAACAATTTCGCTTGGTGTATTTTAGTATTTATTTTAACGTACTAACGTATTCACGGTATATTTTATCTCGTTATCGATAACAGACAGTATTGTTTTTGTCAACAACCAAACAAGCCAAAAATTTTGTTTTTTGTTTTGGCACAGAAATGGCTGGATAACCGCGAATCCCCGAGAGAATCGCCAACCAAGCGAGACACCCGCCATAACTGGGAGAGGTCAGAGGTCGGCGGACAGCGAATAGAGCACAAAGGCGAGGCGCGAATAAAGCTGGAACCCAAAGAGAACTCCGCAAGTGGGCATTAATTGGATTAGCAGCGCAGAACAACGACGAAAAAAGCGGGAACAAGAGCCATTAAGGTCTGGCCCAGCAACGTGACCATAGCCAGGCTATCCCGATCCACGGAAAAGCCCAGCACAGGATCCGGATCCTCTTGAGGAGCACAATTCGCCCTGACAACACAGCCAGAGGCACAGCAGCAGAAATCCTTGGACAGCATCGGCCAGGCGAGCGGAACAAGTGGCCCCAGCGACTCTGGCCCATCGGTTATGCCCAACGCGTGCCCTGGTACGCGGGTGGGGAACTGGGACTGGGACGCAGCCTGCAGGCGACGGTCGACACACTGAGGCTGACCTACGGCCACCGCCCACGGCAGCTGGCGCTGGCCATGTCCCTGCTGGCCAACGGCGAACCAGCGCAGTCCAGCGACACGGACAGCCCGGCAGCAGAGGCGGACGTCCTGATCGATTTCACGCCCATGCTGCAGCGGCAAAGGCAGGGCGATTACGGCGGTTGGTTCGGATGCGACAGCAAGATGCAGTCGGCGCAGTCCGATCAGGGCTATTACATGGAGCAGTATGTGCTGGGCGTGCTCGATTTCAGCTCACAGTACGGCATCGATTACAGCATCTCGTATACGGCAACAAATGTGATTGGCAGGCCAACGAAATTCCCTGCCTATGGCGACTATCCGGAGACCTTTCCCATGGTGAGTCCATGCAGAAGCATCCGTACAGGCTTCCCATTCAACTCTCGCCCGCAGCGCACCTATGGCGACTGGTGGCAGCGGGCACCGTCCGCAACGCGTGAGATTCAACCCCAGAATCTGCCGAAGCTGGAGACACACGACTATGTTGGTAAGACGCCCGGTTCAAGGTATCCGGTTAGGTTAATCATATCCACTTGCAGTTGGTTCCGAATTTGTTTGGGCTAAATATCCATTAGACTCTTCAATTTCTGTCTCAGTTTGCAAGGTTATAAAGACTAGAGGAAACTCACTATTTCATCATGCCATTTATCGATTCCAGTGGTATATTTCGAGGAGTTTGTGGTGCCCACCGAAGTGGCCATCTTTGAGACCTTCAATCCGGGCGCCGTTGTCCGCATCTGGGCGTACGGCCTGACCAAACACTGGACCTGTCTGTGGGAGGCCACCGAAAGCGATCTAGCACGGCCGCCCTTGGACTCCCGTCGCTTTGCGCCAGCACTGAAGAAGACCATGATGGTAACGAAGTGAGTACTTGGCGACTGATGCTGGTAAGAGTGGAATCGGAATATAGCACCCAAATCTTTGGCAGAACGCTGCGTATCGACTTCAATCACAGCCGACTCAATTACTACACCGAAATCGATGCCATCATGCTGTGCGGCCGAACCGTCTCCAAAACGCAAAACCTACTGGCCAAGCAGCAGAGGACACAGCAGAGCCGGACGCTGCTGTCGCCGCCACCAGAGGTTACTGACTCACCGCCAAGCGATGGCAGTGGCGGACCAATTAGCTATAAGCTGCGCACCCTAAAGTTCCAGCCGAATTGCGGCGAAGACGGTGCCACCAAGCTGCACGAGTTCATCAACAACGATCTTAGCCAATTCCTGGCGGACAATTGCGTGGATGGCGGGGAGATGCCGCCACAAGTCTGTCTCACGGATCTGCCATTCGAGATCCTTTTGCGCATACTCAGCTACCTGGACCTGAAGTCCCTGTTCCGCGTGGGCCAAGTGTCGCGCACCTTCTACGACATCTCCACGCATCCGCTGCTCTACGCCGAGCTCAGCCTGAAGCCCTACTGGCATGTGGCCAGCTCGGAGCTGTTGTGCACCCTGGCGCGCCGGGCCACCATGTTGCGCAAGCTGGATCTGTCTTGGTGCGGCGGCTTCGGCAATGTCTCGCCCACCGAATTCAAGAAGTGGGTTCACCATAATACCGACTCGTATTGAGCCTTCATCTAAAAATGATGACTGCTTTCAGATTCCTGACCCAACGCGGCGATAATCTTACCCACCTGCGGCTTAACTCCTGCAAGTTTCTCAACGCCAGCTGCATTGAGAACGTGGGCATAGTCTGTGATAATCTGATAGGTGGGCTTTTTCGTGTCATTATCGTACGTTTTATCTATACATTCCTATATTCGCTCGCAGAGTTGAGCCTGCGCAACTGTGCCACTGATCCGCCGCTGCTAAATTTCTCCTGTCTGGCCAATCTCAAGAACCTGGAGCGTCTCGATCTCTTCCAAACGTACTTCGAAACGGAACTGCTGCTCAGCATGCTCGAGGGCAACCGCAAGCTAAAGCACCTAAACCTTGGTGAGCTAGAGGGTTTCAACTTTAATCGTGTAACCAATTCAATTTGGTCCACTTTCCATTAGCATTTTGTGGTGTCTCGGTGAACATGGACAATGTGGCCGCCCATTTGGCCACGTACAACACGCAGTTGATCTCGCTGGATCTGTGGAAGGCGCACTTTCTGTCGGCCAGAGGATTGCAATCGCTGGCGCGTCTCCATCAGTTGGAGGAGCTGGACTTGGGCTGGTGGTGAGTACTCCTCGATGGAACTGCGTATTCCTTTGATAAAGCATTCTTCTCCTTTAGCTTGAGGGAGTCATCGCTCGGAGATGGCCTGTTCCAGCTGCTGTCCAACTGCCCCAAGCTGAAGAAGCTCTTCTTGTCGGCGGTGCGAGGAACCACCGAACGCGATCTCATGCATATTGCCGCCTTGGGCAAGAATCTGGAGCAGCTGGACCTCATGGGCATTCTGAACATAACGCACGAGCGCGTTTATGAGTAGGTTTCTGTCCCATTCGTGTTGGAAGTTTCTGTTCTCGATCGCTTGACCATTGCCTCAATTCAATTTCAGCATTCTGGTTCACTGCCCCAAGCTGCAATTGCTGGACCTGAGTTTCTGCGACAACATCATGGATCGGGATGTGAGTAGATAGATCTGCGATAGAGTTATGCTTTCCATTCGTAGCTAATGCCTTTCATTACTCAGTTCGATTTGCTGGCGGATTGGTCGCGACAATTCAACGTGGACATGAAGAGCAGTCGCCGTCATTGAAGCGGAAATGGCGAAACCGGAAGTGGGATAATCCAGTCCTGGTAGCTACCCTAATTATGCATAGTGCAATACTAAGTGTACTTTTAGATCACACACTCTCCCTCTTCGTTTATAGTAAAGTGTTATATATATATGTGCTGTTATGAATATGAAACCTTTGATATTAAACTTGGCGATTTTTTAATCACTTCAACTAATGCTTAGCACATCATGCTTTTTAATGGCAGAAGTTGGGAATAAATCTAATGCTTTATTGATTCAAAATAATGTTGAAATTGATTTTTTGCAGGCACAACATTACTTTCAATATGCCTTAAAACAGAGCCGCAAGAATTCCTTATTCTATAAATAAATATGCGTCGATACTATCGGTAAATATACCAGAATACTGGCATCACTATGCCAACAGTGTGACCGCACTCTAGCATTGCTCATTAAAGTTATGCAGCTAGAGTAGAAAGATACAAATCAAATTGAATTTTAAAATATGCAAACCAAAAATGATGATATTTATTAAACTTAAATATTATTAAGTTACATGGCAATATTTGCATTTCTCATATCGTTGGAACTCAAGAACTTCCATTCGATACTCACGACCTAGCTCGCCATCCCTGGCTGCCATCTCTAACTCATTTTCCAATAAGAAACACTAGCGCAGTGCGCTTATCAAAATTAGTTGGTAAATTTAATTAGTTGCTTGTAGTAAGAACAATCGAGGGCAAGTTGGGAGCTGTCACTCGGAGCGACAGATGACCCAGCTCCTGGCCCGGAACAGCCGGATTGTGAGAGCCAGCGGTGTGGGGGGACTTTGGCAGCCAGCTGTGCAGCACCAGCAGCAACAACAACAATAACAACAAAGTAACGAGGTCGCAGGACCAAAAGAAGGCGGAGAAGGAGGAGGAGGAGCAGGAGCAGGAGGTATGTATGTGTGTGTACACGGTTGGGCAGCCGCCCCCTCCTACGGCCACGCCCCCAAGCAGCACGTACACATCGTGTAATTGCCGTAAATTATTGATGTGGCTGAGCATTATGCGGCTTGCGGGCGTGCCCGTCCATCTATGGAGTTGCTAAACGATTGGGCTACCATTCGGGCTGCCATTCCATTTGTGTATATCCATTAGATCCAGTGACACGCAGCCATGCGCTTTAACAGGCCGGAACTGAACTCCCTGGCCAGTAATCCAGCAACACGGTTCGACAAGGAGGGCCTGCTCATCATCACCGACCGCCAGGAGGGCTTCCTTTGGCGCTCCAGCGAAGGTATGGATTGCACCACTACCATTTGGTCACCCATGCACATCCATGCACATGCACCAGCACATGCACACACACCCACACACACCCACACACATCCACACACACTCACACCATCCAATCCTGTCCAGGCACTTGGCTTATGCACTTCATTCTACCGCCCACAGTCAGAGTTGAACGTTGGTGTAAACTGCGTGGCAATTTACTGTTCTACCTCAAGGATAAGGACCCCAAGTCAGCGGTGGCCGGCCTCCTGGTGCTGGAGAACTGTCGTGCGCGCATTCAGAATGACGAGCGTGATCCCGAGGGCTACGTTTTCGATCTAGGTAGGGTGGTACTTGTCTACTCTTATATGAGTATTATGCTAATAACTGAGTGTTTTAGATTTCAAGGACAGCTCATCGGAGCGTTTCATCACACGCTCGTCGGCCGAACGCCTGGCCTGGGTGCAGTGCATCGAGCAGGCCTCCAGCGAGAAGTTGAACGTGCTCATCCGCCAGCTAAAGGATCAGATTGTCAGCCAGAGTCGCCAGCCGGGCAGCGGGGCATCCTCCATGGGCAATCACATTGACCTCGGCATGCCGCTGGAGCCGCAAATGCAGGAGCAGCTACAACTGCACGGCCAGCCGGCGGAGGAGTTGTCTGTGGCCGTGTCTGTGCCCACGGAAGTGGTGGCGCCGTTTGAAGGTGATCTTATACAGTTCTAACCCAAAAACCAAAACCAAAATGAAACCCAAACAATCGGGAGACGCGGCGGTCGTTATTGTTTTTATTTTTGTTAACCAGTTACCCAGATACTGAGCCATGTCACCACTGTGCCACCAACTGCACCCCAAAACCTCTCGCTCACTTCCATGCACCCACCCACATCCGGTACTGTAATAGAATTGGATTCCATCTTGGAATCAACCAACCAAAGGCGCTTCATTCGCAAACATTCTGCACATGCTAACACATTTATGTATGTTGCATCAGTTGAATCTAATCGAGATCGCAGGAGGTGGGCTGTGCGATTGAACTGAAACTAAGCCACCAGTTTTCATTGCTCCATTTTCGAATTTATATGTTGTATAATTATGTGTAATCCCGACGGGAGCTGGAGGTGCATTGCGTTGCGATCCATGTGATTGGACTGAAAATGATGAATTTATTCTTGGAATAAACTTTGTTTTGCTTATGAATTTAAACGGAATTAACCAGTTGTTTGTTATTCAATCCTCTCCTGCTTTAGCTGTGCCGCCAGCTGTTCGGTTCCGTTCTGTTCTGTTCCGTTCTGTTCTGTTCTGTTCTGTTCAGTTCTGTTCCATTGCATCACCCGCCTGCGATCTGACCTGGTCTACTCTTACTTACAGAACTCGATCTCTCGGAGCTGCCCATTTGCGAGACGGCCCTCTCCTGTGATACCCTGCCCCTGGACACGATGGGGCGAGCGCCCAACCCGCAGGTGGTGTGTTCGCTGCTGCCGACGGCTGGAGAGGATTGCGTGTGGCGGGAGCACGCACGCACCGAGCTGCAGGAGCGCACACGCACACCCCAATTCCTCTGCACCATGCGCTTCCAGCGCAGCGCCGGCTTGTCGGCCAGCACACGCCTTCGCTTCAGCGTCTTCGATGTCCGCGAACGGATGACGCTCACCGCAGTGCCGCTGGGACACGCCGAGGTGGCCCTGGGCGTCATCCAGGACACCAGCCGGCTGCGCCTGCCACTGACATCGCCGCGCGGCGAGTGCGGCTTCATCACGCTGGCCTCCTGGTCACCCGATGCTGCCGTGGAGCCCGGCCAGTCGGGGAACGGACCGCCGCGCTCCAGCACACAGCTCTTCGAGGGATCGGCAGGCGCCGGGGGAGCCACCACGAGCAGCAGACGAGGTGAGATTGGCATCATTTCCAGACTTTGTACATCCAACGGTTCTGGGTTCTATTCGATATGATTTGGATTTGGGTTTGGGTTTTTGGAGTACCTTCGCGAAAACGACAAGGAGAAGTATAGAAAGTGCTCTCCGGTTCGAAATTGAAAACATTTAGTATCTTTCGGATGCATCTACCCTAGTGACCCATATCATATGCTCCCCTCCGCAGCCCATCGGCGCACCCAGTCGCTGCCGCCGAAGCTGGGAGTCCGCCTGTTTATGCCGCAGCAGTGCGGCCTGCAGCGGGTGTGCTCCAATCCCCGCCTGCGCACATATCGGCTTCACTCGTCGCTGGGAGCGGACATCAGTGTGCAGGAGACGCTGCTGGAGTCGCGCCTGTGCTGCCAGCTGCCACAGCAGCTGCTCTCCATCTGGATACAGCGCGAGAAGGAGCTGCTGCAGGAGATCTCCGGCATGGGCGAGCTGAGCGGCGAGTGGCGCTGGCGACAGATGAACCTGCTGGAGGAGCACCTGTGCCTGCTGAAGGACTACTCGCAGGCCAAGCAGAATATCCAGCAGCTGGCGCGTGATGGTGTCTCCTTCAAGCGCTCCTCGGCGAAGGCGGACGAGGCGCTGGAGTTCCTTCCGGTCAATCTGCACGTGCAGCGGATGTGGGCACAGAACGACACGCTGCAGCGACGTGGCCTCCTGGACGTGGTCACCGTGGGCGCCTTCACGCGCCACGATGCCAAGGGACGCAAGTGCGGCGGTCTCATCAAGTGAGTGGGTTGCATCATCCTTATGGAGCCATAACTTATTGATCCTTTTACTTTGGCCAGACTGCTGCAGGAGAGCAAATCCTGGAAGCTGGAGCAGAGCAATGCGTGCAAGGTGCAGGCGGCCAATGATGCCGTGCAGGCCACCAAGCAGCTGCGCAAGGAGATCGTCGAGCTGATGTCGCAGCTGCTGCAGTTGGCCAGTCGGCGCAGCTCCAAGGACATGATGCCGCTCTGCAACCAAATGGTGGCTCGCACACGCACGCTGCTTAATCTGTGGGAGCCGAGCATTGTGGAGGAGGCGGTGGCCTTCATCGAGCGCCATCGCATTATCGAGGAGCCGGAGAACGTGCTGATGGAGCCGATGTCGCCGTTCCGCAAGATAACCCAACAACTGACCGCGCTGGAGCTGAAGTCACCGGAGCTGGAGGACTTTGCCACGCCGGTAGTAGCGCCACCGGATCTCTGGCCACGTGGCCAGCCGCCGCTGATGCGCTCGAACAGTTGGCATCCGAGCAACAGCTCGCCGTCCAGCTCGCTGGATATCCGGGCCATCGATTCGCTGCAGCATGTGGTGAAATGCTACAACGATCACTTGCGCAGCCTGGAGCAGGGCAGGAATCCAGGTCGCCAGGCCGAGGAGGAGGAGGAGGCCACATATCAGTCGCTGCCTGTTGCCTGGCAAACGCAATCGGAGGCCACCACATCCGCGCTAGTTCCGCCATCGGATCCGCCAGCTGATTTATCCGTACTTCAGCTTATCGATCTGGACGAGATCGGACGGCAGGCGCAGCGACAACGGCAGCATCAGCATCAGCAGCCACCGGCCGGCTTTCTGGACACCAAGCTGATGAGCTCCTCGCCGTCGGCCAACTATTACCGGCCGACGGAGGAGCCGGAGCCACTGGATCTCACCCAGCTGAACATCGAGGCGAGCGTAATGTGCCTGGTCAGCAAGCTGAAGTTCTTTTGCGGACGCTGCGACAGTCCGGCGATCCGGCTGCGTCATCCGAAGGCGCCCATCAAGCGGGAGGGATTCGCTGTGGCACCACAACAGGCGCCGGACGTGATTGCGGCCTCAGCAGCCGGCAAGCAGGCGCCCAATCTCGCACTGGATCTCAAGCCGCAGTCAGTGGGAAGTGGCGGCTCCACATCCGGCTCGGTGGCCGTAAAGAAGGGCAACAAGTTCACCGATGGCCTGGATCTATCGATGACCACGGACTGGGCGGCGGAACTGCGTCCCAGCATGCGGAAACTGCGCCACGCCATGGATCGCCTCCTGAAGACCGCCCGACTGATGCACTCGGTGCAGCGGCTGCAGCAAGACATGCGCTGCAATCGTCTCCAGGCGAGCATCATGTACCGCAGGGATGTCTGCTTCTCCCAGGCGGTAAGTATCATTATTTGGATTCTTGTGAAGCTCTTGAAACGATCTCTCAACCTTGCTAGCTAACTGCTCTGGTCAGCTCCTTGATGCTGCGTCTGTGGGGCAGCGAGCTGGACATGGGCTATCTGGTGATGCTGCGCGACCTGGGGCCACTGGCCTACTTCGAGGGCCTGCTGACGCTGTACGGCAACGAGGCGGACATGTGGAGCGACATGTGCATCGCCATCGAGGACCTGTCCGCCGTCAGTTTCCAGCTGGTGCGGGCGCAGGGTGAGGTCGCTCAGGCGCCCACGCCTCGGATCACCGGATCGCGGCAAGCGCTGGAGGTGCAGCTACCTGTGCCCGAGCACTCGCTGCCGGGCAATGGCACCTCCATTTCGTTCAAGATCACGCCCGTCTTCTTCAACATCGGCATCAACGAGAAGGCCAGCTTTGCCGAGACGCTGGGTCAGACCAAGGAGCAGCATCGGTCCAACTGGGACAACTACTTGCGCCTGAGCCAGTACTTTGGCCGGTACCGGAAGCTGGGACTCGGTTCCGTGGACACTGGCGAATCGCTGCAGTCTTTGCTCGGCTTTATGGAGCAGCAGCTGCGCGCCAACGTGTCCAAGAACGTGAAGATCCTGCACCTGGCCGAGGATGCGTGCCGTTTGATGGACGGCCTGCGGTTCACCTCGTGCAAGAGCGCCAAGGATCGCACTGGCATGGCAGTGACCTTGGAGCAGTGTCGTGTCCTGGTGCGCGAGTTCCAGCTGCCGGCTAAGCATGTGCCCTACGCGCTCAGCACCATGCGAAGGTGAGTTTGGAATTTGAAGTGCATGGATGATTTGGTGATTTCCACTCACGCTACTTGATTTCAGTGAGGGCACACGCATGGACAACGTTCTCAAGAACATCGGGAAGCGAAAGTATGCCTTCAATCGAACTCAGGTCTCTTTTCTGCCGGCCATGTACAGGCCGCCAGTAGGTAGTTACGGCAAGGCGCAGACTTAAGGACGCCACTGGGTATCCGTTTCCGGACGTCCCATTGTCCCATTGAAGAGCGGACGTTACTTAATTCAATGAACCGACCGCAGTTGGTCACCAGGGACAACGGAACACAGAGATACATCAGGATATATCAGCGAAGCAAAGGAGAACGTATAAAACTGTGCCAAAATAACCAATTTAGCGCGAGGCAAGCAAAGTGAATAACGAATAAGTTAAAACAAATAGGTAACTAATTAAATTTGCACATTGATGGAGTATCTTCCGGACAATTGTTAACGCATCACACGATTCCAATTTCGATTCCGTAGCATGGACTATATGTAATCCCCCTTCCCATATTTATTTAGGCTATATCCGCGTAGTGGTAGCTTGCAGACGAGGCAACCGTGTACTTTAACGACTCATGTACTTCCAATGAATAAAAAAACAGAACTTGTTAACCACTATTACACACAAAACTTAACAGCGCCGAATCCCTAGTAATCCTGCACCCGCCCGGTGCCCAAACGATCTTTCCGGATCTCGGTCCTCAGCCACGAGGGCACATCGCGTATGGGATGGGCGTTGGGGTAGCGCAGCGGCTTTTCTGGCCCCTCGAAGGGATGCGTTTTGGCCAGCTTGCGCTCCAGATACTCCTTGTTCACCTGCTTCTGGTCGCGGTGCTTGTCCATGTACAGATTGAAGGGCTGCTTCAGCGGGAAGAACTTCTGGTCGCTCAGATAGGCCTTGGGAAAGTCGTACTCATAAGCGGGCTCCTTGCTTTCTGCGCGACAGATACCCAGATAACCAGCATGAGTATGAGCTCCGGTAAGCTATGTTTCTACTCACTCAAGACATCGTGGTAGAACTGCGTCAATGACTCGTCCCAGTTGGTCTGATAGAAGGCCAGGCCAGCCGGCGTCAGCTGCTCCTGGTGCTGGCGATAGAAGTCCAGGGTGCTGAAGGTGCGCTTCTCCAGATTGCTGTAGTCGGCATCAGCCAGCTGATAAGAGCCGAGATCATGGCGCGCCTGCTGTTTGTAGAGCACAAAGACCATGCGCTGGTAACCAACGCCGCGCGGCGGGAACGGCGGTAGATACTCGGCGAGAACCTGGCCCTCGTTCACCTTGCCGTTGGGTATGTTGGCACTGGACAAAAAAAACCGAGGATTAGCCTAGGATCATGCATAATAGAACGGAACTTACATGAACCAATGCAGGCACTCGGCAGTTCCATTTGTGTAGTGTGCGTCGGGATTGCTGGCCACCAGGGTCCAGTAAGTGTCCTGACCGGCGGCTTGTCCCGTAATGGGATCCACTAGGCCATCGAAGCTAATCTGAGGCGCTTTGGCTGCCTCCGTGGGCTTGATCACGTTGCCATTGTAGACGGGTGCCAGGCTATCGCCCTCCAGCTGGTAGCTTATGTTGAGCGGCACGCGGGGCACAAAGTAGGCGCTGCCGAAGAGGTGCTCGAAGATGCCGTAGTGGTCAGCCAGCAGGCGAAGATCGTGTTGACCCGTGGTCTTCACATAGGTGCGCTCCACCTTGTCCAAATCGATAATCACTGTGGAAACACATTCAGCAACTATGTGCACATATATATCAATAGTGCCCAGGAGCGCTACTCACACTTGTTGCTCCGCGCCAGCTGCTCCAGCTGCTTGTCACTGCGCTGGGACTTCAGGTGCTCCAGTCGCATCTTTAGCTGCGCCGATCGCGACGCCTTCAGCTGTGGGAAGCCAATGTTGATGCGGGCCACCACCTCCGGATCCACAACGTTCTCCTCTGCGGGAAGACAATGATGATACGATGGTATGTGGGCGAAAAGTGATCCGGAGTGGTTACATCAACTTACCACGAATCCGCTGCTCCAGGGAACGGGCCACGCCGGGCGGCTTGCCGCGGATGGTGTGTCCTTTACGGGTGGCGGTCACCAGGACGCCGGCCTGCGCATCTCGCACGGCCAGAAATAGGCCGTTTTTCATTAACAAATTACTGAAAGACATGGTGTTTTGTAATTTGCCTTGCTTTTCAGGCGGCTTGCGTTTTTCTAGCGTTGCCAGACCGTCGACGATGCAAAACGTTGCCGGACTGTCAGCTGGCTACCAGCGATATGTTCCCACTGACCTTTTGGCGGTAAATGGTTTTGACGAACTATCAAAATTTAAAATTGTTTTTAAATAAAGAAGTAAAATCTTTTGAATAAATATTATTATAACTTCGTATCCTAATGGTAAGCAAAATGACCCTTATTAATGACCAAAATTAAGATAACACTTTGAATGAAGAAAGATGGATTTGCAGCACTAATCCATGGACCGTTTCAAATTGAGCTTTCTGGTGGTCCGCAAGTAACGGTTCTGGGTTTCTCCAGTCGATCGAAGTGCAGCGGCCCAAGTGAACTGAGAAACATGCAACCTATGCACAGGCGGATTTTACTGCTGCTGCTGGCCGGATTTTCAGCGGCTGGTCGAGCGGAGGACCTGCTGGAATTGTCCTGCAGCTCGGACGCACAGTGCGTCCAATTTGAGCGAGGTCGCTGCGTGGACATGGCCTGCATCTGCACAGCACGTGGCTCCGGGGAACGGGTCCCATGTACGCCGCTGGAGGCGAAGGTCAAGCTGACCAACATCATTGGAGGAACCTGCCCATGTCCTATGCCGAATGCCGAGTGCCACTCGCGGTGGGAGCAGTGCCTCTGCTCCGATGGTTATGTGTCCAGTGACGACCGCAGGCGCTGCGTGCCAGAGATGGTCCAGTTGGGCGAAAGCTGTGAGTTCCAGCAGCAGTGCCAGCTGGCGGATCGGTTCAGCTCCTGCATTGGCAACCAGTGCCTCTGTCTCGACCACTTCGAGCTCTACGAGGGACGTTGTCTGGCTGTTTTGCGTGAGTACACTGGGAGAAATGCCATGGTACTCCCACCGATTAACATTTCTTTCTATATCCGTGTTACCCCAGAATCAAGTTGTCTCGAGGACAAGGATTGTGGCAGCTGTGGAGCCTCGATTTGCCTGACCAAGAGGAAGCGGTGCGGCTGCTCCAAGAATTTTGTGCACAACCACAACATGACCAAGTGCATCCAGGGCTCCGCTTACGGCGACACGTGCGAGCACAGTGCGCCGTGCAAGGTGAACCTGGGAGCCGATGGGCGTTGCCTGGATCACCTATGCGTCTGCCGTTCGACACACTATCCCAAAAGGGTAGCCAACGAGGTGGCCAAGGATGAGAACGACGACCTCGACGAAGTCAACAAACTGGAGCGGATCAATTGTGCACCCATCGTGCCGTTCGGGGCAGTCTGTCGGCACGACCGCGAGTGCCGGATGCAGCCCATGGAGCAGGAGAATGTGACAGCATTCACTGGTCATCCCATGGTGTGCAAATGGGGCGAGTGCTCCTGCAGTGAGACCCATCGACTGAAGGACAACAAGTGCGTCTTTGTGGAGAACGCCGCCACGCATTATCAACTAAGAGGCTTTGTGGCCTTCCTTTGTATCCAGTTTACAATGATTCTTTATTAGGATGTAGCAAAAAACTTGTTAAACTTAAATTAATAGATTGAACACACGCTTCACACTGACATCTGTATATGCTCAGAGGCCAATCCTGCCCGGCGTGCGTCGGGGCGTGGCATTGCCCGGTGTGGCGATCTCCTGCTTGGCGGCCAACTGCTCCTCCCGCTCGGCTGCCTGCTGCTTGCGTTCCTCCATTTCGTGCTGTGCCTTCAGCATCTGCTCCTCCATCTCCTTCAGATGCTCGGCCGCCTGTTTCTTCTTCTCACGCCCGCTGCGACCGGACTCCTTCACCGAGAAGAACATGGGGCCCAACTCCGCCAGCCAGTAGCCATCGACAGCGGTGGCGCACTGCATGTACTCCTTGGCGGTCATGATCAGCTCATGATAGACGACATAGTCGGGCGTGGTGCCCAAGCCATACAGCGCGGAGGTGGGATGCAGGTGACAGGGCATGCCCGTTCGCAGATTCACATACTCTCCGATGCCCTTAAGCCTGGCCGCCTGGTAGAAGTACGCCGAGCAGATGCACTTCCTCACAATGTCCCAGTCGATGCCGCAGCTTATCACGCTCAGGTTCTGCTGCGTCATGATGTCCTTAAGCTGCTGCCGCACCTCGCGCACCTTTCGCATCGCCTTGATGTGGATGAAGTGATCGTTGCACCAGGACGAACTGTAACTGTGGATGGAAGCAAAAAGGTTGTTCATTTCTGCTCTTCGTCGATATGCTGCAATTGTAGGACTTACTTGTTCTGGCGCCACTGCTGATAAACGTTGAGGTAGGTCAGGTGATCGGACTCGGGCCTTTGGAACTTCTCGCGCACCCCATCCGCCTCCTCCTCGCGGCCCTTTGGTCGGTAGAAGATCGAGGGTACGGACAACATGGAAACTATGATCAGCACCTCGGCACTGCAGCCCATGCGACAGGCCACGATGAGCATCTGGCATTGGGGCGGATCTAGCGGGAACTCGGCCATCTGGCGACCCAGTGTGGTGAGCGCACCGGTGTGGTCCAGTGCTCCCAGGATCCACAGCTGGTACAGCGAGTTCAGAATATTATCCTGGGGCGGTGGATCCATGAAGTGGAATTGCAGCAGATCGACGACGCCCAGTGACTTGAGCAGTAGCACCGTGTTGGCCAGATTGGTGCGCTGAATCTCGGGAACGGTGAGGGCCAATAACTCGTCCTTATACTGCCGCTGTGTGTACAGGCGGTACGCCTGGCCGGGTCCTGTGCGTCCGGCACGACCGCTTCGCTGATTGGCATTGGCCTGCGAGATGGGATAGATCTGCAGGGCGTCCATGCCGATGCGCGGATTGTAGACCTTTAGTTTGCAGTAGCCGGAATCGATCACGTAGATGATGCCGTCGACGGTGAGCGATGTTTCGGCTATGTTCGTGGCCACCACGCACTTGCGTACTCCATCGCCGGATTTCTGAAAGATCTTGGCCTGCAAATCGGACGGCAGCTGCGAATAGATGGGCAGGATGCTAAGGGCCGGCGCATTATCGATCTCCGACAGCCGCTCCTCGAGCACCTCGCACGTCACCTCGATGTCCTCCTGGCCGGGCATGAAGATGAGCATGTCGCCCTCGTTGGGCGTGAGGTGAACCTGCAGCGCCTGCTTCACCGCCGATTCCACATAATCCTCGCAGGTGTTCTTGCTGAACATCACGTCCACGGGAAAGGTGCGTCCCGGAATGGTGAACGTGGGCACGTTGCCGAAGAAGGTGGCGAACTTGCTCGAGTCCATCGTGGCGGAGGTCACGATCAGCTTGAGGTCATGTCGCCGGGCCACAATCTGAAAAGATAAAAGATAGCATTGCAGATTTTTAGCGCATAAAGCCTTTTCCGTATGCCATTCCTATTTTGAGTCAAAAATAACTAACTGCCCATGGGATTTCTGTGGTGGAGCAGTGGGAGTCACATAACGCGACTAGCGGTTACAAATATGACCCACATCCCGCCCAGCTTTGCGCTGCAG
Organism: Drosophila orena; assembly: GCA_005876975.1. NCBI lineage: Eukaryota > Metazoa > Arthropoda > Insecta > Diptera > Drosophilidae > Drosophila > Drosophila orena. Next base: position 1,242,195 of record VCKV01000297.1, read on the forward strand.
TCGTTGACCCTGCAGTGGGTCAAGGCGTTTCTCTGACTAGGCGCTCAATAACACTGAATCCTTTCGACTAAGATATACCCTGTGAAAAATTCCACTCTTTTGAATAAATCTGACCAACAATATATAGACCAACAAATGATATTATGACCCCATTAAAACGTAAATAAAATATAGTGTGATAAAGAAAAAGAGTAATACTATGGATCCTAATAATTATCGGGTGTTGTTATAGGCCAATCATCTAAATACATTCCTCAATTTTCCACCTAAATTACTCATTATATATTTTCATAGGTAATTTTGTTTAAATCTAAAAATTGTGCTAATGCAAATACAAAATCCCCCTTGAATTTACAAGTACTGGGTACGAAATGCTCGAGATTCTGCGGGTTGTTCTCGCAATTTCGCTCCGATGTGTCCTGACTGGAGGTGAATATAGTACAAGGGAGCGAACTCACCACCCCGAAAGGATAGCGCGAGTGCAAGAGAGAGCCAACGAGATGGCGATTCGGCTCCGTAAGCTTCGGATTTCGCTCGGCTCGTGGTGAATTTTCTTGTCTGTTGGAGGAGAGTTGATACGCTTGCCAGGCTTAGGAGCGGAGGGGGGTTTCTAGAGGTGAGTTTGAGGCGAACGTGCCAACACACACGTAGGCATTTTCGAGAAACCCAACGAATGGAAGATAAAAAGTTTTGATTCCAAGCTCAGGGGATTTTATGAAATATATTCAGCGGAATGTCATTCTATTACAGCAATGTTTGCCCATAAATTACTTGATAAGTTGATTATGCGCTTTTATTTGTTGTCCCCATTTGAAATTACATTGCTCAAGGAAACTAAAAATAATTTACGGATATTTAAAGGAACTCTTTACATGTACAAGCATACATACATATGTACATGTACATAAAAATAGGCTTTAAGGGTTGGGATAAATCAGATGAACTCTAAATTAATCATCACCCGAAAAAGGCCAAGGATACGGAAAAAATTGTGAATAGAATTCCATTCAAACAATGCCCACAGAACCTCAACCATCTTGACCTCATTCATTGTCCAATGCCGATTACAATCGAATCCGAAATCCAATTCCAAGCCGATGCCAAGCAAACTGCGCATTAGAAGCACTTTCGCACACAATCCGAGCAACCCCAATTCACCAACGGACCACCAAACCAGAAAACCACCGAGCCACCCAACCACCCACTGGTCCACAATTTGCAACCCACTCGTAATGCGGCTTATTATGCAGCTTATCTACTTGCATGTGGAACGCACAATATAAGTGGTACGCATGTGGGCGCTATATGTATGTACATATGTACATATCTATGCATGATGCTGACTGAAATATGGCAGACAAATGTACAGGAAAGAGAGATGCGGAGAGCGGGCACTGGAGCCGTTATCTCCGCTGATGACGTCAGGTGGGCGTTAACGGTAATTACCATAGTCGGTGCGATAACCGATAAACGTAGAATGCATACATATATGTATGTATGCATGGGCGCTTATCGCCGATTTGGCAATATAAACGAAATTCCTCAATGGATATTGCATGGGTATAAATCACTATAAAATAAGCGAAAACGCAATACCACATTGTGGGGCTCTTAAGTCCCATGAGTACAGTGGATGCACACTAAGTTGAAATCGCTTTAGGGAAATTAAATCAAATGGAAACACTGATATGGCTCAATACTTTGAATTTATCAGAGACTGCATTAAATTGAATAAAACACCATAAGCTCAACTGCATCTGTACCTTTCATACCAATTTATTAAACGTTCCAATCTCGAGACCATACTCTTCAAGTACAAGGCAATTAAAGAGTTTACAATGCCAATTTAACTGCAGTTCTAATTTTACCCGTATCACTAAAAAGTCCTAATTTCCGGACGACACGACGCCGTTTTACAGTCTTTTATCTTACTTCCCAATCACAATCTCAAGGTCGCTGATTAAACAAGCGTCTCTGTGGTCATGTGTTTTACGAAGCCACCCGCTAATCAGGTTAAAATATGTATATAAAACATTGTAAAAGTACAATATTCAAGCGAGTTAGACTATGAATAAAGATTGCACATAAGTTCTTTTGCGTGAATATGCGATTTAGGCCAGCTGATAGGAGTGCAAATAATATAATACAATTGCACGTAGACCTCTGAAACTTTCCGCTTCTTTTGAGTTTTATGGTAGATGACGTGTTTACGGTTCGCTTTGCCCGGTTCCGAAGCACTATTTCATCAGTTTCGAATCGCATCAGCCGTGACTAATCTAACTGACTAAGATCACGAGCTTTATTCTATATTTGCTATTGTGCTTATAGGCCAACTGATATTGGGACTAAATCGATCGAAGTCGTAAAATAATATCAGCCAGAGCGCCATCTATGATATTTATTATTGGACTAGGCATTGGTGTGGGTTGAACAATTTTAGATCCCGATAAGGGACACAAGTTCGGTTTCTTGGCTTTCCATTAAAATAATCGAGTGCACTGCCTTTGTTTGAATGGGTAAGGTGCAAAGCAATCCAATTGCAATTTCATATCTATTCATATACGTATAAGGCTCTATAGGGTCACTTGCACATGATCTCCTTATAGAAACAGGAAACGAATTATAATTCGAGCAGATAATGCCCTTAAATATTCCCGATTGTCATTTAATCAACATGAAAACAGAGTACCAAACAATAAAAACAAAAGCAACGAAAAGATCACATCAATATATGTACATATAATATGTATATTATATACTCATATGTCTGAGATATTGGGTAGGAAATTGCATGCACTTTTGCCAATCAAAAATGCCACGAATTTAAATGAAATAATTTTATTTATCATAGGCACTTTGCCAAAAAGTTTCGCTATGACAACAATCCATTTGCATCTACAAAAACAAGCGATCGTAAACAAGCATGTGAGCATAAACAAAAAACATATCTAAATTTATAGGAAATTGCTTGCATTTACTAATAAAAGTTTAGTTGTAAATGCAATGCAAACTCTTCTCAAAGAATCTTACAAATTTGCTAGGAAAAGAATGTGTTTTAAGACACGAAGGTCGTTTTTTTGTATAGCTAAAACGGAAAGAGTTAAAAAAAAAAGGTTTTTTTGCTTCCTCAAAATAATACTATATTTTTCTATATTCTTTTTTGATATTGTATATTTTTTGATATTTTGTGTATTGAAGCAAGTGCATCACTTATGCAATTTATTGGGGATCCACTGTACACAGGTTGGTCCTGTACCTTCTGCCTTAAAAACGTTGCACTCTTAGGTGTCAAGATTTGGATTGATTATTAATATAATACTATTGATTACTATTTAGCCTCCATGGATGAACGATGAGTATCAGAGAAGACCCCCGGCACTAGCCCCCAAAAACAGACTCATCAACCTTGTCGAGATGCGGGCAAACGTTTTCCTGGCGCCAACGGAATCGTGTTTATATATGTATATACATACATATCTCTATGCGTTGCAAAATAAGACAAACAGAAATACAACAAAAATATCATATAAATTGCAAATGTATGACCGTTTGTATGTTGGTAATTAAAAATGCCGCAGATGCAATTTACCGAGCGTTTGCATTGGGGCAAAGGCGTTTTGCTCGAGGTTGCTGGATGCGAATTTGAACATTGGGCTGTTGGTTGGATGGATGGATGCATGGATAGATGGTTGGATGGGTGGATGGATGGATGGCCGGTGGGAGTTGGTGGGTGGCGCATGAATTATGCGAGTCTGATGAACCGCGGTTTCACTGATCCCGGCAAGACTTCAAAAACGTGTATGGATGGTGGTACAAAGTCCGTATAGGTATGTATGTACATACATACATATATGCATGCAGTATTATGTGCATACACAATATGTATAATTAAATAAGGCTAAAATATCTATTTAAGTGCAGAAATAATACAAATTTAAAGCAATATTTTTTTCTTTAATGGTTTTGCTCACCTTGAAGCCCTACAATGAGTAAATTGTAATCGGTTCGAGTTGTAAAATTCGAAATTAGAAAAGACGGCGAAGTGCAATGTGAAATGACAGATTTTAGGCAAATCGACGACACAACAAAAAAACTGAGAAAAGTGGGAGTGAAAGATGGAAGAGAGCGAAGCCAGTGGAAGAGAAATAGAGAGAGAACCGATTTTTGCAGTGTGGTGAGTTTTCAAGATGTTTTTGTTGTTGCTTTTGGCTTTTGGAGGTGTGGCGGCAACAACAATTTGCACGAGCGTAAGTGTGTGTGTGTGTGTGTGTGTGTGTGTGTGTGTGGCGTAGTAGAGAGCATTTAATGGCTTTTTGGCAAAAAACTACGAGCAAAACAAATAAGCCAAAGCGAAGCGCACGATGTAAACAAAACAAGCAAAAATTCGCCAAAAGAAACGCAAACGAGCAAAGACAAATGCTCAAAAGCTGCCAGACAGGCGATTCATCCGATTCCCCAACAAAGTCAGCACTCTTCAATGCATATGTAAATATCAAAACAGTCACGAACTGAATTTGCATTCTTTGTTTTGGGCACCAAGTCCGCAAACAAGTTGTTGTGGGCGAAACTGAAAAATACAGCAAAAATGTAAAAAGGAAATAAACAAACTTTTCTTCAACTTGCAGATGGCGAAGGTGAATACACTGTAAGCAGCGGGAGAGTTAACAGAGAGAGAGACAGAGAGTTCGAGAGAGAAATAACTGGCGTGGAAAGGAGAGTTCGAGAGGCAAACCGGCGAAAAAAAAGCCCAGGTCTTACACTGCGCAACATTGAGCATGGACACCAATAAGTGTCACAATAATATTACATTCTAAACTCATACGAATATTTAAAAGGTATTTATTTTAAAAGTAGGAACTTGTTTCCAAAATTTTATGAATGCTAAACATAAAATGGCTTTTAAGTGGTGAAAATGGGGGAAGAAAAGCAGATTTTAGGTTATACAAATGTATCAATATCTTTGTATCTATATAGCTATACATTTTTGTCTGTGTAAGTGCTGTTTTTTTTTATTATTGCATTGAGACTGGAACAGCTGTTTGTTTGGCAGGTCCTTCCGCCATATGATACCCTAACCCCCCTCCCCCAAATGAGTTTCAGCAAGAAGCTGAACAGTTTAACCGGCGACTGTTTTAAATAACCGAATACGAAATACAACATACACATTGGCAGACAACTTATTAGCATATTTTCGTTTATCTGTCTGTACTGTATTGTCTTTTATTTAATTTTGTTTTTGTGCTCGTGTCTCGTTTGCATGACTATAAAATGTCTGAAAATAGCCATCAAGAAAAGGAAAAAAAGAGCTGACAAATTATGATTTCTGGAGCGGGAAGGGGGGAGGAGGCGAAGGCTTCAGCTTTGAAGTCCCAAATCCGAAAAACTGATTAAAGTCGAAATTATGTAGAATGCCAGTGGTTTATTGTACATTAATGTTATTTATGTAAATACACATCCAAAACGCGTGGATCACTTTTCTTTTTATTCGGTTATAACTTGAAAACAATTATTGTTTATATGTACACCATTGCCAATAAAAATGTCACACATATTTTAATTACTTTCATATTAGCCACTTAATGGAATGGATATCACTTGTAGAAATGAGAAAAAGGAGTTTGTTTGTTTACCCATATCCATATAAAAATATATGTACATACATACATACATATATGTATTAACTTTCCCCCAATATCCAATTTTATTTTATAAATTATTGTTTAACCGAAATGCTGTAACTTCTATACAATAAATAAGCTTTGAAGCTTTGACCTGGGGTCATTGTGAATGCCCTTGTTGTTCGTTGTTCAGAACAACTGGACACCAAACAATACTCAATTGAAAGTGTTCGCCCGTACCGTCATCCTCGTCCTCCGGCGGTGGTTCTATTGTCACCTCCAGGTTATTTTCCCCACTCCGGGTTGTTTTCCACTTCCATCTAGATCTATCAGAAAGTTTCTGGCTTGAACTTTGAATGGTCGCCCTCTGAAAGCCCTTGCTAACTATCCATTCACCCGTGAAAATTGTCCCACCCACCTCATAACTACACCGTACAAAAATGTCACAGCAGTTCGGCATTCTTGTCAATTCAAATTAAAAACAGATCCCTAAAAAGTGGAGTAAACTTTTTAAAATGTACACTATGTAAATATAAATATACACAATGTATAAGTATAATATATATTAATCTATTAGCTGTTTGTACTTATGTCATATGTATATCACAATTATGTCAAAAAGCCCAATAGCATTGCAATAATTTATTTTGGAAAAATGTGCATTTATCAGTAATTATTCTCTGAAACATCCATATTTGAGTATATGCACACTCTGTGTTATTACAAATAAATAATCATACCGTCTAGTTCATATCGCTGCGATTTTAGTTCGAGTAAGGCAGGGGATTGAAGACAAAAGAAACTGAACTAGTGTGCAAATTAAAGAGGGTAGCAAATAGTGGAATATAAAAGAGCCAAACGGATGTCTGAGGGCTGACTGAAGCTCAAAGTCTGGATACTACCAGATTGCGAAGGCATTTGCCGGTAAAATGCGCAAAGCGAAGCCTTTAAGTACCCAAACGAAACGGGTTTCGTTGCCACAGATACTCCACATGCAAATAAATGAATAAATAGATACATATTCATACCCTATATGTGTGTATCTAGATAGGTGAATAGTACGTGTATGTAGATAGTATGTGAGTTTTGGCTGAATAAGCGAGTGGATTCCTATTTAGATGGATAGATCGGCGCACGTATGCGGATTCCATTTGTCACTGGGTCTCAAAGCCTCAACAAAGCCCAGACGGCAGTATTATTTATTCGATTTTCATTCATGTCAATTTCTTTTAATTACTTATGCAACCCGAATCGAAAGACCCCTGCATTTGCACCTACCAAAGGTAAACAAATACAGGTGGTTCGGTCCGGTCAGCTCAGGTGGCTTTTTCTTGTTCTCTTGTTTTGCGACCACATGCCAGGGCAAAAATTAAAAATATCAGAGAAGAATTCCAAAGGCAGACACTGAAATGCTCTTCCTTTGCTCTCTCTTCGGAAATTCCACAACAAATGCTGGTTCAGTCTTGCGATGAGTGAGTGTTATCTTATCAAAACGTACTCTGAATAAGTACATAATACTCAAAATAAGTACTCGAAATCTCAAAACCAGAGCACACAAAATTCTTAAAATAATTTCGAGGCGACAGGGAAAATGTGCACATGACAGACGGAAAACGTGACGTCGCTTTAATACCCTTTAAATACGTAGCTGTTTTTCGTGACGCGGAAAGGGAAAATGCCTAATTTTCGTGATATGAGTGCATTCTGATCAAATCTCACTTAAAATTAGTACATAAACCTTTAGACTCGGTTGAATATAGAATACGTGGAAGTGCTTAAATATTTATACAAATTTCGCAACGCATAACTCCAAACGCAATTAAATTATGCTCTTACATATGTAAATATACGTATATATGTATATATATATTTTTTTTTTTTTGAATTGCATCTTTAGTGAGGCACTGACCTACACATAAATGCGCTTTTAATTTGATTGCGCAACAAAAATAAGAGAACAGGTCTGCAAGATATGTATGTATGTATGTATGCACATACATATGTTCATAAATAACAGCAAATTGCACTGCAATTAGAGAAACTGCAGGTGGTTGAACGGGGAGCAGTACAGCAGCGGTCAGAATGGTAGCACTCAACAAATATTCAACACTTTAAGGGGGTTCGAAGTTATAAATGATGTATAAAAATACATTAAAACGCAGTCCTACTGCATTTAAGACGTTAGTTAAAATACATTCATTTAAGGCGGTCGGTTTTGGATCACCCTTAGCCAATAAGAAAATCTTTGCATATTGAAATGTTTTCCAAAATAATGATTATTAGAAACTTGACTTTGGTGTTAATAAATAAAATGTTCATATCTTTTGGGATGTTTTCTTTGTTTTCCATCTAGTTCTATTATTGCTTCTTTTTCTTCTCTTTTTATTTACAATCTGTCTTAAACAAGTATGACAGTAAGTAAATTTTATAATTAATCTTAAATTAACAGAGGCAGTAGTTATCCATTAAGCCCTACTACATACTCTATGGAAAACATGTTTTAATACTTAATTCCTGTCAGGGAGATCTAACACGTGAAATCTTTTAAGTCTTCTGACGCTGGTATTATTATTTGCCAAACTTAAGGCAGGTAATAATTTTTTGATTTTATATAATAAACCGTCATACCAGACTCGATCAAACGCTTGTTGAACCTCAACAAATGTTGCAGTGCAGTATTTTTGCTCTCAAATGCTGATAAAATTTCATTTATAATCATTTATATTTATAATCCAGAATCCAAACTGGTGTTCGGGTATGATAGCGAATTCGTCCAAGACTGGCAACATTCTCTTTAAAAGTATTTTTTTTTAAATACTTTAGAAAATATTGACAACAAACTAATACATTTTCTGCCTTGTTTGGTTTCTATTATTGTGACCGCAACTATATTTATGCTGCGTTGGTGGGTCAAGGGGGGGCTTTTGGACCGGCTTCGCTAATTAGATGTTCAAAACGTCCCGTCAATAGACAATAACAATGTGGAGACCCATTCCTCTCCTCTCCGCCCCGCTCCCCCCCTCAGAGCACTCTTCTTTACTCTCCACTTGGCGATTCTACACGACGTTTTCCGCCGACTGCCAAGGTTATAACTAAAAATAGATATGGAGAAAAATCAACAACAGCAGCGGACAACAAAAACAACAAATACAGCGAGTTGCAAATTCTATTTTTAGCTGACAGCAGCGAGAGACCGACTGTAAAGAGTAGATGAAAAACTTGAAACGAAAACGAGACACGAAAAATAAAGAAACTTGTGCCAAAGCCGAACTCACAATGCTCTTAAACCCAAGAAACGGCTTTGAAATAGATTATTGATTTTGAAAGAAATGAGAAAGTACATACTCATTTCAACTTATCTTAAATCTTTAATTTGTATTTTGTGTATCTCAATGTATTTGCGTAACTCAATGTATTTCAAATACTTTCAAGTTGTAAGTCCATAAAGCATATAAGCTCTAACTTACACTTTAATGATCTGCACTCTCGGGTAAACAACAACTAATGCTAAGTTCTTTGCAAACATTGTAAAGATAGCTGTGCTAAGCATAAAAAGTTTTCTTTTCTATTGTTAGCGGGCTCAAAATGACCCACTATCACCGAATTTGTGATAGTTTATTTGGAATGAATAATAAAGGCAGACATCCTTGGACAGAAAGCAGTCGTACTTGAGAGTTCAACATTATTATACATAATTCGATTATAATGCTTAAGTTTATCAATGCCTTTAATACAATTACCATCTACCTGCTACATTTACCATGCAACTTACAAATGCGATGGCAATGTAAGCTGGTTGCCCCGAAAGATACGAAAAATAGCTGACCCGCAGTGTTTTCCGATTCTGTTGCCTCAGCTGGCGGTTGTGGCCCAGTTAAAAGCTTTTGGCAACAGCGGCAATGGGTCAAATTAGAGTGCCCCCCCCCTCCCCCCCCTTACCACCACCAAACACCCTAAGTCGAGTGGAACCGATTCCGATGTATGTACGTGACAACGCACACACGCACACACGCACTCTCGAGAGAAAAGGCCAGACAAACGGGAGAGAAAAAAAAAAACAAACAATCAAACGCACACGACACGCACTCTCGAGAAATCGAACTTGGGGACTACGTCACTACGAAAAGTTCCCACCCCCCACCCCACAATTTTCCGCGCCCTTTATCGATCCATTGGATGCAGTGTTTTGTAGTATTGCAAATGGTTGTAGTACACAGCGCAAAAAACGTATCACTTACATATGTTAGTCTACAATCCAAAACAGTAAAAGTTAAAAAAGCTTGCCTAGCTTAAGGCGCGGCTTAGGAAATGCAACCCTGTATTCCCATAATATTTCAGTTCCAAGACGTTTGTGTTATAGCGAATACAATACCCCTTACTCTACAAGTAATCCGCATAAAAACGGCACATTTTCTTCTTTCTGCAGCTAATGCACTTAAGGGCCAAGTTAGTTGGTATGCCCCCAAGGTTTTTGGCCATCTAATGATATGACTACGTTGTGGTGAAGGTGCAAATAGAAGACAAAAAGAAGGGTAGTTGAATGGGCAAAAGGTCGTAAGCTGATGTGCGTGATTTGTTGACGCTTTCAGGGCTTAGTTACAGCAGAAACTTCATGGTAATTATGTTAGGTGTGTTGCTCGGGTAAGTTGAGAAATCAAATGACTTCTTCAATTGTACTTCAAAGGTGCATTTCCCATTGATTTCCTATTGAAAATTCAAGTTAACACACAACCAGTATAATTGAAATGCTCATTTTCACAGAGTAGAATTCCAATTTTAATTGGACATTGTTTGAGGCAATTTAATACGGCCCAGCCAGCACGTCACTATCAAATATTTGCACAAACGAAAAATTCTAGCGCTGCTATAAATACAAATATCAACCGTGCTCCCATTTTCAAAGCGAGCTACTTTATTTTTAGTTGCTCCACCGAGAAACTTGCAATTTTTGTATCAATTATTTATCTTTTTTCAGCTACCTCTGCGATTTCCGAAAGGCAATCAGTTTATTGCATACAAGAATTTGCATACTAATTCTTCCGAATGGCTTTGGATTTATTTTAGTATTTGGGAAGAGCTGAATTGCGGAAGCAGGAAGAAAATTATATTTCATTTAGTGATTTTTTTTCGTTCGATTTTTAGTTTAGGTAATATTGCTATTTACAATCGATTAGAGGAGTTTAAAGAAACGTGTGAATCATATATGTATGTATGTATGTGCAAGTTTTACGAACGAGATGAGCGGTCTTGTTTGGTAAGCTCGTGGTCAACCTCTTAATGCCATTTGTTCCCCACTATCGAGTGTTGCCCGTGCTCGATCACATGTTTGACTCGGGTTCAAACTGAATCGAAAACAAATCATTAAGCAATAAACATCCATTCCCATCAATCAATTCACCTGGCCTGTGACGTATTGACTAGAATTGGGCTTCGTGCCGAGTAACTGCGACGTCGACGAAAGCCTACTAGTACTGGTACAACTAGTAACCGTAATATTGGTTCCAGTCGAAGGATATCGCCGCACGAGCCCAACAAGGATCGAAATAGTGGCCGCGGAATAGATAATTATTTAGTTGGCGCGCAGTGTGCGGGGGAAGAGAATGGCGAAACAGCATAGCGGAATGCCATACTCACCACAGTTCACAGTTCGGCAGGCGGAGAGAGAGAATCCCAGCGAGATTGAGATTCTTCTCTGAAACAAACCGGCTTTGATTATAAATAATATCGCTCTCCGTTTATTTATCTTTGGACCCAGTCATTTGGGTGTCTGAGCTTAGTAACTATCTTTGTAGTTGCGGACAGATTTAGCAACTGAACTGCAATTTACAGTTGAGTTTGGAAAACATGATTAAAACAATAGTAAATTAGTATTAATATTAATATTTGAGCAACTTTGCCAGTTGAGTAGAGTAAAATTTATATATTCTTGCTTTATTTACAATTTGTGAAAAATGTAGACACTAATGTGCCCATGTAAACACAAATTTCATGTTTTATGCTATTTTCAATGGACTGTAATATGAACAGTGGACTGGGACTGCAGTTTTGCGCGCAAGATAAAAAGTTGTAATTCCAAATTTGGCGGCAATGGAAATCAATGTTCCAAGTAAATATCATACAGCGATAACAGGTTCTCTAAATCTTCTCAGGTTATTGGTTTACACACTAAAAAGTAATAGAAATGCACAGTCATATGCACACAAAAGTTATGGACCTTGCTTGTGGATAGTAGAGATATAATTTACCTTACAATTAATAAATTAGCATATTGCTGTTCTGTAGCACTCGAACCAAGCGGTTTACTACCTACTTACTTATGCTTGTACTTTCGCATCACTTAATACATTTTAAAAAACCTTCAGATTTATGTATTTGCTGCATTTCGTCCAATGTACTGTAACGATATGCAACATTGTGTGCTGACGCTCTCTCACACTGTTAACGCTCGGTTAACAGTGCGTGAGCAGAGCGAAGAGCGCCGATGGAGAGAGATGAGAGCAAAGTCGACAGAGCCTGGGCAGAGCTCGGGCAGAGGCATATAAAGCGACGTGCTCGAAAACATTTGTATTTGTAAAAAGCAAACCAACGAGCGGATAAGACAGAATACCTGAAGAGCAGCAGAGAAAAACACGAAAAGCCAGAAACAGAAACCAAATACCCAAACCGAAACAACTCGAACTTCGTGAGCAGTGTGGCAAACTGAAAAAGAAACTGAAACAGAAAACATAAGAAAACGAAAGAACCAGCAGCAGCAGCAGCAGCGAACCGAAGCGTAAAAAACAGAGCACATTGAAAGAAGCACAAAAGACAACAAATTTAAATAAAACCCAACGCAGACAGCGATAGAAAAGTTATTCCGGAAAACGCGCGGAAAAGTGCATTTCGAATTTCATTTTTTTTTCGAGTGAAAGTTGGGCGGCCCAGGCCCAACAACGCCCACAATGAACCGTTCGAACAGCTTTGTCAGCTCGCTGAAATGGTGGCCACAGCAGGGTCACAACAACCAGCCGGTGGCGCCACCTGCCGGCGGCAACGGCGGCTACTCCCAATCGGCGCCCAGCTCGCCCACCTCCAATTGGCCACCGCCACTGCAGCAGCATCAGACCGGCACCACAACCGGCACCGCCCACCGCCTACTGCCGTCCATCGCACAAAAGAGTGGGGTTGGTGGCACCACCGTGGGCGCCACATTCGGCAGCAGTGTGGCGGTGCAAAAGCTGCGCGAATCCAAATGGTTCAAGCCCGAGGAGCAGCGCATCTTTTGCGCCGTCGTCGAGTGCGGATTTGTGGTCGAGATCCGCAGCAGCGCGGCAGCCGAGGCGGCCGCAGCAAACGCAGCAGCAGCGGCCGCAGCAGCCGCCACTGGTGACAATGACCTCGACGTGGATTCTCTGGAGGAGCTCGACTGCCCACTGACCAGCCACCCAACGCCGCCACATCACAGCCACAGCCACAGTCAAATCCATAACCAATCCCAGCGGCTGGTCATCCCGCGCAATGGGAGCAGTTTCCTGGAGACGCAGGACGAGAACGAGACGCCAGTCGCCTCCTGGTATGGAATCGTGCTCTGCAAGGTGGCCAAAGGTAAGTGCGTCGGGGAAAACACTCTAAGAAAATGTGCGCACACTGTGCACTGTGGAAATGTCGCTTCTTTTCCAATGCAAACATTACGAAAATGCGAACAAACTCTATATTTATACAATTTTTCTGTGCAATTATGCTGGGAAATATAATAGTATAGATATAGATAGATCTGAATAGAGCATGTACAAAAATAATTGTCCATTTTCGTTTTGTTCATATCTTTTTGATAAGTAGTAAAAAAAAGAGCGACAAAAAGTGTGCCTCCTTATCGCATTAAATGCGCAGATCAATTGAGTGTTTACTCTTCTCATGTCTTTTTGATAAGTGCATAATATGAAATTGGTATTAATATTTAAACGAAAAACCTTCGTTTCACACATGAAAGTTTTTTATTAGATTCCAATAGAAGTCATCATAGTGTTTTCAGTGCACAAAGCAGAGTGATGCAGTCATTTTTTTTTGTTTTATGAAGACTGATTAGGTGAATTTCCAAAAAGTTTTGGGTTGAGGTAAGGGCAAGTTTAAAAGGTTTTATAATTAAGATAAGAGACAATTTGATAGATCCGCTCACTCTTACGACTTTTGACGAAATAGGCGTCGTAAAGCTTATCTGATATCTAAAGAGTTGCACGATCCCCAACACTTTATTCAGATTGCATTATTACATGCAAAAAAGCGGTGGTTCTTGAACACATGCACTTCTACACTTCTATATGCAGCAAGTGTTGCTGGCATTGTGTTATCTCATTAATGTCTAGTGCGCTTGTATTAATGTGCTGAATACACCCTTATATGGGGTGCTATTTGATTTCCTTTTTCTTAGAACATCAATTCAAATCCCCAACTACACACACACACCTTGTTGAGCTAACCTATTTTAAATTGTAGTTCCCTTGATTATTACACGATGGTGCTTTATAATCGAGGCTCCACTGTACTCCACTCCACTCCTCTTCTTTAGACTGCAATTAAAGTGCAGAATTACCTGCTCAACTTTTTGGGCTGATGATTAATCACAAAACTTCGGACGTCAGAGAGCCATTAAAACTAATCTATGGTTTTTTTTTTGGTCGAGAATGTCCAAATTGTAGAATGTCATTCAATAAACAAACATTACACACATGCGCACTCTCCACAGCGTACACACACACACCACTCAAGCAGCCAAGTACCGTGCTTTTATCTAATCGCAAAGAGAATCCAGTGCCAGCAACAACAAGAACACCAAAGAGCTTATCAAATGCGACGCTGGCAGCGCAGTCGAAGTCAGCGTCGGCAGCGACCATTCACAATGCTGCGCCGACAGCTGCTAGAACATTCCAAACATTGAAGCCCAAAAAACCCCTAAAACGAGGCTGAAAACAAAAGAGGTTAAGCATGGAGAAGAGATGAGAGGAAAGAGTAAATAACAAACAAACGGAACCGAAAGAACGAGTTGAAAAGCGTAGGCTTTACCACAGCTCACGCCCGTTTACCACAGTTCACTGTACCAATAGTACGCTACAGTAAAACAGAGCTAGCAATGGTTGGTAGTAAATCCAACAAGAGAATGGGAAAACTTGGGAGGAAGAGAAAATCTGAAAAGATGTGAAAGATAATGGTTGCGCAGCCGGGTCTTTACTGTGTGTGTTGGTGTGTGCGTGAGATTTAGGTGGTATGTGGTGAGTTTCGGCTGCAGAGCAACACATACTCACCACGGGCACACGACTGTTGCATCTCGTGTGCCGGTCTAAAAACACCACACTTTGCATATGCAACACAGCAAGGGTCACAAAAACAGTGCTGCTTCTAAAGATATGAATATTATGATCTTAATTTTATGATTTTACCAAGTACTTCAATTATTACATCATTAAATATTCCAATAATATTTATTTTCATTTAATGAAAATTAAACTATTAAAAAATTCAAATTGTTAACACTTAATATGATTCATTTACCAATTAGGCACAAAATAATATTTATGCTTGAAAAAGAGCATGATGAATTAGCACACTTGATTGATTCCGCTCTAATGGGACTCTGGGAGTCCGATTATTGCGAAAGTCAGTTGCCAAGGGGCCCACTTTTGATTCACCTTGAAGATAATGCGTGACCGTGCTTCAGACCCATTACCTTAACCGTTATTTATATGCATGTAGGAAGTGCAGGTACACAGTATGTGAATATGTAAATATTCGTGATAATGAAAGCAGTTTTTCAGGCCGCCCAAAGGGCTCAGGGCAGCTCAATCAATAAAAGTGCTGCACACTCTGGCGCTAATCGGTCTCCATGCCACTTGGGGCAGCCACTGATGGTTGTCCAGCGGCAAATTACCCGATTACTATATGTACATACAGATAGGGTAGTATATACATATGTCCAAATCGTCAAAGAAGTGAAAATCGGACCTTGCGCATGCGTGCTTACTAACGATATTTACAATGGAACCCATGACACGTACAACAAAAATGTCGCCCCCCCTATTTTGCGGTTTTTAAATCTGACGGGCAGTATCCACTTTGATTGATTATCTTGCATTAGAAAGCGTTGCAGATAAGCAAATAGACACTAGATACATATTTATATTGAGGGACTCTTCAGAAAGACGCAGGTGACACTGGTTTATTTTGATCCAACAGAAAGAAATTTGTGTTTTTATGAAAGCTGGGATTTAGCTTTACATTTACATTTGATATAAAACTTATCGAAATTATCGAAAAAATATCGAAATGAACTTCTGGCTATTGTTCATTCAATTCACTTTTTTGCCGGTGTACTGGGTCAAAACTAATGAAGCCCATGAAAGTATTGTACATAAATGGCCAACTCTGGTTGGCTTCAGTAATTTGAATATTAAATTATGCACTTACTTTAAATTAAGCACTAATTGGATTTTCGTTAGCTAGAGGCTAGCTCACTAAAAATGCATTTACATACGAACGTTGGAAAAAAAGGCAAAGGCAAATCGTAATGGATTGCAATTAGTAAGATAATGGGAATTATAGAGTTCGCTTTCAAAATTACACAGCCAGAAGCGGGCAGCAATGCAAACAACTCATTCGGTTAGCCAGTCACCCAGTCAGCCACCCACAAAGTGCTCTAAACAATTTAAAAGGCCTGCAAATTGGTCGAACATGGCAGCAAACGAACGTCAACAGTCTGTGTACTATATTAAAGTCGAATAATACCATTAGAGCAGGAAGAAGCAGAGGCGGCCGAGTGTAAAATCCAAAGGAGTGCTAATTATTGCATGGCACTTAATTCACAAATGCTATAACGAATTGTACAATCAGCGATTCGAGCGGCAACAAGAGACCCGTGATCATCCTGGTTGCCAGTGATCATGGCTATTATGTCACCTGGTTTCCCAAAGAGGAGTTCCCCGTGCTGTCAGGCATGAGAAACGCTATAAAACACCCGACTTTCAAGAAGGCAAGCCAAATGCGACATGTTTATGATCATGATTATATCCCATACCTATAGAGGCGTGCCCACCTTTTATCACTCGCAGTTTTAGTAACTCGCAGTTTATAAATGTTCTGTGAAAGGTCTTTCGTTCGCCGATCGAGTATGAAAAGCAATTGAATATTATTATTAACTGATTTGTTTTGCATTCCGGCATTTGAGCGCACATTTGTATGTACATACATATATGCATATATTATATGTTTGCTGCACCTGTTTTGGTAAATTGCCTGAATTGATGTTAATGGAATAATAATTGTATTTCCCCTGATCTTCGATTCGATTGCAGACAATAAACCCAAGCCAGAGACCATTGAGATATTTTCTGTGAAAATACGTGAGAATGGCACATACAAGCTCATCAAGATGCAACTGGCGGATATCTGGAGTCACGGATGGGAGCTGCGCATCAATAACTTTGCCGACAAGGAGAAGGTGCCGCACAACGAGAAGGACATTCGCAATCAGGTGGGCCTACGGTTCAGGCCATAAATAGCGCCTAAAACTATGCTTTCAAGTAGGCAACATATGCATTTATTAGGCCAAAGTGTATATATTGTCTATATTGTTAGGCGTGGCGTTGTAATGTGACTAACCCAATTCTATTTACTTGCAGGTGTCGGTGGCGCGCAAGGCCAAGCAGAGTTTGTGGAACAACAATAAGCATTTCGTGTACTGGTGCCGCTACGGAAGTCGTCAGCAGGACTTGCGGAAGCGACAGGTAACGACGAGTGCCAATCACGTGCTGCTGCACCTGATCAATTGATAAGTCAGCCGGCGGTGAAATGGCTCATCTGGCCCAGGAAAAAATGAGAAATGAGAAATAGAAGCGATTGAAGCGCCGACACAAAAACCCATCCATTTCCTGCTCCTGCTCCTGCTACTGCACCATCCCCCAAACACGACCTCCCCCGCCACCCACAATGTGCATTGATTGTTGTAGTTGCAGCAGCAAAAAAAAAAAAAAAAACAAAAAAAAAACAAAAAAAAAAAAGGAAAAGAATTCCGCGCGGCAATGTAAAACCATAAAAAAAACACACATACCGACCAAATGATCACACTCCAAACTAGAACGCAACTTGGACTAAAAAACGAACTGAGGGAACCGGAAAAAAAGAACCATTCACTTTTCTAGGGCCCCGATCTATATGCACAACCATTATCATTATCATTATCATTATCGTTATCATTGTCATGCAACAACCGATTCATGCTTGCTTTGCTCACACAAATTCGCCAAAAGAAAACCCTGAGAATTTTCCCGCAACTAAAGCGCTAGAAGCCGAAAAATGCATCCAAACCACTTTGCCCACATTTGGCGTGAAACTCGATCGATCATCTTTCTACCGAACTGAAGACATTACTAGATTCTAGATTCTGGATACGAGACATGTACATATATATTTTTCTGTAAGACTGCAAACTGCCAATTCAATGTTAATGATGTTAATATGTGTGCCACCAAAAGCCGTGAGCCTGCTTGTTCGATTTACCATTTCGTCAAGATGACGCTTTGCTTGATCATCTCTCTATCAATCAATTTCAGTTAGATTTTCCGGCATCAAGGGCCCAAGAACGTTGAGTCTGCCCGCTTGTTGGTGGGCTCAATGTCTGGGTAATTTGACCTGGATTATCTGGCGAGTGAAATGCGAGATTGGCCAAGTGTGGCGAAGATCGGGAAAGTGGGCCATGGCTGCCATTGGGGCACCTGCACCTAACAACTGAAACCTCCTATTCTTGAGGCATTTACATATATGCGTATATATACATATATATAGCCATATTCTCCTGCCACCTCATCGCCACCAGAGACGTACGTATTTTCTGTTTGTACACCGTGTCTTACAATCGAATCTATATTGCATTGCAGATGTCGGAGTGCGTTAAATGGGGCAGCGTGGGCATGAATGCGGGCATGCTGCTGGTGCTCAATAATCGGCAGAAATGCCATTCCCACTCCAAGTAGAACCCTCCTTGAGTTTCCATTTCAAAATCCGCACAACACAAAGCATTGAGGTCGCATGGCGTACAAGTATTAACGTTAAATTCGGATGATAAGATTATTTATGGCTTAAGAGCGCCAAGGGCGGTGGAAAAAAACCAAATGCAAATAGGCGTACTAAAGTGCAAAGATAGCCAGGAAGATTCACATCAGGGCGAGGGCATTTTGGCAGTATTAAAATAATCATAATAATAATGGCAATTTAGAGCAAAGCCAGCGAATCCCGCAAATCATGCGTCACAATATACGTCACTGAACGTCACTAAACGTCACCCCCGCCCACAAAAATACATATGTATGATGAATATGCTGTTGCAACTCGAGCTGCAATTTACAATTTATAGAAAATACTTTTGTATTTGCTAAACAACCATTGTGTATATGATGGCACAGAACGAGAGAGAGAGACACACACACACACACACTGTGAAATTCGAAAAGACTTATTGAATATTTGTTTGTTTTTTTTTCGTCCTAACTTTTTTGTTTTCCATGTGATTATATATTTATATACATTATGAAAATGGCAAAGCATCTTATGCAAGGCAACCTTTTTTGTTTTCTTTGTTATTTAAGCGTAATTAAGTAGTACCCATTAAAAATAAAAAATAAAAAAAAAAACAAAAAAAAAAACAGCGACAGCTACGCGGAGTAGCCAGCTTAATTATTTAACAATCTAGCATTGTAAAACAATCAAAAACATTCGAAATGTTTCGTTATGTATTTAACGTGTCCGCATAACCGCAAAAAAATAAAACGAAAAACCAAAAACCAAAACAGCAACTTACTTAGACGACGACTCAGAACCGAAACAGAAACTACCCAGAGTTTCTAATCGAAAATCGCCGCATAAATATTTTTGTACATAAGGAACTGAAATGGACGCTCCACGGACTCTACATATACGTAATAATCAAAATCAAAGAGGATGGCAAACCCACACAAAAGTGAAAAGATTTACAAAATAACAAAACAATAATAAAACAAAAAAAAACATAAAAAAAGAAAATCATCGCTAGTTTGTAAGCTATATATACATATATATACATTATTACTTATTTTGTTTAAGTTTTGTCTTTTCTAAGCAATTTATAAAGTATTTATGGTAGTTCGTATATACATTTCGACAATGTGAGGAAATTTGAATATGAAACGTTTGTAAAATGCTTTATATTGATATTATTATTAAATGTTTACCAACGGATACAACAAAATTAAGAAGAGTTTCGAGTTTTCTTCTTAGGGAAACGGGTGAAGTAAAGCTAAATACACAGCACACTATCAGCTATTTTATTAATTTAATAATACTCAATGGGCTAAGCTAGTGATGGTTTCAAAATCATTAAATTGCACTTCAGTTCACACCTTGACATTACCACCGATTAATTATCGAATAGATAAAAGTATCGACCATTCATTTAAAGTTTAGATAATCGAATGTCAAGTTGGGCCGCAAATTGGAGCGAATATACGATTTACAAACGGGATGTGGATGTGGGTAAGCAACTATACAAGACCCCAAGGAATGCTTTTCGACAGTATGGAGCACTTGGTGGCCATTAGCCAGCAGGCAGCAACTCACCTCTCGCAGCAATCCGAAGAGCACGTCCGTGGACAGGGATCGCTCGTGGGCCTCGTCCATGATGATGGCGGCGTAGCTGTCCAGTTCCGGATCCCGCAGACTCTCGCGGAGCAGGATACCATCCGTCATGTACTTGATGACCGTGCGCTCCGACGTGCAGTCCTCGAATCGGATGGCATAGCCCACATCCTCGCCTGAAAGCAGAGAGCGTAGGGATTAGTAGTAGATAAGTAGCGAGCGCTTTCAATATCAGCAGCTTACCCAGCTGGGTGTCCATCTCGTCCGAGACGCGCTTGGCCACCGACATGGCGGCCACTCGACGCGGCTGCGTGCAACCGATCATGCCTCGCTTGCTGTAGCCATCCTCGTGAAGGTACTGGGTGAGCTGCGTGGTCTTGCCGCTGCCCGTCTCGCCCACGATGATGATCACAGAGTTCTCACGGATAACGTTGAGCAGCTCTTGGCGCGAGGCGAACACGGGCAGGAAGCGGCGCTGCTCCGAGATGGTCTTTTTGCGCGAGAAGTCGCTCTTGCCGCCTGTCTCCTGGTCGCGCATGTGGTCGGCGAACTTCTGGTCCTTGCGATAGTCGGCCGTGTCCTTGTCCTTGTCAAAACGGGCATCTTCGTCGTCCTGCGGCCGCTGTACACCCATGATGTTGCCCAGCTTGGTGCCGCTCAGCTCCCAGTGCTTTTTCTGGGCCTTGCGCCGCTCCTTTTGCTCACGATAGTTGCGCACCAGGGCGCTGCCCTTCCGTGCCAGCAGCGCCATATCCGAGGTGGGATCTTTGACGGGCACCACCGGCTCCGGCTGCTTGGTGAACACGATGCGTCCGTCGAGGAACGGCGGTATAATGTGATGCACCAGGAGATGCACTCGCTCCAGCGCCTCCTCATCGAAGTCGTCGTTCACGCTGATCGATGTGACCACGCCCGAGGTGAGCATGCGGTTACGCTCCCACAGCTCGTTGTCCCGGTTGTTCTGGCGCTGCTGAGCACTGATTCTCTTTGTTCTCTTTTGCTCCAGCTGCTCCTCGCGCTTGCGAAAGTACTCGGAGTTGGCGCCGCGAAATGGATTATTCTCATCGTCGTAGCCCTCGTCAATGTTGTACCACTCGCGGTCCAGGCGACGCTGCTCTTCCTCCCACAGATCCAGCGCCTCCGGATCCTCTCCCCAGGGCGTCGCGCCGCTTTGCTTGCGATCGTGGGCCCACTGATTGTAGCGATGTGCTGGCGTTGGCCGGGCAGTGTCATCTTGTCTTCCGTTATTCCGTCGGCTGCCACCGCTTCTCACTGACCAATCACGTGACTGGCTGCCGTGTCTTCTGGGCGTGGGCATATCCCAGTCCGACTTGCGCTGGCTCATCTCGCCATCCTCGTCGTCCCACGAGCTATTGGACACACTGCCGCCACTGCCGCCTGGTGTTCCCGGTTCCCGTGGTGTGTTGACACTGCGCTCGGACATGGAGCGATCGCGACCACGATCTCGATCACGGCTGCGGTGACGATCGTGCTCCCTGCCCCTGTCCCTATGGTGGCGCCTGTCGCGGTCACGATCCCGCTCTCTGTCTCGCTCCCTGCGTCGATCACGATCCCAGTCGCGATCCCTGTCCCTACCCTCTGATGTGGTGCTGATTGGGCCGCGTTTTCTGTCCCGCTGGATATGCTCACGCAGACGCTCGCGTGCCTTCTCGGAAACGCCGCCGGTGTGCGAGGGCGTCTCTTCCTTGTGCTCGCGCAGCTGGCCGCGCAGCTTCTCGAAGCTCTTGGTGTCCGGTTTCTTGAAGGCGAACTCACTGGAACCGACGGAGGCGTTGGCCTGCGGCGTAGAGCTCCCACCGCCGGTGTCATCGAATTCGCTGTCCTGGAAGGATATTAGTCGCTCCGATCGCTCCTTCTCGGCACGTCGCTTGGCCGCCAGCTTGTCCAGGCCCAACAGCGATCCCAGCGGCACCTTGAATCCACCTCCACCTCCGCCGGCGCCATGCTTTTCGCCGGCATCCTTGGGCTTCCGGATGATTAGGCCGCCGCGCGTCTCCTCCCCCGCGGTGCCCTCCAGCCGATGGACACCGGACTCGTCGTCGTCGGACATCCTGTTCTGTTAGCCAAGTGCTGGTTAGTGTGCTGCTCCTTGGCTTTTTCGCGAGTCTTCCTCGTTGCCGCAAAAACGATTCATTCGCGTTGGCGTTCTTGGACACAGCTGATCGGCGGGGCTGCCATCCGGCTGAAATTGTTGGACCGCAGTGATGCCACCCTAGCTGCATTGTAGCAAAAGGAAAGCTTTCGCTACACTTTCGTTACTTCTTTTCTAATTTAGGTTCCTTTGGCTTACTCACAAATGTGATATTAAGCTTTAAAATACCTGTTTTAGAATATTTTAAATAGTATTATTTCTTCTGTGATCATAAAAAACTTAGTTTTGCCACGCAAATAGCATTTTCTTGATAGTTTTTGGTCTATTAAGGTTACAATTTATTTATGACGTAAGTGTAGAATTGATTTCTTTTTGGTTTTGCTTTCAACAAATAAAGAACAATAAAATGTTTAAAAGAAGTGCTTTTGTTACATTTTGTTTTGTCATGTGACGATATTTTAATTGTTTTACTGGAAGAACGTGTAACCGCGTAATAAGATTTTCGGCCCCAATGCAACAATTAATATTAATTCATATGGGAACCAAAAACGGTGATCTTATGAAATATTTTGTTTTTCAATTTTGTTTTCTTATTGTAAGTCTTGAAAAAACATTAACCGTCTAACAAAGAGTGGCAGCGCTCGAAAATGGCGCCTTTAGAAGATTTGAAAAATAAACACATTTTGCTGCTTTAAATAACCGTTTTATTTCCCGTAATGGCATTGCAAATTCGATTTAGTCTTGGCCCTCGCTCTCGCTCTCGACCTTCTTAGGCACCGTCTGTGCGATCCAATCGAGATAAGGCGGATTGCCATTCTGGATGGGCAGCGAGATGACCTCGGCGTTGCTGTAGGGATGATTCTCGCGAACGAACTTGGTCAGGTCGTCGATGCGGCTGGTGCGCGTCTTGACCATCATTAGATACTCGGAGTCCTCGTTGATCTTGCCCTCCCACATGTAGACGGAATCGATTTGGGGCACAATGTTCACGCAGGCGGCCAACTTAAGCTCGATGATGCTGCGGGCCAGATTCCTGGCGGACTCCCGATCCGGTGTGGTCACAAATGCCACCGAGCTGCTGCCGGCCTGGTAGACGAACTCTCCGGCTGCTGAGGATCCCTCTGCCGCCGCTGGTTGGTCGCCCATCTTGGAGCATGCACTGGAAGTGGAATTGGAGCTGGCGGCACTGGAAGAGAAGCTACTTTGGCGACTACTCGCTGTGCCAAATGCTGGCGGACTTGCGATGGCGGTGGTGACGCTGGCAGCGATCAACAGGCTGCGCACCAGCGAACAGCGAAAGGGCAAGAACCTTGTACAGATCCGATATTGCATTCAGAAGCACTTTGCACAGCGGAAAATAAGAATAAATCCGAAATACAAAGCCACAAAAACGATGTGCTACAGCCGGTGGCATTGCCAGACTGTCAGCCGCTTGAGATGCGCGCTCTGGCTACTTTCCGGCCAAATGGGGCATTTAACATTAGGGCTCCTGCGCACGAGCCAAGTGTGACTAACATGGTAAGCAGTATTTAAGGTATGCATGTTAAGTGTTTTTTAACGGAAAAAGTAACGGAAATTTAAAGCATTTTTAAGAAAATCTTAAAAAGAAACTTTTATATAAGATATATTTTGCTAACGTTACAAAAATAAAAATAACTACAAGGCACCCATGTGCTGCATTGATTTAGGTTTTAATATTTAGCTATCTTTATAAACTTCAATCACCGATTAACATTTAAATACAATATCATTTTAAAGCTACAATAAATACATAGATTAATAAACAACGAACAGCGAGAAAACATATCCTCATTTACGACACAAATCGTGCATTCGCATCATTGCCTGCGTAATTTCCCCCGGCTGATTTGGAGGCATCGTTGTCCATGTCAACCACCAGGATGTTCGGCACCTGCCGCCCAGCTCCGCATTCACCTCCGCCTCCGTCCAGCGATTGTAGGTTGCTTTCCTGTTGATCGGAGGGTAATGGCATTCGTCACATATCTTCCTCGGCCTTCCGACCCCCCTGTGTACTCACTCTGGGGCTCTCGAGAAGCAATTCCTGAGCCATCGGATCGCCGGACGTCGCCTGCCGTGGCCGGAGCAATCGCTGGAGCGCATTCGGCACACTAAACGGCTGAGCCACGAACGAGGACGAGGCGCTGGTGGTGGTGAATGTGTCGTTGCTGCCGCGGCTGGATACCGTGCCCGTTTCCGATGCGAAACCGACTCCCGCCTCGGCGCGTTCGTGCTCCAGGAACCCTTTGGTGCCGGCGAGCGTCGCCAGCGGATTCTGGAAATGCATGTTAATGTTGACATCCGTATGGCCGCGCTGCCGGTACTGATAGTACATGTACCCGACTCCGGCGATCAGTGATCCGGCGGCCAGGATGAGTAGTGCCATCAGCCAGTGAAAGTGGCCGGTATGTTCCTGCTCCAATTCGATGCTGTTGGCCGAACCCAATACGGCCACCTCATTGCCGGAGCCATGGGGACACCGTTCGCCTTCGGCCACCAGCCGATTGGCGCACATGCACTCGTAACCGTAGTCCGCCTGCAGGCACAGTCCATGGCAATGGGCATGGGCGCAGGGATGCGACGCCTTCTGTGGCTGACGCGACTTGCCCGCCACCACAATGTCCTGGGCGTTTAGCACGTTGAGGCTGATCTTGTGACAGATGCGGGATCCGTAGAGGGCACACTGCACCGCCTCCACGGAGCCCAGGTTAACGATGAAGGCATTATTTTCGTACACACTCAGCCCGGATGGGTGCATCAGGGCGTTGGACTTCTGCAGCATGATCTCCGGACGGCGCAAGGTTCCCATTTTGAACCTATAGCTAATCCTCTCCAGCGTGCGTGCATGCTGGTCCACGAAGTACAATAGCTGCTGATGCGGATCGGTGGTCAGGGCTGTCATGAAGCTCTCGCTGCGCTGCAGCAGCATATCTCTGCGACTGCCGTCCAGCCGGGCCATGTGGATCTCCGAGCTTGTCTGGCCATAGCCCTCGGTGCGTATGACTATGTAGAAGATCCTGCCGTGGTAGCCATCCGCAGCCAGATGCTTCACGTGCTTGGGACTCTTAACGTGCACTATTCTGCCGCACATGCGTCCCTCGAAACTGCACGCTTGGATCTCCTGCGCCCCACTCAGCACATAAACATTTCCAGTGACCCAATCCACGGAGAGTTTCGTCGGTGTCGGCAGGCCAAGAGCCCGCACAATCATCTTCGTTTGCAGATCGATCTGGTAGATGATGCCTTCGTCCTCGGCGGAAAAGTAACCCATTTGCCGGTGCATGTCCACATCAAAACCAGTGATCCGAGAATCATTCGCCGACCAGGCCACACTGAGCATTACGGGTTGTTCGCTCAGGTTCCGCACTTCGTTGAAGCTGCTGAAGAGCAGTGTGGCGCCGGACTGAAGGCTCTTGCAGCTAACCCGATCCTGGCGCAGCATAAAGTCCGCATGGCACTGGCACTGGTAGCCGCCGAGGGTATTCTCGCACAGCTGGGCGCATGGCTGCTGCTCCTGGCACTCGTCAATGTCCAAACAGCTCTTCTGATCCGCGTCCAGGCGATAGCCATCGAAGCAGGAGCACACGGCGCCGGCCGGTGTGGCGCGGCACTTGTGCTGGCACACCTGGCGACCCGAACCGGATCGGCAGGCGGTGGTGCATTTGGGTCCCTCGTCATGGCCGTTGGTGCAGTCCGGAAAACTGTTGCACACCCGCGACAAGTCCACACACTCGCCGTCTTGACAGTCGAAGAGATGTGGCCGGCAGGCCCGACTCGAGGTGCTCCATGGCTGAATCTGGCTCTGATTGTGGTTACCCTTTTCCAGTTCGCAGCTCAACTCGTCACTGCCGTCGCCGCAGTCCTTCTGGCCATCGCAGCGGAACTCCCGCCGTATGCACTCTCGACCGAAGCGGCACTTGAACTCATAGATGCTGCACACATCACCGCAGTCGGCCTCATCCTCGCCGCGGGGACACTCGGTGGTGCCATTGCAGCGCACCGCAGACGGAAGACAGATCTTTAGATTGCTCGTGCATTGGAACTGGTCCTCCGTGCAGGATATATTCACCGTGGATGAGTCCGTACCGCAATTCAGTTCGTCGGACTTATCGCCGCAGTCGTTGTGGCCATCGCACACCAGACTCCGGTCCAGGCACTGACCCAGCAGACAGCGATGCATGTCCGGCGGACAGCTGCGATGGGCGCACTTGTCGTGCTCGTCGGATCCGTCGCTGCAATCGATCCGCCCGTCGCACTCCCAGGTGCCCGCGATGCAGGATCCGCTGCCGCACTGGAACATTCCCTGTTCGCAACGCGCTGTCGCCTCGCACAGCATCTCGTCGGAATTATCGCCGCAGTCATTGGTTCCATCGCAGACCAGGCTCGAGTCCACGCACTTTCCATTGTCGCAGCCATGCTGATGGACATGGCACTTCTTTGTCTTATCTGTGGAGGAAGTGTCAAACTGATTCGTTATACCCCAATTGCTTCTCGATTCGCTTACCGAACTTCTCGCAGTGCTGCTCATCCGATTGGTCGTGGCAATCCTTGCGGTTGTCGCATCGTCGCTCCTTGTCGACGCACTGCTCCCCGCTGTGGCAGGCGAACTGGCTGGGCGAGCACAGAACCTTCGGCTTCCGACGATGCTCCTCGTCGCAGTTCATCTCATCCGAGTTGTCCACGCAATCGCGTCGTCCGTTGCAGCGGTGATTCATTGTGAGGCACTCGCCACTGTGGCAACGGAACTCACAGTCCAGAGCCTCCACGCAGGTGCGGTTACCCGCATCACGGTAAACGAATCCGGCCGGGCACAGGCAGATCGAGTGGTAGGGTCCCTCGCCCACGCAGATGTGCGAACAGCCGCCATTCTGCAGCTGGCAGGGATGCGATTCCTGGGCGACGGGCGAGCTGGCGGCCAGCGGGATTCTATTGGGCATGGCCACGGGCACGTACGGCAGAATGGCGGCGGGATCGTCCTTCTCCATTATATCGATCACCTTCCGGGGGCCCATATTGCTCTTGTGCGTCCAATAAATCCTTGGCGTGCCCAATTCATTCCAAAACAGATCGTGATGCACCATGGCCAGGCTATAGGGACGCCTAAGTTTGCCCCGGAAGATTTGGCTGTGCGGCACCTTGTAATTCGAATAGCTAATCCTGCCCAGATCGCTGTCTGACCAAAAGAGCGTTTTGGTCTCGTAATCGGTGACCAGCTTGATATCATCATCGCCCAGATCGTCCTCGAATACATGGACCTGTTCGCCCTTGCCGCTCAGCGGTATCTTGTCGATGTGGCTGTGCCGCTTGGCCTTGAGCACAACATACAAGTAGCCCTCCGCGGGCATGACAGTGAGTCCAATGGGCACCTCCTGGCCCGGAAAGAAACGGATCAGGGCACGGTGGCGCGTCTGCAGGGAGAGCATCTCAATCGCACCCCGTTCCATGTCCGCCCAATACAGATTCCTGCTCAGATGATCGAAGGCCAGGGCACTCACATTGCCCAGATTGGAGCGGACCAGGACGTTGGTCTCGTGGTGCTCTGGCTGAAACTCCAGGATCAATCGCTGGTCATTGTCCGCTATTATCAGGCTGCCATTGATGCGATTGTAGACCATTTCGTTGATCAAGCAGGGTAGCGTGTACGACTTGCTCACCTGATGGCGGCCAAAGGCGGTGTGCTCGATCTCGAGGAGGGCCTGGCCCAGGCCAATGAACAGCCGTTGGCGCTTCTCCATCAGCATGCAGCGCTGCTGATCCGGCGCCAGTCGCATGCCATCCGGACAGGCGCAGCTGTGACCACCAATTTCGGGTTCGGCCAGCAGGCACAGGTGCGAGCACTTGGCATTTTGGCAACCATGGCGGGAGATGGGCTGCTTGGCCGGATGATAGATGTGCACGGCGTAAATGGTACGATCCTTGGCCAGTATGCGATGATCCTTGCCAGAGAATTTGTGGCAGGCATGCACACTTTTCGTTGCCCAATCCGACCAGTACAGCTGATCCTCGAATATGGCCAGGCCATAGGGATGCTTCAGCATGCCGTCCAGCACCGTGCGCCGACCAGTGCCGTCGGGTCGAACTGTTTGGACGCTTCCTAACTTGGCATCCACCCAGTAGATTCTTTGCTGGTGCATGTCCAACGCAATCCCATTGGGCCATTCGATGTTGTCGCTGACAATGGCTCGCGACCGCCTGCCGTCCATGGATGCGCGCCCTATCATCGGCTTCTCACCCCAATCCGTCCAGAACATCAAGCCCTTCTGGGGCCAAACAGCCAGTGATCGCGGCTGGTGGACGTCCTGGGTGACCAGAACGGCACAGTTGAGGCCATCGTTCGAGCACACGGCTATATGCCGCATTATGTTGTCCGAGAAGTAAATGTTCTGCGTCAGCCAGTCCACAGCCAGGTCCTCTGGTGCATCCAGGCCGGAGGTCAGCAGGATCTCCGCATGCGAACCGTCTCCGTTTGCCTTCACAATGCTCTCCGCTTCGTTCTGAATGTTGGTCCAATAGATGTGGCTGCCATCATAGGCCACGCCAATGACCTTGCTCAGATTCCCAGCCACCCGGTAGACATGATTTCGAACGTTATTCTCGCGCAGATGCATTCCCATAATCGTCATCTGGGTGGTGTAAAGCAGAAGGGGCTGCTGTTCTATGGTTCCGTGAACGATGGCGCGACACGTGCGATTATCCCTGTCCAGCAGATAGCCCGCATCACAGACGCATCGATATCCGCCCGATGTGTTCTCGCATCCCTGGCTGCACAGATCATCTTGCTCCTTGCACTCGTCAATGTCCTCGCACTTGTCCTCGAATTTGGCCAGCCGGAATCCCTTTGGACAGAAGCACTCCGCTCCGCCGGTGGGCATCATGTGGCACTTGGATCCCAGCGCACAATTCTTCGCATCGCAGCCCGGTTTGGAGTGGCAAAGCTCGGTCTCATCGCTTCCGTCGGAACAGTCGCTGTGCCCATCGCACACTTCGCTCAGGAACAGACAGGTTTCTTGGTTCCGGCACAGGAATTTACCCTTTTGTGGCTTACATAGATTTACTTAAAGAAAGGAGAGTCGCATGGTTCAAGAATATCAGGTTTGGAGTATTCAACAAGGAGTGTGACTCACGGCATCCTCTTTCATCGCTTCCATCGCCGCAATCGTCCACGCCATCGCAGACCCAATGCTTCCGCCGCAAGCACCGTCCGTTGTCGCACAGGTGTCCCTCGGCGGAGCAGGTGGACGCCGCCTCCTTGCAGCCGGCCACCTCGTCCGACTTGTCACTGCAGTCCGCCCGGCCGTCGCACATAAAATCAATGGGAATGCAGGTGCGATCCTGCTCGCACATGAACTCGTACTTGCTGCAGTTGCGCATGCGATGAGCGGTGTCCTGGCAGTTGAGCTCATCCTCGCCGCCGGGACAGTTGTCGATGCCGTTGCACATTAGTTCCGCTGCCAGGCAGGCTCCGTGTGGCTGGGCACACGGGAACCAATGTGGCAGTCGGCACAGTCGGTAGTCTGGATATCCAGTTTGGAATGAAGATAATATGGTATAATTGTATAAGATTGATTTCAATATTTTAAATTGAACATAAAGAACAAAAATTTCAAACCACGTTTTTATTATGGATTGAATAAGCTGCGAACTTATAGTTAAAGCAATCTGGTTAACCCGATTCCATAGAAACTATGGAGAAATGGTGTGCCACCGCATTAAGGAGCATAACCTATCCTGTTCCACCCATGCTAACCGCAGTCCAATTCATCCGAGCTGTCCTTGCAGTCTCCGCGTCCGTCGCACATCTTCTCCTGTAAGATGCAGCCGCCGTCTCTGCACTGGAATTGTCCCGCATTGCACCGCGTGTCCTCTGATCCCGGCGTGCCGGCAGCAGTAGCACCGCAAACGCCCAGGAGCAGGAGCAGCGAGATGGCCACGTGGCGTCCATTGATGATGAGATGTGCTCGCTGGCAATTCGCGTATCTACTGGACAACTGAGAGCCACCACTGGTGGGGTGAGCGCGTGTCTGCGAGGTTAGGTTGAATCCTCGCGGGCTGGCGGTCATCTTCGGGCTCGCTAGCCGGATCCTTTGCTCGGTGGGGGGCACCTGGTGCTCGGCCTGGCACATTCAACACGAAACACACACACTATTTCAACGATAATTTACACGCAGGACTGCTGAATTAAAATTAACACGGGAACGGAAACCAGAAAGTGTGGCTTGCAGCTTGGAAAGCTGAAAGCGAATTGAACGAGGAAAACCGTTCGGTTCCAATGGATCACCTCGATTGCAGGGCTTTGGAAAAACACCGTTATTTCAGTGGGACCAGATGCACTGCACGGAGGTGCACCGATATGCACACTGTGCCTGGAAATCATGTAACTGGTATTTAAAACGAATTATTTTAAGGCGCCAAATTTTAAAACTGAGAAGTGCTTATTTAGGAATTTTGTTCTTTGCAAATCGTTGATATCCCATGTGTGTGTAATATACAGATGACAGTAGTAAGCGACAGCAAAAACATTTTAGTCATTATATCTCACATCAATTTGTTGCAGTGTATGCTAAATACCGCAACTGGGTGGCAGCGCCATTCGCCATCCATTTAAAAATTTCACCATCAAAAATCGCAAAAGGATTGCACCAAATACATCGTGATTAATTGCCAGTTCATGATGTCAGCGGTGTCTGGAAATTTCAAAAATCAAATTACTGCAGTGGGAAACGACGGGATCCGAAACAGAAACAGAAAAAAAAAACATTTACCCGTTTGGATGACCCATTGCAACAATTAATAACGGTTATACCGCGAGATTTATGAGCAACGACATATAAACAAGACCGAACCGCGAAATGTCATAAAAAATCAGATACAAAACCCGAATTGCTGAATTGCTTAGAAACCAGAAGAGCACTCACAAATTTGTATAATTAAGGAAAAAAAGAGTGCGAGTTCGACTTCACACGCGGTAGGGGGCGTGCCGCACTCGTAAAAACAAAACTGACGCGAAGCCAAGCCCAAATCTGGGAATACACTTGCAGAAATGAGCAGGTACATTTATGGAACCATTTTTACGCACTTCATTTTTTTAAATTCGAGTTTTGAAAGAAAGTTTGCACATACGTACATATACATACATAGCTTGAAAAGTTTTTCCTAAAACGCAATTTCCACACATATATTATATATTGAAGTTTACTTTCTTTATTGTATAGATACAACAACATTGAAGCAGATATTGAAGTGCATACATGTCACTTCAATATCTGCTTCAATCTACTTTAATATTGCTTTAGCACTAGATTTTCTCCGTGTGTATGGACTGTATTAGGCGAACGTGGCTTTTCCACGGCCAGACAATTTGGGGCTTCTATGCCGGATGAGTCGTGGGACATCGAACGCGACGCGATGACAAGCGAACATGACGAACTTCTCGGAGCAACTGGGACTTCTATGGAGTCTATGCGGCCTTCTCTGCCGTCCGGTTGCCTGCTGTCTTGCCCGTTGAGTAATGGGCCCTGTCCGCCGACATGTCCGCGCCACGCCGTTAAAATCATCAGTTGTAAAGTATCTGGGTGCACATCGCGATTCGCGCTTGGCAGTGTATAAAAACTACACTCGGCCGATGGATCAGCAACAGTTGAGTCCCAGCGTCCACCCGTTGCATACACAGCTACAAGAACCCCAATCCTTCCAAGGATCACACTGTGCTCATCCAAAACTTCTCAGAATGGTAAGTGCTCAAGACGGTTTCGAAAATAGTAGATGTTCTTTGCAATGTTCTTTGGCTCAAGCCAAACGATTTTCCAAATTTAAATAGATATCTTAACCATATTGTATTATTATTTTAAACATATTGATGCATACCTTAAGCCAGCTTTCTGAGTGATTCCGCATCCCCGGTGTTTTTTAATCCCACGATTCCATCTCCGCAGAACTCCGTAACCATTCTTGCCATCTTCGCCGCCTCTTTGGCCTTCTGTGCCGGCGATGTGTCGCACTTGTCGCGCAGCTATCTGCCACCGTTAAGCGGCGGCTACTCCTCCGGATACTCATCGTATCCGTCGTACTCAAGCGGATCCGGCTATTACTCGGGCGGCGGCAGCTACGCCTCGCCGATCATCTCGTCCAGCTACAAGAACTACGCGGTGCCGCAGTACACCACCTATGCCACGCCCTCGCGCGCCTACTTGCCGGCGAATGCGGGCTACACCGGCTACTCAGGCTACTCGGGTTACTCCGGCTACAATGGCCTGGACACCAAGTACGGCAGTAATGGTGGCTACGTCTACTAGGCGCACATAGTGGTGACACGGATCCAATTTCTGGAAGGCCAACAACAATGGAGCCAGCAGAAAACTATATTCCTTTAATCTTTTTTTTTCTTGGCTAAGCAATTTTTTAATGGCTACTAAATATTTTTGAATGCTTAATTACGAATAACATATGTCATGGTATTATTTATTTGGAGAGGGACTTGTTTGTTTTTTAAATTCCTCATGGGAGATCTTCAAAATTGAAAATTGTTCGGGCAAACGGAGTAGTTTCGATCACGAAGAAACTTTTTTGAGAATCCTGGTATTTCTACCTTAGTATTACAAATAATGCTGTTTAAAGGCCCCAGAATGTATTCAAAAATATTTAAAAAATTGCCAGTAACAAATAACTGATAGTCAAGGCTCTCGATCTTATCATTCCTGCTTGATTATACCCATTACGCGTAGAATAAAAGGGTATACTAGATTCGTTGAAAAGTATGTAACAGGCAGAAGGAAACATTTTCGACCATATAAAATATATATATTCTTGATCAGGATCAATAGCTGAGTCGATCTGGCCATGTCCGTCTGTCCGTCCATCTGTCCGTATAAACGCCTCGATCTCAGGAACTACAAAAGCTAGAATGCAGTTTCCAGAGACATAGACGCAAATGCCAAATGTTGCCACGCCCACTCTTACGCCCACAAACCGCTCAAAACTGTCACGATCACAAATTAACCAAAAAAAACTTTTTGCCACGTAAACTTCAACGACCACAAACCGCCCAAAATTGTCACTGTCAATGTCTCTAAATTTGAATGCAGATTTAATTATATAGAGAATTGCGCCAGAAACATTTAGAGGTATGCCACTTCAAGATCCGATTAAGATAAGTTGAGTTATGGAGTTTGGAACTTCAGCCTAGGGACAAGTTTTCAATTTTTTTTAATTTCTACAAAATCGTAAAATCAAAAATTGTACAAAAAAATTAAAAAAAATGAATTTCTAAATTTAAATGCAGATTTTTAGAGAATTACGCCAGAAACATTTAGAGGTATACCACTCCATTTAACCCCCATAACCCCATTTGAAAAAATGCGATTTTTGACAAAAAAAATTTTTTTAGCTGTGTCTCATTTTTTGACCAAGTTATGGCGAAAACGCCATTTGAAAAAATCTGATATTTGACAAAAAATTTTTTTTTTTTTTTTCATATAAAAAATAATCACTATTTTTTCGATAGCAATAAAAATAGTTGTCCAAGAGTAGAATGCCATACCTCGATGAATTTGTAACAAAATTTCCTATCCACCTGTGTTCAAACCCGGAAGTTTTAGGAGGTTTAAATTTTTTGCAAATTTTTACCCCTTACCCCTTACCGAAAATGCGAAAATTCGTACAACTTTTTTTTTTCGAAAATCATAAAAGTGGTGATGGGCAAAGTTAGCTATGTTTACTAGCAGCACAAAACAGTCTTCATTTTAGCTGTGTCTCATTTTTTGACCAAGTTATGGCGAAAACGCCATTTGAAAAAATCCGATTTTTGACAAAAAATTATTTTTATTTTTTTTTATATAAAAAATAATCACTATTTTTTCGATAGCAATAAAAATAGTTGTCCAAGAGTGGAATGCCATACCTCGATGAATTTGTAACAAAATTTCCTATCCACCTGTGTTCAAACCCGGAAGTTTTAGGAGGTTTCAATTTTTTGCAAATTTTGATGGGGGTACCCCTTATCGAAAATGCGAAAATTCGTAAAACTTTTTTTTTTCGAAAATCATAAAAGTGGTGATAGGCAAAGTTAGCTATGTTTACTAGCAGCACAAAACAGTCTTCATTTTAGCTGTGTCTCATTTTTTGACCAAGTTATGGCGAAAACGCCATTTGAAAAAATCCGATTTTTGACAAAAAATTTTTTTTATTTTTTTTTATATAAAAAATAATCACTATTTTTTCGATAGCAATAAAAATAGTTGTCCAAGAGTGGAATGCCATACCTCGATGAATTTGTAACAAAATTTCCTATCCACCTGTGTTCAAACCCGGAAGTTTTAGGAGGTTTCAATTTTTTGCAAATTTTTACCCCTTACCCCTTACCGAAAATGCGAAAATTTGTAAAACATTTTTTTTTCGAAAATCATAAAAGTGGTGATAGGCAAAGTTAGCTATGTTTATTAGCAGCACAAAACAGTCTTAATTTTAGCTGTGTCTCAGTTTTTGACCAAGTTATGGCGAAAACGCCATTTGAAAAAATCCGATTTTTGACAAAAAATTTTTTTTATTTTTTTTTATATAAAAAATAATCACTATTTTTTCGATAGCAATAAAAATAGTTGTCCAATAGTAGAATGCCATACCTCGATGAATTTGTAACAAAATTTCCTATCCACCTGTGTTCAAACCCGGAAGTTTTAGGAGGTTTCAATTTTTTGCAAATTTTGATGGGGGTACCCCTATTGAAAATGCGAAAATTCGTACAACTTTTTTTTTTCGAAAATCATAAAAGTGGTGATGGGCAAAGTTAGCTATGTTTACTAGCAGCACAAAACAGTCTTCATTTTAGCTGTGTCTCATTTTTTGACCAAGTTATGGCGAAAACGCCATTTGAAAAAATCCGATTTTTGACAAAAAATTTTTTTTATTTTTTTTTATATAAAAAATAATCACTATTTTTTCGATAGCAAACTAGCGAAACTACTCCGTTTGCCCGAACAATTTTCAATTTTGAAGATCTCCCATGAGGAATTTAAAAAACAAACAAGTCCCTCTCCAAATAAATAATACCATGACATATGTTATTCGTAATTAAGCATTCAAAATTTGTAACAAAATTTCCTATCCACCTGTGTTCAAACCCGGAAGTTTTCGGAGGTTTCAATTTTTTGCAAATTTTGATGGGGGTACCCCTTATCGAAAATGCGAAAATTCGTAAAACTTTTTTTTTTCGAAAATCATAAAAGTGGTGATAGGCAAAGTTAGCTATGTTTATTAGCAGCACAAAACAGGCTTCATTTTAGCTGTGTCTCATTTTTTGACCAAGTTATGGCGAAAACGCCATTTGAAAAATTCCGATTTTTGACAAAAAATTTTTTTTATTTTTTTTATATAAAAAATAATCACTATTTTTTCGATAGCAATAAAAATAGTTGTCCAAGAGTGGAATGCCATACCTCGATGAATTTGTAACAAAATTTCCTATCCACCTGTGTTCAAACCCGGAAGTTTTCGGAGGTTTCAATTTTTTGCAAATTTTGATGGGGGTACCCCTTATCGAAAATGCGAAAATTCGTAAAACTTTTTTTTTTCGAAAATCATAAAAGTGGTGATAGGCAAAGTTAGCTATGTTTATTAGCAGCACAAAACAGTCTTCATTTTAGCTGTGTCTCATTTTTTGACCAAGTTATGGCGAAAACGCCATTTGAAAAAATCCGATTTTTGACAAAAAATTTTTTGTATTTTTTTTATATAAAAAATAATCACTATTTTTTCGATAGCAATAAAAATAGTTGTCCAAGAGTGGAGTGCCATACATCGATGAATTTGTAACAAAATTTCCTATCCACCTGTGTTCAAACCCGGAAGTTTTAGGAGGTTTCAATTTTTTGCAAATTTTGATGGGGGTACCCCTTATCGAAAATGCGAAAATTCGTAAAACTTTTTTTTTTCGAAAATCATAAAAGTGGTGATAGGCAAAGTTAGCTATGTTTATTAGCAGCACAAAACAGTCTTCATTTTAGCTGTGTCTCATTTTTTGACCAAGTTATGGCAAAAACGCCATTTGAAAAATTCCGATTTTTGACAAAAAATTTTTTTTATTTTTTTTTATATAAAAAATAATCACTATTTTTTCGATAGCAATAAAAATAGTTGTCCAAGAGTGGAATGCCATACCTCGATGAATTTGTAACAAAATTTCCTATCCACCTGTGTTCAAACCCGGAAGTTTTAGGAGGTTTCAATTTTTTGCAAATTTTGATGGGGGTACCCCTTATCGAAAATGCGAAAATTCGTAAAACTTTTTTTTTTCGAAAATCATAAAAGTGGTGATAGGCAAAGTTAGCTATGTTTATTAGCAGCACAAAACAGTCTTCATTTTAGCTGTGTCTCATTTTTTGACCAAGTTATGGCAAAAACGCCATTTGAAAAATCCGATTTTTGACAAAAAATTTTTTTTATTTTTTTTTATATAAAAAATAATCACTATTTTTTCGATAGCAATAAAATAGTTGTCCAAGAGTGGAATGCCATACCTCGATGAATTTGTAACAAAATTTCCTATCCACCTGTGTTCAAACCCGGAAGTTTTAGGAGGTTTCAATTTTTTGCAAATTTTGATGGGGGTACCCCTTATCGAAAATGCGAAAATTCGTAAAACTTTTTTTTTTCGAAAATCATAAAAGTGGTGATAGGCAAAGTTAGCTATGTTTATTAGCAGCACAAAACAGTCTTCATTTTAGCTGTGTCTCATTTTTTGACCAAGTTATGGCAAAAACGCCATTTGAAAAATTCCGATTTTTGACAAAAAATTTTTTTTATTTTTTTTTATATAAAAAATAATCACTATTTTTTCGATAGCAATACAAATAGTTGTCCAAGAGTGGAATGCCATACCTCGATGAATTTGTAACAAAATTTCCTATCCACCTGTGTTCAAACCCGGAAGTTTTAGGAGGTTTTAATTTTTTGCAAATTTTGATGGGGGTACCCCTTATCGAAAATGCGAAAATTCGTAAAACTTTTTTTTTTCGAAAATCATAAAAGTGGTGATAGGCAAAGTTAGCTATGTTTATTAGCAGCACAAAACAGTCTTCATTTTAGCTGTGTCTCACTTTTTGACCACGTTATGGCGAAAACGCCATTTGAAAAATCCGATTTTTGACAAAAAATTTTTTGTATTTTTCTTTATATAAAAAATAATCACTATTTTTTCGATAGCAATAAAAATAGTTGTCCAAGAGTGGAGTGCCATACATCGATGAATTTGTAACAAAATTTCCTATCCACCTGTGTTCAAACCCGGAAGTTTTAGGAGGTTTCAATTTTTTGCAAATTTTGATGGGGGTACCCCTTATCGAAAATGCGAAAATTCGTAAAACTTTTTTTTTTCGAAAATCATAAAAGTGGTGATAGGCAAAGTTAGCTATGTTTATTAGCAGCACAAAACAGTCTTCATTTTAGCTGTGTCTCATTTTTTGACCAAGTTATGGCGAAAACGCCATTTGAAAAAATCCGATTTTTGACAAAAATTTTTTTTATTTTTTTTTATATAAAAAATAATCACTATTTTTTCGATAGCAATAAAAATAGTTGTCCAAGAGTGGAATGCCATACCTCGATGAATTTGTAACAAAATTTCCTATCCACCTGTGTTCAAACCCGGAAGTTTTAGGAGGTTTCAATTTTTTGCAAATTTTGATGGGGGTACCCCTTATCGAAAATGCGAAAATTCGTAAAACTTTTTTTTTTCGAAAATCATAAAAGTGGTGATAGGCAAAGTTAGCTATGTTTATTAGCAGCACAAAACAGTCTTCATTTTAGCTGTGTCTCATTTTTTGACCAAGTTATGGCGAAAACGCCATTTGAAAAAATCCGATTTTTGACAAAAAATTTTTTTTATTTTTTTTTATATAAAAAATAATCACTATTTTTTCGATAGCAATAAAAATAGTTGTCCAAGAGTGGAATGCCATACCTCGATGAATTTGTAACAAAATTTCCTATCCACCTGTGTTCAAACCCGGAAGTTTTAGGAGGTTTCAATTTTTTGCAAATTTTGATGGGGGTACCCCTTATCGAAAATGCGAAAATTCGTAAAACTTTTTTTTTTTCGAAAATCATAAAAGTGGTGATAGGCAAAGTTAGCTATGTTTATTAGCAGCACAAAACAGTCTTCATTTTAGCTGTGTCTCATTTTTTGACCAAGTTATGGCGAAAACGCCATTTGAAAAAATCCGATTTTTGACAAAAAATTTTTTTTATTTTTTTTTATATAAAAAATAATCACTATTTTTTCGATAGCAATAAAAATAGTTGTCCAAGAGTGGAATGCCATACCTCGATGAATTTGTAACAAAATTTCCTATCCACCTGTGTTCAAACCCGGAAGTTTTAGGAGGTTTCAATTTTTTGCAAATTTTGATGGGGGTACCCCTTATCGAAAATGCGAAAATTCGTAAAACTTTTTTTTTTCGAAAATCATAAAAGTGGTGATAGGCAAAGTTAGCTATGTTTATTAGCAGCACAAAACAGTCTTCATTTTAGCTGTGTCTCATTTTTTGACCAAGTTATGGCGAAAACGCCATTTGAAAAAATCCGATTTTTGACAAAAAATTTTTTGTATTTTTTTTTATATAAAAAATAATCACTATTTTTTCGATAGCAATAAAAATAGTTGTCCAAGAGTGGAGTGCCATACATCGATGAATTTGTAACAAAATTTCCTATCCACCTGTGTTCAAACCCGGAAGTTTTAGGAGGTTTCAATTTTTTGCAAATTTTGATGGGGGTACCCCTTATCGAAAATGCGAAAATTCGTAAAACTTTTTTTTTTCGAAAATCATAAAAGTGGTGATAGGCAAAGTTAGCTATGTTTATTAGCAGCACAAAACAGTCTTCATTTTAGCTGTGTCTCATTTTTTGACCAAGTTATGGCGAAAACGCCATTTGAAAAAATCCGATTTTTGACAAAAAATTTTTTTATTTTTTTTTATATAAAAAATAATCACTATTTTTTCGATAGCAATAAAAATAGTTGTCCAAGAGTGGAGTGCCATACCTCGATGAATTTGTAACAAAATTTCCTATCCACCTGTGTTCAAACCCGGAAGTTTTAGGAGGTTTCAATTTTTTGCAAATTTTGATGGGGGTACCCCTTATCGAAAATGCGAAAATTCGTAAAACTTTTTTTTTTCGAAAATCATAAAAGTGGTGATAGGCAAAGTTAGCTATGTTTATTAGCAGCACAAAACAGTCTTCATTTTAGCTGTGTCTCATTTTTTGACCAAGTTATGGCGAAAACGCCATTTGAAAAAATCCGATTTTTGACAAAAAATTTTTTTTATTTTTTTTTATATAAAAAATAATCACTATTTTTTCGATAGCAATAAAATAGTTGTCCAAGAGTGGAATGCCATACCTCGATGAATTTGTAACAAAATTTCCTATCCACCTGTGTTCAAACCCGGAAGTTTTAGGAGGTTTCAATTTTTTGCAAATTTTGATGGGGGTACCCCTTATCGAAAATGCGAAAATTCGTAAAACTTTTTTTTTTCGAAAATCATAAAAGTGGTGATAGGCAAAGTTAGCTATGTTTATTAGCAGCACAAAACAGTCTTCATTTTAGCTGTGTCTCATTTTTTGACCAAGTTATGGCGAAAACGCCATTTGAAAAAATCCGATTTTTGACAAAAAATTTTTTGTATTTTTTTTATATAAAAAATAATCACTATTTTTTCGATAGCAATAAAAATAGTTGTCCAAGAGTGGAGTGCCATACATCGATGAATTTGTAACAAAATTTCCTATCCACCTGTGTTCAAACCCGGAAGTTTTAGGAGGTTTCAATTTTTTGCAAATTTTGATGGGGGTACCCCTTATCGAAAATGCGAAAATTCGTAAAACTTTTTTTTTTCGAAAATCATAAAAGTGGTGATAGGCAAAGTTAGCTATGTTTATTAGCAGCACAAAACAGTCTTCATTTTAGCTGTGTCTCATTTTTTGACCAAGTTATGGCGAAAACGCCATTTGAAAAAATCCGATTTTTGACAAAAAATTTTTTTATTTTTTTTTATATAAAAAATAATCACTATTTTTTCGATAGCAATAAAAATAGTTGTCCAAGAGTGGAGTGCCATACCTCGATGAATTTGTAACAAAATTTCCTATCCACCTGTGTTCAAACCCGGAAGTTTTAGGAGGTTTCAATTTTTTGCAAATTTTGATGGGGGTACCCCTTATCGAAAATGCGAAAATTCGTAAAACTTTTTTTTTTCGAAAATCATAAAAGTGGTGATAGGCAAAGTTAGCTATGTTTATTAGCAGCACAAAACAGTCTTCATTTTAGCTGTGTCTCATTTTTTGACCAAGTTATGGCGAAAACGCCATTTGAAAAAATCCGATTTTTGACAAAAAATTTTTTTTATTTTTTTTTATATAAAAAATAATCACTATTTTTTCGATAGCAATAAAAATAGTTGTCCAAGAGTGGAATGCCATACCTCGATGAATTTGTAACAAAATTTCCTATCCACCTGTGTTCAAACCCGGAAGTTTTAGGAGGTTTCAATTTTTTGCAAATTTTGATGGGGGTACCCCTTATCGAAAATGCGAAAATTCGTAAAACTTTTTTTTTTCGAAAATCATAAAAGTGGTGATAGGCAAAGTTAGCTATGTTTATTAGCAGCACAAAACAGTCTTCATTTTAGCTGTGTCTCATTTTTTGACCAAGTTATGGCGAAAACGCCAGTTGAAAAAATCCGATTTTTGACAAAAAATTTTT
The DNA here is from genome assembly GCA_005876975.1 of Drosophila orena. NCBI lineage: Eukaryota > Metazoa > Arthropoda > Insecta > Diptera > Drosophilidae > Drosophila > Drosophila orena. The sequence continues at coordinate 1,283,335 of VCKV01000297.1, forward strand.
GTATTTTTTTTATATAAAAAATAATCACTATTTTTTCGATAGCAATAAAAATAGTTGTCCAAGAGTGGAGTGCCATACCTCGATGAATTTGTAACAAAATTTCCTATCCACCTGTGTTCAAACCCGGAAGTTTTAGGAGGTTTCAATTTTTTGCAAATTTTGATGGGGGTACCCCTTATCGAAAATGCGAAAATTCGTAAAACTTTTTTTTTTCGAAAATCATAAAAGTGGTGATAGGCAAAGTTAGCTATGTTTATTAGCAGCACAAAACAGTCTTCATTTTAGCTGTGTCTCATTTTTTGACCAAGTTATGGCGAAAACGCCATTTGAAAAAATCCGATTTTTGACAAAAAATTTTTTGTATTTTTTTTTATATAAAAAATAATCACTATTTTTTCGATAGCAATAAAAATAGTTGTCCAAGAGTGGAATGCCATACCTCGATGAATTTGTAACAAAATTTCCTATCCACCTGTGTTCAAACCCGGAAGTTTTAGGAGGTTTCAATTTTTTGCAAATTTTGATGGGGGTACCCCTTATCGAAAATGCGAAAATTCGTAAAACTTTTTTTTTTCGAAAATCATAAAAGTGGTGATAGGCAAAGTTAGCTATGTTTATTAGCAGCACAAAACAGTCTTCATTTTAGCTGTGTCTCATTTTTTGACCAAGTTATGGCGAAAACGCCATTTGAAAAAATCCGATTTTTGACAAAAAATTTTTTTATTTTTTTTTATATAAAAAATAATCACTATTTTTTCGATAGCAATAAAAATAGTTGTCCAAGAGTGGAATGCCATACCTCGATGAATTTGTAACAAAATTTCCTATCCACCTGTGTTCAAACCCGGAAGTTTTAGGAGGTTTCAATTTTTTGCAAATTTTGATGGGGGTACCCCTTATCGAAAATGCGAAAATTCGTAAAACTTTTTTTTTTCGAAAATCATAAAAGTGGTGATAGGCAAAGTTAGCTATGTTTATTAGCAGCACAAAACAGTCTTCATTTTAGCTGTGTCTCATTTTTTGACCAAGTTATGGCGAAAACGCCATTTGAAAAAATCCGATTTTTGACAAAAAATTTTTTTTATTTTTTTTATATAAAAAATAATCACTATTTTTTCGATAGCAATAAAAATAGTTGTCCAAGAGTGGAATGCCATACATCGATGAATTTGTAACAAAATTTCCTATCCACCTGTGTTCAAACCCGGAAGTTTTAGGAGGTTTCAATTTTTTGCAAATTTTGATGGGGGTACCCCTTATCGAAAATGCGAAAATTCGTAAAACTTTTTTTTTTCGAAAATCATAAAAGTGGTGATAGGCAAAGTTAGCTATGTTTATTAGCAGCACAAAACAGTCTTCATTTTAGCTGTGTCTCATTTTTTGACCAAGTTATGGCGAAAACGCCATTTGAAAAAATCCGATTTTTGACAAAAAATTTTTTTTATTTTTTTTTATATAAAAAATAATCACTATTTTTTCGATAGCAATAAAAATAGTTGTCCAAGAGTGGAATGCCATACCTCGATGAATTTGTAACAAAATTTCCTATCCACCTGTGTTCAAACCCGGAAGTTTTAGGAGGTTTCAATTTTTTGCAAATTTTGATGGGGGTACCCCTTATCGAAAATGCGAAAATTCGTAAAACTTTTTTTTTTCGAAAATCATAAAAGTGGTGATAGGCAAAGTTAGCTATGTTTATTAGCAGCACAAAACAGTCTTCATTTTAGCTGTGTCTCATTTTTTGACCAAGTTATGGCGAAAACGCCATTTGAAAAAATCCGATTTTTGACAAAAAATTTTTTTTATTTTTTTTTATATAAAAAATAATCACTATTTTTTCGATAGCAATAAAAATAGTTGTCCAAGAGTGGAATGCCATACCTCGATGAATTTGTAACAAAATTTCCTATCCACCTGTGTTCAAACCCGGAAGTTTTAGGAGGTTTCAATTTTTTGCAAATTTTGATGGGGGTACCCCTTATCGAAAATGCGAAAATTCGTAAAACTTTTTTTTTTCGAAAATCATAAAAGTGGTGATAGGCAAAGTTAGCTATGTTTATTAGCAGCACAAAACAGTCTTCATTTTAGCTGTGTCTCATTTTTTGACCAAGTTATGGCGAAAACGCCATTTGAAAAAATCCGATTTTTGACAAAAAATTTTTTGTATTTTTTTTTATATAAAAAATAATCACTATTTTTTCGATAGCAATAAAAATAGTTGTCCAAGAGTGGAATGCCATACCTCGATGAATTTGTAACAAAATTTCCTATCCACCTGTGTTCAAACCCGGAAGTTTTAGGAGGTTTCAATTTTTTGCAAATTTTGATGGGGGTACCCCTTATCGAAAATGCGAAAATTCGTAAAACTTTTTTTTTTCGAAAATCATAAAAGTGGTGATAGGCAAAGTTAGCTATGTTTATTAGCAGCACAAAACAGTCTTCATTTTAGCTGTGTCTCATTTTTTGACCAAGTTATGGCGAAAACGCCATTTGAAAAAATCCGATTTTTGACAAAAAATTTTTTTATTTTTTTTTATATAAAAAATAATCACTATTTTTTCGATAGCAATAAAAATAGTTGTCCAAGAGTGGAATGCCATACCTCGATGAATTTGTAACAAAATTTCCTATCCACCTGTGTTCAAACCCGGAAGTTTTAGGAGGTTTCAATTTTTTGCAAATTTTGATGGGGGTACCCCTTATCGAAAATGCGAAAATTCGTAAAACTTTTTTTTTTCGAAAATCATAAAAGTGGTGATAGGCAAAGTTAGCTATGTTTATTAGCAGCACAAAACAGTCTTCATTTTAGCTGTGTCTCATTTTTTGACCAAGTTATGGCGAAAACGCCATTTGAAAAAATCCGATTTTTGACAAAAAATTTTTTGTATTTTTTTTTATATAAAAAATAATCACTATTTTTTCGATAGCAATAAAAATAGTTGTCCAAGAGTGGAATGCCATACCTCGATGAATTTGTAACAAAATTTCCTATCCACCTGTGTTCAAACCCGGAAGTTTTAGGAGGTTTCAATTTTTTGCAAATTTTGATGGGGGTACCCCTTATCGAAAATGCGAAAATTCGTAAAACTTTTTTTTTTCGAAAATCATAAAAGTGGTGATAGGCAAAGTTAGCTATGTTTATTAGCAGCACAAAACAGTCTTCATTTTAGCTGTGTCTCATTTTTTGACCAAGTTATGGCGAAAACGCCATTTGAAAAAATCAGATTTTTGACAAAAAATTTTTTGTATTTTCTTTTATAAAAAATAATCACTATTTTTTCGATAGCAATAAAAATAGTTGTCCAAGAGTGGAATGCCATACCTCGATGAATTTGTAACAAAATTTCCTATCCACCTGTGTTCAAACCCGGAAGTTTTAGGAGGTTTCAATTTTTTGCAAATTTTGATGGGGGTACCCCTTATCGAAAATGCGAAAATTCGTAAAACTTTTTTTTTTCGAAAATCATAAAAGTGGTGATAGGCAAAGTTAGCTATGTTTATTAGCAGCACAAAACAGTCTTCATTTTAGCTGTGTCTCATTTTTTGACCAAGTTATGGCGAAAACGCCATTTGAAAAAATCCGATTTTTGACAAAAAATTTTTTGTATTTTTTTTTATATAAAAAATAATCACTATTTTTTCGATAGCAATAAAAATAGTTGTCCAAGAGTGGAATGCCATACCTCGATGAATTTGTAACAAAATTTCCTATCCACCTGTGTTCAAACCCGGAAGTTTTAGGAGGTTTCAATTTTTTGCAAATTTTGATGGGGGTACCCCTTATCGAAAATGCGAAAATTCGTAAAACTTTTTTTTTTCGAAAATCATAAAAGTGGTGATAGGCAAAGTTAGCTATGTTTATTAGCAGCACAAAACAGTCTTCATTTTAGCTGTGTCTCATTTTTTGACCAAGTTATGGCGAAAACGCCATTTGAAAAAATCCGATTTTTGACAAAAAATTTTTTGTATTTTTTTTTATATAAAAAATAATCACTATTTTTTCGATAGCAATAAAAATAGTTGTCCAAGAGTGGAATGCCATACCTCGATGAATTTGTAACAAAATTTCCTATCCACCTGTGTTCAAACCCGGAAGTTTTAGGAGGTTTCAATTTTTTGCAAATTTTGATGGGGGTACCCCTTATCGAAAATGCGAAAATTCGTAAAACTTTTTTTTTTCGAAAATCATAAAAGTGGTGATAGGCAAAGTTAGCTATGTTTATTAGCAGCACAAAACAGTCTTCATTTTAGCTGTGTCTCATTTTTTGACCAAGTTATGGCGAAAACGCCATTTGAAAAAATCCGATTTTTGACAAAAAATTTTTTGTATTTTTTTTTATATAAAAAATAATCACTATTTTTTCGATAGCAATAAAAATAGTTGTCCAAGAGTGGAATGCCATACCTCGATGAATTTGTAACAAAATTTCCTATCCACCTGTGTTCAAACCCGGAAGTTTTAGGAGGTTTCAATTTTTTGCAAATTTTGATGGGGGTACCCCTTATCGAAAATGCGAAAATTTGTAAAACTTTTTTTTTTCGAAAATCATAAAAGTGGTGATAGGCAAAGTTAGCTATGTTTATTAGCAGCACAAAACAGTCTTCATTTTAGCTGTGTCTCATTTTTTGACCAAGTTATGGCGAAAACGCCATTTGAAAAAATCCGATTTTTGACAAAAAATTTTTTGTATTTTTTTTTATATAAAAAATAATCACTATTTTTTCGATAGCAATAAAAATAGTTGTCCAAGAGTGGAATGCCATACCTCGATGAATTTGTAACAAAATTTCCTATCCACCTGTGTTCAAACCCGGAAGTTTTAGGAGGTTTCAATTTTTTGCAAATTTTGATGGGGGTACCCCTTATCGAAAATGCGAAAATTCGTAAAACTTTTTTTTTTTCGAAAATCATAAAAGTGGTGATAGGCAAAGTTAGCTATGTTTATTAGCAGCACAAAACAGTCTTCATTTTAGCTGTGTCTCATTTTTTGACCAAGTTATGGCGAAAACGCCATTTGAAAAAATCCGATTTTTGACAAAAAATTTTTTTGTATTTTTTTTTATATAAAAAATAATCACTATTTTTTCGATAGCAATAAAAATAGTTGTCCAAGAGTGGAATGCCATACCTCGATGAATTTGTAACAAAATTTCCTATCCACCTGTGTTCAAACCCGGAAGTTTTAGGAGGTTTCAATTTTTTGCAAATTTTGATGGGGGTACCCCTTATCGAAAATGCGAAAATTCGTAAAACTTTTTTTTTTCGAAAATCATAAAAGTGGTGATAGGCAAAGTTAGCTATGTTTATTAGCAGCACAAAACAGTCTTCATTTTAGCTGTGTCTCATTTTTTGACCAAGTTATGGCGAAAACGCCATTTGAAAAAATCCGATTTTTGACAAAAAATTTTTTGTATTTTTTTTTATATAAAAAATAATCACTATTTTTTCGATAGCAATAAAAATAGTTGTCCAAGAGTGGAATGCCATACCTCGATGAATTTGTAACAAAATTTCCTATCCACCTGTGTTCAAACCCGGAAGTTTTAGGAGGTTTCAATTTTTTGCAAATTTTGATGGGGGTACCCCTTATCGAAAATGCGAAAATTCGTAAAACTTTTTTTTTTCGAAAATCATAAAAGTGGTGATAGGCAAAGTTAGCTATGTTTATTAGCAGCACAAAACAGTCTTCATTTTAGCTGTGTCTCATTTTTTGACCAAGTTATGGCGAAAACGCCATTTGAAAAAATCCGATTTTTGACAAAAAATTTTTTGTATTTTTTTTTATATAAAAAATAATCACTATTTTTTCGATAGCAATAAAAATAGTTGTCCAAGAGTGGAATGCCATACCTCGATGAATTTGTAACAAAATTTCCTATCCACCTGTGTTCAAACCCGGAAGTTTTAGGAGGTTTCAATTTTTTGCAAATTTTGATGGGGGTACCCCTTATCGAAAATGCGAAAATTTGTAAAACTTTTTTTTTTCGAAAATCATAAAAGTGGTGATAGGCAAAGTTAGCTATGTTTATTAGCATCACAAAACAGTCTTCATTTTAGCTGTGTCTCATTTTTTGACCAAGTTATGGCGAAAACGCCATTTGAAAAAATCCGATTTTTGACAAAAAATTTTTTGTATTTTTTTTTATATAAAAAATAATCACTATTTTTTCGATAGCAATAAAAATAGTTGTCCAAGAGTGGAATGCCATACCTCGATGAATTTGTAACAAAATTTCCTATCCACCTGTGTTCAAACCCGGAAGTTTTAGGAGGTTTCAATTTTTTGCAAATTTTGATGGGGGTACCCCTTATCGAAAATGCGAAAATTCGTAAAACTTTTTTTTTTCGAAAATCATAAAAGTGGTGATAGGCAAAGTTAGCTATGTTTATTAGCAGCACAAAACAGTCTTCATTTTAGCTGTGTCTCATTTTTTGACCAAGTTATGGCGAAAACGCCATTTGAAAAAATCCGATTTTTGACAAAAAATTTTTTTTATTTTTTTTATATAAAAAATAATCACTATTTTTTCGATAGCAATAAAAATAGTTGTCCAAGAGTGGAATGCCATACCTCGATGAATTTGTAACAAAATTTCCTATCCACCTGTGTTCAAACCCGGAAGTTTTAGGAGGTTTCAATTTTTTGCAAATTTTGATGGGGGTACCCCTTATCGAAAATGCGAAAATTCGTAAAACTTTTTTTTTTCGAAAATCATAAAAGTGGTGATAGGCAAAGTTAGCTATGTTTATTAGCAGCACAAAAATAATCACTATTTTTTCGATAGCAATAAAAATAGTTGTCCAAGAGTGGAATGCCATACCTCGATGAATTTGTAACAAAATTTCCTATCCACCTGTGTTCAAACCCGGAAGTTTTAGGAGGTTTCAATTTTTTGCAAATTTTGATGGGGGTACCCCTTATCGAAAATGCGAAAATTCGTAAAACTTTTTTTTTTCGAAAATCATAAAAGTGGTGATAGGCAAAGTTAGCTATGTTTATTAGCAGCACAAAACAGTCTTCATTTTAGCTGTGTCTCATTTTTTGACCAAGTTATGGCGAAAACGCCATTTGAAAAAATCCGATTTTTGACAAAAAATTTTTTGTATTTTTTTTTATATAAAAAATAATCACTATTTTTTCGATAGCAATAAAAATAGTTGTCCAAGAGTGGAATGCCATACCTCGATGAATTTGTAACAAAATTTCCTATCCACCTGTGTTCAAACCCGGAAGTTTTAGGAGGTTTCAATTTTTTGCAAATTTTGATGGGGGTACCCCTTATCGAAAATGCGAAAATTCGTAAAACTTTTTTTTTTCGAAAATCATAAAAGTGGTGATAGGCAAAGTTAGCTATGTTTATTAGCAGCACAAAACAGTCTTCATTTTAGCTGTGTCTCATTTTTTGACCAAGTTATGGCGAAAACGCCATTTGAAAAAATCCGATTTTTGACAAAAAATTTTTTTTATTTTTTTTTATATAAAAAATAATCACTATTTTTTCGATAGCAATAAAAATAGTTGTCCAAGAGTGGAATGCCATACCTCGATGAATTTGTAACAAAATTTCCTATCCACCTGTGTTCAAACCCGGAAGTTTTAGGAGGTTTCAATTTTTTGCAAATTTTGATGGGGGTACCCCTTATCGAAAATGCGAAAATTCGTAAAACTTTTTTTTTTCGAAAATCATAAAAGTGGTGATAGGCAAAGTTAGCTATGTTTATTAGCAGCACAAAACAGTCTTCATTTTAGCTGTGTCTCATTTTTTGACCAAGTTATGGCGAAAACGCCATTTGAAAAAATCCGATTTTTGACAAAAAATTTTTTTATTTTTTTTATATAAAAAATAATCACTATTTTTTCGATAGCAATAAAAATAGTTGTCCAAGAGTGGAATGCCATACCTCGATGAATTTGTAACAAAATTTCCTATCCACCTGTGTTCAAACCCGGAAGTTTTAGGAGGTTTCAATTTTTTGCAAATTTTGATGGGGGTACCCCTTATCGAAAATGCGAAAATTCGTAAAACTTTTTTTTTTCGAAAATCATAAAAGTGGTGATAGGCAAAGTTAGCTATGTTTATTAGCAGCACAAAACAGTCTTCATTTTAGCTGTGTCTCATTTTTTGACCAAGTTATGGCGAAAACGCCATTTGAAAAAATCCGATTTTTGACAAAAAATTTTTTGTATTTTTTTTTATATAAAAAATAATCACTATTTTTTCGATAGCAATAAAAATAGTTGTCCAAGAGTGGAATGCCATACCTCGATGAATTTGTAACAAAATTTCCTATCCACCTGTGTTCAAACCCGGAAGTTTTAGGAGGTTTCAATTTTTTGCAAATTTTGATGGGGGTACCCCTTATCGAAAATGCGAAAATTCGTAAAACTTTTTTTTTTCGAAAATCATAAAAGTGGTGATAGGCAAAGTTAGCTATGTTTATTAGCAGCACAAAACAGTCTTCATTTTAGCTGTGTCTCATTTTTTGACCAAGTTATGGCGAAAACGCCATTTGAAAAAATCCGATTTTTGACAAAAAATTTTTTTATTTTTTTTTATATAAAAAATAATCACTATTTTTTCGATAGCAATAAAAATAGTTGTCCAAGAGTGGAATGCCATACCTCGATGAATTTGTAACAAAATTTCCTATCCACCTGTGTTCAAACCCGGAAGTTTTAGGAGGTTTCAATTTTTTGCAAATTTTGATGGGGGTACCCCTTATCGAAAATGCGAAAATTCGTAAAACTTTTTTTTTTCGAAAATCATAAAAGTGGTGATAGGCAAAGTTAGCTATGTTTATTAGCAGCACAAAACAGTCTTCATTTTAGCTGTGTCTCATTTTTTGACCAAGTTATGGCGAAAACGCCATTTGAAAAAATCCGATTTTTGACAAAAAATTTTTTTTATTTTTTTTTATATAAAAAATAATCACTATTTTTTCGATAGCAATAAAAATAGTTGTCCAAGAGTGGAATGCCATACCTCGATGAATTTGTAACAAAATTTCCTATCCACCTGTGTTCAAACCCGGAAGTTTTAGGAGGTTTCAATTTTTTGCAAATTTTGATGGGGGTACCCCTTATCGAAAATGCGAAAATTCGTAAAACTTTTTTTTTTCGAAAATCATAAAAGTGGTGATAGGCAAAGTTAGCTATGTTTATTAGCAGCACAAAACAGTCTTCATTTTAGCTGTGTCTCATTTTTTGACCAAGTTATGGCGAAAACGCCATTTGAAAAAATCCGATTTTTGACAAAAAATTTTTTTATTTTTTTTTATATAAAAAATAATCACTATTTTTTCGATAGCAATAAAAATAGTTGTCCAAGAGTGGAATGCCATACCTCGATGAATTTGTAACAAAATTTCCTATCCACCTGTGTTCAAACCCGGAAGTTTTAGGAGGTTTCAATTTTTTGCAAATTTTGATGGGGGTACCCCTTATCGAAAATGCGAAAATTCGTAAAACTTTTTTTTTTCGAAAATCATAAAAGTGGTGATAGGCAAAGTTAGCTATGTTTATAGCAGCACAAAACAGTCTTCATTTTAGCTGTGTCTCATTTTTTGACCAAGTTATGGCGAAAACGCCATTTGAAAAAATCCGATTTTTGACAAAAAATTTTTTTTATTTTTTTTTATATAAAAAATAATCACTATTTTTTCGATAGCAATAAAAATAGTTGTCCAAGAGTGGAATGCCATACCTCGATGAATTTGTAACAAAATTTCCTATCCACCTGTGTTCAAACCCGGAAGTTTTAGGAGGTTTCAATTTTTTGCAAATTTTGATGGGGGTACCCCTTATCGAAAATGCGAAAATTCGTAAAACTTTTTTTTTTCGAAAATCATAAAAGTGGTGATAGGCAAAGTTAGCTATGTTTATTAGCAGCACAAAACAGTCTTCATTTTAGCTGTGTCTCATTTTTTGACCAAGTTATGGCGAAAAACGCCATTTGAAAAAATCCGATTTTTGACAAAAAATTTTTTGTATTTTTTTTTATATAAAAATAATCACTATTTTTTCGATAGCAATAAAAATAGTTGTCCAAGAGTGGAATGCCATACCTCGATGAATTTGTAACAAAATTTCCTATCCACCTGTGTTCAAACCCGGAAGTTTTAGGAGGTTTCAATTTTTTGCAAATTTTGATGGGGGTACCCCTTATCGAAAATGCGAAAATTCGTAAACCTTTTTTTTTTCGAAAATCATAAAGGTGGTGATAGGCAAATTAGCTATGTTAGCTATGCTTATTAGCAGCACAAAACAGTCTTCATTTTAGCTGTGTCTCATTTTTTGACCAAGTTATGGCGAAAACGCCATTTGAAAAAATCCGATTTTTGACAAAAAATTTTATTGATTTTTTTTATATAAAAAATAATCACTATTTTTTCGATAGCAATAAAATAGTTGTCCAAGAGTGGAATGCCATACCTCGATGAATTTGTAACAAAATTTCCTATCCACCTGTGTTCAAACCCGGAAGTTTTAGGAGGTTTCAATTTTTTGCAAATTTTGATGGGGGTACCCCTTATCGAAAATGCGAAAATTCGTAAAACTTTTTTTTTTCGAAAATCATAAAAGTGGTGATAGGCAAAGTTAGCTATGTTTATTAGCAGCACAAAACAGTCTTCATTTTAGCTGTGTCTCATTTTTTGACAAAGTTATGGCGAAAACGCCATTTGAAAAAATCCGATTTTTGACAAAAAATTTTTTGATTTTTTTTTATATAAAAAATAATCACTATTTTTTCGATAGCAATAAAATAGTTGTCCAAGAGTGGAATGCCATACCTCGATGAATTTGTAACAAAATTTCCTATCCACCTGTGTTCAAACCCGGAAGTTTTAGGAGGTTTAAATTTTTTGCAAATTTTGATGGGGGTACCCCTTATCGAAAATGCGAAAATTCGTAAACTTTTTTTTTTCGAAAATCATAAAAGTGGTGATAGGCAAATTAGCTATGTTAGCTATGCTTATTAGCAGCACAAAACAGTCTTCATTTTAGCTGTGTCTCATTTTTTGACCAAGTTATGGCGAAAACGCCGTTTGAAAAAATACGATTTTTGACAAAAAATTTTTTTTATTTTTTTTATAAAAAATAATCACTATTTTTTCGATAGCAATAAAAATAGTTGTCCAAGAGTGGAATGCCATACCTCGATGAATTTGTAACAAAATTTCCTATCCACCTGTGTTCAAACCCGGAAGTTTTAGGAGGTTTCAATTTTTTGCAAATTTTGATGGGGGTACCCCTTATCGAAAATGCGAAAATTTGTAAAACTTTTTTTTTTCGAAAATCATAAAAGTGGTGATAGGCAAAGTTAGCTATGTTTATTAGCAGCACAAAACAGTCTTCATTTTAGCTGTGTCTCATTTTTTGACCAAGTTATGGCGAAAACGCCGTTTGAAAAAATACGATTTTTGACAAAAATTTGTTGTATTTTTTTTTATATAAAAAATAATCACTATTTTTTCGATAGCAATAAAAATTGTTGTCCAAGAGTGGAATGCCATACCTCGATGAATTTGTAACAAAATTTCCTATCCACCTGTGTTCAAACCCGGAAGTTTTAGGAGGTTTCAATTTTTTGCATATTTTGATGGGGGTACCCCTTATCGAAAATGCGAAAATTTGTAAAACTTTTTTTTTTCGAAAATCATAAAAATGGTGATAGGCAAAGTTAGCTATTATTAGCAGCACAAAACAGTCTTCATTTTAGCTGTGTCTCAATTTTTGACCAAGTTATGGCGAAAACGCCGTTTGAAAAAATACGATTTTTGACAAACAATTTTTTTTATTTTTTTTTATGTACAAAGTAATCACTATTTCTTCGATAGCAATAAAAATAGTTGTCCAAGAGTGGAATGCCATACCTCGATGAATTTGTAACAAAATTTCCTATCCACCTGTGTTCAAACCCGGAAGTTTTAGGAGGTTTCAATTTTTTGGAAATTTTGATGGGGGTACCCCTTATCGAAAATGCGAAAATTCGTAAAACTTTTTTTTTTCGAAAATCATAAAGTGGTGATAGGCAAAGTTAGCTATGTTTATTAGCAGCACAAAACAGTCTTCATTTTAGCTGTGTCTCATTTTTTGACCAAGTTATGGCGAAAACGCCATTTGAAAAAATCCGATTTTTGACAAAAAAATTTTTTGATTTTTTTTTATATAAAAAATAATCACTATTTTTTCGATAGCAATAAAATAGTTGTCCAAGAGTGGAATGCCATACCTCGACGAATTTGTAACAAAATTTCCTATCCACCTGTGTTCAAACCCGGAAGTTTTAGGAGGTTTCAATTTTTTGCAAATTTTGATGGGGGTACCCCTTATCGAAAATGCGAAAATTCGTAAAACTTTTTTGAAAAAATCCGATTTTTGACAAAAAGTTTTTTTTATTTTTTTTTATATAAAAAATAATCACTATTTTTTCGATAGCAATAAAAATAGTTGTCCAAGAGTGGAATGCCATACCTCGATGAATTTGTAACAAAATTTCCTATCCACCTGTGTTCAAACCCGGAAGTTTTAGGAGGTTTCAATTTTTTGCAAATTTTGATGGGGGTACCCCTTATCGAAAATGCGAAAATTCGTAAAACTTTTTTTTTTCGAAAATCATAAAAGTGGTGATAGGCAAAGTTAGCTATGTTTACTAGCAGCACAAAACAGTCTTCATTTTAGCTGTGTCTCATTTTTTGACCAAGTTATGGCGAAAACGCCATTTGAAAAAATAGATTTTTGACAAAAAATTTTTTTTATTTTTTTTATGTACAAAGTAATCACTATTTTTTCGATAGCAATAAAAATAGTTGTCCAAGAGTGGAATGCCATACCTCGATGAATTTGTAACAAAACTTCCTATCCACCTGTGTTCAAACCCGGAAGTTTTAGGAGGTTTCAATTTTTTGCAAATTTTGATGGGGGTACCCCTTATCGAAAATGCGAAAATTTGTAAAACTTTTTTTTTTTCGAAAATCATAAAAGTGGTGATAGGCAAAGTTAGCTATGTTTATTAGCAGCACAAAACAGTCTTCATTTTAGCTGTGTCTCATTTTTTGACCAAGTTATGGCGAAAACGCCGTTTGAAAAAATACGATTTTTGACAAAAAATTTTTTTTATTTTTTTTTATGTACAAAATAATCACTATTTTTTCGATAGCAATAAAAATAGTTGTCCAAGAGTGGAATGCAATACCTCGATGAATTTGTAACAAAATTCCTATCCACCTGTGTTCAAACCCGGAAGTTTTAGGAGGTTGTACCCCTTATCGAAAATGCGAAAATTTGTAAAACTTTTTTTTTTCGAAAATCATAAAAGTGGTGATAGGCAAAGCTAGCTATGTTTACTAGCAGCACAAAACAGTCTTCATTTTAGGTGTGTCACAAGTGTTGAGACAAGTTATGGCGAAACCCTATTTTTAAATTTCTACAATATCGTAAAATCAAAAATATTACAAAAAAATTAAAAAAAATGAATTTCTAAATTTAAATGCAGATTTTTAGAGAATTACGCCAGAAACATTTAGAGGTATGCCACTTCAAGATCCGATTAAGATAAGTTGAGTTATTTAGTTGGAAGCGTGTAAAGAGTGTAAAGGGTATGTTAGGCTCGTTGAAAAGTATGCAACAGAGTAGTGGAAAGCGTTTTCCAAGCGATAGATATAAATTTTCCCCGCGCTTCATTATCTAAGTAAGGGGTAGCTAATAGTCGCGGCATTTGGCTTTGGAATTATTTTGAATATGGCTTAAGATAGTATAGAATTGCAGTCCCAATCCATTTCATTAAAGTAAACAGTCAAAAAAGTCCTTTCATGCCTTCTTAACTTTATTTGGATTGAATAAAAAAAAAGTCGTCAAAATGTAATATAATCGTTATTTTTCGAAGTGATCCTCTTAATGCTTCAATGCTTCAGGCGGTACTCGTAGCCCCCATTGGAAGCGTAGGAACCCGATTTGTGTCCAGATCCGAAGCTGGATCCAAAGCCAGATCCGTGGCCAGAGCGCAGACCCGATCCTTGGAGCAATCCATGGCTGGAGCCAGATCCGAATCCGTGGCCAGATCCCGAGCCCGATCCCGAGTAGCTCACATGGGAGACAGCTGGGGCGGCATAGTCCTGCTGGAAACCGATGGAGCGGCATACGATCCATGGGAGACCGATGAAGTGGAGTATGACGATCCGTGGGATACTGCTGGGGCGGAGTAAGTGGTGGCAGCCGGTGCGAGATATTGCCTGGAAGGAGCGGCCACTGGTGCTGAATAGCTCGTGTGGGAGGCAGCTGGGGCGGAATAGGAGCTATAGGATGCAACTGGAGCTGAGTAGGAGCCGCTAGATCCTCCCGAAGAGGAGTAGGATCCATGCGACACGGCTGGCGCGGAATAGGTCTTGTGCGACACGGCGGGAGCGGAGTAACTGCTGTGGGACACTGCTGCGGGTGCTAGGTACTGCCTGGATGGAGTGGCCACGGGAGCGGAGTAGCTGGTGCGCGAAGCAGCGGAGTACGATCCATGTGATACGGATGGGGCGGCGTACGAGCTGTGGGATACAGCTGGTGCGGAGTACGAGACATGGGATGCAGATGCAGCTGGAGCGGAGTACGAGACATGGGACACTGATGGAGCGGAGTAGGAGGAGCCTCCCGAGCTGAAGCTGCCATGCGATGCAGCCGGAGCTAGGTACTGCCTGGAAGGAGCTGCCACGGATTGGGACCTGCGGGCATAGGTGGCCGCAGGAGCTGCATACGATCCCGAGGAACTGGACGCCGCTGCACTGTATCCACTCTGGGCGCCCACTTTCGGCGGCAGATAGGTGTTACTCAATGGTGTCACCAGGCCCACGGTGGCCAGAGTCAGAATCAGAGTGGCAAAGGAGTGCTGCAATGTACAGTGTGAGTGCCAGTGGCATTCGGGTATGTTTTTAATTTATAATTGTATATGTACTTACCATCTTAATGGACCTATGGGCTTTAAGCGTTTTCTAGCTGCTGTTTCAGCGTTGTGGGAAGTGAAACTGATGGCACAACAGAAGTGAGCCGGCACTTTTATAGGAGACTTTAGACCCCAAACAGCACACATATAGGTGTGCAGGTGAGTACAAATCTTTCAATCCCCGAAATAGGAAAAGATAATAGAAGAAAACGAAGTGAAGCGCAAAAAACAAAAAAGAAGCATTACCATTAGAACGCAATGGAATGGGGCGGCAAGAGTTAGTGGTGCTGATGATCATAGTTTCGCTGGCTGCTGTTCGTCCAGCAAGCACTGGACTACATGGTAGGGGTTCCCGAATGCTAATCACTTAACTAAATTAACTAAATTAAATACACCTAATTAGTGCATATAAATGATTAAATATGCACATACACTGGTACATATGTGTACAATCGCTTAGTGTGGAAAGCAACCTCAGGCTTCTGGGCTGTTGATATCTGTTACTTGTATCTACTTGTATCTGAAACAAGTATAAATACAAGTATCTTATACTTGTTACTATGTTGACTGATTCAAAAACTTGCTGCATAGTGCACAGTGAAGAATGGCGCGATAGGAGGATGTCGTAGACTCTATTTATTTGACCGTTTATTTTTAGCCCTGTCCATTTCGGAAGTCGCCGAAAGTAATTAATGATTCGCTGTGCCGCGGGTGAGAAGTTCAATCCCGGCTAAAACAAACCCTCAAGACGTTAGCTAGACGTTCGCTTCACAGTTCAGCGACTGGGGATCGAATCGCAATCGATTGAATTGAATTCTTATATCGAATGTTGGCTAGAGTGCCCCCCATGCAATGTAAGCCCGCATCCTAAAGCCACGATTAATTATAATCCGCGGGCTTATAATATCGGGCTTAATGTTCGGGCAGCGTTTTTGCTTGTACCCAAGTGTTTATGTCTTTTGCGTGCGTTTATATAATTAAAACAGAATGCTAACTGAAGAGGAATTAACAACAAACAAAAAATCGCTGAATACAGCAGAAGAAACAGGGTGATATGATCATTGTGGATGTTCAAAAACTCCCTTGTGGGTCGGGTCTACATACTCGTACGTACATATATGGTCATGCAATTTGCGTGCATCAAAATGTCAGAGTCATTTGGGGGAATTTCTCGTTGAACAATTTATCGCCATAGCTGTTATAATAAGCACTTAATCTACTACCTGTTTCTTGTTGTCAAAATGGCTTGAATAAGGCGATTATGAGAAACCATATGCGAGTGTGAAAATATGAGCCAACGCCTAAACTATTTATTGTAGGAAGACACATTCAAAGTTGTCAGCTGCTAATATACCATTTTGGTTGGGAAAATGTGTTAAGCACTTTTTGAAGAGTACCGTTTCCTGCTTCCTGAAACCACTATACCCGATTCAATTAGGGTACATCAAGATGGCAAAAAACACGACTTCGCTTTGAGCTGTGTACTTGAATAAGGTGAATAGTTAATGTGGGTTGTTTCGCCAGTTCACTTTTGATTGAGGATCGGTTGGATGGAGTCACCTCTACGCAGAAAAGTAGTTAGTTCTTCGAATTCTTCCTGTGCACTGAATCACCCAGTTGTTTAGTTTTAAACGAAGTGTGCTATGTTATTTTATTTTTGTTCAGTGAAAATGTGTAGCGTGTGGAGGTCAAGACTTATGGAAACATACCTAAATGACAGGTATCAGAGGATTTAAATTAAATATAATAAATTCTGGGTTACAATTTTCCAGATATCATCAAAATTGTGTTACATCTCAGAAAAGAACTAAACTCTACAGTTTACAGTTGTTTCTACTACTTATTTTATTTTAAAAATCCACTTAAATCAATCAAGTTTTGGACTTTTGGGCCAGATCCTTGGCATAGGCCACGAACAGGATGTTGTGCTTGCTGGCCACCGGCTTCCCGTCGTCCTGGTCGTGCCGCACCTGCAGGGTATCCGAGTCCAGGGTAACACTGCCCACCAGTTGACCCGGCTTCAGGTAGTAGCTCTCGCCCAGGGATGTGGGTCGATGCTCCGTGACGAAGTGATACCGCATCGGTTCCATCTCCTCGATGACCAGCTTGGGTCTGCTGGTGGTGACGGCGATGAGCGTCGATTCCATTTCGGTTTGGCTTACGGGTTGGGCGCCAGTTGATGCTAGCAGCGCCATTGCAAAGATCACAACACTTGACTTGGTCCACATGATTGAAAAGTTCGTATCCGAAATGCGATTCCTGCTGCGGACGATGGCTCAATGCATTCCCGATCCGATCTGCAGCATCCTTTTATATCCTGGCCTGCAGGAAGAGCCCCCTTTCGCCGAGCTAATGGCCTGATTCTTGGGGATCTCATCGCCTTTCGATGGCTTTGCCTCACTGCCAATGTTCGCCCTGCTCTCGCTTTGCGCATAACAAGTTTTTGGACATTAACCCGATTTCGATTTATATATATTCGGTATATATTTCGGTATATATATGCATACATATATATGTCGGGTGTATATAATGCACACACGCCACTTTGGTCCATTCACAAGAGAAACCCCGATGAGGCAGTGGAAAGAGCCCACAGAAATGCAAATTCGGACATCCAATTCGCCATATGGATGTATATGCATATATGCGTGTATATCCGTATAGGGTATAGAGTGGGACTCGCCTGACGACAGATATAAATTCACATTGCCAGTTGCACGATCGTGGTGCTTTCATTTGAGTTTTGTTTTTTTTTCCCACCTCGAAACGTATAATTAATAAGCTCGACTTTTAATGGCATATAAATGTTTGCTAGACGCGTTTATTTATCATTTAGCTTGATATATGTACGTATTTATGAGTTCTCGAATCCGTCGCTACCTCTATGGCAATATTCTCAGATTTGTATAACTTTTCGCTGGCACATTTTCATGGGTGGTAAAGTCGTAAATTGGATTGCAATAAAGGTCTAGAGACCGTTGACTGCTTAATTGGCCAGCAGATGTGATGTTGCGATTTTATGACAATTTTATGGGACTTAACGGACACAAGATGAAATTTGAGTGGGCTTCACTTATTGTTATGCTTAAAAAATTGATTTGCAATTTTTGGAAGCTGTGCCATAAACTTAATTACTGAAATATTATCCAAAAATCGTGCTATCTATTATTTAAAACCTGGTCTTAATTACACAGGGAATCGAATCTGAGATTATCTAGTATTTTACGGTTTTTTAATGTAAATATCATTTAAATTTTATGGCCAGGTATTGTTTCCAAATCTAAGGAATATCTTAAATATTTTGTTAGGTGTAATTCAGTTTTTTCCCGGATATATAAAAACCTACTTAAAACGGAAAAAAGCTAGATTTTATTATTGCAAAGAACTAGGATTAGGTCAGCAATATGTAGCATTTAAGGACTCTATTCGAAGTTGTAGATTAAATATATTAAAGTTTATATTAAAATGAGAAATGTTGAAGATAATATACGAGGTAGTGTGACCAATTCAACAAATTAATCATAAAAACTTAGTAACCAAACGCCAAATGCCAAGTATTTCGATTAAGGAGAATGTTTGCTAATGGTATATTTTTAAATATAAAATGAAAGACTTCTCTGTTTTAGACATATTCGATTTATTGTAAGAAAAAAAAACGTTCTCGTCGTATGATTAGCTTCGTTTTGGGATGCAGTCTCTAGTAGACGTATCCGCCGTTGGAGCCGTACACGGTGCCGGAGGATCCGGAGTAGCTGCTGACCACAGCAGGAGCGGAGTAGGTCTTGGCCACCACTGGAGCGGTGTAGGTGGACACAGCGGGAGCGGTGTAGGTGGACACGGCTGGAGCGGAGTAGGTCTTGACCACAGCTGGGGCGGTGTAGGTCTTGGCCACAACGGGAGCAGTGTAGGTGGACACAGCAGGAGCGGTGTAGGTGGACACAGCAGGAGCGGAGTAGGTCTTGACCACAGCGGGGGCGGCATAGGTCTTGGCCACAACGGGAGCGGTGTAGGTCTTGGCCACCACTGGGGCGGTGTAGGTGGACACAGCAGGAGCGGAATAAGTCCTGGCCACCACTGGAGCGGTGTAGGTGGACACAGCTGGGGCGGAGTAGGTCTTCACAACAGCGGGAGCGGTGTAGGTCTTGGCCACCACTGGAGCGGTGTAGGTGGACACAGCGGGAGCGGTGTAGGTGGACACAGCAGGAGCGGAGTAGGTCTTGACCACAGCGGGGGCAGCATAGGTCTTGGCCACAACGGGAGCGGTGTAGGTCTTGGCCACCACTGGGGCGGTGTAGGTGGACACAGCTGGGGCGGAATAGGTCTTGGCCACAACGGGGGCGGTGTAGGTGGACACAGCTGGAGCGGTGTAGGTGGACACGGCTGGGGCGGTGTAGGTCTTGACCACAGCCGGGGCGGTGTAGGTCTTGGCCACAGCAGGAGCGGTGTAGGTGGACACAGCAGGAGCGGTGTAGGTAGACACAGCAGGAGCGGTGTAGGTGGACACAGCAGGAGCAGAGTAGGTCTTCACAACAGCGGGGGCGGTGTAGGTCTTGGCCACCACAGCGGGAGCGGAGTAGGAAGAGTAGGTGGAGACAGCTGGGGCGGAGTAGGTGGTCTTGGACACCACTGGAGCCACATAGCTGGCAGCGGGCTGCTCGTAGGTCTCCTCAGCGGCGGTCTCAACGGCGGCCTCGACGGCAGCTGGAGCGGCATAGGATTCGCTGGTGTAGGAGGCAGCTGGAGCGGAGTAGGACTCGCTCTCGTAGGTGGTGGCGGCGGCGACGGGAGCCACGTAGGTCTCGGAGGCGGCGACCTCGACGGGAGCGGCCTGGTAGGACTCGTAGCTGGCGGATGCAGCGGCCGAGTGGGGAGGCAAGTAGGTGCTGGCCAGGTGGCTGACATCGGCGGAGGCCACAGCCAGAAGGGCGAGCGAGAGGATGGCGAAGAATTTCTAAAATCGATTGGAAGGAGCCATATTTAGAATCTCATTTGGCCGAAGGAGTTCCCTATATTCCGGGGAGCAGGATCTCTCTGAAATCTGAAGCTTACCATGTTGATGGGACCGAAGTTGTGGGAACACTAGTACCTTTTCCACAGCCAAACTGCCTATTTATAGTCACCGAAAATGTCTGGCCAACTTGATACACGAATGTCAAAAGGCGCTACAAAAAACCAGAACAAAACGCAGACCGATGGCAATACAAACTATATCGTCTATACCCAAAAACCCGACATTAGAAAATAAAAGAGCCATAATAATGAAGCTTTTCGTCTGCGAAGCTCATTAGTCGCCCATAATATTCCGACTTTTCTCTGTTTCACTCCCCTGCTGATTCTGATTCTGATTCTGATTCCCATTCGCATTCTCATTCTGAATCTAAATCCAATTCTGTTCGCTGATCGGTGATGATGATGTTGTTGATGATATACTATACATGAGCAATGGCAAACACGGGCTGTACGAAACTCGTTATTGAACTCCATTCATAAGTCGGTTCCGTCTTACCCACCCATCATCCATCAAAGCGGAATCGGAGTTTTGCAAAGGCAATAAGCTACATACACGTACATACACGTACATACACGTACATACACGTACATACTCGTACATCCCAGAGCCCTCAAAGAAGAGTAATGTTAACCTGAAATTCTGAACAGTTACTCCATTAATCATTGGCGGGGAATTACCCGGAAAACAATGGCTTACATTGGGTTAAACTGGTATGGAAATAGCCTGAAGATGTACCCCACATCTTTTTTTGGTACCATTTTTTTTGGTTCCCCTTGTAACCTTGTAACATAGTAAAGTCATATTTTTTTTATATTTAGTGTTGTTCCCGTTCTCTTGTCATCTAACAAATTAATTATGATACTATTTTTAGGTTCTTATGAGCCCAGTAATTACACTTTATTAATTGCCGATCGAAACATCAATAAATATCAGCAGCTTCAGTATTCGCTTTGGCTATTAGATTATAATGTATCTAATTGATAATTTATTATATTTCAAAACCGCTTTGGGTTGATTTCAATTGGTGGCTTAACGCTTGGCGAAATGGTCATAATTCAAGCCACACATTGAAGATGAAGTCTAGCGATATGTACTGGAATTTAAAGATTTATTATACCTAATTATAATACCTAAGATATATATATCTTATATATTATCTTATATATCTTAAGATATATATCTTACAGTATCTTTTTTGAACTCCAATGGCAAAGGAATCCTACCCATTAAGTCTCTCGATGCAAAGAAACTGAACAGTAGCTTAGAAATAAATCGCTCATTTAAGTTAAAAGTGATGGTTAATAAATCTTGTTCCGTGGTAGTTCCTCTGTGATTATCATAACAGTGCCATTGAACATAATCCGGGTTTCTGGGTGTCATCATATCGCATGTAGATCATATCCATGTCTGTATTGTAAACAGTGTTGCTGAAGCAACAATACGACCGGTTTTCATTTCCAGGTCTTGCTCAAAATCGCTCTGAAGTAGATAATTATTTCATACTCACATCGAATGTCTCACCACTTGCCCCTTTCTTTTGATATATTTAAATATAAAACCCATTTTATATAACAACAACAATTTATTGGTTAACAATAAGGTACTAGAAATTGGCTACGTAACACTAAGTTCAGCTGAATCAGCGATTATCGTGGAGCGTGGAATCCCCAACTCGATGCGAGTTCGGACCTCCGCTGGGGTCCTTTCACGGGCATCCTACTTGTACAGGTAACCACCGTTGGAGGCGTAGCTGGTTCCGATCTCCACGGGACCGGAAACTGGAACTGCCTGCTGGGGAATGGCAGCTGGAGCGGCAACTTGAACTGGAGCAGGAGCGGGCTGGGTGTAGGTTACCTGCTGTTCCACCGCTGGTGGAGAGTACTGCACAATGGGTTGGGCTGGCTGTTGGATTTGGATGGGGGCAGGTGGTGCTGGCACAAAGGAGTGCTGCAGCTGAACTGGGACAGGTGCTGGAGCTGGGGCAGGGATGGAAATTGGAGTCGGAGCCGAGATCACCACGGGTGCTGGAGCAGGAAGGGACACCTGAACCGGTGCTGGAGCAGGAAGGGAAACCTGAACCGGTGCTGGAGCTGAAGCTTGCTGAGGAGCCTGGTAGGAGTGACTACTGTACCGAGGCTGCTGCACAAACTGCTGAACGGGCTCAGGGATGGAAACGGGAGCAGGAGCGAAGTAACTCTGCTCGATCACAGGGGCTTGCTGAATTGCCTCTTGAACCACAGAAGCTGGAGCGGAGTATGTCTGCTGAACCACAGGAGCAGGAGCTGGAGCAGAGTAGCTTTGCTGAACCCTAGAAGCTGGAGCAGAGTAGCTCTGCTGAACCACAGGAGCGGAGTAGGTCTGCTGAATCACAGGAGCTGGAGCTGGAGCAGAGTAGCTCTGCTGAATCACAGGAGCAGGAGCTGGAGCAGAGTAGCTCTGCTGAACCACAGGAGCGGAGTAGGTCTGCTGAATCACAGGAGCTGGAGCTGGAGCTGGAGCAGAGTAGCTCTGCTCAATCACAGGAGCGGGGGCTGGAGCGGAGTAGCTCTGCTGAGCCACAGGAGCGGAGTAGCTCTGCTGAATCACAGGAGCGGGAGCTGGTGCAGAGTAGCTCTGCTGAATCACAGGTGCCTCCTGAACCGCTTGCTGCACCACTGCAGCTGGAACGGAGTACGTCTGCTGAGGTACTGGAGCAGGGGCGGAATAGGTCTGTTGAACGACTGGAGCCGGAGCTGGAGCAGCGTAAGTCTGCTGAACTGCTGGGGCAGGAGCACTAAAGAATTGTTCCTGAACTGGAGCTGGAGCTAGAGCCGGAGCAGGAGCGGAGTAAGTCTGCTGAGCTACAGGAGCAGGAGCGTTGTAAATTTGTTCCGGGGCCACTAGAGCGGGAGCTGAATAAGTCTGCTGCACTGCCTGGACAGGAGCGGGAGCGGTGTAAGTCTGTTCCTGTACAACTGGTGCGGGTGCGGAGTATGGCTGCTGGACCACGGGAACAGGAGCTGGAGAGGAGTAGGTCTGGATCACCTGGCGCTGTTCCTTCACTGCAGGAACTGGAATCGCAACTGGAGCGGGTGCAGGGGCGGTGTAAGTGGTCGTGTAGGTCTCCGGCTGTGGCACAATGCTCGCAACCACTGGCTCCGGAGCGGGCACAAATTGCTGGACAGGAGTGGGTGGTAGATAGGCGTTCTTCACCGCCGTCTGGGTGGCAATCACCGGCCTGGGTGCTTCATAGATCACCTGCGGAGCCAGCTGTTGAATCTCTACGGACGCCGGTGCGGAAGCTGGAGCGGAAAGTATCACTGGAGCAGGTGCTGGAATGGAAACTGGAGCTGGGGCTGCTGCACCCTGATATTGCTGCTGGATGGTGAAGCTGGCCAGTGGCACCGACGCCTGAATGGACTCCACATGGGGCTGGATCTGCGACTGGATGTGCTGCTCGAGCTGAGGCTGCACCAACTGCTGGAAGCTCGGCGCAGCGGACAGCTCCTTGGTCGGCAGAGGTGGCAGATACTGGGCGCCCGGGCGTCCACTGACCACAACCAAGCTGAGAGCAGCCACAACGATGAAGGCGTAGGGTTTCTGGACAAGAGACACATCACTTGGTTAATCACTTGAACAAAAAAATAGATGGAAATTGAGATGGCCACTTACCATCTTCACTGGGGGTCACTAAGTCTGAGGAAGCTAGAGGTGCACCGAACGAACGTAACCGATTAACTGATGGCCAACTTGGAGACCCGGTCTGCATTTATAGTTGGCAGCTCTCCCCTTAATTGGTGCGATATGTCTCTATGCCATATGCAATCCGCCATCTGCCAGATGTTACAAATACCTTGGCGGGGGGGGAATGCTAATGCAGATGGCCAACAATGAAATCATGCAAAACACATCTTATTTCGCTGCGGATTATTAAATGGCCAAAAGCACGACTCACACCGCACACTCGCCAAAGACTGTGTGTGATAACAAACAGCCCAAATTGGCCAAATACGTCCAAGTTTTTATGGTGCATTTTTTATTTTCGCTCAGGACTCAACCTGTTATTAAAACAACACATCTTTTCACTGGGAATGCAAAATAAGAGTGCAAGAAAAATATATAGATGATAATATAAATTATAAGAAAATACATTTTTTGATTCCATGCAAGCAGATTAATACGTTCGCTGTTGCTTTTGATATATTTAAATATAAAACCCATTTTATATACCAACAACAATTTATTGGTTAACAATAAGGTACTAGAAATTTTAGATTCCATGTAAGCAGATTAATACGTTCGCTGTTGCTTAGGTTTTCTGTACCACCCATCATTTTCTCTCGGTGCATCTATGGGGAAAACATAGCTCAAATATTTATCAATCGCTTGCTGGCTGGGATTGTGTCCATCTGGGCAATTGACACCTTGGCCACTTTAACTTAAGTGCATCGCACTTCTGCTTTTAGCTGGTTATACAAGTCACATTACCTGAAGAGATCATTACATTGGTTTTCGATGGGCTTCTTCTTTTACATCAACAGCTCAACTGAATAAAATTCTTGCGTAGTATTTGTTGATATAAATTTGTTTAATAAAATTATACATATTTTGCTGTTAAGTAAATGCATTTGCAACATTTTTGATTTATTTATTTATTAGTTAAGTGGCACCAACAATCGCCACACAAAAGCTTCTGAGATTTTCCCTGTGACTTTCGTCCATTGTTTTAGCAGCTGTATGTTTTACATTTTTGACAAGATGTTAATCGTTTAAGGGCCCACCTGGTTGATTTCCCAATTACATGTGTACATATCTATAGAGATCTCATTCGGTGGCAGAAACGTGTCCAACCTTCGGACATTTTCAATGGGCCATAAGCTATTGATAATCAAGGGCCACCGATTGCTTGGCGGGATCTCGATATGGAATCGATACGGTTTCATAGGCATCTCGTATCTCGTAGGCGTGTGTCACAGATTATGATGAGCGATTCCCTCCGACATACTATACAAAACCATACCATACGGATCTTGGGAGGCCATTCATTGGAATGCCAACCTTTTTCTTCATCTGCACCTGGTGGCCAAAACACAAAAAGCGCAGAAAAAGCGCACAAAAAGCGCAGAAAAGTGACAAATTGAAAAGAAGGCAAGTTTGGGCTCCACAAAAGAAAATGTCAAATTGAGGGCCTCTGACAACCGCGGGCACAGTTTGCCTTAATTATGACTAATTGCTGTGCGAACAGCCTCTATATACAAAGCTATAGCCCACGATCGTGATGAATATTCAGCGGAGTTCGCATCCAGCGAAAACTGCAACAAATTGATGAATTTGGATTTGGACAAGTCACCTTCGATTTGCATACACAACGAACGAGGGGCTTAAGATAAAACATCCAGATATATAGTATATATCCATAGTCTATATACATATAATCTATAACTACATAGGTAAGCAAATTATACGCACTCCAAGCCAAATAGCTAAATGGTTATTAAAATGATGTAGTGATGTATGTCATTATGGTGATGTAGTGAAGAATTACATAGGAATGAATAGTAAATAAAATATAAACAACAAGTGCGTAGTACTGATGTCAGATGATGAAGCGTGTCATAAAAGGTGACTAAAGCGCTGCCAAAAGACACAAAAACACATTTTTTACCTGTGGTCATTCCCATAAAAAAATATTATAAAGACTTTTAATGAGTTTACTGAATCGCAGGTAACAATCAAAAGCCACATAAATAATTCAGTGGAGACATAAAAAAAGCTGTATAGAAAATCAATTCGGGCTAGTTGTAGTCTATAGACTTTGAAAACGGGTGACCAAACATGGAAGTTGAATACGTCTGGTTTTAAACTATTGAAAAATCCCCTTTTTGATAACCATCTTAAGTCCAAGAAAGATGTTAATTATCATATATGTATGTATGTTCTTTAGGGGGAAACTCTTTGACGCCGAAAACTGGTTTGCCAAATGAAAAATATGGTGAAGCTAAAAATAACACAGCTGATTCTTTGAATTTTGCTGAGATTACAGGGATCATTAACTTATGTTTCGATTAAGTTTGCCCTTTAGAAGGGCAGCTTTTTTCTACTTCAACTCTGTGACGTCAATCTTTGAAAACTTGTATAGCGGCAGTCGTGTTTTTACAGGAAAACAGAAATCATATAGGCTTAAACTCACGTAATTTATTTGTTTTTAAGTTCGATTTCTAATGGGATATCAATAGGAATTATACGTTAATTTTTAATGAGTCCCTATTGTCGCACAATGTATAATTTCTACTTTTTATTTGCACGTGTATTTTGAATCTTTGATCATTTAGTTCGGTGCTAATTCCATCCAGAAACATTCAAAGTTCAATAAACCTTTCGGTTATACCGTGTGCATAATTATCGTAGGACTTCGCTTCTAGTCCACACCCAAACCACCAATCATGTTTTTTATTTCAGCCTTCAATCGCCGTTTATTGACTGTTCTGGGCAACATACATATGTATGTAGTTTCTGAGCCCAGATGTCTGGCCAGGGAATAGATACATATACATATATCATATTATACATACATATGTATCATAACGGCGATAGATTGTCTCGTTTATGGTGATCAGTCAGTTGTGGCGAATACTTCGATTAGCATATAGACAATTGTGGTGTCTGTTCGCAGTTTTATGGCCACCAGATGAAATCAATAAATAAAAACACAAGCGCAAGCAAATACAATTTGAAATATGGATCATAATTTATAGCGAACTTGTTTGATGAACTGATCCCCAATTGGGAGCTTGAAAATCCCTCGGATCACTTGGCCTTCTTGTAGACGTAGCCGCCATTTGTTGCGTACACCGTATCCGCCACACTCTTGGGATCGTCGGCCAATGGTGGTGCCACCAGCGTCCTCTCACCGTCCTCTGGCTGCTCCTTTGCCGGCTCATCGGAGTAGCCCGGCGGAGCGGGTCCACCGAATCCGGGTCCAAATTGCTGATATGGATGCTGGCCGGGCACAGGGCCGCCGAATCCCACGGGCACATTGAATCCTGCGGGACTGGGTCCTTGAAAGGGTCCTTGGGCATTTGTTAGGGGAAGTCCCTGGCCGGTCAGGAGCTCCGGTCGATATGCGGATCCTGGGAAGGGCCCTCCCTGTGGGGGGAAGTTACCTCCTGGGAAGTTACCACCATTGCCAGGTATTCCCTGTGGCCCGAAGGCACCTGCCTGGGGTGGAAACGGTCCTGGCTGTGGTGAGAAGGGACCTCCTTGCGGTGGGAATCCATTGCCAGGGTTGCCTTGTGGCTGGAAGCCAGCTCCTTGTGGGGGAAAACCGCCTGGCTGGGGAAAACCACCTGGCTGGGGAAATCCGCCTGGCTGTGGAAAACCGCCTGACTGGGGAAAACCGCCTGGCTGGGGAAAAGTACCTCCCTGCGGACCGAAAGGACCACCCGGAGGCAGCTGGAAGGCCGCATTCGGAGGACCCGCCGGGAATGCACCTCCATTGGGATAGGCCGAAGGCCCTGGCCCAATGCCGCCTGGTCCGCCTGGTCCGCCTCCCTGCTCGAGGGGACCACCGCCGAAGCCGAAGAATGGTGGATAGATGGGCAGGGGGAAGTTTGGCGGCTGGACGGGCTGTGGTGGAACGTTGCTGCCCGTGGGAACGGCATAGCCCGGCGGCAGGGGCAGTCCACTGGAGGGATAGAACGCAGATGGATCCTTCTGGGCCTCCTGGCCATCAGCAGACCGTGTGGATGGCTCCTGTTCCGCACTGGGCGGTATATATTCCTTGGGCAGGTGACTCACATCTCCGCGAATCAGGGGCAGAAGTAGGACCACAATGGCCAGTGGCTGCATCATCTCGAGCTCCGGCTTGATCTCTGGGAGGTTGCACGGCAACGCTGGCTATGTGGGAACGGGCCCCAAATCCGCCATATATAAGACGGCATATCCACATATTACATAAATTCGCAGCCGGCTCATTTCACTTTCCCATTTGGCGGACGGAAATTGCTTTGCATCATCACAAAGGTACCATAAATAGTCGCAAAGGTGCGAGGGGAGCTGCCAAAACTGAACTATAAAAATTAATTTAGCGGCCGGACTTTACATAAATAAACTAACTCCCCAAATCGAATGTCAAACTTGGCATCGCACGCAGAAAAAAAGGCGATAATGAAAAAGATTCAAAAAACGAGAAGAGCAAGTAATGACGGTACAATTTGATTTGATTTAGATTCAAGTTCTTGCTCATCCTGAAGTCGAATACTAAATGTTAGAAATTAATACCTGAAAGCAAATAGGTGTTAACTAACCACACGAAAAACATCGATTAGGATAGTTTTATTTAGTATATTAAGCAACTGAAATAATACTTAAAGAATTGTGTCCAAATGGCTTTACAAATGCCAAACATGCTTAAAAAACGTATCTGTCAGTTATATTTTTAAGATATCCAAAAGTTTCGTGTTAAAGCTAAGGTAACTATCAAGTCTTATGCTACATTTTAACTAAGAGCTTTTGGAAAATACTTAACATAGTCGCAGCTTCCAAGTTTCATAAAAGCTGCAAGCTGTTCATAAAAAGCCCAGCGGCTCATCAAAGCTTCGGATTACATTGTAGCGCTAATCGTTATTTAAAACATTGATGCGCTTTGAATGTTTATGTGCCTGTCCGACAGGTTTAATTGTCAACTAGTCAAAGAACTAAGCTTTTTCATGTATTAAATTCACCAGATTAATGACTGATGCCAATAAGTCTTCTTTACTTTGTATGCGAACTTTTTGAATTCACGAACTTTATTATATGTGTATATAGTGTCTCCTTTTGTCTACTTTTAAGTATTAAGCACCAATTTTATACATATTTATAGTTCCAACAACCACTTGCTTTAAACTTCCGATTTATATACCGAGCCGCGACAAAACCGCACAAAAGCCGCGCCAACACCGCATCAAAACCGCATCAAAACCACAACAAAACCGCACCAAAACCGCAGCCAAACCGCAATCAAGTCGCGCGATTCTGGTATCCTGCTACAGAATTGTGATATTAAGAAAATATGTGAAATGCTAATATGCTATGAAATGCTGTTAAATATATGTTTAATTTTTGTATAAAATTATTAAATTGATTAATTAATAAAAATTATTAAAATTATTAAATAATTAAAATTATTACCACATATGAAATGCATATTTCTGAAGAAATATAGAAACCCATTTAAGAAAACATAAGTAATTATTCGGATTATTGAAGGTTCGGTTTATTTTCGTTGTTAACAAAGATTACAAAACAAAAAAAAATAGATGGTTATTTTGGGCAGTTTGTATTTATGTACACTGTTTCGTGTTCAGTTGCAGGCCTCTTCGTTCAAGATCCCTACTTCTTGTAGACGTAGCCACCGTTGGAGCCGTACTGGGTGCCCACATCCACGGAGGAGGAGGAGTAGCTGACAGCAGGAGCGGAGTACGACTGGACAGCTGGGGCGGAGTACGACTGGACAGCAGGGGCGGAGTAGCTGACGGCAGGAGCGGAGTACGACTGGACGGCAGGAGCGGAGTACGACTGGACGGCAGGGGCGGAGTAGCTGACGGCAGGAGCGGAGTACGACTGGACAGCTGGGGCGGAGTAGCTGACGGCAGGAGCGGAGTACGACTGGACAGCTGGGGCGGAGTAGCTGACGGCAGGAGCAGAGTACGACTGCACAGCTGGGGCGGAGTAGCTGACGGCAGGAGCGGAGTACGACTGGACGGCAGGAGCCGAGTAGCTAACGGAGGGAGCGGAGTAGGTCCTCTGGACGGCCGGTGCGGAGTAGCTCTGCACGGGTGGCAGGTACTCGCTGCTGGGGGCGGCGTACGACTGCTGGATGGCTGGAGCGGAGTAGCTCACCGCGGGGGCGGAGTAGGAGCTCTGCACGGGGGGCAGGTACTCGTTGCTCAGGTGGCTCACATCGGCGGCCACGCAGGCGAACAGGGCGAAGGCGATAAGGAATTTCTGCAAGTAGGATAACACACTTCACGTTACAACACATCATTTGAAAGCACCGTAAAAAAAAGTTTCAAATCGAATTGAACAAAAAAAAACAAAAAACAAAAAACAAAAAACAAAAAACAAGAAACAAATGATTCCTTGTTTCAAGTTGAACGTGTAATCCTTCACTGACCATCTTGAGTTGAGGTGTTTGCGTTTGGAAGCGACTGTGCTGGATGAGCTAGAGGCTGCGACTGATGCCTGTCCCTACAGACGGCTGTCAATTTATAGCTGCCGACCGGCCGGCTCTGAAGAAAAGCCCCGGTTCGGACGGAGCCCCCGTTCAACTGCAGCGGCGGCTCAAGCGTCAGCCGCCGTGGAAGAAGAAGACGGGCAGCGGGCCAGCGGGCCAGCGGACCAAGAAGAAGCCGCCGCTGCCAAAGACGTCACCGTGAAATCAAGACAAACAGCAGGTTGCTGCGGCTCAGGGGCGATTTCACAGCCACATAAGTTGGCAGCTAATTGTCAAAGTCTTCAGAAATCGATGTATTTGTAATTATGAATATATTCAAGACATTTAAATTTATTTCCATTTAAATTTATATACAAAGCGGGCGGGTTTTATCGTGTGTGCAATACTCAATTTAGTAGTAGCACAATACACACATATACTTGTACATAACTAATAAGATAATAGATTTAAGATGCAGCCTTGTAAAAGATGTGCCCTGTGAACTGATCACTTACTTACTTCTGAAAACTGCACTTGCGAAAATAGTTACTCGCAGATAGAAATAGCCATACATCATTAGCAGCGCTACATTGTCGTATGCTCTTGGCAATAAAACGGCTAAAATGGCTAAAATGGCTAAAATGGCTAAAATGGCTAGGATGGCAACACTAAGCAGGGCGGGGGTTACAAGCATATATGGCTAAGCTACCAAACAGAAAAATAACATAATCACATCAAAATTAAATTCAACATAAAACTGAACGAAATCGCACATGCAAACGGGTTTGCCTCATTTACGATATTATATTATATTTTTTCCATTCACGCAACGGGTTTTTAGGCGGGTGAACTACTTTGGGACACCTTTTTCGTGGGCTCTTCAATCTGGCTTATTAGTGTGCGGTTCGATGGGGGTTTTGCGGTTGGTGGAGGGGGGGGGGCCTTGTGCCGCACAAAGGGGGGAGGGGGGGGGTTTGGGGGTTCCACTAATTAACATTCAATTTAACACATTATACGCAGCGCAACCATTTTTTTTTTCGTTTCAGCCGCTCTTCGCTGGCTAACCGCAGAAATGGTCAGGCCCAAAATGGGATCCATTTGCAGAGATCCATCCATTTGGCCTCGTTCGAGACACTCGTACAGATTAATGGCCCACAGAACGTCGTGTTTTTGGGCAGCAGAGCCCCACACTCGCACTTTCTAAAAACCCATAAACCCATAAAAAACCATCAGTGGAGCCGGCAGAAGATGGCCTTGAGAACAGCCGCCTGCCTCAAGAGTTACGAGTTCCCGAGCGGGCTTTACATAATAAGCAGCAACTTTTACTTGCTGCCACATCCACTGCCCGTGAACTTGAAATGCTGCACAGCCAGAAATAAGTTTCGTAATTTCCATTAACTCAGCAAGAACATTAATCAACATTGATGCAACATAAGCTTACAGATTACATGTCTGCACGGTAACCTATTGCCG
This sequence comes from Drosophila orena, assembly GCA_005876975.1. Classification (NCBI taxonomy): domain Eukaryota; kingdom Metazoa; phylum Arthropoda; class Insecta; order Diptera; family Drosophilidae; genus Drosophila; species Drosophila orena. The sequence goes on from VCKV01000297.1 coordinate 1,314,921, forward strand.
ATTTATAGCTCGATTGATTCAATTTTTACATACAGTTGAGTTATGATCACGTTGAAGAATTTTCTTCAAGTGTAAAGAAGGCAGGAAATGCCACGCATGACGACGAGTTGTTGCAACTTTCAGGGTTCATTGCGGATACTTAAAGTTCGGAGAACTGTAAACAGTTATCCTTTATAACCATAATAGTATAGCTTAAAAAACAATAAGAAACTATGAATGATGAATATGATGAATGATGAATGATGAATGATGAAGAAAATGCATACGGTTCTACATTCTTTAGATAAATGCTTTACGCTTCTTGTTTATTGGAATCATTGGTTTTTCGGTACACTAATAGAAATTTCATTAAAAAAAATGTATACATTTAAGATTAGATTAGACGCTATGACTCTCGGTAATTTGGCTTAGTAAACATAGCCGCCGTTGGACGCGTACTGGGTCTCCTGGCCGGACGAGTAGTAGGTGGTCTGCAAAAGGGGAGGAGGGATGGTCTTGGCTACGACGACGACTGGGGCCTGTGCCTGGACATAGGCGGCAATGGGTTGAGCGTTCTGATAGAAACTACCAGACGATCCGACTTCCTGGGCGTAGGTCGTCTGGGAGACGGCGGATTGATAGGAAGTGGAATCTCCCTCAGAAGCACCAGAGTCGGCGCTTGAATCTCCTGCGGGAACAACCGCCGCCTGCTCCTGAACCTCCTGGGGAATGAACTTCTCTGGGGTGTAGGTATCAGCCCCAATGGCAACTGGAACTGGGGCATAGCTATCAGCTCCAATGGCAACTGGAACTGGGGCATAGGTATTAGCTCCAATGGCAACTGGAACCGGGGCATAGGTATCAGCTCCAATGGCCGCTGGAACAGAAGTCTCAACTTCAGCCGGAGTGTATTCAGCGGGCTGGTAGGAGCTAGAATCCCCGCCAGGAATCACCTCAGCAGCAACAGAATCCCCACCAGAAACCACCTCAGCGGTCTGCAAGTGCTCGGGAGTGTATTCAGCGGGTTGGTAAGAGCTGGAATCTCCTCCGGGTACAACCGCCTCCTCCTCCTGAACCTCCTGGGAAATGAACTTCTCTGGGGTGTAGGTATCAGCTCCAATGGCCGCTGGAACAGAGGTCTCAACTTCAGCCGGAGTGTAGGAGCTGGAATCGCCACCGGGAATCACCTCAGCAGCAACAGAATCCCCACCAGAAACCACCTCGGCGGTCTGCAAGTGCTCGGGAGTGTATTCAGCGGGCTGGTAGGAGCTGGAATCGCCACCTGGCACTACTTCCGCAGAAGAGGAAGCGCCGGAGAATGCGGATGCAGAGCCGGAGAGTCCATAGCCTCCGTCGACGGACAGGCCCAACTTCAGATGACTGACATCGGCGGCGGCGAGGCTCACAAAGGCGAATGCAATGATGTAGAACTTCTGCAATCGGATGAAGTTGGTGTGGATAAGTGGGTGGTGGGTGGTGGGAGAGGTGGGTGGTGGAGATGGTGGTGTCCGCGGTGGTTCCCCCAAGAACCGAAACTTACCATGTTTGGACTAAATCTGTTATTCAAAAGGGGGACGTTTCCAGTTTTTATACCCACAAAACATTATGGGCCTATGCTAATTGAAGTTTTGTTTTGATCGACGCTCGATTTTGGCCAACACAAAATTTTCGTCTGCCCAGCTGCCAGTTTTTTTTCTATTATTAATTTGGGTTGCGAATTTGCATAGGTAGCATAACAAAAGCGGCGATCTTATCAACTTGATTAGAACCTTTTCGGGTCCGAAAGCCTTGGTCTTTCCGTCAATTAAATTGTAGACTGGCTTATACACTGGGCGAAAACTGCTCACACACATGGCCATGTGTGATACCAAAACATTAATAGCCAATGTGCTTCTCCAAATTAACTCAACTTATGTTTGCTTTAGTTTAAACTAAACTTATTGAATGACAATTAAATGTTGCTTTAAACTATTCGTTTTTGTCTGTGTACAACTGAGTCCTACCGATAGTATGTTAAATGGAGTTACTTTTTAGCGCCTGGCAAGTTCAGCCGGGTGTCATAATCGGCTTGATTCAGCAACCAGTTCTCCGACTTTGGCCAAGAGTCTTAGATATGCCAATAAGTCTGCTAATTGGGCTTGAGGAAATCAATCGATGGATGCCTGGACCCGATCAATGTGGCTTATTAAACATAACTATTTTGGTTCATTCGCATGGCACAAGAGCGAACTCGCTGCATACTCCGTAAAAGTACAGCCAACGTGGCATAATTTAATTTAATTTAATTTTAAGTGATTCAATGTCCCAACAAAATATCCAGTTTCGAATTAGTTTCGCCAATTTTGGCTGAATGAATTATAAAGATAACCTTTATGTAAAGTTTTGGCTAACATTTTTGCGTGAATTTGATCGCTAAAAGACGGTTAAGCTGACTTTATGGATCTCATTCAGCAAAATTAGCTTATACTAATAACTTACTGACTTTCATAATAAAGGTCGAAAGCGTGCAAATTCGGTTAAGCACCTTGCCAGCCTTGCCAAGGTCATCAAAAGTGGAGTAATTTAGTAGTAGGATGAAAACGGGGTATTAGATGACTACCGATCGCAAAGTTCTGCCGCAAAAACGTAGCATTATTAACGAACATTGAACTGGGATGGAACATTCAAAACTCGTTTATGCCAAATCGGATATTTGTTGGTTGATTGATTTTGTCGAAAAGATGAAAATAGATGGTCCGTCAATTGAGCTTATAGCTTAATTGTATACAAAATGACTAAATGATTTAATTGTGTTGAATAACTAATGGATGTGGCGCTATTCAAATAAATATCAAATTAAATTTATATTTGAGTATTTAATTCGTTTGACTGGGCATTTTCAGGAAATGTTTACAAACAAAAAAAAATGCTGAACATAAATTATAGTGTATTTTTAAATCTATTCGTAAATACATTTAGATGCTTATTCATTTGTATGCTCATTTTCAAAATGCCCAATACAGAAATATAATTGCTCATAGAACTCTTTCATTAATGTTTTTATTTGAATATTATTCATAAATTGTAAGTTTCCTACCATTTCTTCTGCCATTTTTACAAATACATTTTGTTAATTATGCGCATTTTAAATGTGATCGGACCTTTTTTTACAGGGCTTTGATGTTCAGAAAATGGATCCCAAAAAAAAAGAAAAACCAGCAACTATACTTTAAGCCTATGCAAATTTGTAGAGCTGGCCAGTGCTTTTGGCTAACTCGATTGTCGTGTCTAGTATGAATCACTCCGAATGAGTGGAGATTCTTATTCGGATTCGGTTCGGAGCATCCAAACTCGTTTCGACCATCAATTTTAGGCCTGAAAATGTTCAGACTTCATGTCTTGCCTTGTCTGGACTCAAGTTTTGTTTTTGATTGCCCATTCTTCGCCTTAATTACGAAAATTTATGCTTTGAGTGCTGTAATTAAAAACCAAAAACCCAATGAAATTTAAGCTTTAAATACATGTTTGGCCTTTATGTAAAACAAATGTCAAAGCCGGAGCAAAAATCAGGTTGAGCGACAAAAGATTTATAATTGTGGCTAGATCTTGGATGTATGTTTTGAAGCCAATAAATATTTGTTTTCGTTCTTTCTCTTTGGTTGCCAGGCGATAGATCAAGTTTAAACCAGTGTGTATTCATATATTGATATTGATTATGCATTTGTGAGGCAAAACTTGTTGGTGATTTAATAGAGGTGTGTATTCCAGATGTGTGCTCAGCCCTCGAGTATTTTGGCTTGGTCTTTGATTTGCACAGTGAAAAAAAACTCATGCCATTATTTTCTCGAAATTATAGAGGTGCACTTATCTAGATCTGCTGTTAAGAAATTTATTTGAAATTAAATGCTTAAATCAAAGGCTTAAATTCTTGTTCGTGAAGTGTTGGAAATGAACAGAAACCATTTTTTTTTTTTTTTTTTTCTTAAATGGTTATTAATGCGTACGTGGAAATCTGGAAACTCCTTTGTGTCCTTTCTTTCTATTAATTCAGCCCATTATAGTATAGTTAGGTTTATAAAATTTAACAAAATTTTAACCATAACAAAACAATCACAGATAATTATTAAAATAGAAATACTTGTATATCCATTTAAATTGAAGCTATAATTGTCATTTTTAGCACCATTTCTTGTTTCACAACTTCGGTTTCCACTTTGATATAGTTGAGTATTCTCTGGTAGCCGCCGGGGCTCTTTAAATATTTGTGCAGTTCACTTGCTTGAGGATGCTGGCAAATGTTTGCCCGGGGTCTCGGCCCTCGCCAGTGGCCATAAAACAATTGCGGAACCAGCGAAAAGACGCGACAAATTGTTTGGCCCAACAGCAACAGCAACAGCAATAGCCACTGGCGAACTGGAGGCTGGACCCCTTTCTTGGTGCCCCGCCGCCCCCAGTGCCCCAAATGCCCCCACTGTCCCCGCCTTTTAAGGCACACATGGATGTTGGGCACACTGGCTTACCGCCATGTATTTCGGCCACGTCTGGAGTTCGAATCGCCGACGATCGTTATGAGAAAAACGATGCTTAAATAAGACAGGCACGGTGAGCTCTTAAATAACGTTTGCCAAATTGCATTTCAGTTAAACATTTTGCAAAGGCCCACAAAACGTTGTTTACATGTTTACACGCTGCTCTTGGCCAATTCTCCAACTGGAAATCTTGAGATGTGGGTGTGTGTGTGTCTCCATGGCAGAATCTTTGATCAGTAAATCATAGAATTACCCATTTATGAGTGCCACAGACCATTAATCTTATTTCCAGTGCTGATGTTAATTACTTGCAATTAGCTTATTTTATGATTGATTTGTCAGCATGTCTGTGCGAATACATTTCTTGCATGTTTTTAAGAGATGCTTAGCTGATTAATATTGCATGAAAACATGGGATTTCTAAAATATATTCTTCCTTAACAATTTACATTGCGCGAGCTGATCGATTGTTGAGAAATTCTAGTGCCTTCTGAGGCATTGTAAGTATACAATGCTAGTTCGTCATGAATGCGAAAACGCATTGGCTGTGGCTTATTTGTTCCGTAAATTCTGGCATAAATCCCGAATGGCAAACAGTTTCACAGCAAACAGTTTCGCCAGGTAAACACAGTGAGAAGCGCGTAGAACGGCGCTCGGAATTCGTTGAGCATTTTTCGATCGCGGTGACCGACTTTGTGCACCTGCCCAAGGTGCGGAAAATTAGCTGAAGCACACAGAATCTGAAAACAGGAAAAATCATTCACAATTCGGCTGAAGGGGGGGGCCATTTGAGATGCAGCTCTAAATGAATTTTGAAATAATCGCGTAGGGACTCTTTCGACATGTGCGTTAATTCGTCGAAAACGACGCAGATCAATAGAGATCAATAGAGATTCGAAGGTTTCTGGCTGGCTGCGATCTTATTACTTGGCTTGATTACTCGGCACAAAATCTGGTGGCTGAGTTCGGATCACAGACCCTGACCTTCTCGCCAAGTGCGAAACGTGTCCGAGTACGAAAAACGAAATGGAATTAAATTTAATCATTGTTTTACGGCCATAATCTGCGAAAGTGAAGGGCAATCGAAGGAAGTCGTCTGCTGAGATCAAAAAACAAAAACATACGATCAAAGCGCGCTAATTAAAACCGTATTGAAAGCGAAATTAGACCCGCAATTGTTGTGCATCTGCTTTCTTTGCAGAATATCTATTTGTTTTGCGCCCGCATAATAAACCCATCATTGTGGCATCTTCCATAAACTATGGGAAACTGGATCCAAAAAAAAAAAAAACAAAACTAGTTTTGGATCGTCGAAGTGTGGGGTGGGGGGGGGCTAAAAAAACCACTTTTGCGATCGCGTAACTCGCCCGCAATTACAAAATCAAGTTTACCAGAGTAGTAAGACTGCCATGCGACACTTGAGCATCGAGATCGAAGTGATATGCCCGCTGATTGGCATAATTAGTGGCATTTCTGCTGTCATCGGTGTGATTGTGCCGCGAAATGCCATCCAATTTGTCAAATGATTTTACGATCGCACATTGAGATACCTGCGCAATTGGGTGAGACGGATTGGCACCTGTGCGAAATCGTAGCAAACAGAATTTATTTCACTTATTTCGCTAGCGATTCGATTCTATAATCAAGTCGCCTTTAACAAATTGTGGAAATGGCAGATGGGCTTATTGATTTCTTCGCCTTGACAATTGCGGGGATTTTTTGATGCTCGTTTTTTCCAAAGCCGCAAAGAGCTCAGCTCTTCGTAATGCCACTAAAAATGTGAATGTAGTCACAATTGTACTGACCACCCATGGCAAAACGAATATCTGTCGTGTATTTTTTATTGGCTCCACCAGACGTTGTCTTCAGATACACAATAATATTAATGTATTTTTTATTTTGCGGCCAAGATGCAAATTTATCTTATATTTACTATCATAACATATCATATTACATAAATATACTTTCATGTTGCAATGGATAGAGCATTTGCTCTTCGTGGCAAGCAGCACACATTGCTGCCCTAACTTTTTCCGACACGTGTTCACACACTTGAAAATTCGTCAGGTATATATCATAATGATTTATGAAGGCGTTTCGGTCTTCGTTGGTCACTCGTTTTTTGTTTTTGGGGGGAATCCCAAAGATGTAACCTCGAAACGCTCGTGTTCTTGTACCATCAGTTATTAACATAACTTTGCGTTAATTATATAAGTTGTTAATCACTTAATCACTGTTAATCAATTTGTTGCTGAAGTAATTCTTGGGAAACCCGTGTGGCTAATGTCTAATTAATTTATGAGTGATTTATTGCTGTGGCGCTGATGAGAAAATTGGTTATGGATGTAGAGCGGATCCAATTTGAAGTCGTGTTACGGTTTTTTTGCTCAGTTTCCAACTGAGTGATCTTTTTTTTATTATAATTTCCACGCAATAAAATCACTTAATATTATTTAATTGCCTTTTAAATAACTCCTACTTTAAAGGTATGTAAATAAATCAATTTTCCCTAATGTCTTTTTAATACTTAGCCTGCTTACGTTTTAAAAAAAGAATTTGTATTAAGTTAATATTTCTGATTATCTTTGTGCGGCTTTAAGACGATTTTCATATAAGAAATGAAACACAAGACAAGCCCGTCTTAAATTGGAAAGCCGCCTATAAGCTGGCAAAAATACAGCGAGCTACTTCCCAAAAGAAGTCCAAAAGTAAGTTATGTAAGTTATGTAAGTCATGGCTGAAGCCGACTTTGCGGGACTTCGCCAACTATTAGCACAAGAATAAATGGTTAATCCTGAAGTGGGAATCTTGGAAGAAGCAGCGCCTTTCAATTAAGCCAAGTGGCTGAGGTTGTAAAGCAAAAATATGGTTGCCTACTTACAGGCTGGTCCATTAAAAATTAAGCAAATAACAAGGGAACAATACGGAAGGGGTACGGTACGTAGTGGTGCATAAGTAAAAGGACACTAAAATATGATGTGCACATGTGGCCGCCCATCCCAACCCAACCCAACCCAACCCAACCCAACCCAGCCCAGCTCGTCTTATCATATAACTCAACTCATCCTCAACTCATCCTCATCTCAACTGGAGACAAGACAAGCCCTAAGATGATGATGATGATGATGGCTGCAAAACGGCGACAGGCACAAATAAAAAATCAACTTGGCAAGAGCCTCGAGCCCAAAGCAATCAACTGAAATGAGGTGCAGTTGCCACGCCCCCAAGGTCCCATGCCGCCGCCATGGCAGCGCCCACTTTTTTTCCGGCAAAATGCCGAAAATAATCACAAGGCGACAAAATGTTGCATATAATGCGGCTGCTTAGGAAGGACCATAAATAAATGCCTCAAGGCAGAGGACCAGGATGACGCGACAGGATCAAAACAGTGCTGCCACATTACGCGACAAATATGCGGAATTTGTATTTTAAAACAAAAAATTTGGATCTTAAAACATCATTTTCTTATGAATTGTTTAATTAATGATGGCGTTATGCTATTGCTTCTAAATGAATCTTACAACTTTCTTTTTCTTATATAATTTATTAATAACAATAATTCATAATATTGTATCTTAACATCACCGGGTGGTTTTCTTAAAACTAACTTGGAAAAGTTTCCTTTATTTATATTAAGATTAAGGGGAACTAGTTCCGAGGATTCTAAACTAAGCGAGCTTGGTCAAGACCCAAGAAAAGGATTACGGCGATTCATTAAAAGTGCAAAGTCTGACAACTCTGAATCGGACGAAGGACTAGGACCGGATAAGCAGACTGACTGACTGACTGACTGATGGTTGGATGGATGGATGGATGGATGGATGGATGGATGGGATGGATGGTTCGTGTTAATTATTTTGCTAAAATAATGCAAGACAAGCAACGAAAAATTTGACAAAATTTGATGCGCTCATATCCCCGAAATACCCCCACCCTCTGCCTCTGCCCCTCCTGGCTGCATTTTCCATTTTCGCCGAAAATAAAAAGCAAAACACCGAAATGAAAAATCGCAATTTCCTGGGCCCCGATAACCGCCGGCTACGAACATTTTCTATATAGGAACATAAACAACAATAAAGAGCGGACGACAGCGACGGCTTAATGAGTGACGGGCGGTCATATTAGATGAGATGCGATGTCCTTGTGTTGTGCGAGTGTGTGTGGGGGTGTGTGGGTGGGTGTGGGTGTGTGTGGGTGAGTGTGGGTGTGTGTGTGCCCCCTGTTAGTGTCACAGTGCCAGTGTTTGGTGAGTTATGGCACATTAAGCCCAGCTGCGACCACACTGAGAACAAGTTCGCCCCAAAAAATCATTCGCTTTGGGATTAAAAATGAAATCTTGAGCTAACTCATATATATTATAGTAAATAATAGTAAATATTGACAAAACCCCACAAAACTATGGAAATAGTGTGTATAGCACACTGATTTCTGTACTCATATGTATATTAGACTATTATCTATATTAGACTATATTATTTTCGCCACTGTCTTTGGGTGTGTGAAGGCTATACGAGTACCTCCCTGTTTTTTTGGGTGGATATCTGAACTGCTCTCGCATTCTCGGGCATTTGCATTATTCATGTGCTTGGCGGAGAAAGCTGGGTGGAGTGGGTGATGAAATGCTGGGGAAGAGTCGGGAAATGTCGCAGTAGTTTTCTTTTAAAGCCCAAGCGTTCATAAAAACCAAACCAAGCCAAGCCAGACAAGTGCAGTTCGCTGTCGTGGGAGGTTCTTTGAAAGGAAATATTAGGGATTGGACAGATCTGGGGACTATATACTTTATAATCAAGCAATAATCGGTTGACAAGGCCTGGGTATATTGAGGGTATGTACCGGTTTTTGGAAACTCGACATGGGACAGTTATTCGAAAGTAATCCAAGATAATAATACAAATGTACCCAATCGTATCATAAACGAAATACCTATTGATGATTTGTGATGCTGTATTATGCTGTATGTTTTTATCATGTTGTTAGGGCAATGTGGAAAGTGTCAACTGGCGGAGCTAAGGAGTGTTTTTCTTCTCATTCACCACCACAGCACATCCATGTTGTTGCATTTTAAGTTCGCTGGCTGAACGCTTTTGATGGCTTTTTTTTTGGGTTCCATCCTGGGCTTGTCGCGTCCATGGGACCACGAGTCCATCGTGTGTTGATGTTGATGACAGCATTCGGGGAGCTAAGAAGCTGAAGAGAAGCCACATCGACCCCATGATGAAGTTGTCGTTCATCGTTCATCGTTCATCGTTTATCGGGGGGCTGCCCGTTAAGTTGCCTTTGAGTCAAGTTGCTTGACAATCTTCGCAGGAAGAGGCGGCGGAGTAGCCGACGAGCAGCCAAGACAGGCTGGGCTGGGGTAAAAAGTGTTATAAATTGCATTTAGTGTCGGGGCACGTCGTTGCTGATTTGTTACGGCTGCCATGGCTAACGGCTGACGGGGGCCAAAAGGTCAACCTGCAGGCCATAACAATGGCTTCTGTCCGGCTGCCACATATACTCGTATGTATGTATGTACGTACGAGTATGTACGAGTATGTACACCACAGCCCAGCACCAGCAGCAGATCGTACTGGCCCGATCTCAATGTGGCTGTGCGCCCCCTGCACCATATGCAAATCGACGCTGGCAATGATGCGTTCTGGAATTCCGAATTGTTTACAAATTTTGCAACAAAATGCTAGCGGGAGGAGCCTAGATATGCTAAAATAAAACTTCAAGTCATAAACTAAAGACTTTGTTTACAAATTAAATGCAGCATGCAACAAGCAACAAGCGACATCTTCATCGCGTCCAGTGGAACCGAGGAGAGCATGGCTCTATATCCTCGCCCATCCAGATATGCGACTGCAGATACAGGCCTCTTGCTTTTGCTTATGAATTCGCTGCCTGGACCTACCCACCTGCAGCCCACCCCCTTACCACTCCCCCCGCCCCCTTAGTGGGGGCACCAACCGATCCCTCCTGGCGCTTGGGTGTGATGTGTCCGCTGCACTGTCCGCCGGTCCCTTTGTCCGTACACTGTGAAAAAATATCACCCATCCGACCGATCGGTCAACAGGGAATTATGTTGGTAAAACAGATGCAGTTATAATTTATAAATATTACAAACATGCTTTAAATGATTGCTAATAAAACCAGTAGAAAAGTGATCATGATAATAATAATAATAATTATTAATACTTTTGTTCTTAAATAGAGTAACACATAATTATGAATTCATATATTTGTGAACGTATTTAGCACCAAGTATTTTTAGCTGTGCACGTGTCCGCTTGTCCGTTCTGTCCGCCGGCTCGTACTTTATGCCCACCGTATGCAAAGCAGCCCGCAGCCCAGCTACATGTGTTTTACATGAATTTTAAATGATATGTTAAATAAAAATGCGCAGCTAAACAGCCCAAGGCACCGCAACCACAGTGAAGACAACGAAAACGGACACGGGAACGGGCACAAGAAATACGAAAAACAGTGAGTGCCAAGAGTGCGTGGACAACTCACAGCACAGTGGACGCGATGGTGACATTCCATTACTTTGCTGATTTGCTCAGTTAGGAATCAGATTTATAATTACCCAAGCTTATTATTTAATTAACCCAATTTGGTTTTCTGTTGGCTCATTTGTTGGACCTTACAGCCAATTAAAACATGGTCTTTAGCTTAATAAGCCCACTGTGCCATCTCATGAAGAATCGGAGAGATAGAAGCGGGGCGCTGGGGCAAAAACTATGCAAACTTTATGCGAATCTAAAATATTTGCACTGGGCAAGCGCATGCGCAGCACACTCAATTGTTCAAATACATTTGTATATATCTCAGAGGCAGGGAGAAAAGGAAAATCCAACTGGGGAGCTTGGATGCTGGATGCTGGATGCTGAATGTTGGATGTTGGATGTTGGACGTTGGATGCTGCCTGATGCTATCAATTCAAAGTCAAATGGGGGGACAACAAAACAAATCGGCGCTGCATCTATAATGAGCCCAGCCAGCGTGGACGGCACTCCGAGATCTCTGGCGCAAAAAAAGCACTAACAAAAAAAAGAAAAAAGTTAACAAAAAAAAAACAATAAAAAACAGAAACAGAAACGGGCCGGGGCCAAGGCCCCAAGTCGGAATTGATGAGAGCGGGGGCACCATATGGCCAGCGGGCTCGGGTCCAGCATGGCCAGACTTTGGTCCGATGTTTTGACTTGCATGTGCCTCATTGAGTTGTTCGGTGTGGAGGAGCCTGCCTCCTTGCCGTTAGCCTCCTGGAGTCCCGATCTTGGAGCGCACGATCGGCTGCAGGGACACCCACCCAACGCACACACATCGGCCCACAGGTGGGGTCAACAAAATAACACAGTGAAGCCTGGGGTGTACAAGCAAAATCGGACTCTTATAGTTTGAAAATCTACAAAAAAATATATGATATACATTTATGATAGATTTACAATGCAAAAATACAAATGCTTGTAATCGAAATTAAATTATATTGTACTTTAATAAGTAACAAGTATTAGCCTTTTGACAAAAGACTTGAAACATTTTTCTACACATTTTAAAAAGAAGAATTGAGTTTACACAAGACTCAAAAGATTGTAATGTAGCTTACAAGCTTAAGTCAAAAATAGTACAACTTGAAAATGTTAAATCCTTGTAAGGCTATTTTAAGGCTACTTTTTCTTGTAAAGCTATTTTGAGGCTACTTTTTCTTAACGTGGCTATTTCATTGACCGCGAGTGTACACACAGATGCGCCCAATGCCCTGGGGCCATTGCATTATTCCCGTTCATAGTCCGATTCGCATTGATTGCAAAAATTGTTGAATGCCGCACAATTGAATCCGGTCGCGGGTCCATAAATGTCTTCATTATGATCTTGAGTAGTTTGGCCAATTTGCTGGCTCTCAACTGACCAACTGGTAATCGAGTGTATTGAGGAGATTTCGTCCTCAAGATTTCGAATATTTAGTAAGACAAGTAGAAAAAGTCGCTCTATGCGCATAGATATGTTTAATATAATATTTATATTTTTAATCAATCGGAGAGTATTGCATAAGCCTTGTTTACCAGGTAGTCATGCAGGCCGCATTTAAAGTTAATAAAACAATTAGCTGGCTGGGCCAGTGGGGTTACTCAATCATTTTCCAGTGCGAAAATTGGCAAGTGAAAAACTGTGCCAACACCCAAATGAGGAATCACTTACGTGGCTGGGTGAAAAGCATGCAAAATGCAGCAAAACAAAGGCCAAGAACGGAGTTCCTGTCGAAATGGGAAATGGGAAATGGTAGTTGGTAGTTGCGAGTTGGGAGTTGGGAGTTATAATCGCGCCAAGGAACGGCTAAGGCAAAGGCAAAGGCAAAGGCAAATCAGGCATTAAATTGCTCATGAGGCCGACAATTTTTTTAAACACAGAGCGCAGAGCAGCGGCTGAGTTGGTAATAGAAAAGGATTTGACTCGATTGAACACCCGAATTTGCAATTTTCGAGTTAAGCTCCGTTGCGCCCCCAACGCCTCGCAAAAAAGCCAAAGAAAAAAAAAGCACAAAAAATTATACTGGTGGGCGGTGAGCCGAAATTATAGCCTAAGCCCAGGCAAGTGGAAGAGCAGTCGGCAGTTTTGGCCGTCTTTTTTCCCAATTGCTGCCTTTTTTCGGGGCCATCTCTTGGCCAAAGCACTTAACACGTCAACACGGTCGCCGGCGCTGTTTTCCCAAGCATTTGGCGGGTTTGGGAGTAGGATTGCGATGGGAGTTGCCATTCGAGCGGAATACGCTGCATCGCAGGCGTGAAAAATATCCAATAACATGGTACGCAGCTTAGTAAAATAATTCCGATTCTTCTTAATATATAATATTTTATATTGTATATACCTAAAAGGAAGTATATATGGGGAATAGTCTTTTGAAACCTTATGCTGACACGATTAAGTCCAAAGTTGAGGCTAAGCGAATGAACATTTTTGGCTGCAAGTTGCACTGCAAGAAGTCTGAAGTAATATAATAACTGCACTTATATAATTCTATTATAAAAAGCTAAACAGTACCTTTAATAATAATTATTCATTTCCTCATTTGTATACCCGTTACTCGTAGAGTAAAAGGGTATACTAGATTTGTTGAGAAATATGTAACAGGTAGACCGTATAAAGTATATATATTCTTGATCAGGATCAAAAACCGAGTCGAACTGGCCATGTCCGTCCGTCCGTCTGTCCGTATGAACGCCTCGAACTCAGGAACTACAAAAGCTAGAATGTTGAGAATGTTGAGATGTAGACGCAGCGCAAGTTTGTTTGCAAATGTTGCCACGCCCACTCTAAGGCCCACAAACAGCCCAAAATACTGTGATATATTTTAATTTTTTAATATATCATGTAAGTTTTTATAAGTTTTCCAAGAAACTTTTTGCCAAAAAACGAACGCCCACACTTTTAAAAAATGTTTAAGTTCTTTTTCTTTTTATTATTTTTTCCCCAATTTCTACCGATATTCCAGAAAATGTTGCAATTTCTCGTTTGCACTTTCACTAGCTGAGTAACGGGTATCTGATAGTCGGGGAACTCGACTATCTGGCTTTTTTTATAAGATTTTTATTGAATTGTATTAAAGTCAAGAGTGACTGAAATTTTGTTAAGTGCCAGCTAACTAGCATTGAAATGGGATTGCAACCCGCATGTTGCATGACCATAAACACACATATGTAGATCGATAAGATGGCCAAAGATAGAGCCAGCGAGTGTGTAGCGATTATTATCTATTTTGCCAGAAATCGATCGTGATCGATTTATGCAGAGTTGGCTTGAACCAGGTGAAGTGGCCTGCAGCAATGGGCTATTTTGGCCAACTGAGCTGTTAAGGTGGCAACAGGAATTTCAGTTAATATGGAATGATCGCAGTGTGCTCTGACATTTCCGTACTGGTCAACAGCTTGTCTGGTTTGCTTTAGCCCTTTTCGATTTGGTCATTGTCATAAACATCTGGCAGCAAAAAACTAACAAATTATTATCAAATTTTCTATTGGCAGCTGGCACTGAAGATTGGTGAATATGTCGACTGCCCCAGAAGATCGGCTGCGTGAGAACGTCAATCGATGTCTGTCGGACTCCCTGGTGAAGGGAGTTGGTGGCCTGGTGATCGGATCCGTGGTCACCCTGCTCTTCTTCCGGAGGCGCATATGGCCCGTCTGGCTGGGCACTGGCTTCGGCGTGGGCGTGGCATATCGTGGCTGTGAGAAGGAGCTCAACGATGTGAAGTTTGGCCAACGAAAGTAATCTTAAACATTCGGACATTGGATTTTACTGATGCTTACACGTGTTCGGCTAGTGGCTTGCGTTTATGTGGATTGTGCGACAATTTGAGTAAATAAACTCGAAGAAAACAAAACAAAACAAAAAAGAACAACAACAAATTAATATACAATTGCCATTAATTCTGTGTAGTTTTTCTAAAGCAAGAGAAAGCGATGAAGTACTCGCACCATTAGCTCTAAAATAAGTACCATTAGCCTTATCACGATCAGTGTGCGATCTGGTACAAGTGATATATGCCAATCGGCGATGGCGTACGACACCTATTTTTTTTTTTTTTTTTTGGTCATCCTAAGATGCTCTTTCATGTTCACCGATCTGCTGATCGTTCAAGGGCTGCTCCATAAATCGCCCAGTCCCGTTGCTGGCCGGCTGGTGCTAATGCGACAAGTCCACCGGGTTTCCCCACTGCCCTCCACTGCGCTGCCCACAGAACTTGTCCTCTTCTCGGAAAGATCGCTGTTCGCGATCCATTTGCCAAGATATTGTCGAGGGCAGCGCTTCTAATCCAGTCTGCTTCCGAGGCAATCGGACCATCGACCAGGCAGAACAAAAAAACAGAAAAAAAAACAAGAAGAAAAACGCAGTCGAAAACCAGAGGAGATTGTGTAGCACGGTCGGCAATTATAATATATACAAAATCCATTACGGTTCACAGGTCAAATGTAGAAATTGAGATAGATCCGCGGCCAGGGGCTGGATTTGGTTCATTGGCAGCTTTGCACGTTTCTCAGCCTTGTTTTAGTGCTGCCAACGCGAGTTAGGAAGCAATTCACAATATATACAAATATATTAAATGAAAACTTATATATCTTCTTTGTGAACGGTAAGGGTAAAGTTAAAATACATTTAAGCTTTAAATTATAACAATATCACACAGAGGCTAAATGCTTACCTTTGAGAGCCAATTAATTTATTTAGATTAATACATCATTTGATTGTAATATTTTATACTATTTCTAAGATAATGAGCTTTGAATTTCAGCTTTCTTGACTTTTTTTGGCCAACTTAATGTCCGAATTGGCAGCACTGATCCTGTCGACATCGTCATCGTCGATCAATGCTCAATTCAGCTCAGTTGAGCCTGTAGCGCCGCATCGCATCGCATCCCATGCCCATCAAGATAGTCGAAGACCCATTGCCTCCATCGGATCCCGGTCCACCTATTGCCGATCCTCGATCACCAATCCTCGATTCGAGTGCAGTGGAGTGGAGTGGAGTGGAGTGGCGTGGAGAGGCAATCGTGATCGACTCGAACTCTGTATGCTGTATGCTGTGTGCTGTGTGCTGTATTCTGGATTCTGGATACTGGATACTGGATTGTGGATTCTGTCTGTGGCTACCACTTGCCGCAGCTCAGAATTCGGCAGCACATTTTATCCAGCGCTCCTCTTCCACCGTTTTCCACCATATATATATACGATTTACACGATATCCGATGCGGCGACAGATTCGTTGTGGCAGCTACGCAGTCTTTTGCGGAGATGATGCACTCGGTTCATAGTAATCCAGTTCATGGTTTGGGAACTACTTGGTTTTTGAAAAAGATGTTTTTTGACACATAGAATAGAATATACCACATAAGTTTAGGCATAATTGTTATTTTATATTTTAATTAACTTTATGCAAATTACTGTGGTTATTCCACATTAGATGGCTATAATTGCTTGATGTATGTTAAATATTGATACTGTTAAATATTTAACTATTTTTACTATACTCGTATATATTTTTGATTAAAACTCTTACGAAGATACCTTTGAACTAGTTCCCAAGTCGAATTTGACCAGTTCTGGCCACAACCAATTTTCAGCTACACACAATCCCACAAAAACTGAGGCCTAGACCAAATGGCCAAAACCAAAAGCATTCCTCGAAGACTCGAAGACTCGAAGCTCTCGCGCTCTCCACGTTTAATAAGCAATTTTGATTTGGAGCAGATTATGTGACGGCCAAACGAGCTGCAAGTTCAGGTTGCATGCCACACTGCTGCACCGATGCAGTGCAACATTGCTGCCTGGCTACGGCTACTGCTGCACTGACATAAAAACCTGAAATATTATAGTAAATAATACAATATAAAGCGGAATGTTTTGAAAGTGAATTGTGAAAGATTGTGAAACTATTGACTACAGGTATTATTATTAAAGATAACTTTTTATTTTTTACTTGCATTTTCTTGAGCACAATTATCTGCGGAATATTTCTACAAGGTTGCTAGTGCCCTCGCTAGAATACATTCCAAAGCCAGCGTATTTTCTCCCAGTGCAGCGCAGCCGAAGGAGCTGCCTGCTTGCAGCTTTTGACTGCGACTTGCACTTGACTTTGTCGCTGACCCGGCAAAGATTTTTAACTGGGACTTGTTGCCAGTTCCTCGGCTCCCTGATGCCGATACTGTTTACATGGAACTTGTACTGATTGCTCCTAGTCATGCCCCCGATTTTGAGATTCGCAATTTTGTGATAAGAGCGCTCGGAGCTCGGGCCCCAAGTTCATTTTCGCCGGAATTGCCTGAATTTTTATTGAATTTTAATTGGTTGAATTGGTCAACTGGTGACGAGCAGCAGCTACAGCTAATCCTTGGCCCTCTCCGTATCCTTGAAGATCGAGCAGCATATGCCTGATGAGCAGCCCTCTATTCTGAGTTCTTCTGAGTTTTCGCTACGTTCCGAAATGGCAAAGGTTCCCAAGAAAATTTAGATCAATTTTCCTAATTTACCCGAGCCGCGGCGATTGCGTGTCGTGGCGTGAAAAACGGCACTTGAGGAAAACCCACAGATCTCGAGAAGTAGGAGGAGGAGTTGCTGGAGCTGGTGGAGCTGGAGGAGCAGGCATTCCATTCAGCGGAGGAGGCTGAGGCAGCGGAAAATAAATCACGACTCAAGTTTCGAAAGCGCGAAACTGTTACCAAAGCACTTAAACTTAAATTGGCCAAAGCGAGCTGCGAGCTAATCCAGTCGAGGAGATCCCACAAAGCCCCGATTGTTTTTTTTTTCATTTTTTTTTCTTTTTTTTTCCAGGCCGGGCGGGGAGTCCCGAGTCCCAAATTAGAAATAGTGTAGATAGATACGCCAATAGAATTTATAGCGAGCCTCTCGGACTGCGTTCCTTTTTCTGCTTTCCAACTGCCGCCGCCGCCGCTGCTGCAGTTGCTGCTGCTGCTGCTGCTGCTGCTGCTCCTCATGATCATGCCCTGGTCAGGTTAATTTTGGGCACGACCATGGCCAGGCGGCCATGTGGATGACGATGACGATGATGATGGCAACGCACGAAGGAAGCCGCACCGCCTGCACTGCGAGAAACTTGCAGCTGCAGCCCAACGGGCGGAAAAGAGAATAGCTTAAGGCTAGTTTTTGCAGTAGTTCTAAGTAGTTCTAAGTCAGCAAATATATATTGAAGATTTTAATTTCAGATCTTCAATATCTTTAATATCTTTAATATCTTTCATACCATCTTTCAAACCACTATTACGATTTTTCAATAAAACTGTCCCTAAATATTTCTGATTTTTTTTTAATCCATCTCTAAATATTTTTGATTTGTTTAATCCATTTAGATCTCTATGTATTGTATAATGTAAACTATGGATATGATCAGGCTTTGTAGTTCGCTTGCCACTTCACTATTTAAAACATCCATTTGCCAGTTGTCAGCATATTTTCTTTTCAGTGTGGCAAGCTGGGATGCGCAGGGGCTTTTGGGGTGGTGGTCATGAGGCTGAGGCAGAAACGTGCTCAGGGATCGCAGCTTAAGTTTAATGGAACCAATTGAAGATATTTTGTGGGCAAGTGATAAAGTTGTATGCCCAGTTGGTGGGTGCCTTCTTCTTCTTCTTCTTCTTTTACTTCTTCCTCTTCCTTTTCCTCTTCTACTCCTTTTTCTTTGGCCGGGCATAAAAAAAAATCGTTGGCTTTTCCATCAACAACTCTCGGCTGCAAGTTCACTTCACGAACCCATTAAATGATGCGTATGCCCAACGTGATCATGCGTCTCCGAGGGGCCAGATCACACGATCCTGATACGCAGAGTGGAAAACCTGAGGAGAAATCAGCGTGAAAATTGCCCGCCTCCCCGCTGCCATCCCACTTCCAACCCCACCGCAGCCCCGCCCCCGCGCTGAGTTATGTGAAAATTGCGGAAGAATTTCGTGAGGCGGCTTGTTAGTAGATGGAATGGAAGCAAAGCAAGCCCAGCCGTACCCCTTTCCAATGCAAACCGAAACCGAACTGCAGCCAAGCCAAACTAAACTAAAGTAAACCCACATTGAGCCAGGTCCGAAGGCAATTGGCCTCCTCCAATCAGTTGGGGGAAGTGGGTGAAAGGCGCTGCAAAAGGGGGAGTGGGAAGTAGGTTAAGGTAATTCCCAACATCACAAAAACATATGGCCAACAAAATGTTGGCTGTCATTGCATTGGGAAAATCGCCGCAGCTGAGCTATTTCATCTAAATGTGTAACTGACTTCAAAATTGAATTGAAATCTATACGGTATAGTTTTTATTTTTAAGGCAATGAAAGAAGAATGCACAACAAATATGATAACAGAAAAATGTAACTAAGACAATGGATAATTATGGATCATAATGTATTTACTCTTTTACTTTTATAGAGACGTGCGGAATAGATTGTTTGTAATATGCCTTATGTGGCATATTATAGATGCTCCATTCCTCCTCGAGTTCTTGGACTTTGGGTTTGCTTGTCTGCATGTGATGATATTCGATTTTCCGGATGGTGAAAGACCATGGGATCGTTTTTCAACGGTGTCTGTGCCGCTTGTGACGTCACGCTTCCGCCGCCAACCAATCAATCAAAGGGCCGTCAACTCCACAGCCGGCGTCTCTTTCTGCCGCCCCCTTGCCATCTCTTTCTGCGAAAAAGCTTTTCGAGTTGTTTGTGGCTCCGTTTGCGGCTTTCTTATTTATTTTGGCTCATTTTTACGCTTTATGCACTGCGCGCTTCCCCACACACACCCCGCCCACTTTCCACTTCTCCAGATGGTTCTGCTCTTTGCCAGCCCCATACCAAAAATCGCCGGAACCCCAAACCCTTCCTTCCTCTTCCTTCACTGCCCTGTTGTCCATTAAATTTGATACCCACTTATTTGGCCAATAAAATTAACCTACCTCAACTTGTTTGGCCCTCGTCATAAAGGTGGGCGAAACACCAGTGCGAGCGAGCGAGCGAGAGAGAGAGAGAGATGGTAAGAGGGTGCGTGAAAGAGACAGCAAGGGGGCGGCGGGAAAGAGACGCACAAGAACACCCCTTTGCCATTTGCCTTAATGTCAGACATGCGAATGTTTAATGTGAACTCAAGTCTGGTCTGAAGATGGTTGCACTTTCCGAGCAATTCGCAGTGCAAAGATACCTCGTTTTTGGATGAAAGAAATATGAAAAACAGAACTTATTTAGTTATAATACATCTAGATACGGTCAAATAATATGTAATACCTATTTACCAGCTACGAATATATGCAAAAATGGACTATCATTAACAACACTTCAAAATGGGCAGCACAGCAATGTTTTCAAGACGTTAAGCATCCCAAGTCGACGATTCGGTGGACCGATGGTCCGATGCAATTGGTGACCCACCTCCTCCTGGGAAACAGCCACCTCATGTGGTGAACGCATCGGGCGCGCAAATAAATTAGCGGCCACCAAGTGTTGACATTTATTGTCAAGCCAAGCCCCAAAAAAAGCAAGCTGAGAGAACGCGAGCTCGAAACCGAAACCAAATTCCCGGCAGCCAAACAAAAAGCAAAAAAAAAACAGAAAACAAAAAACAAACACAAACACAAAAAAAAGGGGGGAAACGAATTGAAACGAAACGAGCGACACTTGCAGCCGAGTTGCAACAAGATACGCGTCGCACGTTGCACGTTGCGAGTTGCAAGTTGCACATTGCACACTGCACATTGCCGCACGCTTTTGGTCAATTTCAATTTATTGCATCGAGTGACAATCGGGTTAAATGGGCGGGGAATGTGAATGGCAATTGGAAATGACAGTGGCAAGGACCCAAGTATCCTATTTAATTGGTGACCCCGACAACGTCTAAATTGTCGCACCTTTTTCAGACGCAATTCGCTGCGCTTCGGGCTTTGAGTGCGAGTCTCCTCTGTCTTGTTGGAACTAAGTACATATGTTTTGTTTATGTATCAATATACATATGTATGTAGCAATTGTTTCTAAGCTATTAAAACTATATTAAAACTATATTTTTCAAAATCCCTCTCATAGGTCAGGTAATTTGCCATAAAATGTAATTGAATGTAAAAGTGTTGCACGGCCTTTTTTTGGCTTGGATAGCAATTTTGTCATTTGTAACATAATTACTGAGCCTTAGATTTTTATAGCCATTTTATAGGTACATTTGTAATTTTTTTTTGTTACCAAGGCAGCCAAGCGAAGCGGCAAAACGCTTAAAACGAGCCGCTTTTTTATAGAAAAGATATAAAAGCGAAGAGAGGTAACCAAATTTAGACCGAGCGCGTTGTAAGTTGCAAGTTGCCAGTTTGCAGTTGCCGCTTGCCCGTTGCAAGGCAATTAAAATTTTGCGCCAAGCAAAAAGCGCACAGGGTTCCTCCTCCGACCCTCCAACCCTCCATCTCTTTCTCTGTCTTGACGGCGTGTTGCCGTCTCTGTCTCGTTGTTTCGGTGCCAAAATAAGTCAAGTGTTGCACAGACGGCAACGCGAGGAACCTCAAAGTGGCAGCCAAATGGGCGTATGAAATGCAATTAAATTAAATTTGCAGTTTCCACGAGTCCAGTGGCGTGCTGTCCACAGGGGTCAGCAGCGTTGCGAGGGGGAAAATGGGTTATCAAAACTACCCGCAACCTGTCATAATGGTCAATGTCAATTTCGCATAATTAACATTTAATTGAAAAGTTGCAACTAAATGATGGTGCATCAATGGGGCAACTAGAGGCGCGGCATGGCAGTAGGTTGGGCAATTTGAGGAGGGGCTTTCGGCTTCGGGTTTTCTTTTAGGGTCCGTGACAGTGCGTGTCCTTTGAGCAAAAGGGGAAAATTAATACGACTGCGAGCAGAGTTTAGGTAAAGTGTGAACATAATGTACGTAGAGGGTGTATTCCTTAAAAGCCTGGTATTTTCTCTCTCTTTATTATTAAATTATATTATATAATTATTATTATACAATGGTGTGGATTTGTGTGTGGATTTGATAGCTATCCAAACACATCCTTCTCAAGACCTTAAGTCTACTAGTACTCGCTTTAGTAACTGCCGTTGTTTTCCCATTTAACAGATGGCATCATTTTTGGTTTCGTCGGTTAACTTTTAGCCAGCTCTACTGTCTATTGAAATGTCAGTCAACGGCCCTCCAAAATGTTTTATAGCCAATTACAGCTGTCAACGTGTGTGTGCCTATAGCGCATATACCTATACGTGTGTGCTTGCGTGCGTGTGTGTTATTGTGTGTTATTGTGTGCTTGTGTGTGTGGCAGCAGGCTTTTGGCCCCAACTTTGGGCCAAGTCTTACTTCCTGGCTCTGTTTCGGCTGCGGATTTGGTTTCACCAGGCCTATCGATAACAGTTGATAAGAGGCTCAGCCCACACAGCCACCCACTGACAGGGCATGTGTGCGTGCACTGAAAGAAAATTGCATATGACTTTATGAGAAGCAAGATGATTTTTGCTGCTCTTTGATAGCTGGCCTTATACCGAAAGTATTGTCAGTGCACATATCTTAAGTATTTTATATAAGTAAATTACAGTATATGTTTGCTTATTATTATATATAATATATTTGTACAAATTTAACATATTGTATAGCTTCTTCTGTTGAGATATATAATATTGCGGACGAATATTGAATAAATTATAGTATTTGTTACTAAATCAGATCTGAAATATTTCTCAGTGTGCTTCCCTATCGGAGGTGCATGCCCACGTCCCAAAAGTTCGCCCCCTTTCTCGCAGTGTGCGATTTTAAAAGGTTTTCCATGTTGAAGCGATAAAATGGCAAAAATTGAATAACTGACAGAGTCAAGGGAGAGGGCCTCGTGGATTTTCAGTAACTGCGAGTGGGGGTTTTTTTTTTTATTGCCGATTGGGTAAATCGATAGTAAGACTAACAAAAAAATGGGAAGGGGGGAGGGAAATTCAAGTGGCTAAAATCCAAATCAGCGAAGCCTAAACAAAGCAAAAGTCAGGCGGTGGATTAATTCGCATTTTCGCGCGTTTCTTGGCAGCTTAAGGTGATCCACCCCCTGGAAAATCCCCCAAGGGCCCAAATCTCAAGTCCCCTCTTTGTTTTTCTTCGGTCTTGAGCCGCCACTTTGTTTACAAAAATTATGCAAAGCAGGCAATTGTTTTAATTCCTCCTCGCAAGGGTCTCGCTTTTTTTTTCCGCCCCCCCCGTTTTGGGTCCCCTTTTTTGTGTAATAAATTTAACGCCAGGCTGGAAAATCGGGAGGGGAGTTCCAGACTAACTGCTGGCCCCCAGGCCATTCGAAATGCATCACTGACCTGGCTCAGCCGAAAATATTCCGTGGAGTGGGGATCTCGGTTAGGTGGCTAATATCTTCCATTTAAGCTGAAGTTCTTGAAGGTATTGCGAGGCACTTTGTACCAATAAAGTGAATAAAGCGCTATAATAAATATTTAATCATTTAGTAAACCTTATAAGTATATAAACCTTATAAGTAAGCCTTATAAGTATAGAAAAAGTATATAAATATTATAAACAATTTTCAGGAAACACAACATTAACTTGCTATAGAGAAATACACTCCAAATACAGAATTACAGAATGTAATACAATACAATAAATTAATATTTAATTTGTTTAAAATGGGGGTTAATTACTTATCACTTATTTTGTGATATTAAAAAGCCAGCAGCACATTGCCCGTCTTAAAGGATTATATACCAATTAAAGTGCCCGACAATCAGGACTCGCACACAAGTGCGTATTGCGGTGATTGCGGTGTAAAGGGGGCGTTGTTCCGGGGGGCGGGGCCCAAGGAGGTTTTCTGATCCTGATTGAAAGCCCGAAACACAAAATGCGGCATATTTTAGCGCGACTGTGCGCCACTTGACTCGATTGCACAAGAACAACAAAAGTTATGCTACAATTCATGCATGAAACATGACTTCTATATCCCCACCACCCACCCCCCTCCAGCATCAAAGCCCTCCTTCCACTCAAAACCACGGGCGTGGAAAGGGGGGTTCCTAAACGCTTGATGGTGTTTAACTGAGAAATAAACAGTGCGAGCTGATGCACAGTGAAAAGATATTTTGCCTCCCAAAATATTATAATCAAACTTGAACATAATTCAAGGTATTTCTTATATTCTAAAGTATTTATACCATATATAAAGCTGCTCTGTTTCTATTTCTATTTCTATTTCCCAACTCTTCTGTTTTTCTAAGATTATGTACGATTTTGTTCACGTTTTTTTTTGTAAGATTTGTACATATATTGTTGCCCATTTCTGGCAGTGTTTGAAGCTCTATCGT
Organism: Drosophila orena; assembly: GCA_005876975.1. Lineage (NCBI taxonomy): Eukaryota > Metazoa > Arthropoda > Insecta > Diptera > Drosophilidae > Drosophila > Drosophila orena. Next base: position 1,339,184 of record VCKV01000297.1, read on the forward strand.
CATCGTCTGCGGCTCAAAATCAAACGCACGCAGGCGAAAGCTTTTGAAGCTTTTCTAATGAGCATTGCTGCTGCGTTAACCCATCTCACCGCACCTTGCAGAGCGAGTCCCTTAGCCCGCTTAACCCGCTTAACCCATTAACCCTATGGCGCCGATGGATGCCGACAACCGCCTTTCGCCGCAGGCGCAATTATTGCAACTTCAATAAATTTTCGACTTGATTACGCACAGAGCGAAATTAATCGCCTGCATACGTCATACGCCACCCGGCAAATTCCAATTCCAATTAAGAGCTGCGCCTGTGCCCATCGCCTATCGAGTATACAATCGAGTGGCAGGAAATTCTAGGAAATTACTCACACTCATTAACATATTTACACCTAAAAACGAACGCTGACAAATGACAAAGAGGCGTAGCTGGCAGCCTGGTGTTTATCCAGTTCGCAATTAGACAAGGTGCCTCCATTCCAACTGGCCCCCTCTCATTTTTGTCAACCGGCGATTCGAACAGGCTCAAATGCCGGGCTTAAGATCAGCCAGGTGACTTAAACACGCCTTGTTCCCACTTCCAGTTCCTCGGAAAAACATGCTAAGGCGAAATGAAATCTCAAGTAAACCGGTCATTTAACCCTCTATTTCATATACATACAATTAGTATATCCATTAGATTGAAGAATTCGCGTGAATGATGTAGCCCTCGCATTTGAAGCCACGAACTTAATGTATCTTTAGGGATATTCTCCCACTAGGAAAGCTAATGAAATCGCTTTTCTCACCAAAACTTTTACTACATTAATTTGCATGTATATTTAGCCACTTCATGCGATTTCCAGAACACGACGACTGGGAAAGAGGAGCGGCAGGCGTCAAAGGAGCTGCACTGGAGCTCCAAGCAGTGCCACTCGATGAGCAGAAGGGGTCAGGGCCTCAGACGATTACGATTAATGAGCAGGCACTTAAGAAATTTTACACGGCACGCGCTCTACGCAGCTCCTTCCTCCTTCCTTCTTCCTCCTTCCTCCTTCCTCCTGCCAACATCCTACGTTCGTTCCCCCATCCTCGCCAGCCATTTCGCATTAAGTTGTCCAACACCTGCCCAGTGGGCAAAGCGATGGAAAGCGGCCTGATTGCCAATTTGTTGTTGGCCAAGTTTAGCATTCGCATTTGTCTCTGTAAATCCCGCACAGCGCAAAAAAGATCATTTTTAATTTGCGATCAGGTGCACTTTCGAAAGGAGAGATATGGCAATTTGGTTTTGAACTTTTTATGACAAATATTTAGTAGAGATTTTTAAAAAACAGTTTAAATATATCTACATACAACTTTTGACATACCACACCATTCGGCAGGAAACGAAAGTTCTTAACTTCTGGATCGCAGAGCATATCTAAAAGGTAATGCGATCGATTTTTTCCAGTGCACTGAGCAGGCGCACAATTGCGATGGTACGGGGCGGGTTGATGCAGTGCACCTTGCACCAATTAAGATGCACTCCCAGGATCCGAAACTAATACGCCTTAGCCATGGGTGAGCCCCCCCTCCAACTCGTGCGCTGTTGTGACAGATTTTCCCATTGACAGGGCCTTAATGGATTAACATTTGTCAGTGTCGTGTTAGGCCAGAAGTAACAAAAAAGCGCAAAAAAAGTGCTAGCCAACATAACAATGCCCGCCAGGTGAAAAAAAAACACAGGTGGGGAAGCTGTGGACAGTTTCTGATTTGCATAACCGACGATCATCGCTTTGTTCAAGTCCAGTGTGCCAGGTAGTGCCTGACTACTGGCTAGTACAACTTGAAACCAGATATATATAGATATAGACATTGTAAAGATTAATAAGCCGTGGATTGTACAACTTTCAACCGCTCTTATACATATAAACTTGTTCTAATAATAAGCAATCTAAATGTGTACATTCTTTTGTAAAAAGAGCCAGTGGATTTGGACTGTGATTTGAGTGACTCCCTTTGTGGAGCAGTCCATATTCACTTCGCGTTGATTAATTGGCGTGTTAATCCGATCGTTGTCCGTGTTGCAATCACTTCCATTAGTCAGGCGACACGCAGTGAAGAAAACGAAAATGTAAATGTAAATGTGAATGTAAGTATAAGTGTAAATGTAAATGTAAATGCAAGTGTGAATGTAAATGTAAATGTAGATGAAAATGAAAATGGGGTTCTGTATGCAGTCGAATGGAATGGGAATGGATCGCATTGGTAGACGCACTTTGACAGCGGGCCCCAAAGTGAATAACTTGCGGCACGCTAAACTCGTATTAATTTTAATGATATAATATGAAGAGACACGCTAAATTGTTTGCAGGTCCCGCGGATTGGGGAGCTTGGGGATATGAGTGGAGGAGCGGTGCGTGTTCGGATCCACGGAGCTGCCCATGATTATAGAGTTGAGGTGAGGCACTCTGCTCGTTTCTTGCCACTTCTTGCACCAGCTGAGCCGAAGCTCATTAACATTTTTAATTTTATTTTATTTAATTATACAGAAGTTTATTGCTTCCGTCGTGCCGATGCGTTATTTTATCCCTTTCCCCCCCCCCCCCCCTATCCACTGTATTTTTCGCGCTAAACTGCGAACTAAGCTAAAGGGAAGGGGGGGTAATGGGGGAATGGGGGGAAGGGGGGCACTGACGGGTGCAAGAAATGCAGTTTTATAAATTATAGTTAAGAGCTGATTACACGCACTATAAACGTTTACTCTTCGCACCACGCGAACCTCTAGGGGCAGTCGGGTGTTTAGGTCCTCTAATTGATTGGCCGACACACTGAAACCAAAGGGGTGCACCTTAGAAAACAGAATTTGCATTTTTGTTTAATTTTGTATAATTTATTTAGTTTATTTAGTTTTTACTCATAATGCTGTTTATACAGTAGACATTTATTTTGCACATGTTTTAATGCGAAATTGTTTACATTTTCATATATTACATATTTGATACATATGATGTATATATTACACTAACTTCTCATCAATCCAATTATCTTAGCTCATCACAAAAAACCAGATGTTTTTAATTCTCCAAGTTTTGTATTTTAGTGTACTGCCAACTGGGTACAGCGATTGGTCAGTGGCGGCGGGGCGAAGTGCAGAAAAGGGGATCTGGGCACATTGTACACATATGCCTTCGTTACTATGTTTACGGCCACTTATCAGTAGTCGTCTCTCAGTCAGCACATTATACAAATTAATTAGCGCTGGCTCATTACAAGCTGAACACCCCACCCAGAACATGGGATTGCAGATTCCACATCCTACCCTCACTTGTTTACCAACTTTAACCATCTGAAAACACACATATTTCACAATCAAGTCGGCAACAATTTGCCGAATACCGTTGTTCAACAAGACAATGTCTCATAAATCCATCACTACGCTAAAATGTGGTAAGTGTGATAATGGTTGGGGGATTTTGAAGAACATAAGGGTCTTGTGGGGGATTATAAATCAGGTGAGAACAATGGTTTCAAACGTTGAATTACATTTAAGCTGAGTATCCATAATATCGCACCCTATATACATAGATAACTAATTACATTTTATCCAGTTTATTGCATCAACCAGTTTCCGTTCCATAAACTCAATAACTACTAATTGGATACATGACTGTCTCGAGTTTAAATAGTTAAATTCATTTGGGAATTGCTTTAAGCCTGAATTTTGACCAACACGAGTAGTAAGATATTGGGCACAAAGGCGTAGGCACATATGTATGTACATATGTACGTGTATGTACATATATCGAATGTGGGGATAGTATTCGAGACCCAATCTCGAACCACCCACCCCCTCTGCCCAGCCACTTGACTCCAGACAGACAGACCTACACTTGTGCGTGCGTGTGTGTGTGTGTGTTTGTGTGTGTATGTGTGTGTGTGTGTATGTAAAGGATATGGATATATGGTCTGGAACAGGTCGGTCGGATGTGGGAATGGAGCGGAGTGGAGCGAATATCTATCAATGTGCTTTCGGTTATTCATCAACGAAAATGTCTAAATTATTCAAATGGAAATGTGGAAATGTGGAAATGTCGTCCGTCCTTCACATCCATCTCCATGTCCACCTCATCCTGCACCTCCATTTCCAATCTCCAATCTGCGATCCTTTGGGCCACTCCTGTTTTGTTTCTGTTGGTCGGACATGGACGGAATTGATGAAGCGGCAGCAGACCGACAAACCGTTAGACGTAATGCGGACAGATGAGTGGGTGGTGCTGCAAGGTGGGTGGTGGGTGCTGCAAGGTGGGTGGTGTGTGGTGGGGCTAACCGCTAACAATGGCCTCGTCTTGCCCACCCCGCCCTCCATCATTTCCCTTTTTGGCAAGTGCCCGAAATGGTTTCGTTATTTGGTCCTGTCTGCCACTCGCTCTATATACACAAGCTGGCTGGATTTTATGTCTAGTCAGGGATTTCTATAAACACACAGTCCCAAGGAAAATGTCCTCCATCCTCTAAGCACTGAATGCTCCATGGCCACACACACACAAGCATTCGCGTATATATGTATGTATGTATGTGTAATTATTATTTTTGGGCATTTTACTTGCGTGTCTTTCTATAATAGAAAGTTCAGGAAGGTTCAAGGATGCTATTGGTTTTCACCACTCAAGCCACTCTAGAATGTCCTTTTCAAATGTGCTCCTTCGCGCCGGACACCTGGCTTGTCCATCAAAAGCACGATCATGTCGCTAGTTCCTTTGGAATTACCCATACAAGTCTTTGCATTTCTGAAGTTTCTGCTAATTTACGGTTATGACGTCAGAGAACGCCTTGCTTTTTGTGCTTTGTTGTATTTTTTGTGCCCGGGGTTAAGTCGAAGGTTAAGGTGGAACTTGAATGGCTTGTAATTGTTGTTGTTGCCGGCTGCAGCGCCTGTTTAAATGTTTGTCAAAGGAAAAAGACGTGTCAACTGGCGCCGTTTTTGCTGTCTTCCCGTCCCCCAAACCCCTACCCCCTACCCCCTATCCCCGCCCTCGCCTATCTCTTTGGACAGGTCCAGGTCCAGGCCCAGGACAAAGAAAAATGGTCCACGTTTCATTGGAGCTTTGTTCATCTTGTTGTTGCGCACATAACAACAGCACAGGTCAAGGTGTTGTTTCCTTGGCCTATATGTATCTGTATATATTGCAGTTGAAGAATCATGAATCATCATATTCTCTTTTAGATTTATCCTTTCTACCTAAATCTAAATCGTCATATTCTCTTATAGATTTATCCTTTCTACCCAAATCTAAATCGTCATATTGTATCATACAAAAAGTAGCTTTTTTAACCCCACAATGGTGTTTCCTAGCGGTCTTCTGTAAGTATGTCGTGTGTTTTATGCTTTTTTTCGGCATTTCCTTTTATTTCAAGTATTTGTTGTGGCAGTCCTGTAGTATTGACCGCTGCTGTGCATAAAAGTGTTGTTATTGGGGCTGCTGGTGTTGGCAAGGCAGCGAACAGGATAAAATTCGCTGTTTACATTCTCTAATTTCGCTTGTTCATTGTCCAGCGAAGCGTTTCGCGTGCATCGCCCCCCTTTTCCAGCGCCCCTTGACCCCTCCCCCGCCCCCTTAATGGCCCGCTCCCCCCTTTCCCGCCACTTTGAAGGCCAGCAAATAGAAAAAAAAAAAATAAGAAGCAAACTTTGTTTGGCCAGTTGACCAACAGAGCGCTGGTGAAATTAAGCCGAGTATCCATTCCGTTGTCTCAACTGCAGTCGCACCCCCTTCAAAAACGCCACACTCGAAGCCCCTCTTAACCCATTGACCACCGATGGTCGAGAATCGGATGAGATACACTGAAAAGCATTGCAATATATTCGACTCACAATTATTGCTTACTCTTGCATATGCATCTTTTTTATTTGGTTAATAAAACAGTTTAGTTTTGCTATATCTCTTTTTTTTATATACAACAAGGTCTTATTCGTAAATAAAAGCAGTGATAGGCTTTCAAGTCTATTTCGAAATCATCGGCTTGGAAGCCGCACTCAGTGGGTTAATCGCGTAGGTGCCCCCTCTTTTTGAACGATCTGGGCTTTTGCTTCTTTTGGGCTGCGGCGAACATCTTCTCTTTGCTTTTCATTTGGCTGCCTGGCAAAAGATTTCAAAGTAATGTTACATCAAGTGGAAAACACTTGCACATACAGTGGAGCCTCGCCAGCGCCATCGCCATCGCCATCGCCATCGCCATCACCATCACCATCGCAACCCCACCCAGTTGAGCACCTGCCGACATCTCCTGGCAGAATCCGCCTTTGTTCTTCTGCCTCAGTCAGCATTTTTGCAGACAGGACAGGCGCAAGGCTTCTAATTTTTTGTATCTTGTTTCCCATTTCTCCAGCCTATTGCCTACTGTACAGTGTTCACATATCGATGGGCTGGCGCAAAAACCCAACTGATTGGGGCGTGGAGGTGGGCTCAGGTTAGCCTTCCATTCGGGAAACTCACTCACGTGGGGGGTAAATATTTTTTCAAAAATATTTCTTCGTCACACAGAAGTGTCATTTGAATCCCTTTGAACGGATATGTTACCAAAGATAAATGAACTTTAAGTATTTACCACAAAATGTAGACTCGACGTGGAATTAAGCTAGCTTACGATTCAAATTAAAAATGTTTAATTAAATATGGTCATACTAAGCCGAATAATTACAAATGTAAAAGATATAATCATAAGATATTTAAATTGATTTTAGCTGGTAATTACTAATTAATACCATTAGTATGTAGGAGTTTTCTTACTAGTGCTTCAACAATTCGTTTGGGCACACTGAACCAAAAATCTAAAAATATCCCGAGCGGAAGATGTTGGCCACTAAAATTCCGTTGACAAGCGTTAGTTGTTCGGGTCGTTGTTGTAGCCACTGTTGTTTTCCAGTTAGTTGGCTGTTATAAAAGTGCAGAAGCTCAGCTGCCTTGTCGCCCTGTCTCTAATTCGCACAAATGGCAAAAATGTAAACGAATTTCCTATGTTCATTAACGCTGCCGACGTCGACTGCTCTGCCCGGCACTTGTATCGTCGTGTCAAGTTGTTGCTGCAACTGCAGTAAGTGCAGCAGTTGCCGCAGCAGCACCATCAGCACCATCAGCAACATCCACGGCAACTGCAACTGCAACATGATGCTATTTTTATTAGCCTGACTTGACTGAATTCGGGACTCTGGCTTCTCTGTGTCAGCAAAAGGTTACAGCCACCGGTCAAGTTCAAGGCGTGAGAAATAAAACAAAGTGCTGGATATTCTCGACTGGGAAACGAAGTTTCAGGAACCCCCGTTTTTGTAGAATCTAAGCAACTCTTGATGCGTAGAAACAACTATTTTAATGGGTAATTGTATTAAATCGAGGCAATATTACATTGGAAACAAAAACAACTGATTTCAATTCTAAGTGTTTGATGAATCAACTCGCAACACCTAACTCTATCCAGATTTGTTTTTCCTATTTTTTTGGGACGTGTGCCAGGTTGGTGACCCGAAATCCTCAACAGTTCAAATTACAGAACCAATTTGGCGGCTCTCGGTTCTGCTATTTCTAGTCTTCAAACTGTCAAAAGAGCCCAAAAGGTGGCAGTCCGGCGAAGGAGTGTGAATCGGGGGGTACATCGGGGTATATCGGGGATATATCGGGTGACTGGGAGCTAGGGGTTCTTGGGGGGAATCCGATCTGGACCTAAAGCTGGTGCTGTGCAAGCGGGTCGCAGCTGCATGGGCCAACTAAAGGACCCAAGTCGACTGCTGATCATGCGCTCAGCTCACGCAAAATAGTCGTGCACGATCCGCTTCGTGATTTTGTGTAACGAAGCGCCCAAAAAAATCTTTCTATATATTTACTATATATATATATATATATATCTAGCTGGTACCCATGACCGAAATGAAACCAAAAAGGTAACAAAGCGAAATACGCTGGAAATTCATCTTGTCGCTGGCCAGTTGGCATCGCAATCGCAGCCGGTGCCAGTGCCCTTGACTGTGGATTGGACCCCTTCTCCTTCTCCATCTGCTCCATCTGCTCCTCCTGCTCCTACCGAGATCCCGTCCTCCAAATCGGACCCCCCCCCACTCCCGGCTTACATAAGTACCATTCCCATAGCGCTGTGCCCTCGATCTTCTCTGGGTTCTGGGGCGACACTTGCATCATCATCATTTTGGTGACTTTTGCTCTATGAAACTTGCTAAGGGTCACTGAAATAGCGCAGCAGGTTCGACATGATTTTAATCGCCGATTATCTAAGCTAATGAACAGATATATTGCAAGGTAAATATATGGAGCACTATTTTGAAAAATACTAATATAAAATTAAATTGATTGCCTCTTGAAAGCATACCGATTTTGGCCAAGTGGTTAGCTGTTCATAATGCCATCTTGAAGGCACTTGCAGACACTAGATTCCCACTCCATGGCACCTCAAGTGTATACAGAGTTCGTGAGGTTCGATTGATCGGGCTCCCCATTGCCGTTTTGGCCATGTCAATCCCTGTCCCCTCGCCTGGCTGGTTGTCTTACCTTGAAAATCGCTGACTACTCGACTGGCTGGCAACTGTTGCTGCTTCGGTGGTCGATGGATGTGGCTCCTCCGCTTCGTGTTTCATCGCTGGGAGACTCATCTGGAGACCATCTATGTCCATGTCTATGTCTACGTCTATGTTGTCTTCTTCGCCAGCATTGCTTCTACTTCTACTTCGTCTCGGACTTGGATTTGGATTTGGATGCGGATGCGGATGCGGAGTGGGATGCGGAGTTGGATGGCGAGTGCAACTGCGACTGCGAAATGCCTGCCAGTTATTTGCTCCCATTGTTCGCAGTTCGTGGCTCAATATTGCGTTGTGCACGCCGCTCTCCCGACCACCACTCTCTCCTCGGGGAAGTGCACTGAGAGAAAATGTCTTTGAAATACTGAGTGTGGTCTCAAAGACAATGAAATGCTATACTAGCCACTAGCGAATATTTTAAGCGTTTTCGAAAAATTCTGCCTACTGCTCATTTGAATCTCAACATATTTAAACACTTCCCAACTTTTTCTCTCAGTGCAGGGGGCATGGGGGAGTGGCAGCGAGCGACGCACGCCAGCTTTCGTTTTTCGTGTCCTGCGTTCGCCTCGAGTCTTTTGTCTTATTTGATTTATGAGTTTTATTGTTGGCTCTTCGCGAGGCTCCGCTCTTCGCGGATCTGCTCGTCTCTTCTCGCGGAGTCTTCTGTCTCCTGTCTTCTGTATTCCCGCTACCCCCCGCCAACCGCCTACTCCCCCCTCCCGTTTTCCCTGTTCATTTTGGCTAAAAAGTAGCGTGCTTTGATTTCCCCAGCAATTGGCTCGATGTTGTTTTCTTTTCTCCCCTTTATTCCTCCCGCTGCCGAATTTGGTCCGACCATGTCCTATCCCTGTCTTTGTCTGCCGGCCGCTCGCCGTCTCTTTCGCACCGCATCTGGCCCTCTCTTTCTGGCCATAGATCATTGCGATCTGTGGGAGACAAGTGCCTCGGCGGTTCGGGCTGCGTGGGCGTGGGAAAAATGTTGCCAACTAATTAGGCAATTGACAGCAGGGATGGCGATTTGGGTGGAAAGATGAGCAACTGGGCAGGAAAAAAGGGGAAAAACTGGTGGAGGTTGAATTTAAAGATCATATGTCGATGATGACTTTGGCTGCCGTGCCTGAAATTCAAGGGAGATGCGAATTATACGTTTGTTCTTAGGGACTTTGTACACTTTTATCGTAGATAAGAATATCAACTGCAGCTTACAGACACCTTTAGTTTAAAAATCGGTAAAGGCAGATTATGATATAAAAAAGTCCCTTAAATATATTTAATCTGAATTAACTGGCATCTTAAAGTGCCGTTCACGTTTTTATTCTTTTGCGATGGTGTTTAAGTTGTCAATTGTTTCTGAACATATTGGTTTTTCCTATAGGCATAAGATATCCTATTTGTATAAAGTCAGTTCTGGTTGAGTGCCAACTTTAACAAGATTAGACAGCCAAAAGACTTTCCAAGTCATCTTGTCATTGTCCATCCAACTGGACTGTCACCTAAGCGAGAAGAGGACCCCATGTACTCCGCTCAGCTCAATGTCCATGTCTCACCAATTCCACTGTTTCGCCGGAGAAAGAGGATGCGATTTGGGGATGCGACCGAGGTGTCACCTTGCGGATCGCTGCATAATAAATAATTGTGTGCGTTTTTTGGGGCTGGCAACTCGGATTTGTTTCGGTTCGGTTCGGTTCGCTGCGATTGCAGATTGGGATCGGACAACCGGGGCGACAACGACGCGTTTCCCAATTCTTCTCTTCCCGTGCCTCATTCTCTCATATCTATGGCATGGAATGGACAAAGCCCATTCCCATTCCCATTCCCACTCCCATTCCCACTCCCAGTCCCATTCCCAATCCCAATCCCAAGTCCATTTCGATGCGGAGACTTTCCTCTCGTCTCGCTGCGAATTAAGCTGTTGACACATAACATCATGTCGCACTTGTCTGCTGGCACAAATCTCGCCAGGTGAGTGGAAACGCGCGCGCAACATGAGCCCCATGATCGCAGGTTGTTGGTGGTACGTTGCTGGTGTTGCAGCTGGAGTTGCCCGCTTTGTCCCCGGAGCAACACGATGGCACCATGGCGAGTCCAGCAACAACATGCCACAGGACGAGGAACGACGGGCGGGCTCTCGAGTGGGAAATCGGACCGGCGAGCGAGTTGGCCAAAAAGCTTTTGGCACATCTTGCCGCATGTTGTCGCTGTGCAGCGATTTTGCTGTTGCACCTTTGCTGTTGCAACTTTGCTGTTGCACCTTTGCTGTTGCGTTGTTGCTGTTGCGATGTTGCTGTTGCGTTGTTGCTGTTCCGATGTTGCGTTGTTGCTGTTGTTGCTGTTGTGCCCATGACCACGACGACAACAACATTGAACGACGCTGGCAATTTGTGATTGGATTTTGTGGCCGGGCCAAAGTCTTGCTGTTCACTTTTGTGGCATTCTAGGCGATCGTCAAATGGCTTTTCTGGCCATAAAATTTGACGCAGCTCTGTGTGAAGGCTTTGGATGGCTTCCATGATGACCCGGCCATGTCAACCTCATTTGACAGATTCTCGGCTCCTTTCAACGCCAGCATCTCGATGTTAAAGGGCCACATAAAGCCTTTCAACGGGTTTCAATGCGCACTTCGCAATGAAAAAGAATTCGAAAATGTAGCCATTACTTTTCTATCAGCAGGAAATATCTTCTGATAGATATAGATAGATAACAAAATCGTTAAACTTTAATCCATACTGAATCCTGATCATGTTTTTCAAGTCTTTAAAATATGTGATTTATATGTAGTGCTTTGTCATCCATTTAGTACTTAAGCTTTATAAACATGCTAGCGATTAATTGAAACGCCTTCCTTCAATTTGGGATGTGGCAGTTGTGCAATTTTCATTTTTGCCCCAACTATCGGCTGTGGGTGACATCGTGGCCAGGGGGATTGGGATTAGGATTGGGTGCCAGCGCTGCATCACTCATACGCCTCGTGGCCGAGCCAAGGCGTACGAGGCGGTGGAGGCGGTGGAGGAGGAAGTGCTCCTGCAGGAAGCCGCCATTTTTGTTTTCTGCCCAGCACCAGCATCATCAATTCCCACTGACACGTCATCCATCTTGGGCGGAAGGACGAAGGACGAAGGACGCAGCCGAGCCACGCACACACAGCGAAAAGGATGGGATGGGAAAATGGGAAAATGAGAAAATGGGGTGGCGGGCGCAGAAGGCCTGCGGCAAAAGTCCTTTAAACGACCTCTGGCGCCAAAATGCTGCGACCCCCGAACCGAGAGCAACAAACAAGAGGAGCCACAAGGAGTTGCAGCAAGAGCAGGAGCAGCAGCTGGAGCAGGAGCAGCAGCAGCAGCAGGAGCAGGAGGAACAGGACGAGGCAGCAACTGGGGAGCCGTAGTCCGCACAAGATTAGAAAATTCGACGTTGTGCAGCAGGCAAAATTAAAATGGCGACGAGGAGCCAACACATGGAGAAACAAGCCAAGCTTTTGATATCTTAAAAATAGGTGAACAAATGTTTAACACCTGGACACCTGGTCGTATACGCAACGTTTACTTGGAAATAAATTTAAGTGGTGTTGAATATACATATGTACATATATCAATTTTTAATACGGAAAGTATTTAAATTATTATAGAAATTAGTATTATTAATAGTATTATTATGAATTTTATTATTATAATTATTATTAACTATAATTATTTTAAAGTATTAAATTATATCAAAATATAAGTAAGATAAGTAAGATGTGCAGAATATCCTCCTGTATACTCGTAACTTGTATGCACTATTAGCTGCTATTGTAAGTTCCGAACTTGTTAGCCGGAAAGAGCATTTTATTTTCAGTGCACTTAAGGAGATGTGGGACAAAGGGCGCGAGGAGGCGAGGAGGCGAGGAGGCGACGGGCAGAGCCGGCCGCATCACGAATGCAAGGATGTGGATGCACTGCACACTGCGGGGACTCCCCGAGGGCTGCTGCAGCCATTAAAATCCACAGGCCAGTGGGTTCGGAGGGGGGGTTTGCATTCAGGGGGTGGCACTAAAAGGGGGTTGATGGCAGGGGGGGGGGGGGGCGGCGGCTTCAGAGGGGCGGCCGGAGTTGTGGCACGTAAAATGGTCGTCGGCGTTTGCAACGCACGCAAGGACATTTGAAGGATAAAGTCGCGTGCAACAACAGCTGCACTGAGCTGCCGTTACTTGGCATACGAAATAAACTTGGGCCGCACCACCCACCCTGCCACATTGCCACTAGCGCCACCCCCATCACCCCCACCACCCCCTTTCCCCCAAAGAGCAGCACGACTAAAGTAGTAGAAAAATTGAGTAGTAAATAAATGATAAACGAAAATAAAATGCAAGGACTCCGCTCGCTTTTTTAGAGACCAAGTGGGCGTTGCTGGGGGGCGTGGTGAGCTGGTGGGGGTGTGGGGGTGTGAAGAGGGGCACACACGTGCTCTGACAGGATTACAAGAATGCTCCAAGGACCAAAAATGTCTGCACACAGAAAAATACCTGTGTCTTTCACAGAGATCCATTTGCTAACATTATTGCTTTATGCAACCTTAGAAATTGCGACATTCAGCTGCTAAAAGCGTAAGTATGGGAATATATATTCATCAATACCAAGTTTTTTTCTCGCAGTGTGCTGCAAAGCGGACAAGTTGTGCGAGGCAAAGGCAACCGAATGACTGCAATGACGTTGTCCTGTTCGGAGTCCAACTGCCACAAGCCGTACCCCCCTCGTCCAGCCCCCTCATCCAGCTTATTGCAGTTTTGGTGGCAACTAAATTCACATTTGCTGTACTGTCGTACAGCCCCTAGATACCGCCACTGAAACGGCCCATCCACACACAATACACCCACTCTGCCCACTGCCCCGCCCATTTCTTTTCACACACTCGGCACACCTGTCGGCCACCCAAAAGAAAACAGATCCTAAGCCTCCCCAGTTGCTCTGCATCCTGCGGGAGAAGATTTGTCTTGAGTTTTGACCATAAAGATAATACTTTTCCTGGAAATCTTTAAATCTTGAATTGGTTTAAGAAGCTTCGAAGAAATACTAACATTTGCAGTACATATAATATATATATTATTATATTATATACTATATATAATAGTATATATTACAAGCTATAGAATCCATATTAAGGAACTCAAATAATATAAAGAAGTGACCTAAGAAGAGAGCATTGCCTTGTGGGTTTTCAAAATGCCTCCTCTTCCAATTGCTTTGCCTATACTTTTGTGCTGCTGTCGAATTTGCTGGAATAACAAGCAAATGTTACAAGGACCTGCCCCAAAAAGGACCTCCTGCCAACCCACCAGCACACCAACCCACCAGCAATGTGTGGTCGGTCACCGGGGAGGCAAGAAAAAAAAAAAAAAAAAAAAAAAAAGGAGAGAAAAACGTGAAACAAACCTATTATAGTTATAGTGACTGACCGACACCAACATGGTTCTTTGCATTTGAAAATCGCATTTGGAAATGCGGGCAAACTGAGATGCAAACTGTGAGCTATAAGCTGCGAGTGTATTGCGGTTAATTAAAGTCCCTCGATCCGCTGCCATCATCATCATAATCATTGTGCTGCCAGCGTCGACTGCGAAATAAATTAAATTCAATTTTCGAAGCGTTCGAAGCGATGCCCAGCCAGCATTTTCGTGGCCCAAACAGCGCTTTTTGCTGACCTTTTGCTCGCAAAACAGCCAACGGTAATCAGTGCCACATAACGCACATGGGCGGGGCGGCAGGGGGGGCTTCCCCCCACACACTGCTTCTTTTGTTGTTTTTTTTTTTCTCAGCTTTAGCCAGGGCGAAACGATTCAGACTGCAACTGAGAACCAGGCCCATTGCCGCGGTGCAACGCGCCACGCAAAAATCACAAAAATCGTGCGTGCCCTTAAGACGCTCATAAAAAACGGAAAACAGCAAATCGCAGAGGGGGTTGTGCAGGGGCAGGGGCGCGGGCAGGAGGAGCACAAGGGGTACCAGGGGCGCCCGGCCATGGCCACTAAAAATGTTTTGCTTAGGCAACCGAAAAAAAAAAGGAAAGAAATGCAACAGCCAAGAGTGCATCATAGAAGAAATTGAAAAGAGAACAGACCGACTTGAAGGTACCCATCACAAGATTAAAGTGATCGAAATAACATATAAGAAGTTCTTGTAATTTAAGTTTAAAATAAGTAAGTATATAAAATGCTTAAATATAAAGTATATATTGTATCTTTGCGTTTTAATTGCCCCATAATGGAAATACAAATTGCTGGTGGGAATCAAAAGTTAGCTTCACAAAATGGACTGAAAGTGTAGCTACCCTGTGATACCCTGCAGACCGACTACAGTTCGCTGTGGGTGGGAGGGGGGTGGGCGTTGAGCGTTGAGCGAAGTGGGAGGGGCGCTCAGGTGGGTGGAGCGGGGCTGTAGGGGTCTTTCGGTGTGGTGGGGGGGGGGGGTGCTTGGGGGGGTGGTGGTATACTTCCCAACTGCTGCACGTAAGGCACGACTTTTTATTATGCTTTACGTTCTTGGCTCTCGCGATGGGGCCAACGGCGCCCACCCGCCTGCGCTTTTTGTACGCCCCCCTCCCCCCTCCCCCCTCCCCCCTCCGCCCCTGACCAGCAACACCCTCCCACCTCCCCCGCTCTCTAGCACCTACAAGAGCTGCTCTGCTGGACAAAAATCTGCGCATTTTTCGACGATCCCCAGTGCCTTTGGAATGCATAACAGCAACGCGACGACGAGCAGATACAAAAAAAAATAAAATAAAATACAATAAAAAATGGGAGAAATAGTCCAACGAATGTCATTCGCATTGCACGCCGATCTTCAAGTTTATGGCGCCCGCGAATAAAAAATAGTGCAGAAATATAAATACAATTATGATGCAGAAGTTATGATACAACATCATCATGGATATGAATTGCATTCGTTAGAAGTTGCGTTGCAAATGAAAATGTATTTAAGCATTTAAGTAAATTTTTGTATTTCAGCAAGGAAGGATCCGTGGCAATCGAAAGGACTCAGAAACATGGACAATCTGAGCCAACTCTGACCCGGCGAAATCAAACAACGAAATCAACGAAATATGTAATTGGAATTAGCGTTAATTAAAAAGAACTTGACATGGACAGGAGACAAGGGAATGGCGTGGAAAATCGGAGATGGGTGAGTTTCACCTGGATGCGGGCAGCGTTCAATCAATATGCCGGGGAAAGCTTGTCAAAGTGCTCCGCATTTCCCGCTCCCCATTAACCCGTCCCCCCCCCTCCCCCAATTTCCCAATTTCCCATTTTCCCCCCTATGTAAATGTGTCCAGCATCGTCATCGGCTCCCATTTGCTTCCTTTATTCCACTTTTTCGCCATCGCATGTGACCAAATGGAACCCATCGAGTGGGTATAACATCTGCGGCACCTAAAGCTCGATATCGGCCCTGCATTGCCACGCCCTCGCATGCGGCCGCCTCCGCCGATCTGATTGGCCGGCGAAGAAGGAGCCCGCACACACTCGGAAAACAGAGCACCCAAAAAACAAAAAAAACGAGGGAAAGAAAAAGAAAAAACGAAGACGAAAACGAAAACGAAAACGAAAACAAGGAGAAAGAAAGGATGAAAATGAAAATGGAGGGAAAAAATGTTGCATTGCGAAAAAAGTGCAATTTTTATACCCTATATAGGGGCAGAGTTGCAGGGTATGCGAATCGGGGTATACCAGTTACATTGGTAAGTAGATTTTGAGATTTTGGATTTTGTTCTATAAGGCTATTTCATGACTACAACTTTTCATAAGGTATTGCCTTGTAGCATTCAACAAAACTTGATCTAATATTAATTAGTTCAATTTCTTTACGCAGAAATATTGACTTTTGGTATTTTTCGTATATATCTTCAGCTAAAATATCTTCAATATAAAATATTGCACTACATATTGCAATTTATTTCTCATTAGATTTCCGTATTTTAGGTTTTTAAAGAGCATTTTTCGATCGGTCGCTTCAATTTATTGCATATTTTTTAGACCAAGACACACACACACATACACACATGTCCTGGGAAATTTTAATTTCGCCTTCTCGCTCCTCATCTGCTGCGGATTCTTCTATTTCTTGTGCCATTCTCCTATTTTTTTCTGTTTTTTCTGCTCGCTGCTAATCAAAAAGCATAACAAGAAGCAGCTAAACCGCCCACAGCCACTCCCCCAATTTTTGCGCCCCCATTCGCCATTTGGCCGCCCCCTTTTTTTTGCTGCACATGCTGGTTATGTTTGCAGTCGAATAAACAGCACCAATTCATCACATGCTGCAACAGCAACAACAACAACAACAACAACGACGACGGCGGCGGCGGCAGGCAACAAAATGGCGCCACCAGGCTCAGCCGCCCACACTGAGCCACCCTAAACCACCCTAAACCACCCTAAGCCGGCGAAGAAAAAAACAAGGAGGTGCAACATCCATTGGTGGCTGCCACTTTTTGCCTCTGCTGTTCTGCATTTTTGTGCTTTTCTCTTTTCCCCTTGCCGTTGTTGTACTTTTTTTTGGTGGCATCAGCTCGGGGCACTAAATCAACATTTCACTTTGATGAATGATGACCAATGTCCAGGCGCGGGTGTCCTCGCTTCGATAGAGTCCTGCAGCGCAGCATGCAACATCCTTGCCACGAGTTGCCTCGCCGGCCAACAAAGGCATACAAAAACAAACAAGAGCGCTGGCAAAATATGGGTGGAAAAATGGCAAAACAAGCAGAAAGCTGGAAAAACTGTTGGGCGCAGCAAGCAGCTCGCATATAAGAAAAAATGAAAATAAAAAAAACACGGAAAACTAGGGGAAAAAGGGGGTCGTGATGGGGGGGGGGGGGGGGGGGGGGGGGAAATGGACAGCACGAGGAGGCTGAAAATAGACACGAGCACTAATCGAATTATTGCCACTGCAGAGGAGCAGAAACCACCCAAAAACTAGCACTAACCTACCAAAAAATAAAAAATAACAAATAAAAATAGCAAAATAAAAAGGAAGAAGGGAAAAGGAAAACTCCCACCGGAAAATATATGTGCACAAGTGGAGAGCGAGAGGGAATCGGCGGAAAAGAGCGCTGCATCCTTCTTGTTTCCTTTGTAATTAAAGAGGAAAATACGACAAAAATCGCTAGTTGGCGGTGGTGGGCCAACGGGGCGTATGTGTACTGCCCCAATGCATATGCATATGGATATGGATATGGATATGGATATAGATGCGTGTCGCTGCGCTGACCAACCAAAATCGAACAGAACATGCCAGCTATAGGATACAGCCCGATACTTGCTGCCTGCACTCGTATGTGCATCGCAATAAATAAAACAAAACAAAACAAAACAAAACAAAACAAAATAGAAAACAAGCGAGCATAAATTAAATGTCCCCGACTGAGTCGAAACTCAGCGGAAAATCCTAACCCCACCCCACACCACCCATCCTGCAGTTTTCATCTGCATTGAGTTGCTAATCAATGCACGTTGATGAAGGTGAGCGGGAAAACTGTGCAGCTTTGTGCCAACTCTATACCCTCTTTGCCGGCGATTTAAGACCCTTTCGTTCTCTCGTGCATTTTCATAAGTCCACTGATAAGAGATCAAAGTTTGATACTCCTCCACTAACACCTAATCCACAAGGCATTACACGGCCTTGCTTTGATTTTCTCCGTACTCTTGATGGGGATTATTTATTGACTTGGTCCAGATCAAAAACAAAGGGAAAACAATATCCATACAAAGGGTGGTAATTTGCCTTATAAGTGGGCTAAAGAAAATGTCCTGTAAAGGGATTGCCATGCCTTGTTCAACTTGTAATAACGTGGCAAATCGATTGGGGCTCCAATTCAAAAATTTTATTTCTTTTCATTTTTTACAAAATTTTACAAAATTTACAAAAGTCATACAAAATTTGCGAAAATTAGGCCAACAAATTAAATTTACAAAGCCCGTCAAAAAGTGATAAGGATAGTTAGGAGTACAAAATAATAATTATTTTAGATGTCTGACCATTTTTAGACAGCTTATAAAAAAAATACCAATCGAAAATATTGAATTTTGGCCAAAAATCGTTTTTCTGGTTTTTGCGTAAATAATTATCAGTATTTTGATCAGAACATTCAGAAATAATGGTCCAAATATGTAATATCATATCTCGTTGAATTCGTAATTGAATTTCCAATCGAACTGCATTCAAAAATAAAAATTCTTTTTTTGCCATTTTTTGCAAATTTTGATGACAAAAAATGCGAAAATTAGGCCAAAAATAAAACTTTCCTAATTCGATTAAACAGTGATAGAAATGGTTAGCGGTGGTAATTAGCTGCTCAAAGCTGTTATTCTTCCATATTTTGTATCATTTTTATCGAAGTTATGATTAAAATTCCCGTCGATAATATCCAATATGGGCCAAAAGTCGTTTTTCTGATTTTCCGTCATAAATGAATCATTTTTTTGGCCAATACTTTAAAAATAATTAACTGAATATTGAATGTCATACCTCGTTGAGCTCGTAATTGAATTTCCAATCGAACTGTGTTCAGAAATGTGAATTACAATTTTTTGCATTTTTTGCAATTGTCGATGCAACTTTTTCGCAAAAAATGCGAAAATCTACCCAAAAATTAATTTTACGAAATGCGTAACAAAAAAGTTAGGAATACATAGCATTATCAATAAGATATTCTATCAAGCTATTTGTTGCCAAATGATGTTCAAAATTGCATTAATAAAGATGGAATTCTTGCAAAAGCCCGTTCTTATAAATTCTTGCAATATTTTAAATATATGTACTTCTTTCAAAATCCCTCGCAAGTGAGATGGAAAGTACTGACAATGGTCTTCTGTTAACTTAATTCGAATGGGGCTCAGGCAGAATGCAAAACCACCAGCACACAAAAAGTTGCAATCAAACAAAACAATAAGATGGCAAAGAACTGGGAAACATGTGCACATGAATGGTTGTTGCTGCGGCTGGAAATGCCAACGTTGTTGTTGCCACTGCTGTTGCAGTCAATTGCATTGCAACATTTCATTTTCTGATATGAAAGATTTAAAGTTTGCAACATAAAAATGTCACGTTTTTCATGGTCGCCACAAAGACCGACAAGCCATGTTGAACTTTTCTCGTTGACGTTGCAGATTCTGTTGTTGCAGTTTCTGTTGCAGTTTCTGTTGCAGTTGCGCATGTGCAGCAGCATTTGGCGGAGACTGCCCCCCTCCCCCCACCGCCTTCTCTTCTCATAGAGATTCCCCTTACCAGCTGCCACTATTCGTGCTCCCTAGAAGTGTTTGCTTATACACAGAGCAAAAGAAAGTCTACTTATACTCGTACATAACTCGAATGATGTCTCATGATTTATTACAAGTAATTGGGTGCCAATTGGCTAACTGAAAACCCTAAAGGACAACTAAGGATACTAAAGTTGATTCTTCTTGAGAACGAAATCAGTATTGTAGCACAAGCTTTTCTTGCAGTGAACTACAACTGCACTAACTAACTTTTGCCAGTCTATTTATGTTACAATTTGGTGGCTGCCAAGCGAAAAAATGTTGCCAACTTTGCGTTTGTTTTTCAGCTGTTAGTGTGTGTGTGACTGTGTGTGTGTGTGTGCGTGTGTGTTTGAGGTTATTTACTTTCGTTGTATTTTTGAAGTCAGGTTGCTTTTGTTGTTCGCCTGGCTTGGATTTTTTTCGGGCTTGTTTGACAATGCGCGTCGTGACATCTGCCAAGGCTCACTCGAATCAGGCTCAAACCAGGGGCGCCGATCTGAACCCCTTTCGGTTGCTGGGGAAGGGGTGGAGCGTGTAGGGGGTGGGGGGTTGGAGCCTAGTTGAGAAACGAGTTCCCAATGCATGCGCCCGATTCTTATTAATTTAACAGCAGCAGCAGCAGTTGACGCAGTTGTACGCACCATCGATGAATTTCCAAAAACGCCCCCAACCAGAATTAACCCATTAAGTACGAGTATATAGAACATGGTTCTACCTTTAGGCAAATTACTTTAATTATTAAATTTTAAGAACACAGTGAAAACCTTAATTTAATGTTCATTATTAAAATAAAGCAAACATTTTGAATTGGAAGCAATTCTCACAGGTGCATTTACAAATATAATTGTGTTAAAAAACAAGACAAGTTCCTTCGGTAAATAGTGGATATTTGCCATATCATTGGCCTTTAATGGGTTAAGCTGCAGCCCTGCCCCCTCAGCTGCATCTGGCTTCATAAATTTTTATTGCCCCACCGCGGATTAAACCCACTGGAGGCCAGGTCTTCTCCACCGAGCTTCAGGCCCAGATGCCACCGATACTGATATGAGTCAGTAGCTCCGCGGGCCAACGTTGTCGGGAGATTTCGCTTCGTTTTGTCACAAATTAAACACGTTTTTCCGCAGAACCTAATGAATAAACAAGCTCGAGTTCTTCTTCTCTTTCCAGGCGGAAGACTGAAGCAACGCCACCTGGCGTTGAGACGTTGCACTAGTAGTACTTCAGTTTTAGGCCCAAATTAGCGCGAGCTTATGGTAACAAATCATCATTTAATGTATAATTCTAGAATTATTATACTATTGACTGGTTCTTCATCGGCACAAAGTGCGTTTCAAAATTGTCTTAAATGCATTTTCCTCTGAGCTGCAGTCAAAAGAACTTGTAAACAGCGCACAACACATCCGTTTACAAGAAAATTGCGATGGCATCATGAACGGCTAACTTGGCAGCTAGCAAACGCATTCCAGTCAGTGGCGAATGTGGGCCACGCCCACTCGAAATGTTGGCGCAAAGTAAGCGCAATTACCGGGCGGTAAATAAGGCGAAAATCGCACTTTCGAGCGATCCTGATGACATAAGTGTTAATTGGACAAGCCAACTCGCTGCAGTCAGGGTACATTTTGCGATACTTTCTGCTTTTCTCGCACATCTAATGCAATTTCAATAATTGGGCATCAAATTTATGGGGCGACACAGCCACAAATTACGAAGTGCGAACATCTCGACGCGATCTTTGCAATATATTCGAGTACCCACCAGCTACCCTGGTGACTGGCCAGGTGCGAATCTTGGCCACTTTCCATGTGCTCCTCTGCCTGCAATTATTTCTATTAAAAAATATGTAGCCCAGCTGCCCACCAGTCCCCTCGGTGCGCGCAAATATGAAAATGTTAAATTGTTGTCCATTAAAGTATTTCCTATTTGGCGCTGCCGCTTCGAATAATTGTTCGCAATTTGCATGCGAGCGCGGCACACATGGGATTCTATTAGGCAAAACATTTCGCAATTGCGTGCTGATTGCCGGTTGCAACCTGCAACCCGACCAACTCGCAACTTGCCGCTTGCAACATCGCCAAAAGAATGCCAAAGAGATTCTTTGGCCGAACTGAAGAGAAAGGTTTGAAGATGGCAGAAAGTTTGGAGTTTGGAAGCTTGCAGTTAGATTCAGTACTCAAACTCATTTGAAATTACTGGTATATAAATATTTTTGATTTGATGGAGATTTAGCAGCTTGAGTTTTATAATTTCCCTTAATTGGTACACAAACATACACTCCTACTTACCTTCTTTGATCTAAAATCGATAATCTGCTCGTTTTTACTCACCTTCTTTGATCTAAAATCGAAAATCTGCTCGTTTTTACTCACCTTCTTTGATCTAAAATCAATAATCTGCTCGTTTCTCTATCAGCAGGTTGGCTCGATTTCAAACGCCCTGTTCTGTCTGATCTTTTACATTTGCCCAAGACCCATTTTTGTTTTCAGTGCATCACGGCTCGTCTCACGCTGTCATCGCCAACGGAATGGCCGGTGGAAATTGGCCAAAGGGAACCACCAGTGGCCTAATGGTTTTGCATGCACGGCATTATTAGTTCCGGCCGCCTGAACGCATTTTCTGCGCACCTCCGCGGCCGCCCCTGCCCCCTTCAATCCCCCCTTGCCACGCCCCTGGTATTAATAATTTTAATTAAGTCTAGAACTGAGCTTTGCGCGTAATTATGCGAAACGCGACAACAAAGCAGGCAAAGGCCTCTTGTCCGCGAGTGTGTGTGTGTGTGTGTGTGTGTGTGTGTGTATGCAAAGTGTATCCCCATACCATCTGGAATTTAAACGAACCCCAACCCCGCCCCAACCATATGGCAATTACACCTTGCACCTGACCACGCCCACTTTCCTTTTCAAGCTGCCGCCTCTCGGATCGAAATCGGAATCCCGGTCTTGGCTTGGCCAAGCATAACTAATCTAATCGCTGGGTAATTTCAAAGATGTTGCTATAGCTGCAGAAAAATTAACTACCACGTAATCACACTTTTCGACTGCAACTTAACGGATGTCTCTGCAGAATGAATAGTCATTGATTAGGGACTCAGAAATGTAGAACTCGGTAATCTCTTCATTTTGAGCCATCACTTTGTGTTTATTAAGTTCTGTAGTATATATGTATGTACATACATATATCATTCTGAGACCTTTACCCTTCTTCCTTGTAAGCCACCTGCATTTAGCTTTCACCTCTGTTCAAAGCCTTTAACACGTAATGACAGTGTAATTAAGCAGAAATCGTTGGCCATCGATGAAATGTGGCCCAGAAACCGTTTTAATTGCACGTACAACAGCTGCGGAAGAACGGGGAGGAAATCTTCGGAAGAATTGGAAAATAGAATGTTGCCAACTGTGCGAGATGTTGTTGCCGCCCACGTTGTCAGTCGGCAGTTGGCAATTCCATTCGTCCACCCCCCTTCCTCCCCCTTGCCGCCGACCCTCACCGCCCCCCTCGGATCAGCGCCCCTGGATAAAAGTGCGTGCAGCAGGCTGAGGAATGGTAACAGCGACCAATCCAGTTAACAGTAATTGCTGGCGCGTCGTGTTTTCGGACCACCAATGGATTGATTAACTACGTGTTCGATATTTCAGCTGCCCCCCTCTCAAAGACCCGGCCGGCGCCCCTGCTACCCTGCTCCCCTGCTCCCCTCCTCGTCGCTCCAGCTGTGTCACTTGGCTATTGATGATGTGGCACAGGCTGCTCTACACTGCGAGAAATGCGCTCGAAAATGGTGACAAAGACGTACGTGCAGGTGGAAGTAAGATGCATGATATTGTTTTTAAAAGCATGGTCTAAAATAAATTCTATAAAATATTGGATTATATTTTAATAACGGTAAGCAACTGCTGGTATTTTCTCAGTGCTGATGCAGCCGGGCCAAGTGTTCAAAGTGTTTCAGCTTGAGCAAGGCAGCCAAGTCCAAATCAAATTTACTATAATGACCACTCAAATGGACAGCGTAATGGGCCATGCAGCGCGTAAAAGAGACGGTAGATGTGGACAGAGAAAGAGACAGCGACAGCGACAACAGCGGCGACAGGGAAGGATATACACATAGAGAAAGAGAAAGGCCGAATGAAGTTGGCCAGCGGAAAGTGGGCGATACTCTGGTAGAAGCTAATGGCAGTTGGCTGGTGTTGCGTGCATTTGACATTCTGGCAGTCGATGCCTCGAATAAATAGATCATCAGCCGGGGGTAATGTGTAGAATCGGAGAAAAAGCCTAGAAAAGTGGAAGGAAAGTGCTATCGCAACCTGTGGGCGAAGAATCTCGGGAGATGATTTGCTAGGCCAGCTGGGTGATAAAATGAAGCACAAATTAAGCAAAAGATTAGATAAGCAAATGCAAATTAGATAAGGCAGTTTGGTTGCAAAATAAGAAAGTTAAGTACGTGAAAAGAGAAAGGATCATGGTTTTTAAAGATTGGAAATTGGAAATTGATAGCCGATTTCGAATATAAAACTGAAGAAAAAACTTGTAAAATTAACATATAAAATAGGCAGGTTTCTAAAGCATTAAATGTAATAATATTTTCTGACAGCTGGCAACCTACACTTTTTATATAATGTCAACGATAAATCATCATTTAAGTTGCTAAGAAGTAACCGACCGCATCAATATCAACAATTTTAATCGAAACGAGTTAACACAAATGAATGCTGAAAAGTCAACAATTTAAGGGCAAGAACTGGAGGCCAATAAATCGATTTATGCTGACAAAAAACTGATGTAATAACGAGGGGAATGACCTGGTATGTGCCACGAATGATGATGATGATGATGATGATATCTGGAGCGGGGTTAATGTTAAGAACCCAGCGCGATGGATAGTGCCGAGTTGAGGGGACGCGTGTTCCCCCATCGACCTAATCGCATCCATAAATTGCGTGGCCCCTGGGCGATATGCCGGTAATACGACTACCTCAGTGGCAAGGGGCAGCTGCCAGTTTTACAGTCCTGGATTTTAGGGCCAAAGTGCATGAGGGGGCCCCCTGCACGCTCCTCGATTTATGGGGATGTGCATAAGGATGATGGGCAACCGGGTAACGGATACGAAATTCACAAGGGAGCCTCGCTGGAGAGTTTGGCATTTTTCGGCTGCCGTGCGCCGTGGATTTCGCACCTCCTCCGGCCAAAAAAAAAAAAAACAAAAAAAAAAAGAATAAGGGGATTAGGGTTACCATCTTGCACCTGCAGCACGGCAACCGGCAACCGGCAACAACTTAATTGAATGTTGAAGGGGCACCTGCTTATCGCCGGGCAATTAATTCCAGCGATTTGCTTAGCTGTAAAATTTGTAACAGAGGGGAAGCCCCATACAGTCCATAAGCAGATCTCCCATTCCCATTTCCATTCCCATTTCATATCCCCAATCCACAACCATATCCACATCCAAGTCCAGATCAAGGGGAACCGCAGTGTCTCCGCCTTGAAGCCGCGGGACTTTGGTGTTTCTGGTGTTTTCGGGCTTCGCGTTGCCTGTCAACTGGCCACCACAAAAAGTAAATCAAGAAATTTGCTTAACCCACGCGCCACCAACTCTCTACTCCCTAATACACTTGCCAAAAATATATGGCATACGAATTTAATTTATGGGAATTTAGCAATTAAATAATCTGATTTTTTTGGAAAGTTTTACAATTGGAATACAGCTTAAAGAAATATTATTCGGTTGAAGTAAGGATTTCAATTCAAGTAGTGTATCAATCCCTATAGCCTAATCCCCCCAGGACCCCGCAACAGGTGCTCGTCTCTCTCTCTCTCGCTCTCTCTCTTTGCATATGCCGATTTGGGGCAGATTTTTTTGGGGGGGGGGAGGGGGTACACGTGCGGAGGGCGGCGATCAAGAGTAAAAACAGGAACGGGTCGCATGCGTCGTGGTCTCCTTTCTGTCTTTGGGTCTGCCAAAGATCTGCCAGAGTTGCCATAAGGCACAATGGGTGGTAAATTGAAGCTTTCAACTTGCCCGAGTTCGTTGAGGTTTGTTGTTTTTGCCTTTTGTTGTTGTTGTTGTTGCTGTTGTTGCTGTTGTTGCTGTTGCTGTGAAGGCCCGTCTTGATTTCAATTCGTTGGCGGCTGTTTTGACAATGTGCGCCGCTTTAATTGGAGCCGTGTCATTAAGAGCACGCAATAAGAAAATCTGCCAAAGCACCAGACATCGAATGGCAGCTGAAGGGGGGAGCAGAAGGGGGGCCCTGCGAAGCCACTTGAATGGCAAACAAATAGATTAGAAATAGATTTCCCAAAGCGAGAAAGTTTATTTCAACAGTTGACTGCTAAAAAAAAAACATACTGCAAGGTAAAACGTAAATTTAAGTCATAAAATGTTACATACTCGTACACATCATAATAATCTTCACATAAATTCGTAAATAAGCTGTGGTTTTATAAAGCGAACAGAAGGAAACCGACAAATTTTCTGAAAGCTGAACAAATACCGCACTTAAATAGCTTACACAAGTATCTATCAGATAGTATCTGCGACTCAACCATCTTCCGCCTCTTGAGCACTCATTTTCGCCACCCTCTCATCAAGCAGTCGTGGCCGAGCGGTTAAGGCGTCTGACTAGAAATCAGATTCCCTCTGGGAGCGTAGGTTCGAATCCTACCGACTGCGATCGCAAGCTTATCTTTTTATGCACAACTCTACAGTCCGTCAATACTTAGATACATTTAAAGCCCAGGGATATATTATATATATATCATATAGTTGAAACTGCTGTTAAAAGTTTTCTATCGTATAAGTAGGCAGTTTCTCGAGTTCCATTCATATTTAATAATTCGTCATTTTTATTTATAGATCAGTCGGTTCTTTCCCTTTCTAATTCGTGACAACTTGAAAGAATCTGAAAAGTATCTCTTTCTAATTCCTTAAAATAAGGAAAATAAATGGGCTGTGGTAACCTAAGCTTTAGATCCTTCGATTTGTTACTGGGTGTGTTTTCCGCATTTCAAATCGTTCGATTTTCACTACGTTAAACGGGAATAAAATAAAAACAAGTAAGCACTTGCGAGTTGACTGACGATAAGCGAGCAAAACTCTTACCTTGGCTGGTGGCACCCACTCACAATTTCGGCAAGTCGATGAAAAAGTTTTCGACAGGTCTCAGCATTTTAGGCCGCCGAATGCCACAAAAACAGGACGGAAATAAGCAAGGCAAAAAATTCGGTTGTGGGCTGTGTGTGTGTCTCTCTTAAACACAAACCAAATACACTAAGGACTGAGGACTGACTTTTCTCTAACCTTAAACATGTTAAATATTTATTTGCAATTCCATTAAAAATCGATGGCAAAATAAAGGAACAAAGAGAACCATACATTTCTGCATTAAAAGTTATAAATGGTCTAAAACTTAAGCTGAACTTACAGTGTTACGGTGTTAAATAAGTTCATTTTATCCCTTAAATATAGTAATTTAAAATGTATCTGCAAACATATTTAAATTAAATTAAACCTTAAATAAAATATATCAGTGTTGGAATACCCCTTCATATAGGGCATAAGAAGTCGGGGAAATTGTCGCCACAAAAGTTATCGAGGACCTTCGCCCTCCGTTTCATTTGGCCCGCCACGCCCCCTTTCTTTTTGCCGCCCACAAGCGTGGCTGTTTGCCTTATGTTGCTGTTGTTGGACGTTGGACTGTGTCTGTTTCCTTTTTGGCAGACGCCGTTAAGTCTCGCAAAGTTTCAAGAAACTGGTTCTGTCCCGCTCTCGTCCTGGCCGCTCTCCCCATCCCTTTCCCACCCGCCGCCGATAACTTTCTGCGTCATATTTTCGTGGCTGTGGGTGTGCGACTCGTTTTGATATAATTTATTGTAAAATTATTTCCGTTTCGCTGTTACTTTGTGGCTGCCTCAATTCCGGTTCTCGATATAACAGACAGAAAGCTCAAAAGCACTTTTTTCTTCAATTTTTACAAACCTGGTAAAAGCAACAAAGGTTTCGAATTTAAGTTCTACACCAGGTTTTCATTTCTTCGCGTATCTCACTGTGCGCTTCGTCACTACGTGGACGGCAGACCACAGTGATTACGTTTTACCAACACTTGCAAAGAGCTCGAAAGAATTCGAGACAGCTTTTCGCAAGTGTAAAGACCGAATAAAACGTGTCCCATCAAAGGGCCCATTTAATTGGCGTCTATTTATGTCATCGCAGATAGTGCAGATCGCACCGATCGAGAACAGATCGTGAGTGACAAAGCCGAGGTAAGGCTGACTCCGGACCGGCCCTCGAAACAATGAAAATTGATATTGTGGAAAATCTTAAAGGCCGCAATCACCGCTATCGGTATACCGGCTCCTCTCATTACGCATATCGGTTGATGTGGCCAAACTGCAAGCGCCGACTACCCAGCTCCCAGCTCCCAGCTGCCGGTACCCAACTCCCAGTTTTGGGCCTAAGGATTGCGACTGGTCCAATCCGGTCCGGATCCAGCGGCCAGATCAAGCAACGCAGCCGGCGATCAGGTCTGTCCATCATTATGTCAACGCTCTCAATGCGCATGTCAATCAAGATGAAGTGCCGCTGATACGTTCGTCTCAGGACTTCGACTTCGCTCTGGCCAGCCCGACTAGTTGATTGCCCCACCCTGAATCCCCCAGATGGCCCCCAGAGTTATTGAGGAAGCATGTGTCTGTCCATGGGTGGGAACCAACCAATTCCGGTATGTCCAGGCAGGCCAAAAAATATGAATATATTTAATGAACATTCTATTTTAGCCATTCAATATTACATTTATGTAACTTTCGAAGAAACTAGCAATATCCTTAAAGAACCCATCTAAGGCTTGAATATTTATGATTTTTACAACACATATCGTGGATTTATAACTACGCTCCGAATTGCCGGCATCCATCCTATGAGGATGGCTCTCACTCATTTCAATTTATGAGAAGCGCCGAGAAGAGCTCCCTTTTGGCCTGTTCCAGCCACTCCGGCAACACCGTCCTCAGCCGCTATTTTATTATTTTGTGCAATCATTTTTTATTGTTTTGCTGGTCGGAGCTGATCCTGGCGGTGGCAGCAGGACGACAGCAGGATTCCCTCATCCGTTTCTCGTCGTTTTTCGTCCACTTTCAATTGTTTGGCAGCCCTTCCAGCGCCGCTGAACGCTTGATATTTATTTGTTGTGTGCCGGCTATAAACGTGAAATTTACTGCGGAATGTCATTTAAAGTACAAACATTCGGGCACCCCACCCGCCGCTATTCCTTATTCTTTTTTTTTCGGGATATATTTACTTGTATTTTGTCGAGGGCCGGACTAACGGTTTCTATGCACG
Source organism: Drosophila orena (assembly GCA_005876975.1). Taxonomy (NCBI): domain Eukaryota; kingdom Metazoa; phylum Arthropoda; class Insecta; order Diptera; family Drosophilidae; genus Drosophila; species Drosophila orena. The sequence goes on from VCKV01000297.1 coordinate 1,368,299, forward strand.
CCAAATGACGCCGCTGTCGATGGCACTGGCATCGTCCCTAGCCAAACGTTTTTTTTTTGGCTTATACTCTATCTGAGGGCATTTTAGAAGATGCATTTCAAGCCAAAAATTACCTGATAAGATGAATACTCGAATGTTTTCGTTTACAGTTCATAATTTCATTCTACGGAATGTCCGAGTTCGAAGACAACTTCTGACATACATTGTATATTTACTTCGAAATTGATTGAAAGTGTATTTGATTCTTCGGCGGAGCGAGCTTGCCAGCACTCTATTTTTTCTGCTGTATTTTATAATCCTTTTCCTCTTTACGGCTCGAGCTGGAACAAGGCATTTTGTCTGTCTCGTCCTGGATCCGCTCCCTCTCACTCGCCCACTGTCCTGCTCTCTCGCTTGCACACAGCGTTTGTCATTATGTGGCTGCTTCCGGATTATATTTTCGGTAGGAATTTCTGTTTATTTTGCACGTCTTAGCAGCTGTCGCCGTTACACACGACCGCCCGAGGACCTCTTTCGCAGGACAACGACGATAACGGCGTTGGCGACGACTGGAGTATCCCTTTAATTTCGTCAAGTGGCCTAATGCCGTTCCACTAAGTGCGGCTAATCAGCTACCAACAAAAACCGAAGCGGAGTGGACTGGGGTGGAGCGGGGGCGCTGTGAAGATCCAAATCTGAAACGGATGTCGCCGGTTGTGCTCAACAAGGCCTCTGCTCCTGCGAAAAGGACACGGCGCCAGAGGCTCGCCAAAAATTAATTATTAAGCCCGAATATATTCCTCGAGATATGAAATAAACTGTCTGTGTGTTTTGTCGAGAAGGAGTTACAGGGGGAGCTCTATCTGTCTGTCCCAGAACCACCCGACCACCTGACCACCTGACCTCACCTTTGATTTAGATGTTGTGTGTGGGGCTGTGTTTTTGCGGTAATCTAGATTTGTCAAGATACCTGAGGACGACACTGACCCGTTGGATATTGTCTATAGAAAGGTTAAGCACACAGCTCAAAATAATTAAGTGACACCTCTAGATAGCCTGCATATTATCTGACTTACCTTGCCTTTTATTAATTCTAAATGATATTGTATCACGGTTGAGGCCTTTTCTAGAGTATTGTGAGCACGACATCATTAAGAAGTGAACAATATTTTTCTCAGTGTAAGTATCTGAATTGTGCAAAAATTATATCCTTAACCGCAGCCGGTAGGATTCGAACCTACGCTCCCAGAGGGAATCTGATTTCTAGTCAGACGCCTTAACCGCTCGGCCACGACTGCTTGGCGAAGAGAGTTGCCATCCACAAATTCTTCTGGCACCCTTTCGCCCACACGTCTATTTATGGACCAAATTCACAGTGATTTAAAGTCGTGACTTCTTTAACTTTGTCAGATTTTTCTTTAATATTTGAATACTTGTTTGGTGATGACCAATGCGCAACTCATGAGTTTCGTACACCTACATATATTAATCTTTATTCTCTGACACTCTCTTCCATCAACCCAATCAAACTACCTCTCTCCCTCTATGCCCTACAACTTCTCTCCCTCTCTCCCTCTTTTTCGAATTCTTTATTATCACGCATGTATTATACGCGTTTTCTACAAGCGAACAAGTAATGAGCAATCACAAACATCACACCACATAGTTTTTCGACATGGCACATATTTTTCAAATTTTTTGTTTGATTAACTACGACTGGGTAAACATTTTTGGATATAACAAAGTCACTGCTTAATGTTTGTACTCTGTTTTTACACAGTCGAAATAAGGTGTTTAGCCACGAGATAAACAGCGGTAATGCACAGCTATTTCCCCACTTCCCCTGATTCTCAGAATAATGTCACCACGTGACAGACCTTAATTAAAAATAGTATATCCCTCTCGCTCGATTTCGTGATCTCACGCAGTGCGTGCGAGTGTAACGCATGATAATACGTGCCTCTTCTAATAGCGTGTCACTATTTATTGTAAAACTGTTGGCAATACAGTTGCCATTTGATTGGGGTGTCTTGTATGCGGTTATGACCTTCTTCCTTTCTTATCCTTTTAAGCTGGAGTCCGTACTTAGCTGGTTGCTCTTATTGGCAACTTAAGCCACGTTTGAACAACTGACCGTGTGGCCTAATGGATAAGGCGTCGGACTTCGGATCCGAAGATTGCAGGTTCGAGTCCTGTCACGGTCGTCGAAAGTCCTTTTTTTATTTTTAAATTTTACAAACTTTTTTGTTGTATTTTTTGTACAGTTCACAGCTAAAATCAATGTGGTTGGTGCTGAAATACTTTGTATGTTTCTATGTTAATCCTTTTGTTATTCTAATGGTTATTTTACAATCGACAATAAGTTTTTCAGTACCACTTGATAAATTACCATTTCTTGCGACTTTGAAGAAGTAAGAGCCGAACCTTAAGTATGTAATTTGGCATCATCAAAAACAAGAAGCAGTCGTGGCCGAGTGGTTAAGGCGTCTGACTCGAAATCAGATTCCCTCTGGGAGCGTAGGTTCGAATCCTACCGGCTGCGAGAATGTCATTACTTTTTGCATGACATGCGAGTTGTCATTACTTTTTGCAGAACAAATTAGCAATAAATATTTTGGGAAAAATCACCTATTTAAGGAAGCTCGCGATAGCTGGCGTTTTTCTTAAATTTATGAATGTTTAAGTGATGTCATTGTTTTCAAGCTTGCATATACATATATCTTTATATACATTTTTCTAATAAAGTCTGCTTAATAATTAACCCATCCGAATAATTTAAAACTTTTCAGTTAAACACCAGCTGGCTTAACAACATTACACTAATAACAATATTATAAAAACGATAGCAAAACAGTAATATTTGAACTATTTTTCAGATGCGAAAGGACAACATCTTGTTGCGAAACGATAGATTCATTTGCTCGAGGGTGCACTGTAAATGGACAGGATTATTAACCCTTGCTTATTGGAATACGTTTAATTCATAGTGGTATCCCCATGCTGTGCTCCCTCCAGATCGAAATCAGGTTCCGTATGGAAGCGTACGTGTAGGTTCGAATCACACCGGCTGCGAGTTGAACCATATTTTTGTGTGCGCTTCAATTAAACTTGATGACAAATTAAAGTCCTCCGTCAGTACGGGTTTTGTTTCTCGAGCTACCCCAGCGGTTTCCCAATTAGGAGACAACAAGTTTATTCAGCCATCACATCCAGCCACACACCCACCCACTCATAGATGATGGCCTGGACCTTTACCAACATCATATCCTGTTTAATTACAATTTTCCTGTGGTCGCGTAGCGTTAAACCAACCAACAGACCGGACCGCCGTCCCCTTGGCCCCTTTGCTTTTTTCCAATTCAATTATTATGGATGGAAATGGTTGATGGGGGGCCCGATGGCATTTTCTGGGTGGCGATCCGGATCTGGTCTGGGAAATATAGGGGATAACATAGTTGGGGAGGTGCAAAAACGGAGGCGAAAAAATACTAGTAAATGCCCACGACATTGGTGCATGTGAAACATATTGTTGGTGGGGCGACACTCTCGCCCTCTCTCGCTCACTCCGCGCTGTTGCTGGCCCGCTCTATTTTTAGTTTCCGACTAGGCTGACCGAGGAAAGCATACTATATATACCATATAGGGTTCGATCTGATATTGGTTTATGTCCTCCATGCGGCGCTCTTTCTAGGGAGCATTTGAGAGTACTAAGCTAATGTCCGCTTGAATAGACGAGTTTGATTCACTTTATATTCAAAATATGTATATTCAAACTACTTTTAATCATTTTTGAAATATACATAACACATTAAAATATGAATTAAGAAAATAAGTTACAAGTTACCTGGAAAAAAATTATTAGACCAAAATGAAAATGATATTCAAAAAATCACTACATATAATTAAGTTCGTATGAAAGAGACAGCATTTTTTTTTGTTTTGATTCTACAGGGTATTTGCTGGTTTTAAGATATGTCATGCTGAGTTTTTTAGCTGCTGCTTTTGCCACTGATTGAGACTTCACTTTTTGCAATCGATGGCAAATTGATGAACACAACACATCCGCACACACACGCACACACACAGTATATAGTGGTAGAGCGAGATGGCTGGGGGGATGGCTAAAGATGGAGAGAGAACGAGAACGAGAACGAGAACACTGCGGAGTAATTAACGTGCACACGCGGCAAGGCAACGGCACATAAGCCACCCCCTGCACCGGCGAAGGGTTAAAGGGGGTGGCTGGGCGATTGCGATTGCGACGGCGACGCATGCAAATCGCAGGCGGGCACATGGGCGTAGCCTTTTGGTCAGCACTCTAGCTGCGTTTTTTTGCATTTGCTGCATTCGCGCTGCCATTGGTTGCGACCAACGGCGCCTCATATCGATGAGCCGTTAACACCCACCCAGCCACTCAGTCCACTCAGTCCACTCGCCTGAAAAGGAAGCCCAACCACACACATATGGCAGCTGGATCAGGACCAAAACGAGACCAAGCACCAAAAGGACCAAAGCACCAAAGCACCAAAGCACCAAAGGACGAAAGGACCAAAGGACCAAGGAACGACATCCATCAAGCACTCTGGGCCTTTGTTATTCCCGTGCGTTGCATTGGGGTTGCAGTTTGCAGCAAAACGCGAGGTGGATAGCACACCCATAGCCCATGGCCCATAGCCCATAACCCTTGTGCAAAATTGCGGCCACAACCCAATCGGATTCCGGAGCAATCGCTGATAGGCCCAGGACCTGGAAATTCCCCCCGGAACTTGGTGACTTTACTGGCTTTTGCAATTAAAGTGAAACAGTAACGATGCGCGGGTTGAGGGGGGGAGGGGGGGGGGATGCCCTTTCAAATTACTGGGGGAACGAGGCCAGACATCAGACATGCAAAATTCAAAACACAAAACAGAAATCCGAGAAAGAGCCACTCCGGGTAGTAGGCACACGTTCATGTACGGAATTTAATTTTGATAAAGGTACAAAATATTGACGATACATCAGAGAGGTAATGGCCAAAATGGGATGGGTGGCAAGGGGTTGCCGTGGGGCTGTCTGAGTCTCCGAAAAGGACGAACAACAGCCAAAAGTGCGGAACTACTGAAAGATGTGGTAAGTGGGCCAAAGCAGCTCGGGAAATACTCTAAAAGGGTTGAGGAATATTAAAAGAGTGACTTCGAAATAATATACTAATAATACTAATAATACTAATAATATACTAATATACAGAATATACTATAACGCTGTTTTTTTTTTTTAATTTTACGATGTATTTATAGCAAGATATCTTAATTGGTAATAACTTAAATGTACACGTATGTATGATATAAGCGATTTTGATTTGTGCGAATAACATATTCGAAAATTGTGCATTTCTCTGACTAGATAGCAACAAATCGAACTGATCAATGTAGGGAATTAACTTTTTGTCCAGAGATTTGCGAGCAAAAAAAAAGCGCAAGCACATGGCTAGCATATTTTTATGGAACCCCATCCAATCCCAGCCAGCAAAACAGCAAAGCCACCCACACCATTTGCACCTTCACCCGCTTACCAAAACAAGAACAAAGAGACTTTTTTACGTTAACAAAATTTTTGCAAAGTTTCTCGTGTTTTTTTCCCGTGTTATCCTCTGTATTCCGAGGAGGAGCCGCTGCTATATGCAGCCAAAAAAAAAAAGAGTGCCGAGTGAAGTGGTGTTGGGGGGGGGGGATAGGAAACGCAAATACGGGAATACATAAAACGAGGCACAAGCCGGCGCAGGATGGACTGGGCAATGGGGTCGCACAGCAAGGTCCGCATTCGCGAACCCCCAAACAGAATCTCCAACGCCCCCTCCAGTTGGATCGTCCCCTATGTGAGTAATCGGCTGTCCATGTACATATATCCGTAAATGTCAGACGACATCACGCTCCACTGGACACTCTGACGACGTCGCTGGCACTGGCACTGGCACTGGCGACCGATGGAGGCGCCTCCCCACGCTGACCAGGCCAGACCAAAACCAAAGCCCCCCATCTTCACCCCCCAATGGTTAGCCACCTCCATGGAAATCCCCTCCAGCTCCCAGTGACCACCTGCCCACAAAATATTGGCGCAAAAATTAACTAAGGTAGCGGGAGTGAGCCCAGTCTGCACTCAGCGAAATTATGTTTAAAAAAAACTGAGGGCACAACTTTTAGGCGCACTTGCCAGCTAACAAGATCTGCCTCAAATGAGGAAATGAAATATACAAAAGTGTTTCAAATATATAGAACTATATATCCCTACTTGGGCTTGCTGTGCAATTTTATGAATTTTCCGATTTGATTGATTTACACGTAATAATTAATTCTTGTATCATTTAGAGCCACGCATTCCTTTGAAGTGCAGGCGGTTTTTTTTTTGCCAAGTGTGCTTACAGTTTGAATTATTTGAAACAATATCCTTTAAAAAAATGCGATACGATTTGAAACGATGCTGACAAAAAATCAGAACAGCACAGGCTTGGCCGCAGTAGCCACGAGCTGGAACAGAAACAGGATAGCGATTGGGATTGGGATTGGGATTGGGATCGGGATTGGGATTGGGACTGGGACTGGGATTGGGATGAGGATGAGGACGCGGATGAGCTCGGGCCAGACAGGTGTTTGCCAGTTGGCCGGGATGGGCAGCGTCTATCAGCCTTATCAAGGCGAGGGAAGCCGAGCCGAGCCGAAATAAGAATGGCAGAAGAAAAAGTGGCCCACGGATGACATGACAGGGCATGTGTGTGGGCTGTTGTAATAACGAAAGCAATAACCAAACAAAAGCTTTTGGCCAAGTCATTGACCCACGCCTCGCCAGTTACCAAGGCTGTGGAAGTGGGAGGCGCTTTAAAAGAGTCGTTCGCCACGTGAATGTCCTGTGGGCAGACGGAAGTCCTGTCTTTTGAATATAGATAAGCCTAAATCACTTTCAAATAATGGCTTGGGTATTGATTGGATGCAGCAAGGAGCTTCGTGTTGTTAAATACATAAAGGGACACTAACATGGCATTTTGGATATACTTGTAGACAGTATAATAGGTTTAAAAGTTGAATCACAATCTTTTTGAGGCGTCTCTTGGTTATAGGCATGATTTTGGATCACCTCTTGGTCGGAAGGGGAAAGTAAGTAAGGTAAGTAAGTCCGTTTAGTCCGTAGAACCGATGCCTTGATCGATAGCCAGTCCTGGCACACTGGGGGCACTGCTCGGCTCGATGGCTGACCGCAGGACGTGGCTCCTGGCAGGAGATTCTTGGCTCTTGGTAGTTGGTAGTTGGCACTTGGCACTTGCTCCTGGCCAACCGTAATGGCGCTCCATTTGTCTTGGCCAACTCCGGCAGCTGTGCAATCTGTGTGCGAACGGTTGACAAACGACGGGGTCCCAAAGAAAGTTGCAGCAGGGTCCACATCTTCGGGACGCAAAGTTTTCGGGGCAGCAGTGAAATGGCTCAATCAATTAGGCGGCTGTCATAATGCCTCCCCCGGGATCTCCTTGGGCAACAACAGCTGCCTCAACCGCTCTGCATGTTGCTGCAACATCAATAAAAACAATAGCAAACGCAAAAGCAAAAGCAGACTACAAACAGACTGAAAAAAAAGCAAGTGAAGAAATGGAATACAAACTGAAGCACCACTGCGTGCCCCTCTTAACTGCATCTCGTATCTTATGTGATGAAATTTATGCTTAATTAAAAGCGACACAAGGCGTCACAAGCAACGCACAACGCATTCGCCCAGATAAGACTCCGAAGACTCCAAAGACTCCAAAGACTCCAAAGACACCAAAGACTCGAAAGAACCGAAAGAGCCGAAAGAACCAGGCGGGCCATCGGCGGGTTAAGGGGCTCAGAATCGCGCGGCAATCGCGTTCAAGTTCGGGAACTCGCGCACAATTAATGCGATTTTGAAACGCACAGATCGCCGAGAGCTGCGGCCCAGCTTACACGGAGCGAAAATCGATGCATATTCCAGTTTCAATTTAATTTGCAAAAATTCATTTGGTTCCCTGTGAGGTTGGTTAAAATTCTATATTCTATAGATACTGATTGTTCTTTAAATGGTTTGTTTTATTACTGTTTAAAGTCAATTTCCTTTGCCATCTGTATTTGTTTGCCATGGCCCTTTTCTCTCAGTGCTTAACGCGGGAACGTGGCTTGGCTGACTGGTCCCACTAATTCAATTAAAGACGCAGCTTCCACAAGACATTCGCGTACAACTGCACCACTCAAAATCACCGAACGCACGCATGTTGAAGTGGCACAGCCGCGATGGATCAACGTCCGTCCGATGGATGTGCATGTGGATGTGGATGTGGATCCCCAAACTGGCTCCGAAATCCGAATCCGAATCCAAATCCAAATCCAAATCCAGGCTTAAGCCCACGGCCAAAATGAGTGCTGAGATTGAGAGAAAGGCATCACGTTTGTTTTCGCTGCCTGTGGATGTGGATGTGGATGTGGATGTGGATGTGGATAGTCCTCCACTTCCTCGACGGTTTGCACTCATTAGTCTCCCACAACGTGAATTAAGATAATCTGCCAGTTGAACTTGGTCGGGGCTTTGGGGTACTGCATATACACTGTATCCTGGATAGACGGCGTTCTGGACCTCTTTCGCTTTCTGAAAATGGAACTAAAGGCTGGGCGCTTGTTGTGCAAATGAATTGTTGCTGATTTCGTTTGAACGATTAGCGCCAGCTTGCCTGCTGCCTCTTCGATCTGTCTTGGCCAGAATCGGATGGGGAATGCATGGGGGATGGGGGATGGGGGAATGGGGGAATGCAAATGGAAATAGTCCGGCTGGCATGCTTAGCAATTAGACTAATTGCATGGCCCCAGCTCCCAGATTCAGGCTCACAACTACTAGCATCAAATATCTGTCTCCTCTGCTTCACTTCACTTCACTCCACTTCACTTCACACAGTGGAAAAAAAAGCCGCATTCGAAGTGGTCAAGTGAAATCGTTTCAGTTAAGTGGCAGTGGCAGAAGTCATGATAAATTATTGCAAATTTTGAAAGGCAATTAAATATTGTGAAATGCTTACACTCCATTTTGCCCACAAGTATATGTTAGAAGCCCCATCAAACCTCTTATAATCATGGCATTAAAGTAAAGCATTATCAGCTTAACAAAACCTAAGGCTGCTTATAGCATGCAAGTGCAGATATCACTCAGTTTGTGTTTGTGTTTGTCGATTTTTCATCTCCAGTTTCAACTTTTGGTGCTCCTTCACCTGGAGTTATTGCGCATACGCACTGTGCGCCCTGTGCACCCTGCAACTTGCGCCTATTGCAATATATGCCTGCAGATTGGTCAGTTCAAACACTGACATCCGGCGGAACCCCCACCCCACTCCACTCCACTCCACCCCGCTCCGCCCCACCCATGACACTTGCCACACTTGCCACACATGCCACTCCAACGATGGCTCTGTGCATGCGTCGTATGGGCTGAATCCCGATGGGTTGGCGTCGCCAGTGGAGTTGCCGGCTCTCCCTGGCGGCGGCCAACGGGGCAGGGTGTCGAGGGAGGCGAGGGAGGGGCGGTTTAGGCCAGGCCAGGCCAGGCCAGTGCAGTGGATGCAGAGGGCCTGGGTGGTGGTGCTGCGTCAGTAGCAACGCCTTCGCATCAACCAGGACACCCACAAGAACTCCAAAAAAAAAGGAAGGGTAACGCTGCAGCAAAGGGGTAGCAACAAATGGACATCAAATTGGTGCAGCTGTATATCGACAAGTAACTATCAAGTAATATCAACATTTAATCTTAAACATGGTAATAAAACTGATAAATTTCTTTGCTGTTATTATTACTATTTCGGATTTTTCTGTTCATCTTTCGAGTAAGAGTATTTGCGGCGCTTCATCGATGCCACCACTTCCTGTGTCCCTGATTGCTGTCCACCCAAAGGCCACCTCCAATTTTCCGACTCTCTGCATTTTTTTCGGCTTGTCGAGAATCGGGCAACGCAGTGGGTGTGGATGTGGGTGGTTGGGTGGTTGGGTGTTTGGGTGGTTGGGTGGCTGGGTGTTATAGTCAGTCATCAACAGCAGCGGCAGCAACAACAATCGTCGTTCAGCTGCAGTGGGCTGCAAGTATCTGTGGGTATCTGTGGGTATCTCTGTGCGCGTTGAGTCCTGGGTCCTTTCTATTTAGTTTTCCTTATTTTCCCTATTTTCCCACCCGCCCTTCGTGTTGTTGTCTGGCTGGCAGGACCTGGCAGGATGCCTTTTGCCTGCTGCTCCTTCTGCTTCTGCTGCTTCTGCTGCTGTTGCTGCTGGTGCCTTTTGGCCTGATGATTAATCGAATTAGTTTCTTTCTTTTTGTTTCGTGTTCCGTTCACCACCACCACCCCCAACCCTCCCCCGCCCCCCCCCCCCGCGCAACACACGCTCTTTTCATTTACATTTTCTTTTGCACTTTTCCAGCATGCATATATTTTTCAGTGTGTGTGTGTGTGTGTGTGTGTGTGTGGTGGAATGGGGCGATTTAGCTGACCAACTGCGTCCGGTTGGAGATTTTTTGGCAATGCTGCCTGGTTGGGGGGGTTGGGGGGTGGGGGGAAAGAAGGAGGGAGATTCACATTTCCATCCTGACGAAATGAAAGCCTCTGCCAAATGGTGCGGGAGGGAGGGGGTGTGGGGTCCAATTTTTTTTTGCTGCGATGCTTTGGGGCAATAACTGCAAATTGCATGGGCGGCACTCAATTTCTTCCCGCTTTTCCGACTCCTCCGCCCTTTTGCCTTGTCTGTGTTTTGGTGTTTCATTTGATTTGCTGTGTGTGTGTGTGTGTGTGGGTGTGCGTGTGTATGGGTGCATGGGCATGGCAACGCAATAAGAGCATCAAAGTGCACACACACACACACACACACAAAAAGCATCCACTTGCAGCTCTTGGTAGGTTTTCATTTTCATGCCATTTTCAGCGACTTTTTTCCTCCCTTCCAACATTTTTTTCTCCCACCCATTTTCCTCCCCGCCCCATTCCTTGTGTTGTTTTCTCCCTGGCCTGCCATTTTCAGCGAATGACTGTTGCATAAACGTCGTCTTTGTGTTGTCCTTGTTGCACGTTGTTGTATTGGTGTGTGTGTGTCTATGTGTGTGTGCAGCCAGTGCAGCCTCTCATCGATTGCCATTGGCGTCCCCGGTCCACATGTGGTATGAGCGATATTCGTTTGAGGTCCTGTGAGAATGAACAAATGGCCAGCGTCCCGGAAGTCATAATGGAACTAATTGCCAGCGGGAAACTTGGCTCGCCTTCAGCAGCGCCCAGCGCATTTTCCCACTCATCCAAATGGAATAATGTGATTTTCGCCAATCACTAGTATAAATGACAAGCATAACCGTATACAAATACTACAAATAATGAACCATGATTCCTTATAACATGTATGTCACCTAGTAGAAGTACTTTTAACTATATTACAAGACCTACATACAGCGATAATTAATGCGACATTTTAATATAAATAGGTCACGTAAACTAGCAAGGGCACTTACTTTGCCAATAGTTGCAATGGTGGTATCTTATAGTAAATATGCCACACTATCAAATGTCAAAGCGTCTTTGAATAGCTTTAATAAATCCAAGGCCTCGCCGTGTCGTCCCCTTTGGGAGTGCAGAACAAAGAGGCGGACAAGAAATTCCTGCAGCTTCCTTGGACCACGCCATACAAAGGGGCGCCACCGACCCCCCTCCCGCCCCCTTGGTCGCCCCCATTCAGCACCTCTACAAGTGACAGGGGCGGAAAATGCGAGGGGGGGGGGGGCGAAGAAAGTGTGGAAACGTGCTAAGCACATTTCATACAGCTAAGTAAGGATATTAATATGCGTCCTTGCATTCGCACACGCACCGAAGGACACAGGGGTGGCGAAAAGGGGGCGCCCGCTTGCGATGCGATGTGGTTGTGAGCGGGGGGGCGGTGCCGTGAGGGGGTGTGGCATAACTGCAAAAGGTCCTGGCCACTTTGCGTCTTTGCGTTTCGTGCGGCAACCAAATGAAATTGCAATGAAAATGAAAATCTAACGACGACACCGAAGACGAAAATGTGGGGTAAAAAATGAAACGATATCCTTGAAACATAAACCGGTCGAAAAAGGAGGGGGGGGGGGGCGTGGCAGCTCAAGGAATGCAGGCCGCTGACACCAAAAACAACAACGAGGGTCCTGGGATCCATCTCCATCTCCATCTCCAGTCGCCACCCGCAGCACATCATTCATTTTGCCCCTCGCGCTGCGGATTAAGGTTATTTCAAGGATGCCGCTGCAGCTAACAAAACTCCTTAAAAAACGTATATATACTTGTGGAATATGGGGGAGTTTGTGGGGCGATCAGAGGGATGCGGAAGACCCACAAATGCAGCTAAAGAAAAATTCTCCTTTTGCGCGTAAACATCATCAAAATTCATCAATCTCTGCCAAAACTTGGGAAAAACTTTACGTCCTCCCTCAAAAGCAAAAAAAAACAAAAAAAAAAAAAGGAAAAACATCCAAGGTTTGTAGAAATAAATGCACAAGCAACTGATTCCTTTTGCCTACTCATATTTCACCTATTACCTAGCGTTGTCCAAAAGAAATCTGAATGTTTTTCATGAATACATTGAATAAAATGAAATTCAACCCAGTTAAATGTTTGAATTAAAAATGCAGCATAGTAACTTGTTCATATACTTGTAGCTTGTTTGTTTATAGAGTGCTTGAAGATACTAAACTCAAGTAATACTATTTGGCGCAATGCCGATAATAATTTAAACTATTTCCGCGTTCCTCTTAACTCAGTCTTAGCCAAAATGTTTATACCCCGGCCATACCATTTGAAAATGTCACTCGCCTTGCGTTGCAAGATGTGTGTGTATGGCAGAGGGATTCCGGATGGAGTGGGTGTGCCTGGAAAAACGGCAATCAGTGGGGTTTGGGGGCGCCAGAAATGAGGAAAAATTGGGATGACTGTGGGTGGTGGTTGCTGGGTGGTGGGTGGTGGGTGGGTGGCTATAGGTTGGCGGTGGCAGGGTGCCGCATTTTGGCATTTAAGCGCAACGACGCGTGCAGCACGCAGGACTCTGGCATGATGGCATGGTATACAGGGAGCTCACCAGACGAGGACGACGACGACGACGACGACGACGACGAGAGTCCCGCTGCAGCTGCAGCTGCCTCCGTTCATCCGTCCCTCCATCCGTCCGTCCGTCCCACCGTCGCCATGTCCTGATGAGCCTTATGAAGGACATGCCGACCCACGCGCCTTGGCATTTGTGTTCCGCATGCGACGGAGATGGGTGCCACTTCCTGCGGCACAGCGAAAAATAGGTATTTTTATTAGTTCTTAGTAGGCACTAAGCTATAGTATAGTCGAAAAATTAACTAAGCTGCTATTTTGGTTAAAAGAAAATACAATGCCCCTACTCTTTCATCAAATCAATAACTATCTATAACTATCAATAACTAACTATACACTATTTAGTGCAAGTAATGTTAGTATATAGTATATCATTTGACATTCAACTCCAGTTTTGCCCAGTGATCTTCTTCTTTAAAGATATCATACCTATCATATTATCATATAGTACTTAGTGCAGGTAACGATAATATATAGTATATAGTTTGACATTCAACTCCAGTTTTGCGCAGTGTTCTGATTTTTCTCGTCCTTAACGTCCTGCCGTTGCTCCAGCGATAACCTCAATTTTTGGCACCCTGGCCAACAAAACATCCTGCCTGGCACTGTCCTCGCCCGCTCCGCGATCCTACAGAGATTTTATGCCAGCTCCTTGCAGTTTTCCTGCAATTTTTTTTTTTTTTTTTTGCTTTTTCGGTATTTCTTTGCTTATTTTTCAACGTCGCCTTTTTCTGGCTGTATTCCTTTTTATTTTGCCTGATAAAACTCTTTTCATTTTGTTGTTTGTTGGGTTCGCCTCGTCCTTTGCCTTAACGCTTTTAACAGTAATGACGAAAAAGTGTCAGCGTCCTCGACTCGAAGGATAATAACAAGTATGGACAGGCATAGACGCCATTGTCCACCCCACACCAAGTCATTTCTGGTCTGATTTCTTAGCTTGTTTTTCCACTCTTTGTTCTGGTTCGATGCTGCCTTTTCCATCGCCCTATTTCCCCTCCCCACCCCCTCAACTCGTTGATGTTCTTAATTGATGAAGAAATTTGGGTTGTGATGCAACAAAAAAAAAAAAAAGTGCAGAAAAAAAGCGACAGTCGGAGAAAAGATATAACATCGATATAAAAGAATGCCAGAGCGAAAAGCACAAGAAAGTATGCATCGTGAAAATATGCACTAAAGACCAAAAAGTGGTACTGATAACACTTGAGTAGTTGTGCAGACGAAAAGTGGCACAAATAGATACAGATTAGAAAATATTTCAATGATTTCAATGATTCAACACAACAAAAGTTTGAAATCCACATAAATGAACGAATGCCAAGAATCTATAGCACCCAACTGCTTATTTCACTCTATTAAGAGTGATAATGTGCCACAACTGAAGGCGAAATACTTGTACATACATAAAATATTAGCATAAAGCTTAAATTGAAAATTGCTTAAATACGACCCAAGTTATACCTTTTAGTATACAGCTTCGGGTTCGTGTCCCTTTTCCAGTTAACTGCGTTTCCACCGCTTTTCCACCGAATCGTCACTTAGGTGTTCGTCAGTCTATCTGCAATTACCTGGCATCCTGGGATCCTGTAATCTTCGCACTTTGCACGCCTTTTATTTATTTATTTCTCTCGCTTCTTCGCATTTCGCTGTCTTATTTTATTTTCATTTGCCTCTTCTCATTGCTGCTGCATTCACTCAGTTTCAATTTCACACAAATTCTGCCTAATCTATGTAAATGCGATTAAACGCTTTCCGAAAAGCACTGCAGTTGGCCGCTGAGCAGGGGGATGGATGGCCGGAAGACTGGGGGGCAGGAGGGCAGGGGGGTCAGGAGGGGTCAGGAACCAGTCCTCAAGTTTAATGGGCAAAGCGTTAATGAACACGAAGTTGAACGCGACGATGACGACGGCTCAGTGAGCAGCGAAACAGCCAGCAAGGTGGCCCAAGGAGCTCAGCTCCTCCTCCTGGCCACCCCGCCCCATTAACCATCGGCCAGGGTCACCCTCTCCTGGACACTGGAAAAAAAACACTGGCTAGTAATGACGCTGGTAACAACACATAGTTCATTTTGAATAATATAGGTAGCTTAATCTTGGTAATAAATTATCTGTATGAAAAATATCTGTATGAACGTCTTTCAAAATTTATAAAATTTATTAAATTTCAAATGTATACATAGACATAAACATAACTTATGTACATGATGTATTCATTGTATTAGAATTCCTATACTTATAGGTACCAATCAAGGCGACCAGATGCCAATCTTTTCGCTCAGTGTAGCGGCAGGACTTGCGTGGCAGTGTTGCCATGCTGCAGATGCCAGTGGACAATGCGCATGCGCAACGCATGTGTCTTGTTTGATTTGAAGATTTCACGGAAATTGTGGCCAAAACCCGGCCACAGACGGGCAAAAAATAAAAAGAAAATAAATAAATAAAATGAAATGAAAAAGCCTGCCAGTTTGCAGTATTCCGCTTTGCAGTTTGCAGTTTGCAGTTTGCATTTCTGCGAGATCTGCTGAGCTGGAGCTGCATTCAATTTATGAACTGGCACACAACTTAATTACACATTCATCCAATTAAAGTGTGCAAAATGCAATTCATCATCATCGGGGGGGATCCAGCGAGCAGGGGGATATAAGGGGAGCGGACCGGGGAGTGGGGGAATCGAGTTCCGAGGGGCAGATCAGCCGTTATGGCCAAGTTCTGTGGCCAAGTTCTAACAGCAATTAAATGCATTGCAGGTGCAGCTGGAGGTCCCACTAGCAACTTGTTCGTTTCACATGCAAGCGGCGCGTTAAATGCTCATCTACATACGGACTTACGGACATACACACATACGGACATACGGACATACGGACACACGAACATACGGACATACGGACAAACGGACATACGGACATACAGAAATACGGACATACAGACATACGGACATATAGACATCCACACATATTCAGATGTGTGCGGCTATTGGAAGTGCATTTCTTCGCCTTCAACTTGAGTTAACTGGTAACAGTGTCAGTGGTCGCGGCACTTCATTTCGCCGATATAATTCCCATCAATCGGGGGAATTTGCTGGACACAGCTGCCTGCCACATCGCACTTCATACATGTGGCAACCCTCAAGAGTTGAATGCATTTGGCAATACAAATTTTTTGCAATTTTGTGGTATTTCGGAATATCATTCTCACACCTGATGTGGATGAATTACAGTAATCCACAATGACTTGATAACTACAATGTTATAATCACATTATAATATTGCTATGGGGAACAATTTCGGATTCATATTGAGGCGATAAATGGTCCAAATATTTTTGAATATTTTAGATAATTAGAACTGCAAGTGTTGAGATACTAGAGATCCATTAAACCTACTTCTACCTACTTCTAATGTATTATTTCGACGCTCTATAGATAATCCTTGTACATGAATAAGGTATTTCGTTAAAGTCACCACCCTGCCCATCATAAACAGCCCACTTGGAACGTCCTACGTATCATTCGTGCGTTTTTCTATTTTCCATATTCTATATGGCCTGCGGTTGGGTCCATTATAAAACCATCCATCGGCCGTTTATCATGATCAGCCCCCGCCAAATGGACCCACTTAAGATACCAATAATCTGCACTATATCTGCGGTGGCAATGCGCGGGGAATTCTAGCTAATTGCCAAGGCAAACAGAGCGGTTGGGAGCACTGTGATTATGGCCAGCCGCTTATGATTGAACAATCAAACACGCCTCCCCGAAAACGCCCACGGCCCAGGGGCGATTATAGCGAGTGCCCACTGTACTTGGCATAGGCAGTGTATGCCTCTCCGTTAGACGCACTCACTATCCACCAGTGTTAATTACAGGGGGGGGGTTTTGCCTCTTTTTTTTTTTTTCGCCAAGATATAGGGCCTGGATCGTAATCACGGGTTCGGACCGCAATGAGTGCGTCAAGAACGGCGACGCTTCCGCCTTTTCAAGCTGTCTTGCCACATTTAATTGCCACCTCGGCGTGTGCGTGGGTCTCGTATCCATTATCTCGTGACCGCTCACGAGGATTACTGGTCTGCCCCCATCCCTAACGCCCAGTCGATCACGCACTTCATAAATGCAGAGTGCGAACATCCGCAGAATTCAGCCATGAAGCATGCTGCACCGTAATCAAACTTACATACATATATCTCATTACTTTAAATGTTTTTCCTTTTAATTATGCAACAGATATTTTACCCATTTATTTTTTAAAATATATCATCAATATATGTATAAGGTCATCATCTAAAATCGAAATATGTTTACCACCTAGTTCAATTGCTAGATTAGATAATATTTTCATTACACAATTGATTGATACATTCCCTCATTTCATTAATATATTCCCATACATGTTGCGGATATCTCACTGATGTTATGATATTCTCAGGAAAGCTTTCCTACTTTCAGTAATCCAATCTAATTCATACAATTTTTTCTCAGTACTTAAGCCAGTGAATCAAGTGCAACTCCAACTCCAACTCCACTGAGCTGAGCTAAACTGCACTGAATGCCTGTGTTAGGGTTTCCGCTTGGATTGAGTTATTAATTATGTTCCGCACCTTCCCACATCGCAGCACCACCCTAAACAACCCCCTTCCCTGCCCCCACAACCTCTCGTTCCCCTCACAAAAAAAAAAAAAAAAAATTGAGAAGAAAAGAAGAACGCCCCTGACTTTACTGCCATTCCGTTCTATTCACTCCTATTTTGTTTTTATTCCGTGTCCAAAGTTGCTGCGAGTTGAAATGAATGTGGTAAGCAAAACATTAACTTGGCCGTCATTATTGTTGGCTCGGAGCGAATTACGTTCTTTAAGTGAGAAAAATTGCAATTTAATCGCGATTATGATGATGATGATGATGGGTCTGCAGATGAACATGCCATTGCAGATGGGCGATGATGATGAAGGTTTCTATACCCGTTACTCGTAGAGTAAAAGGGTATACTAGACTCGTTGAAAAGTATGTAACAGGCAGAAGAAAACGTTTCCGACCATATAAAGTGTATATATTCTTGATCAAGATCAATAGCCGAGTCGATGTGGCCATGTCCGTCCGTCTGTCTGTATGTCCGTCTGTCCGTATGAACGCCTCGATCTCAGGAACTACTAAAGCTAGAATGTTGAGATTAAGCATGCAGCTTCCAGATACATAGACGCAGTGCAAGTTTGTTTCCAAATGTTGCCACGCCCACTCTAACGCCGAAAAACCGCACAAAACTATCACGCCCACACTTTTGAAAAATGTTGTGATATTTTTTTCCTTTTTTCTAATTAAATGTATTGTAAATTTCTATAGATTTGCCGATATACTTTTTGTCACGCCCACACGTTAATTTTTTAAGTTTTTTTGCATTTAATTATTTTCTCCCCAATTTCTACCGATATTCCAGAAAATTTTGAAATTTTTCTTTCGCACTTCCACTAACTGAGTAACGGGTATCTGATAGTCGAGTTCCCCTCGACTAAAACATTCTATCTTGTTTTTTTGTTGTATTTTCATTGGGAGGAGAAGTCAAAAGCGCGTCTAGATGGTTTTTAACTTAAGGAAGATGAAGAATGCACTCGATGACGTAATGAGTGACGTAACAAACGATGGAAATGAAGGATAGCCGCTGGTCCCCAAAGAGGTAGTGCTGGTTAACATTTTGCCTTTCTAAAATCATGCTTTTTTCACACTCGCCCCTCATCATCATATAAATGGCTAATAAACTACGCAAATCGGCTGATGAATACAAAAAACTGTGGCGACATGTGGCAATAGCGTCATCAAAGATTCCCATTGTCGCAAATCAACATTGAAGACCGAACCCGAATGACATTCTGTCAGATACAAACTGAAATGCCACAGAAAGATGTGTTTAGATAAGACTTATAAATAATATATAAAAGAAACTTATAAAAGAAACATTCTTAACGCTTCTAAGAAAAATATTAGTATGTTTGAAAAATATAAAAGTGTTTAGATAAGACTTATAAACAATATTTATTGTTTTTAAAATTGAACAAGTTTGGGATGTGTTTTTTTTTAAGTAGTTAAGTTTTCCACAAGTTGTAAGACTTTGCTTACCTTTTCAGCTATATTAACTGAAATATACCCGCAAGTATTTAGCCAACTTTAATGATGGTGCCAATTTGAGCTAGAAACTATCGGATAGTACCCTCAAGCCGAGCACCGAAAACCCATGTCAGTGCGTCTAATTTAACTTTTTCTATTACATTGCCCATTGGCCCCATGCATTTGTCACGCCAAAGTCAGAAGCTGAAAAAGGGGGACATATTCCCTGGATGAAGGTGGGGGATCCCGGGAGTGGGGGCCAACGACGAATCCTTGAAAGACACTGACGTTCTTTCCACAATCCCCCTTGTTTGCACCCCACCCTTTTTTTGCATTTACTGCGACTGCCATTTTAGCGCTGCGTCATTGTGTGACATTTTGCGTGGGGGTCAGAAGAGGACGAGGGATGCGGAGACGGTTAAGTTTGCCTTACTTAACTTAACCCCAGTCAGCCAGTCAGCCAGCCAGCCAGCCAGCCAGCCATCCAGCCATCCAGCCAGCCCCAAAGCTACAAGAACACACATACAGCAGAGTGGGGGAAAAGTTTTAACCCATTTTGCGCAAGCAATCGGACAGACAAACAAACGACAGAGGGTTAAAAAATTAGGTCAACATGGCTGCATGGAGATGGAGCTGGATCTGGAGCTGGAGCAGGAGCGGGAGCTGGAGCTGGACATGGCCAGTGGGATAGGGATTCAAATGTCGGGGCTTCCATAACTGCCACGTTTATTTATATTATTTTATTTTATTTATTTCCAGTTCATTCTATCCTTCCACTTCATCTGTTCGACCTTAAAGTGATGCAGTTCGACAACGTCGCGGAAAGTGGGTGCAAAAAGCGGAGAAATCTGTGGCCAAGTGGCAAAGTAGATGGGAAAAATACTCGAGCCAAAGGAAAATTGCTGGAGGAAAACGCGAAGGGTTGCCGAAAATGTGTCAAGATGTGTTATATAATATTACTTTAAAATATAACTAAAAGTGTAAGGCGAAGTGACAATTAATACAGCTTTCATTGCATAGTTGTTACTCAAAAAGAGTTATTTAATACAGTAAATATATATATTTATTTATATATATAATATATATATATATATATCTCGAGGTTAGTCACCATTTTCTTAGTGTGCGAAAGGAATAAAAAGCAATTATAGAAACTATGCTGGCACGCCAAACAATATGATTTGTATCTTCCTCAAAAACACAACTGAATCGAGTCAAGTTCGAATGCGAGCCATGAATTAAGTCCGTAAGTTTGGCGCTATTTTGCTCTATTACGCTATTACCACCGCATACTTCCCTCCCCATTTCCCCACCCTCCCCCCCCCCCCCCCCCCCCCCCCCCCCCCCCCCCCCCCTCCCCCATCCAACTTGAGGCCAAAACGCGAAGGCGAAGAGAAGTAGATGATGTTGGCCCGAATGGAGCCAAGCGAGAAAATGGAGCTGCAGTTGGCCCCCGTCAACTTGGCTCAGATTGCTTGGCCCAAGGGCGCTAAGTTGGTAGCTTCCTCCCATGTCATTTGCACACTGACAAGTTATTAATTAAAGTAACCCCCTGTCCCCCCGGCGACCCCACCCCCTCTATATCCACTATAGCTAGTGTTTTATTGGTTAAAATCAATCTTTTCTGGAGCTTGTCGGCTGCCCGTGGGTATCGGATCTAGCCGATAATGATCCAAGTTTAGAAAAACTATATACAGTACTCTCTGCCACTGCAATGGGACTTTGGTGTAATGGACTTGGCCAAAACCGAACGCATTCAAAGTAAACTGAGCACCCGCATGGCGCAGTCTCGACTCAAAAAAAATCTAATTTATCTGAATCATAGGGTTGCCTAAGTTACCTTAATTACTGCAAAATAATACTAATTATGTCTAGTAATATTTGGTAATTCCTAAGAATATTTCCCCACCCTGTGATGTTAAGATACAATATTATGATGTACACATTCTTCACTTAATAAATATATATACAAAAAAAATAATAATGTATGTCTAGTAAAATGATTGTATAAAAAAGCATTTCATTAAAAAGAGTTGAATAAAAGTAAAAGTTTCAACTGGTATCACCCATTTCTAAAGATATTCAGAAAGTTTTCTTGGCAATCGCCGTGAAGTATGCAACAAATAACGCTTTGCTTTTTTTTAAATTTAAATTTAATTAAATTAAAATTTTTTTTTTTTTATATATATTTATTAAGTGAAGAGTCTGTACATCATAATATTGTATTGATATAGTGTTTGGCAATTCTTAAGAATATTTCCCCACCCTGTGATGCTAAGATACATTATTATGATGTACAGATTGTTCACTTAATAAATATATATATGAAAAATACTATTATATCTTAACATCATGGGGGAATATTCTTAAGAATTACCAAACACTATATAGAAATTAGTGAAGTAATATGTAATGCATTATGAAAAATGCAATTGAAAGTATTATTCGGTTCACATGTCTTGAACTTGATTTGTACTATAAATCTTCAACTTTTGGTCACACATCTGTGCATAACTATATTGATTATTTGCCAAATTGATACGCGTTTTTGAGTCCTTTTAGTTTTCCTGTAATTTTTGTTCTCGGTGTGCGTATTCTCGTGCTCATCCTGGCGTGTCCTGGCCAAAAGTTCAAATACGACAAGGGTGCGGTCTGAGGGCTCTCGCAAAACAAACGAAACTTAATTAACAAAGGCAAAAAACGGGGGGGCAGAGGGCCGGCGATTCCACAGACCTTTTTTGGGCTCGTTTCGGACCTCAACTGGGACTCGGATTGGGATTCGGAGGCGGATTCGGATTCGGATTCGTGGTTCTGGGTTCTCTGCTGCGGGTTGGCCAGGTTGCCGTGGCCACTCCGCCCAGTCTCGATTCGTCTGGGATTCCCCGGACGGAACTGAACTCCCCGGCAGGGAACTATATCAATGCGTATATCTATTGGCCCCGTGTCAGTGTGTGCGTGCGTGTGTGTGTGTGTGTGTCTGAGTCTGGGCCACACATGCAAAGCATGGGAGTCCTGCTGCTTTTTTGCTCCTTTGTCCGTCTGCGAATGCGGATTTTTGGGCCCATAATCGATAGCACTCACACCTGGCCGGGCGTTTCGGAATTTATTGCATTTTGTGTTTGTTTAGAGCGATTGCCATGTCGCGGCGAGCGCGCCAAAGGACTCAATTCGATTCGATA
The DNA here is from genome assembly GCA_005876975.1 of Drosophila orena. Taxonomy (NCBI): domain Eukaryota; kingdom Metazoa; phylum Arthropoda; class Insecta; order Diptera; family Drosophilidae; genus Drosophila; species Drosophila orena. The sequence goes on from VCKV01000297.1 coordinate 1,390,655, forward strand.
CAGACGTGCCCAGGTACAGTTGTGCTTGGCCAGGTGAGTTTCGCCAGTCGGGCGAAAATTGATTCGTCCTGCCAATGAATGCGTGACGGGTGGGAGGATGGGCTGTGAAGGAAATCGAGGAGCATGGCCAAAAATAATTTTATTTATCTTGCATATGCACATTTCGCAACCGGAAACTAGAAAACCCCATTTTATTGCAACTTTGTTCAATGAATGGAAGGGAAACTATAGAATAACATATAATGCAGCCTTCTGTTTTTGAGCGAAAAACATACTGCTGTGGGTATTTTAATTAGAATAATTTGTGGCACTCGCATTGTGTTGTTTCTATTTCAATTTGTAGTTGATTTTTGGAATATGACAAAGAAAAGTTTACCCTGTACAAATTTGACGAACGTAAATTAACGCTTACGACGCAAATATTTATGTTGATAAAATAAATCCCAAAATAAATTCCTTTTAATGTTACGTGTAACTTTCACTTTGATAAAACCACGAAATTTTGTCCAAACGGCCACGAAAACTCGAAGTAATTAACCCGCAAAATGTGTAAATAGGGAAATGGTCGCGAAAAATTGCATATTAACTTTGGTGGGGTCCTCATCGCCCCTCTGTCCCTCTCGCACACACTCACCCGCTCGCTCCCACACACGATTAGTTTTCGTAACTTATACTAAAAACTTTTTCGACTGCGACGTCGGCAGCGCGGCCTGCGTTGGCTGTTAACAGGCTTAAAGCCTCATTTATGCCGTTATGTCCACCCGCACACACACACACACACACGCACACACACACACACGCATGCATGCCGTCTCTCTCCTTCTCTCAATGGCCCTCTCTTTCTGGCCCGGTATTTGCCTCTCTTTCGAATGTGCTTCATCAATAGTTTTTAATATTTTTCATTTGCTTTTTGCGCTTGCCCACGGACAAAGAGGAGAAAAGACAAAAAAAAATTGCGAATCGGTGGTGGAGGGAGGAAACGAAAAATAACAGTAGTTTTGCACCCCACAGTTGCTTTCTCCCGCTTTGTGCTTTCTTTCTACCCCTCTGTTATTTGCCCCCTCTTTCGGTCACGTTTTATTTTCCGTACCCTGTCTCTCCGCAACCCCACACATTCTTTCTTTTCGTCTTCTGCTACCCTCCCGTTACTTTGCACCCTTTCACTCTTCCAACTCCCCCGCTAATAACCCCCCCACTCCCCTAACTCTCTTTCTTGCCAGCCCCGTACAGCCTTTCTTCCCGCTCTCTCTCTTCTCTCCCAACTCTCTGACACCCCCCTTGCGCCCAGAGACGCTCGCTCTCTCCAACACCTCTCTTCTAACCCTATTTCCAGCCCCTACTCCTATTCTTCGCCTTCATTTCGGTGCGCCTCGCATCAATAATCCCCAAAAAATTGTACAGGAAAGGTCGACGCCAACGTCGACGGCAGCAGCGCCTTTTTACGCGCCATGTCCGAAAAAGCCCGAAGAAGAAGCAGAAGCAGCAGAAGAACCAGCGGAAGGGAAGCGGGGAGTGCTGTAGATTTCGGGGGCATGAAGAGCCGACGGGTTGCGGGGGTAGTATATTTCTGTGGCACTGTCCAGTTCGGCGCACCAATCCCAACCAGCGCCTCCACCGCCTCCGCTGCGTAGGCGTGGCCAGTGGGCTCAACTGCGGCTGCGAATGCGTGTGTGTGGTGGGCGGGGGGGCTTCGGAGTGCGGGGGTGTGGGGGTGTGGGCAGGCTGCAGGGGCGCTGAATAGGTGCTAGGGCAGGGGTGGGGTTGTCGGGCTCTAACACCCATTGCAACGTCGAACGTTGTCGAAGTTTCGTGGCCACGTGCGCCGGCTCAATGCCTCTGCCGCATTGGCCGGCGTCGCAGTCAGCGTCGCTGCCAAAAATCGCACACTCAACAACCTTACAACCACCTCCCAAGCACCACCCGCGCCCCCTTTTCTACGCCCACAAGCAAACAGCTGGTCAGCCAGTGCACTCGGAAAGCGGAGAAACTCTCTTCGCAACACGCAATGCACTCAGTTTTCACATTGCACTCGGCCATCTCTTACTTTTCAAAGGGACTCGCATTAAGACTCAATTCTTCGCTGGCCTCTTTCTTCTAACGCTCAAGCAAAGCTTTCTCTTCTGGCCAAGAGCTCGTACTTCTGGCTAGGCCAGCTACTTATCTAAGCCTAAAAAGTGTCTTGTATTTGAAATAATATCATATGCCAATACTTTCAATATGCCAATTCTTCGCCCACCCGAATTCTTCTGCATACCCTCATATTCTTCTAGCCCCAACTTTTCAATTTATATTCATTACAATCTCTAATATTCCAGTTCATACTTTTAAATATATCATCTAGTTAGGGTTAGTTATTCTTCAGGGCATGCATTTTCCACAAGCTGCTATTATATCTTAACTTCTACTTACTTTCTTCTGAGCACCTGCTGAATTTATATGAATGACAAGCAATACAAGTTGAGTTTGCTTTCTTTTAAACTTGTTGCTCATTAATTCCTGAACATCTTATCCTCAAGTTTCCATTTAACTTGGCCAATCTTACCCTCCAAACAGGATTAACGCATACTTTAAGCAGATTTTTCCCAACACCCTTTTTTAACTCACATTCTCTTCTAGTAGTTTCAACTCACGTTTTCCCGGCAAAATGAACTCACTGCCCATTTCCCGTTGCACTCGAACTGTAGATTGGGCTTTTTCCGCTCTCTCTCTACCTCTCTGTGTGTCTCTCTTTCGCGAAACTGTTCTCTTCGAGCTGCAACGCCGGCTGCGCTGCCCGCTGCCCGCTGCGACGCTTGAGTGAGACTTCGATTGCATTTGAAACTCTCGCGCTCGCAACGTGCTAGTCTTCACTCTCAATCCGTGCCTAAGTCGGGCTCTCTTTTCCAGCGCTCTTGAGCTGCAGCGTGCGAGCTCTTGGATTTGTTGATGCAACACGAAATGTTGCAAGCAGAGCTTGTCTCAAAGGAAAAGCATGCAAATGCAAGCCCAGGACCATGTCTAAAATTGAAGTGGATAAGTTATTACTATTTATACACATACCAAGTTACCAATCAAAAAACATATAAATAAGTTAAATATTTAGTTAAACAAAAGAATTATGATGTATTTTAACTACCAAAAGAATATATTAAATTAACAATAGAATTTTGCATTTTTTAATTCAGAAGTATTTTCCTCTAACAAATATGTTGCATACCCAAAAGGCGCTTAAGCTGGGGAGTGTTGTCTATGTGTTTCCATTCCATTTAACATGCTGATTTAAGGCAATTTTGTCTCCATTGAAGTTCTGTAATTGTTTCGAAAATAGTGCGCTTTTCCTGAGTGGATGTCAACCCTCTGCTAGTCAAATTACGTGCACGTATAGTGACTACACTTGGAATCAATTTGGTGCCTCATCGATAATGCAACCAAACAAAATGGCGCCCATTGGCAAAACAAAATTCTACCGTCCACGAAAACTTATCTTTAATTCATTTTTAATGGCACAACAACGGTTGGGAGTTTCTTGTTTGCTTTCAAGTGGTTTTCAATTCGATTTGGATCGTCCTGTGCCTGCACTCCAAAAAATACATACGATATGTAGCATACATACATATAGAGGGAAAACATTCGACTGCCAGCTAACCTGCCATGTTAAGCGTCGAATTATTTTGATGGCAGGTTGCTACCTGCAAGCAAAAAATAAATAGACAATTAATTTGCCCTAATAGACATGAAGAGTCGGCAAATAAACATTTTCCCCCAGCGGATGGAAGGCCGGTGGAAAATCGAAAAATCGCCTGCCATCGCAAAATTGTACAACAGTCCGTAAATGTTGCATCCATCGCTTTGGCGGGGGAAAAATGTGCATGAAAGCGACCAAAATAAATAAATTATGGATAAATCGAACATTGCATTCCGGGGTAAGGGACAGGAAAAACGCGGAAAATGAAGTGGAGTTTCCGCTTGGCCTTTCTGTTGATTTTTAATAAGTGAACAACATAAATGTGCAGCGATGAAGTCTATTAACTATTTCAAACGTTACCTATAAAATAGCTTGTCATATTTAACAATTTGTATGGCTTAGAGCATTTTATACATATGTATCGAAAACTGTATTCCAATTTGCTTGTGTACCACACGGCGGATGAGCAATATTATCAAAATTTGTATTATTTAACACATATAACAACTCAACACCTTGGCAAGGGGAAAAGTGCAACAATAATTATTAATTTTACATTATTTTCAATTTAAATTATGTATTAGTAGCTCGAAGATTACCAATACTATGTATGTTTCCAGTTCATTGTATAATCTTATCTTTGGAAGCCACTTCAGAAACTCATCACAAGTATTGCGTGTCATATCTAAACTGATTTATTTATTAATAGATTAACAAATAGTCTGGCTAAAACGTATTGACCAAATGACGAATTGGCCAAAACAAGAAGCAGTCGTGGCCGAGTGGTTAAGGCGTCTGACTAGAAATCAGATTCCCTCTGGGAGCGTAGGTTCGAATCCTACCGGCTGCGAATGGTAGTATTCTTTTTTTAAAAATATATGTATATATATTTATATATATATATATATATTTCAATATATATATATATATATATTTCAATATATATATATATATATATTTATATATATATAGGGAAAACTGTTTCATTTATATTACCTGAATCTGCACTTGTCGTTGGGTTTCAGTGTCGGGTATTTCTAGTTATCATATTTTCGTATCTTTGGATCCGCATCTTCAGCTCTCAAAGGCTCCTTTCAATTCAGATTCGTTCCATACTTTTGCTGAGCTTTTTTTATTTTCCTATCTCTGCTGGCATTGTTCGGCCAACTAATTAAATGGAATTACACAGTCGTAATGCAGTTTTCGTGTAGTGACCAACAGCTGGACAAGTGTACAGTGAAAACCACTCGATGGCGAGGGGCGGGGTGGTAAGAGGAGGGTTGGGTGGGGGGGGATGCAGTGGCGGGGTTCAGGGGTCATGCAAAAGAGCATTTCATACCTGCCAAGTGGTGATGAGAGGGGGCAAAGGAAGTGATTGGGGGGGTGTCCGATTGGTAGCAATGGAAAATCGGAGTGGTTTTTGGGGGAAAACTAAACTGAGTCTCCGAAGGCAGCAACTTAACGCTTCAATAAATTTTCGCAGCCATGTCGCTGCTGCCATCAATAAGGCCCTTGAGCACGCCCCCTCCCGCCGCCGCCGCCGACAAGCGCCTCTTTTCTGCTGGGTGGTTGAGTGGTTTTGGGTGGCAAGATGGGTGGCTGGGTGGGTGGCTGGGTGGCTGGGTGGGTGGTGCGGCTCCTTGGGCACGGAAATGCGTTAAGTTTGCGCTGCAGCACGTGACGCTGCTAAGCCAAAGCTGCAGCACAGCGGCACGCAGGGAACCCTGAAAACGAAAGATTGCACTGGGCGGGGGAAGGTGCGGGGAAAAGCGGAAAAATCGTTGGCGGCGGCGGGCAGACGGCCTCCTCATCTATGCTACACCACACCCCCACTTTCCCGCTTTCCCACTTTCCCGCTTTCCCGCTTTCATCGCCGATCCCGCGAGCCAACGAACGATAAGAAGGACAAAAATTAATGGAATTTCTGCCTGTTTTTCTGTGTGTGTACGCTACCCTAAAAGTCACGCAGGCCATAAAGGGTTAATGTGGCTAATAAAGAAACCGGGCTCCTATAAAATGACAAAAATATATTATCGCCTTGTGGAATTTTATGTTATTTGATTTTACTCCATAAGATATAGTTTCTGTATTGTAATGTACAATTTTTAGCTGCTTTTAAATATAAATTTTTAATTTACCACTAAATTATTTTCAACAATACTTAATTGCATGCTCTTAGTCGTTATTTTTATATGCCTCAATGTCTTAATTTTAATGTAGATTTAAATGCTCTTAATTTCGATTTCGATTGAATTATTTTCGTTCAATCTTTCGAATTTTCATCGGGCTCTTGTCGGTTTTCTAGCACCGAAAGAATATCGAACGCAATGAAAATCGAGGGCATGGGAAAGTCTCGCTGAGAAACACTTAATTCCGTTGCTTCCTTGGCCTTTCGCTGGAGCAGCTCCTTGGGCCTCAGCCTGCCTGCCCCGCCCCCTTTCCCCAACTCCCTCGGAATTTCCCAGGAGATGCAACTGCGGGGGGCGGGGGGCGGTGGGGGGTCCTGCTTTCCTTTTGGCTGCTTCCTTGGGCTGCTTTTCAGTTCAGTTTGTTTTTACGACGGGCTTGGCGCAAAAAACAACACACACAAAAAAAAATGCCAAGTGAAGTAAAAACGCAGTTAGGGTGTGGGCAGGGGGGGGGGGGGGGGGGGGGGGCGGTAAGTAGGGGCGAAAAGGGTGAAGTGGGATGAAGGGGGGTGAGGTGGTGAGGGGGTGGGACAAACATCGTTTTTGGCTCCTGACTCCATCAGCGTCAGGCTTCTCCAAACGCTTGTTGGATGTACGTGTCCTGGCAGCTGCTGGCTGCAGTTTTCCATCGCTTTTCACCTCCCGCCTTGCGACTTTTCTTGGTCCTTGCCAGTTTCGATTTTCAACACACAACCCCCCCCCCCCCCCTCCCGCGCGACCCACCGCACACCCTCTCCCTTGGCGATAAAATTTTTTTTGTTTTTTGTTGTACTTTTCCTTTTTTGGCCATCGTTTACGTCGGCAATTTTGCAGTTGATTGCAATTTTTCGGGGGCTGCGCCATTTTATTTTGATTTTTTTTTTTTTTGTTCTACCCTCCCCCAACTCACGCCACCCCCTTCGAAGGCAGTCTCTTTTCCTGGCACGCCCACCGCCCACCGCCCAACGCCCACCGCCTACGTGACATTGCGTATACGTCCAGTGCGCCTACAGCCTCCTTCGGCCAAAAGTTGTCGCAATCACACGGCAAAAATGCATACATAATTGCTTACATAACGAGTAATATTCCGAAAATCGTATAGAATATTCAGATTTATGTTCACATTTTTTAAGGCCTGACTTAAAGACAATACAATAGCGTCGTCCTACAAAAAATTCATAAATATATATAAGCTTATGTAAGCTCTTATACTTTTTAAATAAATAAGACACAACTTTCCACTTATGCAGCCAACTTTATTGCAACATAACAACCGAGCGACTTGTGACAAAAATCTGAAAATGTTTTGAGTGCATTTTTGGGCGGGCAAGGGAAAAGGGGGCGGTGGGGGTGGCCGATGGGTGGCCGATGGGTGGGCCGATGGGTGGGCCGTTGGGCGGTGGGCAAACTAACATTATTTTCAATTAGGACGCCGCGGCAAACATAGTTTATCATCAAGTTGACGCGACGCTGTCAGTGCTTATAAATAATCGACTTGGAGCGGCCATTTTGGCCGAGACCTGCACCGCCCCACCACACGCCCACCGCCCCCACTTGCCGCCCATTCGCACACACACACACACACACACACACATACACACAACATACATTTTGGATGCAATCTACAAAAAATAGACGAAGAAAATGAACGAGGCGAAAGACAAACTCAGACTAAGGCGCATAAAAATAACAGACCAGAAAAGAGTGAAGAACACAGGAAAAAAAATTGCGAATAAATGGGTAAAATAAAAGAACCAAAGTGTGTGTGTGTGTGTGTGCCACGCCCCATTCCGTACGCCCACTGCGTGTTGCTGGCGAACCAAAAGTTTTTCGCCATGTCACGTCATTTGCTGGGCTTGGCTTTGGCTTTTGGCCGCCTGCCACACCCACGCCGCCCACTGCACTGAAAAAAATGCAAAAATCCCTTTTACCTATTTCGTTAACATCTCAACATATTCTTATACTGTCACTGAACTTATCTACTTATAAAAGTGCTGGAAAATTAAGCTATCAACTCGATAACAAGGTGAATAATACGGGCTTTTGAGACATACGATACCAGACTTTTTCTATAACTTATAATACTAGCTTATTAGGCATACGATACCAGACTTTTTTATGAATAATACTAGCTTATACCAGACTTTTTCTTTACTTTTGATGAAAATTTCTTTTAAATTACTTCTTTACCTAATTATCACCAAAATATTCTTGGTATCTAAACTTTATGAATAATACTAGCTTATTAGACATACGATACCAGACTTTTTCTATAAATGCTATGAATAATAATAATAATAATAATAATAATACTAGCTTATACCAGACTTTTTCTTTACATTTGATGCAAATTTCTTTAAATTACTTCCTTATCTAATTATCACCAAAATCTTATTTTATCCAGATTTCTTAGTATCTTAACTTCTTTCAGTAACGAATTACCTTATTTTAGGTAACTTTTTTTTCCAGTGCACACTCCGATCCTGGCACTGCTCCTTTTTTCGGCACTATTACGCCCGAAAAAGGGGAAGAAGCAGAGGGAGTGAGAAAGAGAAAGAGGGGGGGGGGGGAGAGTGAGTGAGTGAGAGAGAGAGAGGAGCGGTGGAGGGACATTTGTCACGTGATGGATTGCAATGGGAGTGACATTTTTATTTCACTGATGGACGACAGCGCACGAAATGAAGCGCAGGATGAGTGGGCGGTGCAGCAGGTCGCTGGAAGGGGCGTGGCAGGGGTCGCTGCGAGATGGCCAAGTCCAGCTTAAAACGAGACGCATGCAACTGGAAGCTAGAAAGTGACGAATTTTCAAACAAGGACGTAATACCATTTGCTAAGATTCAAAGAATTCCAAATGCAAGATATTAAAACAAAATTGTACTTATACAATTTATTAAATTAAAGATTCTAATTACATCAAATTTCCTTGTAGAAGTTGTTATTAAGAGTAATAAGATTTAATATTAAATTGTGAAAATATTTACCTATCTTACTAAATACATCTGCTTACCTTGCAAAAATCACACAAAATGTGCAGAAAGAAAACACAGAGATTCGTTCAAAGAAAATCGGCTGATAAATGCCAAAGACGAGTTCATTTGAAGCAGAAAATCATACACAAATGAGGCAGTCGGTATGGTTGAAATGAAAATGGGGCCTGAAGGTGGGGCAACTGTAACAGTTGCACTGCAATTGCCATTGTGTCGCATCCATGGCAAATGATGGCAAGATACGGCGGGGAATGCAGCGGGAAAAGCGGGGAAGGCGGGGAAAGCGGGAAAAGCAATGAAAATCTGAGGCAGCTGCCAGCGGCTGTTTGCCAAAATGAGCAGCAGGACTCCCCCCATTCCACATCACTCCTTCATTCATTCCACTCTTTTTTGTTTTACTAATTTTCATTTTGCAATCGGGATGGGGCAAATGGTTAGAAAATATTTAAATTGCACCGAACAGAGGGACAAGATTAAATTGGACACAGCCGAATCGAAATGAGCTGCAATGGGTATCTTTTGTGTTCGGGCTCAATTGAAGTCATTCAGCAGGACAAGCGACGGCGGAATGGCGTTCACATGCACGAAATCAAGTATACGACCGGAGGGCCAACTTCCCTTGTAATCGGAAAACAAAGATGCCCCCTTCGCATTTCGTCGGCCTTTTTTATGTGGGGTTCAAACATATTCACGATGAAAGCTTTAAGGGAAATACATCTTTAACATAAAAACACAAGAAGCCATTCCATTTAACGAATGAGAAATGCATTTTTTAAATCACCATTGACAGATATTCGCTAAAAAATAAAATCCTGGCAAAGGTAGCGAAATCGGTTCGATTTATAAACGTATGTATCTGCATCTTTAGCAGTATCCGTATCCGTAGCTGTGACTGCATTATTTTCCGCTGCTCCGGCGAAAAGCGAAAGTGTTCCACAGAGTAAGCAGCTAAAACCGCAGACAACTGGAATATATATTTTGTTATGCCCCCCGACTCGCACAAGTTACCCATATTTATATGGGATATATATTTAAGGAAGTACATATACGTACATATATACGTGCATATATGTACGTACGTATGTATGTGTGCGGTGTCTTTGGCTGCATCAGCTTTCTACCTACATTTTATTTGATTTCATTATGTTAAAAAGTTGTTCCAGAGTGAATCATGCGGCGAAAAGGGGGGCGTGCCGGCGGGCGATGGTGGGCGGCGGTGGGCGGCGTTGGGCGGCGGTGGTTGGTGGGAGTGGCAATGGCAAGGTTGCTGGGAAAAGTCCTTGTTCTTCATTCTCCGGCGCTGGCTCTTGTTGTTGTTGCTTCGCAGGAATAGCAGACAGCGAGCAGACAAACCCAAGGACGTTGGCTTAGTGGGTGGGGGGATGTCGAAAGTGGGTGGTGGACGGCGGGTACCTAAGCGAACAAATGAGACATCCACACACACACACACACACACACACACACAGACACACACACAGACTCACACATACACACACACACACATAAAGAGAGAGAGAGTCACAGGAAGCTCTGCAGTCGACAGCATTTTATTATCCTTATTTAAGTTTGAAACTTATTGCAAAGTGGGAAACTGGAAAACTCGATCTGTCTGTCTCGTTCTCGCTCATCTGCCCCCATCTGCCCTCTCGCTCTCGCGCCCGTTCGCTGGCACTAAAAATATGGAAAACTTTTCAGACAACGCCAGACAAGCCAACAACAACAAAAGAAACAACGACAACAACAACAAAGAACAGCCACAGCGGCTGCTGCAGCTGGAAAAAGAGGAAAAGTTGGGCGGCGGAAGTGGGTGGCGGGCGAATCGTGGGAGATTTGTGGGGCGGCGAGAGAAAGGCTTAAGTGCAAGCAGGAGAATGGCCAAGGACGTTGCTCAAGTTGCGCGCGAAAACAGCTGCGACGTCGCTGCGAAACATTGTGTGAAAAGGCTTCAAAATTTGGTTAAAAAATGTCTAAGGAAATGCAGTAAAACTCTTTTATGAAACAAAATGAATCAAAAGGTTAGAAAAGAGCTGAAAAAATACAGTAAAACCCTATTATAACACAACATGTATCAAAATACAGTAAAACTCTATTATAAAACAAAATTTATCAAAAGGTTAGAAAAGGGCTAAAAAATACAGTAAGCCCCTATTATAACACAACATGTATCAACAGACTTAGATATTTTATTAGATATGAGATGTGAGATATTTTATTAACCAGGAAACTTTTACAAGCATTTGAAATAGAATAAACATACTTCAAAGTGTATTCAAATGAATGCATTTACTTAACTCTTTCTGTACGCTCATACAAATTCAACAACTACCAAATGTTATAGCATTAATAGGTTGGAAACCTACGTGTGAGTAGATTTGAAGCCTTTATCGCCTGGCAGTGGACCACTGTGCGATGCCTGGCAGTGCGCTGGCATTCAAATAAAAAAGAGTTATATACGTACTCAGACTCCAGACCGAGTGCATGCTTTATACTATGTAGCGCTGCAAATGCACATAGGTATCTATGTGTTTTGCCATTGAGATCTGAGAAGGAGGAATGCATTGTGGCCGCCGCATTTGGGGCAAATAGTTTTTGCTCCAGTTTGAACTTTAAGACAAAGTTTTCCCACCCACACACAGACACACAGCCACACAGACACACAGACGCTGGATGAACCAAGGGGTTGGCGGGGAGTATTGTGAGGGGGGTTGGGGGGAGAGGGGAATTTTCCGCAACTTTAACCGAAGGTCGTTGTGCTGGTTAAAAGTTTTCGGAGCAAGTTCAGCGAGATGTCTTACCAGGCCGCGTTATACACATACATATGTATGTACACATAGTATATATAAAGTTTTTACAAACATCTTTTGGCACATTCAAGGTTACTTAAAGCGAGTTCACTTGTCAATCGAACTGAGCACTCCGATAAGCCAGAAATAAACCATCGATAGTGAGTTTCCTGCCCGACTCATAACTTTGCGACAATTTAACAAGGCCCGCAAAGCCGCAAAAGCCAAAAACAGGCCTCAATTTCCTTGTGGTCAGTGGTGCCATGCAACAGTACACTGCAACAATACGAGTATATATATGACTCACTAAATGACTCAAGGAGCGAGCTACATATTTCTACATTTTTTGAGAAATTTTATGGATATTCTACAGATACACCTAATGTATGCGCGAATAGTATTTTAATCTATTCTGTTTTCTTATATGTATTTATTGCCTAGTATTTGCACAAAACTCATATACGCTTTTCTTTATGAATTCTTAATAGTTACATATATTTAATTTTGCTTAAACTTTCATTATCCATACATATTTTTTATGGATATTCTACAGATACACCTAAAGTATGCGCGAATAGTATTTTAATCTATTTTCTTTTCTTACATGTATTTATTGCTTAGTATTTGCAGATAACTCATATACGCTTTTCTTTATGAATTCTTAATATTTATATTTAATATTGCTTAATTTTGCATTATCCTTACATATTTTCCCTTTTATACAAGACATTTTGCGGCAGTTTAGTGCGTCTGAGCAGTTCTGCGATTCTTGAATCGCCGTCACCTCCATTTGAGGAGTTGCAAGACCCATTCAAACCGATGTCGCTGTAGCAAGCCGCACAGCAATTGCCGCTGCAGCAACAGCAGCAGCAACGCAACAGCAGCAGCAGCAGCAGCAACTGCAGCAGCAACAGCAGCAGCATCAGCAGCAGCAACTGCAGCAGATAAATATTGCTGAAGGAGCAGCAGTAGTCAAAGCAGCAGCAGTGAAAGAATCGGTCGGGAAACCTGCGAAGTAACCTGGTCAAGAAGTACAGTGATCCCTCGACATGCTATCTTTATGCTCAGCATTTGATTTTATTTATTTTATATAGACAACTTTTAACTAAATGCTACTATTATGAATCAATAAACAAATGTCTATAGAACATATAGATCACTTTTTATTACCTCATACACTTGCATATAATTAGATGCAAATGTGCGCTTTTCCTGTGCACACTGTAGATAATAGTTGGAACACTAGATGTCGCCGTTTCCCGTATCCAGTGCTCACTGTAATTACAACAGCAGCAGCAGTTGAGTGAAATGCCTTGACATTGCGTGTGGAAATTGTTGTTGTTTATATGGCTGTTGTTGTTGCAGGTAATTGGTGTGCGGTGCCCAAAGAAGAAGAACAAGAAGAAGAAGAAGAAGAAGAAGGAGAGTGTAGGAAGACGCTCCAACAGATGATGTTGTGTGCAGGAGGAAGCGAGAGGGAGCCAGGTGGGTGAGCGAGAGGGGAGGCGCAACAAACGCGTTAGCAATGCAATTTATGTGCGTTTAGACGCATATTTTGCCAATTAAATATTGCGATAAAGCATGCAGCCTATACGAAAAACACACGCACACATCAGTGCACTGCAAACAATTTAAAGGCTAAGGAATACTTTCATACTTTATCATACAAAAATACACGTACATATGTATTTAAAACAAGCATGGAAAAAATAATAGAAACACGTTGGTTGAATCATTGATTTTAAATGTTGTGCTCAGAACGAAAGTAATATTTTTTAATCTTTTTTTTTTACTTAATTTATATAATTATATTTCACAATAAGGAACAAAAATATTTTTTTCATCTTTATATTAACTAAAAATAATTAACTTCATTTTTGGTGCCTGGAAAAAATAATAGAAACAAGCTACGTTTCTGCGATTTGCATGAAGAGTGTTTAGATACTTTCAACTGCCAAGTCTTACTTTTAGTTTTGCTGTGCGGGTTGCGTTTCTCACAGTGCACTTAAGCTCATCTGTGTACTTGAGAGTTTAAAGCCAACTGATAAATGCCGCTGATAGCGTCGCTGACGTTGGCAATTTGGCTGAAATTTATTTGGAGCCCGCAGATCGCCTCGTTTGTTGTTTTCCCAGCTCGTTGTTTGTGTTGTCCCACTGCAGTTGTTGTGTGCAGTTGTTTTGGTTGTTTTTGGTTGCTGCAGTTGTTGTAGCCAATGTTGCAGTTGTTGCTGTTGTTGCTGTTGCGCAACGCACTTTGTGCGTTTGCAAATTGACATCTTTCAATTATAGCGATCTGCGGAATTGAGCAGAGTGGGTAGTTTTTTGTTTTTTTTTTTGTATTGCTTCTTTATTTTATTTTTGCTTTTTGGTCAAGCACGCACTACGATGTCCGCATTGCTGTTGCAGTTGCAGCAGTTGTTGTTGCTGCTGCTGCGGCTGCGGCGGCGGCTGCTGCTGCGTTGTCATCGTCTCCATTGTTCGAATTCTCAACTTTTTTATCTGCCTGTCAAATGGCGCAATTGGAAATCGTTGTGCGCATACACTAAGCGCAATAAGCATGCCAATGAGAGTCATTAAGCAATTAATTGCAAATTTATTAGGCTCTTCTCTTTATTTATTATACATATCAATAATTGATACCAAGAAAGTTCAATAGCTTCAACAAAAAGTATCATCTTATGCAGTACTTTAAGTAACTGGTACTTTCTATATTTTGTGTTAAATGAGGCATTATTAATATATTAAAATTATGAAATATATCTATAAATTCGGCAAGCTATTCTATATTGTATTCTACGTTGAAGAGTCTCAATCAATCTATTTGTTTTTACTATTAATAATTTATTTGTACACTTTTCAAAGTTTCGGGCAGGCGATCGCCGGCAACATGTTGCTGCAACATTTTGGGGTTCGCTCAAAAAGTGGAAAACCTAGGCCAAAATAAGAAAATAAATCTTTTCATTGGCTATGACAAGAAATGTTGCGATATTCAATTCTTTGACACAACTTTGCAGTCAGAGTGGAAGTCGCCGTTGAAGTTGAAGTCGCGGCTAAAGACGTTGAAATGTTGCACATTTTGATGTTTGATGTTTGATATGCGCATTTGGGCAACAACACGTCAGGCTAACCAAATACATGAGGCACACACACGGCTTTTCCTAACGGCCAATTGTGGTTTTCCACCGCAGGTTCAAAGGAAAACGTCAAGTTCATAAATGGCCACAACAATTTCACGGCATATGCAAACTAGCAGCGACTTTGACAACTCTCAAAGTGGAAATTCGACTCAAAAAAATAAAGATTGCCAATTACGTAATTAACTGAGTGAATGAACTGAATGTTAATATATACTTGGCCTTTAATGGGTATTTTATGCGCCATAAAATAAATATATACATTTATTCAATCTAATAGTAAAATTCTAATTTCCACAAGTTCCACCAAAGCGTGAAAGTTTACTATTTCAATCACTGAATCAATCAAGATTTGGTATTTTACTATTAATTAGTAAATAGATTAGCAGGCTTTTAAAATATTGTAGTAACAAAGCACTCAAAAAATCTTTTTCTAGAAATATTCAAAGCTATATTTCCAGGGAATTCCGATTCGATTCACAATCCCAAGATCTTTTTTCCACCTGTCTCTCAAAGTTCCTCTTGCCCATTCCGCCTTGTATCATTCGGTTATTAAGAATTTTTCATAATTAGAATGTAATCGCAGTCAGTTAAAAGACTCCGGCTCTCCAACTCCAAATCCAATTAAATGCATGAAAACGAGCAAAAACCGAAAAGGGGAAAAATATGAAAATTAGCCGGGCCAACAATGACGATTTGCGTATAATCCGCGGCGGCGGCGAAAAAGAAAATATTATGCAAAACTTGGGCTTCGCCAAGAGCAACTTCTATTTATCATAATTGAGCTGGTGGCAATTAAAATGGTAGGGGTTACATGGACTTGCGAGGGGTCTGCGGATCCGCAGATCCGACGACCCATCCACTTGCACTTAATCCAAATCGAAAGCGTTCCATACGGCCATATTGAAACTAATTTTAATGGATTCGGTGCCGCGATGTTCTCTTCCATTCTTTTTTTGTTGTTGTTCTTTTTTTTTTTTTTTTTTTTGGGTTTTTTGCGAGCCAGAGTAAATAATTCAATTTAATTTCCATTCCCTCGTGAAATTAAATTAAAAATGCATTTTGGGCGATCCGGGCGAGCAAATGAATTAAGCCATCATTCGGCCGTCGTTTTCAGTCGTCACGCAGAAGTTGCAGCAACAGCAGAAGCGGCAGCAGAAATGACCAAAAACGTGTTGAAAGCCATGTGTGGCACGTAAAGAAGAAGAGCTCCCTTAGCCCCCTGAACACACACACACACACACACACACACACACATATATTGGCGTGTCAGTTTCACGTGCAGTGGCAAAAGGTAATTCATCTTGTTCTCATAGCCATATCCCATATCCCATATCCCATAACCCCTTAACTCTACCCCTTTCCATTTGGGGATGTTCAATTTGGCTCATTCAGCTTGCAACTGGTTAATTAAATGGCCGGGCGAGGCATTTTAATGCCTCGCATATTCCCCACAATTATACGCAAAAGGGTACAAATAACGAACATCACTTTAGCAAATGTTATGCTTAATATAAAAAATCCTTTTTTTTATATTAAGCATTTCGATGTCTTGCTTAAAATAACTCGACAGTAGATGGTATTTAATTGCATTTATTTTCGTGCGATAGACAACACTGGAATGCACTTATGGTACGTACCACCACATATATTCCCTAGCAGTGGCTACTATAATTATTTTTTTGTGCAAAAATCAAGCTTGCAAACGCAGCCGGTAGGATTCGAACCTACGCTCCCAGAGGGAATCTGATTTCTAGTCAGACGCCTTAACCACTCGGCCACGACTGCTTTGATATAACTCTTACGATTTTTTTATATTATATTAATACAATGTTGATGGTATAGAATGTATTAATAAAAGAAAAAATCGTTCGATATCTTATGCAAAACCTCAGCTGATAATATAAATCGGAATTTCATTGCCGATAACAAAGTGAATATACCTTAAAAGCAGCTTTAAATAAATACCTATAACTGGGCTAATATGCCTGATAAGAACTTGAATTAAAAACCCACGCATTGTGCACTTTAGCCCCAATTTAATTTGCCTAACTTAACGTCCCTAATTCATAAGTAAGCCACGAGTAGGCCCTAATCCATAGGTAAGTCATGTAAATATCTTTACACAGCGCAAACCGATTAGAGTCCTAAACAATCGAACTCCATTGATCATCGCACCGTTCTCCAGATTTAATGATTAATCCCGATGGGAAGCCTTCAGCCCCCACTCTGCGATTTCCATCTCCTCCATTTCGATGCCGATGTCGATGCCGATGTCGATGCCGATGGCGATGGCGATGCCGATGCCGATCCCATTTGCGATACCCATTCAAGAGCGCAGCGTAATCAATTACATGACCACGCACATTGGCTTTGATCATTGCTGGTGGGGGAGGGGAGCAAGGGAGCATGGGAGCGGGGCATGCCCCTTAACACTTTAAAACCACCGACTTTGCTGGTGACAATGCGTTCTCCGTTCCCCCACTGTGCCTGCCCCCCCGCTTAACCCTTGTGGGCCATGATCAATGCAATCTCGATATCGAAACACTTTTTAATGTGCACCTTTTGTTCTGTGGCAATTGCAGCTCGAATTGCCGAAAGGGGCACTATACTAAGCCATACTATACCATATGCTGTGCTATGCTATGCTATGCTGCGCTATGCTATACTATACTACAACCGATCCGTACGATCCATGCGATCCGTGCGATGCGACCGACTACTGGCTGCCGAAATGTCAAATGCCAGGCCATATTTCTTAAACGCCAAATACTTTTTGACATAATAGTCCAATTACCTTATCGCGCGATCTGAGATGCGGTCGCCGTTGCAGTTGCTCGTTGTTCATGTTGTTGTTGTTGCTGCTGCTGCTGCACCAATGTTGCTGCTGTTGCTGTTGCTGCAGTTGTTGCTGCGACACCGCCACCATTGATGCTGCCTGGCTGCAGTCCAAAGTTGAGGCAGGAACTGAAGCAGCGGCCACTGCGCGATTATTTATGGCGATCAGCGTTCGTGGGCCCAGTAGCAGAAATTCCATTTAAATTGCGTACCAACAAAAACAGCAACACCACCACCAACGGCAGCAACAACAACAGCAACAACAACGGCAACAACAACAGCAACAACAACACCAATTGTTTTTATGGTAGCAGCGTTGGCGGCGGTTTCCTCTGAAGCGGCAGCAAACACAGCCAACAAACCAAAAAAAAATAAAAAAAACAGAAAAAGAAAAAACACAAACTCAAACTCAGTAAACAAAAAAAAAAAACATCGATCCCAAGGCACTGAGTTTACATCTTAAGGAAGTACCGATCTTTTGGGGGCTTTCAAGCCAAATTCCAAATTGAAATGCTGTGAATATTTAAAATTGAAATATTAAAAAGTAGTGGCAACACTCTTTTAAAAATACATAAATAAATCATGTAAAACATGATGATTACAGTTCCAAATTAGTCTATTTATAAACTTTAATAGTTTTATTATGTGTTACCAATTTAAAACACGTTTAGTTTCTTTGGTTTTCAATACGAAAGTAGCTTGTAGTGTTTTTGAAAAATTGTTATCAATGTTCTTTACTTTATGGCTGTTGTGGATCATATGCTACTTAAGTAATATATAGAAAAAATTAAATAAAATGTAAGCCAATAAATAATTCCTGAATTCCTTGAAATCCTTGAAATTTACTTTTTGGCCCTAATTTAAAGACCGCAACATTGCTGGAAAATGGGCGGAAGGAACACCTCGAGCAGATCCCATGCTCAACATCTGTTCCAGGCAGGACAATCGATTTGGCGCAAAGTGTTGGACACACACACACACACACACACACATGCCAGGGGATAGATACTTAGATACTCGGCCACTCAGATGCTGGGATACCGAGATACTTGAGCGCCTTCATTCGGTCAGTTGTAAATGAGTCTCGAGGGTCGATGTCTGGGCCAAGTTCTCTGCCCGCGCCCGTAATATGTCTTGTTGCTTGTTTGACAGTTGTTGCTGCTGCTGCTGCTGCTGCTGCCGCTGGTGTTGCAGTTGCAAGTTGCTGCTGCTGCTGCTGCTGCTGCTGCTGGCAGGAACAATCGTAGTTATATTTTTAAACGCAACTACGCGCTGCTCACCGCGATATTGATCTTATTTCAATATGCCAGCCCATCGCCCCGCGCATCGCTTTTAATTTGCTGCTGAACATTGCGCGATGCAAGTTGCAAGTTGCAAGTTGCAAGTCGCCAGTTGCCAGTTGCCAGTTGCAATTTCCTTGTGGCAGTTGACGTGCCCACTAGTTTGGGGTATCGCACCTTGGAACACAGTGCCTCGTGTACCCCGAACGGCGGCATTTGGTCCATTGATCTTTGGCTTCTGCCTTTTATTTTTACTTATTTTTTGATTGTCAACCCGATCGGTGGGGGGATCACTTTGATTTAGTAAAGTGTAATTACAGCTGAGCTGCCACGGCGCAGGAAACCCCATTTCGATGGGTGGAGTTGCCACTTGGCAGGCTCGATGCCTCGAAAGGGTTTCTCCGCCCAGAGCTGCATTTTCACTTCAGTTGCATTGGTCTGCGTTAAAGGAACTCTTGATTAATTGCTCTATACACATTTTATTGGACTTTACCCACAGCTATGTAGATGTGTGGATTACTTATAACATGTTACTTTTTATATGTTAGATAGCAATGGACATACTCATAGTTCCTAACTTTTACTAAGGGTATGCATTTAATTGCGTTGACTGTTAAAAAATATTTATTAACTAAGTCTAATTGCATACTAAATGCATTGGCATTATAGTTTTGCTAGGAAGCGTTATCCTACTAATATTTGTATTATATAGAGTTCCTAAGCAGTATTTCAATGCAATTTGAGGAGCCGGAAAACTCTGTGCATTTCGAAAAGAAAATCCAAGCAGTTGCATTTGGAATCCCAAAGGCCTCACCTTTGACTCCGACAAACTAGTTACACCAATAACCATAACAATAACAAATTAGCATCGCATGCTCCTCGGCGATTAATTTGGCCATATGCAGCGGCTTTTGGGCTCGACGTTTTTTACGAGCATTGTTTGTAGCTCATTAAGAAAATTTTGCGCGCTTCAACGACGACAAACGCCATGCCGACAAAGGAAAAAAATAAGCACAAAAAAAAAGAAAAAAGAAAAGCTAGAAAAAATACAAAAGGGGTAGGCATAATAATTTGAGTCCAAAATCGCACAGTTTATGCAAATCGCGAAAAGTACGAATCGGAAAAAGGCATTTTGGCATGCGAGTGTAATTTTCAATTGGCAACAAGTGGCTGGCGTCTTTTATTTTTTCTTCCTTTTTTTTTTTATATACATATGTATGTATGTATGTATATAGCCAAGCATGACGTCATCGGTGTGCAATTGGAGCAGCAGTTTTCAATTTTCGCCAATTTTTGTTTTGCCACTTCTTGTTTCGTTTTTCCCACTCAGCTGACACGTTGCACATTTCGCTGGAAAATTGGTCTTCGACTCCAGCTCTCGACTCGGATTCTGTTCGGCTTTTGTGAGTTCTCAGCAATCTTTTGTGTAATTGGAAGCGGAATCTTGGCCGTGCACAAAACGCTTTGAACTCGCCCATTTGGCAGTTGGCGTGGGAAATGCGAACGCCTCGAATGGGGCACAGTGGTCAAAAGTGGCAAAATAGTAAATAAAAAGAGGCGAAATTAAAAGAAAATTGTTAAAACAAGTTGTGCTAATTGTATTATTACAGTGCACATTAATTTGGAATTTTTCTGCAGTTGTATAGAGCACATGTTTTATGACCATATGGTTATAAAAATTAAATAAAAATACTTGCGCAACTTACAGACCTCAAACATTTATAGTAAGTAGTTTGGAGAATTACTCCAAGTTTATTAGGCCCAGCAATTGGGAACCACTGTTCTCAATGTGCTAAGCATGTTGAATGAAATGAAATAAGTTTTAGCCGAATCGCCGCTTTGGGCTCTCTGCTCGACCACTTCTTGAACCCCTTCCCCCATTTTTCCCGACTGTTAAACACCCGCAATGCAACTGGCATTCTGATTCTGGACCGAAAAAAAAAAACTAAGCCAAGTTGAGTTGAGCATGTGGCAGCTGCGCATTTGCATCAAATGCCCCGCCCCCCTTTTGGTCAGCGCCCCCCCTTCCGCCGGCCTAATCTCCCCCAGGATTAAGGCCAGCAGCCGGCCCAGCTGCGTTTTATTTTTGTACATTCTGGCATACCCTGCCACAGGGTATGTGGATATCTCATTGGCTGGCACCCATAAATCTGATTCGGAGCATCTAGCGTTATGTTGTAAGCTCTTTTACAATCTCTTCAGTTTTTCAATCCATTTTTTACCAAGTTAGCAAGTTGTAGCAATTAATATATATATATATTAAATACAGATCTACATTGATAGACCGCATATTTTATATTAATTATATAAATGTAATATGTTTCTGATATCTTAAAGATCATAATAATATATTACCGAAATATTTTAAGCACAGCACTTCTTTTTTTATATTATTTATGCTAAGAATAATTATTCTATAACAATACAAGCTATATTTCCTTATCATAGTCATATACATGAAATGATGATATCATATCATATCAGATCATATCATGATATGATAACTTGAATTACTGAAACGAAAATACACAATTTGTAGTGTAGTTCGTAGTGTGATTTCCTTGCCACTCGGATGGTGCCCCATGGAACGTGAGCCTGTGCCACACACTCCATAATTTGCCTGCTGTTTGGCGTTTGTTGTTGTTGTTATCGCATTTGATGTTGCAGTTGGTGTGGCACTCAGTGCTGCTGTTGTTGTTGTTGTTGCGGTTGTTGTTGTTGTTGTTGCAGTTGTTGTTGTTGTTGTTGTTGCAGTTGGTGGCGGTGTCTTAGTGTCTGGTTGTTGTGACTCGAGTTCGCATTTCATTCGCGCTTATCTCGCACTCGGCTCGTTTTCATGTCTTTATTTATAATTTTATTGATAAAATTGACATTAATCGCGCGTTTAAGATGATTTTTATCGCCTCGCGTGCAAATTGCTTACAATTTTTTACAGCAACCAAGTAACTGCACACATATCCTGTAACTCCTTCTGCAGTTTTAACTGTTTTATGGCCATCGGTGTTGAGGTGCGAGCTATTATGCGATATGACAAGCGGTCAGTAAAAAGTAAAGGGTAAAGGTAAGCTGTCAAATGATAATGAGCTGCAATGCGGTTTAAAAAGGGCACTAAAAAAGGGGAACTAATCGACCTCAAGACAGGGAAACTTTAAAGTAGAAAATAATATATTTATTGTATATTCCAGCAATCTACAGCACAACCTACTTCTGTGTTATTTAAAATGGTTCCGCTAAATACGAGTATTTTATGAGAATTATTATAGAATAAAATAATTATTATTATATTATATATCTTAACTGTTGAAGAAAATAAACTTCAAGCTGCACTTTTATGGTTAGTTGTAGCCGCATATAGCAGTTAAACAGAAAGACTGCTGGTCAGTATTTATGCTCAGAAGAAAAAAAAGAAAAAAAAAGGAATTTCGATTGGAAAATATTCTTCCTGTTATTTCTTGTTACCATTTCCGCCTTCACGCAGCGAATATGAAAATAACTCAGCCATAAATATGAGCCCAGCTAAAAAAGAAACGCACACACACAAAAAAACAGAATGGGGCAGAATTTATGATTTTATTTGGTTTCCTCTCGGCAAATTTCAATAAAAGAAATAGCTCAGTGGAAAATCAATGCGAGAAATAAATTCCCCACAGCCGCTATCCGTTTTTCGCTGCATGATATATGAATTGCGTTTGTTGCCTCCTTCGCTTCACTTTGGGGCACAGCATTTTCCCACATTAATTTTCCTAATTTCGAAAAGCCAACCCACACATAGAGAAGGGGGGGGGGGGGGGGGGGGTTCTGGAAAATCCGAAAGGCAGGGGAAAAGCGGGAAAAGCTATGATGCTGACTGCATCCCCGCAGGACAGCGCAAAACTATTTATCAATGCTGAAACATTTCAAATACATTCTGCGTTTTTAGAGCAGTGGCCAGGGGCGTGGCAGCGGGGGCAAGATTATGATGTAGATCCCATTGCACTCCCTATGCAGTTCTACTAACCCCCCTCCCAACCCGAGTTCCCCCGTCAAATGAAGCGGCAAAAAAGTAGCTGGAAAATGAAATATGCCAGTGACGTCTCCGGCTCCCCTTGCCATCAGCCCGCCGTCCCTGGCCGAAATTACCCCCCATCTTAACCCACTAAAGCCGGCTGCTAAGACAACTGGCGGCGCATTAAATGATGCTCCAGCGACATCTTACGCAATGGCCGAATAACCGATAGTTTCGCAGGATAATGCCGATAGGGATGGCACCGCTGTCATAGAAAAAAGTTTTCGTACCAGCAGATTCAAAGATGTATCATTATTAAATACAGTTTATACAAATACTTTAAATGATCTATTACTCTAACTTTTTTTTAATTAGATATCCGTGCACCTGTGTTTTTATTAGTTTTCTAGATTATAATAAAAAATAATATTTAGATAATTAAATATGAAAATTAAATCATAATGCTGGATTTAGTTAAATAAAAAAGATTGCTGTAAGAATTGAATATTAAGATACAACAAAATTGTACAGCACTTAATCAGAATGCTGGATTTAGTTAAATAAGAATAATATTATCCTCCGATACATATCGCACTTTGTGTGTCACGCCTGCACTTTTCGCATTTTCCGCTTTCCCCGCCATCTGTGCAAGGGGTGTTTTTGTCCAAGTTCTGCCCACACAACACATAGAAAATTGCATTTCGCCTGCTGCAAAATATTTCACTTTAGAGGACAAACAGGTCACAGGCTGACTTTTGCACACACGCACATGCCAACCCTGGCTGTCGAAATGCGAGGCGGCAGGGTTGCCATCTTCCACCATTTCGTATGCAGCTGGCGTACGGGAAAAGCGGAGGGAAAACTTTTTGGCGCGTCTCGGCCAACAAACGCATGCATTTATCCGCCTCCCCCCCCCCCCCACCTTTCCCACCCCTCCAACCAGCAATGAAAATAGGGCGCGGGGGGGAGGGGGAACACTCCCCGAAGCACGTAAATAAATCTTAAAATTGTAAAACCCGCAAAGGCGAAGAGGGATCCCAAAGGGGGCGTGGCAGTGCGAGGGGAAAAGGGGGCTGTAGACTCCCTTTTGGATCTGTCGCCATTTTGCGATGTGTTTTGCCGCCATTGCCGCAGCAAATTACGCAAGGCGCCTCCCCCACTGCCAACCCCCCGCCGCCGCACGCCCCCTTGCCGCCGCTTTTCCAACCGGTTCAACTAACGTTTGTCCTTGGCATGTCCTTTGGCGCGCTTTTGTGCATTTAAACCGACAACATCGTTCTCAGGCGGGGGTTTTCCAGGGGGTGTGGGTGCGATGGGGGGTGGAAAAGCTGAGACGACGGCAAAATGCAGTCATTACTGAAAATTGGTTTTGGGGCTAACGCACTTGCACATTTCATGGCTATGATGAGCATCAAACCCCTCAGAAGACGCGGCGGGGAAAAGCGGAGAAAAGCGGAGACGGGGCGTCGGAAAAGCTGGAAAAATGCGTCGTTTCAAAAGTTTACTTCTCGCATATTTTTCTTCAAATTGCATGCGATTTTTACTTGTTTGCCCGCCGTCATTTTATTTTATTTATTTTTATTTTTTTCTGCCTGGGGCGCCTTGAGCCAAGATTTTTTTTAGGGGGGATATTAAACGTGTGGATGGGGTGCATATCTACAGTGAATATATATTATAATATCATATGCAATTATATGCAACTATAGGCAAACGCTGCATTTCATTGAATTTAATTTAGAAACTGGCAAAGTAATGCTCACATTTAATCTTAGTTCTAGCATTTACTCGTATCTAGAACTATAAAATAATATTAAATCGTATCTATAACTAGAAAATATTTGTAAATAGATGACTTTTTGGTATTTGTAACAGAGCAGAACGTTTATACATACAAACAAATAGCTTGTAGACCTAAGCAATTTATTTAATATTTAATATTTTAATATATTAAGATTTAATATTTACTTTAAATGCAGCTTTTTATACTAAATTGTAGGACCTGTTTTTTTTACATTCACGGAATATTTAATTTTGCAAAAAGTGCACTAAGGCAGTGGCTACTGTACCGTTTTTGGGTATGCATTACCTTGGTGCTTGTTGCAGTTTCGAGCTCCATTTTCCACAACCAACGACACACGCATCGCATATTTTCAGCGATTTGTTAGCCCAGCCCCCAGCCCCCAGACCACCAACCACCCACCACCCATCACCCACCACCCACTGCCCACCTTGTCAGGGTAATCGCATGTGGTTTGTCACCCCCTGCCACCCACTGTGCCACCCACCTTGCCACCCACCTTGCCACCCCCTCGCGTGGCTCGTGAAGGTAATTTGCTAAGACCAAAAAAGAAGGAAAACCAAAAAAATAAAGGCAAGCGCCAGCCAAAATAGAAAAGGGAGCACAAGATGCTGGTGGAAATGGATGGTGAGCAGAGGCGCAGGGGGCGCAAGGGGGGCAGGCGGGGCAAGGGGAGACTAATGTGGGGATTACAAGGATTTACCTGTGCAATTGCATTTTCGCGGTGGGCACCCTGTGCGCCACAAATGCCCAGCCATAAATACAAATTAATTGTTATTAATGGTGGTTAAGGAAGTGCAGGAAAGTAAAACGAGTGCAGGGCCTTCAAGGAATATTGTAAAAAATGAAATTGAGCAGCAAGCGCAACCTGGTACTAATTTTAAAAAATATTCCTCATGATTATTATCTATCAATGATTATTTTCTATTATAAGTCTAGCGGTTGGACGGCATTTGTGTTGAGTGCAGATTTAAATTACTTAAGTCAATATTTATGTACCGTAAAAAAGTTATGGTTTATTTTTTTTTTGCACACTTTATAAACGCTCTGGGCAATAGAAGCTAACCGCATCCGCGTCCAATGATATCGACAGCTATGACCAAATAGCAATTCCTATCCCATAATTAAATCAGTTTCAGCTTGGCCGCATCAAGTCATTATGAGCCACTGCACTTACTGACAGCCACGCCGAGGATTTTCCTTTGCTTTCCCAATTTTTCCTGATCGCTTTCAGGTCTTCTGCCTCTTGGTTCCTGGTAGCTGGCTAAATTTCACACTTAAGGGGCCAAAGGGTACGGCGAAAAGGAAAGAAACGCTGACCATGCCAGCTATTAAAATGCGATTTGATGGGGAGCTATGGCCACTTCAACTCTCAGTCACTTATACTCTGCCAGAAGGTCAAGCAGCTACCATTAGGATTTTGGTCAGTGATACATATATGTATAGATACATTTTTGGGTTTTCCTTTCACAGTTGTTTAACATTTAAAATCAACCAGCAATATGAAATTAGTATTTTCATTTAGTTTGTACAAGCCTCAATTTTTCTATAAAGAAAAAGTGCATTCTTTGCCTATAACATTGAAAATAACGATCCATATATGAAATATATACATATATATACCCCTATAAGCTCGTAATCGAATTCCAAATCAAAAAAATTTTTTGCAAAAAAATGCAAAAATTAAACCAAAAAATAATTTTTGTATATCCACAAAAAAGTGATTGGAATAGTTAGTATTAGTTATTAGCTGTGCAAAACAGTTATTCTGACCACTTTTAACCAACTTAAGATTAAAAAGGCTTTCGCTAAAGTTTTGCCAAAAGTAGTTTTCCTAATATATCTTTTTTTAATTTTCTGTTATTTTTTCAAATCATCGAAAATAGTGCTTCCAATGTGAAATGATAACCTCGTAAACAGTAATCTACAAAAAATATAAATTGTATATACAATAGAATGTATTATTGGAGTTGATAGTAAATATAATATTTTGGATTTAAATTAAAATTAAAATTAAGATTCAATTGTTTATTTTGGAGAGCTTTTCGTGAGTAATTAATTTGTAGAGTATTCAATGCGTCCAACTTCGTATTTAAGTTTGTTTTCCCAAGCTGTTTTTGGTTAATTTCCAACCTACCAGATTGATTTCGCGCGTAAATTTATGCGCACTTTATAGCCTTTTTGGTAGAACGTTGCCTTAAAACTGAAAATCGAAGGAAAACCTGACCGGACCTAAGGGACAGACCGGGCGGAAAGCTGGCAGTGCATTTTCCCAGCTCCAAAGATTTCCCCGGCACGTCGGCGGCCGGCTAAAAAGATAAGCCTCCTGGACTTGGACTTGGACTTGCAACGTGGGGCAGGCAACTTGCAACTTGCAACTTGCAACTTGCGACTTGCGGCTGGTGCCTTTGGGCATCGCATTTTATTTGGAGCACTTGGCATGCCCGATGAAAGGCGGCAGGGGCGCGGGAGGGGGCGTGGCATGGGGCACGACTGGCCAATGCGAAAGGTCAATTGATGGTGCCGGCCGATAGGCAGTCGCTGTAGTTGTTAACTTAAAACGTGTAAACTGCAAGCAGCAACCGCAGTGCACTTGAAGAAATACTTTAAAAATATTTCATTTTAGTTACTAGACACAAAAACACTTGGATTCACACAAAATATCTATCACAAAATATATATCAATCTAGCAAGTGTACAGAATCGCCACAAAAGTTCTAACTTTTTCCAAGGAATATAATTTGTTTATAACTATGTAAGTATTATTGTTGTCTTGCCTGAAAGAAATTCATATGGAATATAAGTTAATGCACAATTTGCAAATCCATAAGCAGTTCTTATAAGAGTGTCGAAAGTTTCGCATGGCATTTTCTCATCGAGTTCAATTAAGATCATCTGCGACTTGCAGCTAGTTGAAGGTAATTAACTTTTTCTTATGGTTCTTATGGTTGGTTGGCGCATTTAAAAAATACTTTCAAAAGTGCGACGACACCACGTACTTTACATTTGTGGCACACAAGTGAAAAACAGCTCTGCAGCATTGAGGTTGAAAATGTGTATAAACTATGAAACAACTGTGTGTTCCAATCTAATTATTTGCTGCCAACGAACTGGCTATCTTAATGTAAGTTAGGCATTTTCAAGGAATTCCCATTTTTTCGAAAGACGTACATGAAGTACGTTGTTTTATTTGGATAGTATGCAGCCATGAAAGCACTCACATCTCGTGTATTCATCCACATCTGCTTGCCTCCATTTGCAGCATATTTTCGCACCTGCAGTAGGCGAATGCCACCTGCAAGCGCCGTCACCCGCCACCCACCACCCACCACCCACCACTCCGCCCACTTTGAGAGGGGCAAGTGCCAGTCCTTCATCGGGACAACATGGATAACGTGGATAAAATAAATATTAAACGGCCTTTCCGTGCACCTCGTTCTCGTTTTCTTCTATTCGCCGCGTATGTGTACGAGTATGTGTACGAGTATGTGTATGTGTATGTGTATGTGTATGGATATTTGCACATGCATACAATACATACATACATACATACACAGCCCCGTATATCCTGCACATCCTGTGTACCCAAATTGCAACCACAACAACAACAAACAAACAAACAAACAAACAAGGACCTCGAATGATGGCAAAGGGGCGGGCAGGAGGTGGTTGCATGATGAGGGGGGAAGGAGGGGAAGGAGGGGAAGGGGGGGGGTGGGCGCCTTAAAAGTCAAAAGTAAAAACAAGTCAATTTACGTCAAGCACTTTTGCTATAAAGGATATTAGAGCAGAAATACAACAACGACATGCCAACATTTCCGACATGTAGGCGTCGACTGCCGGCGCCGTTAGAAGCACGTGGTGCGACTGTGGGCGTTGGGTGGTGGGTGGTGCTTCAGTGGGTGGTGCTTCAGTGGGTGCGGGGCGCTTTTCCTACGTTGATTCGGAATGCAACTGCCATTTGCGAGGCGACCATTTTGGGCGCGGGGCTATGGGAATGCGAATGGGAATGGGAATGGGAATGGGAATGAGCATTGCATGCATGTCATTTGTACCCCGACATCGGCAGGGGGGTGGTAAGGGTGGGCTGCTGGTCGACATATACATATATCGGGGGTGGTTGGGTGGTGGGGCACTACGCTGGGCGGCTGAGGGTCGCAGGGAGTTTTTGTGCGCCGTGCATCTTGCAACTTGTCGGGGCTGCAGTGGCAGAAGCAAAATGGCGCCGACTGCACTGCGCACAAAACTCTCCGTCGCTTTCAGGCCTACACTTATGCACAACTAAGAGATATATATATTATTTAAATATTATAAGCCCGAAAAGTAAAGAAGTATGCTGAATTTCTGTATTTAGAGCCAGCTGAAGGGACTTTAAAATATTTTATTGCATACTTCCAGGCGTCTTTATACGAGTTTTCAAAACTTAACATCTGAGGCAGTACGGATTGGATTGCGAACAGGTCAAGATATTATTTTTCTTGCAATTTCCATGCATTGTTTCCAAAACTAGATATTCACAACCGGGCCTATAGAAGCCCACCAATAAGCTGTTCCTAACAATAACTAGCATTTTTCTCAGTGTCGAGCGCTACATGTTCGTAGGCGTAGAATAGTTTTTAAACAGTTTCGGGCGGAAATTGCGTTGCCATTAGGCGAACGGCTAAAGGCGAAGGGCCAAAAGCGATGGCCACCCCGCCACGCGACCTACCCCAAAAAGGGGGAGGGGGGGTGGGGGTAAAAGGTACAAGAAAACACTGAAACGTACATAAAAATCGTGGCGAAAAGAAAATGGAAAATAAGGTAAAGTAAGAGCACGAAAATGAGAAATAACGGCGAAGGAGCCACCTCATTTTCCCGACATTCCCTGACCTACCGCAACGCATTTTGGCCTGGCTAAGGGTAGTTCATCCCTTATTTTAGCCCGTGTGTGCGTGTGAGTATAAGTGTGTGTGCGTGTGTGTGTGTGTGTGTGCGTGTGTGTGTGTCTTTGGCCCTCTCGCCCATCTCATATTTATGCTTTGGTTTCAGCCAAAACAATTTAATACATTACATTTTACTGGCATTTCCTTTTACTTTTCCCCAAAAGCTGCACGCACCCCAAGACGTTGAAAAGGGGGAGTCTTGGAAAAATGCATGAAAAAACAACCCAAGAAATGGGTGGTAAAAACGGGCGGCAAGTGGGTGACTGCCGCATCCGGACTGTGGCGCAGTTTTCGCCATAAATAATACCATAATGCCCTCGTTTCGTCTTTATTTCCCTGCACCACGCAAAAAAAAAAAAACGAAAAAAGCAAAAAAAAAAAAAAACCCCAAGGCGAAGAGGTCGAAATGGATCGCAGTGCCGTCGACGGGTTAAGATGGACGAGGGCGGATGGTTAAGAGCCATCCCGATTATGGGACAGATCATTGGAGGTGAGCACATGAATCGCTTTATGCGAAAGGGCATAACATGAATTAAACACGACCAGCTCAAGGTCAAATCGACAAAGGAGCTTGCGGCAAATGGCTAAGAAAATGCCACACACAAAGGTGCAATTGCAGTTTCACCAGGTTTCAAGCACAGGAAAATCAGGGATTCAAAGGGATATCCCCATGAATAGAGTGTTTTCTTGTGTGATTCTGATAAGGCAGCGGCACATGCACGGGAAATGTGAGAAATATGAAAATGCATAAGTGCGCCCCATTGCTATTGTGATTCGTAAAAAGAATGTGATATTTCTAATGCCTTTTACTACATTATTTGCTGGTAAGCTTTGTAGGTTTTAAAGCCCCTATCGCAAATATGCGTATAAATTGGAGAAAAGAAATGCTTAGTTATTTCTGCCATATGCCAGTTTCCTAGGATATTCGCAACAACTATCGCCGCTGAAAACTATTAATTACTTTAAACAAATGGAATTCATTTGGCAGGCAAACAAATAAATTTCCCTTGTTTGCACACAAGCACGCAACACTGGAAGCTATTGGGGGAAAGGTCAGAATCGGCAATCAATGATGGGAAAAGCGCATGGTTTGGCTGAATTTTGGGTGGGCTAGTCCGGTGGGTGGTTGGGTGGCTGGGTGGTTGGGTGGTGCCGGCGGAGTCGACTGACTCTTCAAAATGAATGCCGTGTGCAGATGTCCTGCCAATCAATGGCTACGCTTCAATAAACACATACATCGCATCGAAAGGGGAGGGGGGTGTTGTATCGCAGGGGATTGGCCTGCACACACACACACACACACACACACACACACACACATATGCAAAATGGGGGGCTGGGGCAAAAAATTTGCAGCACGAACAAATCGTAAAAATTATTGAAAAAAAAATGAACACAAAAAACTAGACATGGTAAAAGCACCACCAGAAGAAACTATCCAAAAAAAGAAGGAGTGAGATGGATGGCATGTTTCATGGAGAAAGAGAGGCGACGATTCCAAGGAAAGAGAGAAAAACAAATTAAAAACTGCTGAAAGAGGCAGCCAGGCACCGAAAAAAAAGAAAAGCAATGAAAACCTAAAACTGGAGAGAGCTCGGAACTTGGCTCCTTCATTTATTGATGTGTATCCCTATGATTGCCTTTGCAGGAACTATAAGCCCCACCCCCGAGGAAAATCGGTAGGGGGGAGCTACCATTTTCCTCATATGCTTTTGCACTGATTGCTTCATTTTTTATACGGCATCCTCTACAAGCACTCAACATTTTGTTTCGCTTATATTTACTCACACACAGTCTAAAAGCAAAAGAGTTAGGAAAAGGAAGACGTACTAGAAGCCATTTCTCCATAGATTTCACCTATCTCCCTGTTTTTCTGATGAATATTTTTGCAATTTTTAATTAGAAACGTTTACACATGAGTTGGTTCCTTAATGTATGCAAAACCAAACGATGTTCAGCGAAAAAAATCCCTGGCAAAATATGGTCAGTGCTCTATTGCAAATTGAATTTAGGGAAAACGGGAAAAATGTTCCAACTTGTTTCTATTTTGAATTGCATGCATACTATATGCATTCCACAAAAACCTATCAACTTATTCAAAGGAAGACTGAATAACCTAATGCTAGTTCTACTAATTAGGTATCATCATATAAAAAATTGGCTGCCTGAGGGTTTTATTTTTGCCTGTCTGGAAACTGCGCCGTTTAAACTTGCTAAAATTTGATAAAAGTCCTTAAAAGTGTACCCATGAATCGAATTTCATATCTCGGTTTTGTGCAAGTCTGCAGTTTTATTTCACTTTAACTAACAAAAAACCCAAGCTGGGAGATGGAGATATGCTATCATAACAAATCGCAGATATATATAGAGAACTGTGTATATATACACACAACTGTTTGTGGGTGTGTGTGTGTGTGTGTAGACAAAAGGCAGCCAACTAAACTGACGCACCAAAAAGTCATTTGAAAGTCGCACAAACTTCGGGGGAAAAAGCTTTCCTTCTGTGGGTGGCAGTGCAGGGGGTGGGGTGGAAAATGAAGAAAATGCATTGCAAGAAAACGCACTTGTCAAAGTGTAAATGGGCTAAAAGCAAAGAGGGCTTAGTGAATTGTCGCTCTTACATATTCTTGTCAGCTACATGGTAATTCTAGAAATACATCCACACATTGGCCTACAGAACTAGTAAATATAACTATTTCAGAAAATCTTATATTTTTTAAACAATTTCAGGAGCTTGCCAAAGTTATAGAATATATTTTTAAAGTTGAATTCAGTTCATTTTCCTATAACATAACCGATTTTATAACCTTATCCTTATTATCTAAAGAAATTGAGTAAAATAATGTAATAAATGATATTTCGAATCCCTCTTGAAGTTTAAGGTGCTCACATACTATATCCCCAATAACATTTAGCAGCTTGTACACTCGTATGGAAATTTTCCCTGTCACATTTTCCAAGCTAATCACTTGCACAGGGTCACATCGCCCGGAAAAATGCAGCAGGGAAAACTTCGTGTCAATAATGAAAGCAGGCCGTTGGGGTGACATCACACACAAACACACACACATGCACACACACACACACAGTTATGTACTTGGAAAAAAGCTGAAAAAGCGCAACTAAAGTGGCAACAAAGGACATGCACTCACACACACACACACACACGTGCACACACATTGCGACACACTCACTGGTCTTAAGGACACACAAACTGGCGTGAAAACTAAAATGTCAAAAGTGTTTACGTTGTCTCCTACTCTATTGCCATCTCGCCTCCACTCACGCTGTCTGATATGTATCTGCGGCGAAAAAAAGCAGCCCAAGAGAAGTAAAAAAGAAGTACAAATTGCAGAAGTGGGCGGCAAGTTGGGCCCAAAGCGCAGCATTCATTATGGCCAACAACATCAGCGCCTGTCGACGTGGCAAAAGACGCAATGCAACGCGATGCGAGGCGACGGCAATAACACTAAAAACTGACAACAACAGCAACCAAAGGCCCGCCAACAACTATCGGCAGAAATCACCCAAGTTGGCAGGACGCTCTGCCAAAAAATAAGTTACACTGCACCAAAATGGAGCCAAAAAGCTTGTCTCTATGCAAGTAAAAAATTTCAAAGTATTTCAAAAATTAATGTACCATAACAATAAGGTGGGCATATACAATTTTCTTTGATTATTACATTAATTGCAATTATATATATTATTTTTATATTTATTTATAAAACAAATACAAAGTATTTTTCTGACACCTATTAAATATTTAGTTTACATCAATTGCGCCTTTTAAATTAATACCATTACATTTCATTTAAGATACCACCCATTATTCTCCGTGTAGCCACGTCATAAGAACAACAAATGATGCCGACAAAACAACAACAGCAACAATGCATTTTCCGATAACCAAAAACACCAACAGCATAGGAAATACAACAACAATGACAACAAAGATCGAGCTCATTTTTTTTTTTTTGCAGGCAAACAAAAATATTTTTCACCGAGCGCAGTAGAAGATGAAAAAATGTCGCTGTCCATAAAACAAAACAAGTAACAAAAGAAATTTAAGTGAAAGAAGATAACCGAGTGCAAGGAGCTAAAATTCCGTCAGAAAGAAAATCACAACAGATATTTGGATACCCTGAGCAGAAAATTGTTTCAAAGGAAATGCGAAACTATAATTTGTAGTTTCGGTCTGCGATATCATAGATATCTAATGCAGTTTATTTCATACCATGTATGGGTCAAATTATAACCGTACAAACGGTTTGTTTAGGTAAAAAAAAAAACCTATGTAAAATCGTCCAAAAGTTATTTTTCCTATTTTTCTATAAAAAAATAATTTCTTTGACTATATTTTGAATACCATGCCTCGTTGAGTTCGTTATAAAATTTTCAATCGAACTGCGTTCAAAAAGGAAAGTTCAAATTTTTTTTAATTTTTTGCAAAACTAGATGAAAATTGAAAATATTGAATTTTGACCAAAAATCGTTTCTCTGTTTTTTGCTTAAGTAATTATTGGTATTTTGATCAGAACATTTGAAATAATGGTCCAAATATGGAATGTCATACCTCAATAAGCTCGTCTTTAAATTTCCAATCAAATTGTATCCAAAAATAGGAATTACAATTTTTTGTCAATTCTTGCAAATTTTGTTGATGTTGAATATTTACCAAAAGTCGTTTTTCCGATTTTCCGACATCAAATAATCAGTTTTTTGGCCACAACTTTAAAAATAAATGTCTGAATATAGAATGGCATACCTCGTTAAGATCATATTAAAATTTCCAATCGAACTGTATCCAAAAATAGGAATGACATTTTTTGGCCATTTTTTGCAATATTTGTTGAAAATCACAAAAAAAATTATTTTCCCAAATCCGTCAAAAAGTGATAGGGATGGTTAGCGTTGGTAATTAGCTGCTCAAAACTGTTATTCTTTCATCTTTGTGATCATTTTTTTGGAAGTTGTGATGAAAAATCCCATCAAAAATATCGAATATTTGCCAAAAGTCGTTATTCTGATTTTCCAACTTAAAATAATCAGTTTTTTGGGCAAAACTTTAAAAATAAATAAATGAATATGGATTGTCATACTACGTTGAGGTCGTAAGTGATTGGGATCATTCGCATTGGTAATCAGCTATATAGAACATGTATATATTTTCGCCATAAACTTAAAATGGCTAAGTTATGCGAAAAACGCTTTAAAACCAATTGTTAAGTGGTATGATAATAACAATATTAATGCCATTATAATTATACATCATGTAAGTTACAGGTAATTTATGAATATTGTTTGATATATAGATATTGTTCGCACACTAAGCCGAATATTAAGTGGCCTAATAAGCACATTATTACGAACTGAAGCACCAGCAGCTGTCGCAGGTGCCACTGCACTGTGAGAAAAGGGTGCTGACTTCTGATTGTAGCGGTGACGGCGGAAGTGACTGTGATTGTGACTGCGATTGTGACTGCGATTGTGACTGCGATTGTGACTGCGCCACGTGACCGAATAGAAGAGCCATCATAGCGGTTAAGGGGGCGTGGTGGGTGGTGGGTGTCGGGTGGCAGTGGGCGGCAAAGGGACGCACAAAACGCAGCAAAACGTAACGCAAAGGACGCCGACTGCGCTGCCCAAAATGCCCAATGCGCTCCAACTCTCGCTCTCGCTCGCTCGCTCGCGCTCTCTCTCTCCCTCTCTGGCGCTCGTGTTGCTGCTGCTGCATTCGTCGCATGTTTGTTGTTGTTGTTGCTGCTGCCTCGCCTGTCTTTGTGTGTGTTTTTGTTTTTGTTTTCGCTTCTCTGTGTTTTTCTTTCTTTATTTTCTGCTTGTGTGTGTTTGGTCTTTTTTTGTTTTGCGTTTTTTTTTGTTTGTTTGACTTTTTTACCCATTTCCTTTGCTGCGTTTTTTGCCAAAAGGGGCGATTTTTGCTCCGTTGGTGACGTTGTTGTTGCTTTTGTTTGTCTCGCTGCCGAACGCAACACGAAACAACAACAGCGGCAGCGGCAGCAGCAGCAGCAACAACAACAATGCGAGCTTGGCATTTTTTTCCCTCCGCTTTTTCGCCCAATGCCTTGTTGTTGTTGCTGCTGCTGCTGCTGTTGTTGTATTTCTGCAACTGACTGCCAATTGTTTTTGGGCCAATCACAACGGAGTGCAAGCGTCGCATTTCGCATGTGGGTGTGGCCTAAAAATGCAACCCCCTGCAGGTGGACGCGGGCAGCGCAGTCGCAGCGCTGCCGGTAATCGTACACGTCTGTTGCTCCTCCTGTTGTTGTTGCTGTTGTTGTTGTTGTTGTTGCTCTGGCCGAGCAGCAAACAAAAAAGTGTGTGTATCGAACGTGTGTGGTGTGGTGTGTGTGTGTGTGTGTGTGTGTGTTTGACCCACGAAGGCAACAACAGCAGCAACAGCCAAAAAGGACAATTGACCAAAAGGACACACACGAAAATACATACGCAAATGCACGTACACACACACTCCCACACACACACACTCACAGACACACACAAGCAGCAGAGAAGGGTGAAAGCGCAATCGAAGATTAGCCTCACAAAGAAATAAATAGGTAACAGTAACAGCACTTGTCGCAATTACTTAACCCTTATCGTGCACACTAACTATTTTTCTGCTAATTTACATTTACAACATTACAAAACTCAAACAAATATGGTCACCAGACCAGAAAAAATTTTATAATTTCATAAATTTATAATGGTTAAGTTGCATTTTTGCACGTCAAAGTAAAAACTTTGGTGAATTTAGAGATATATTCCCAGGAAAAACTTAAAAATATTTTGTTACAACACGTTTACTTATCATTGCTTGAATAGTTTTTCAATTATTTTATTACTAAGCAACTTGGGAAATGATTTGCTCTTAATCAATGACAGTAATTTACGCTTTTTTTATAATTTTTACAAGAGCATCTCAGACGAAATCGCACGATTTAAGCCAATGTTAAAGTTAGTTGCCTTCCATTTATTTGAATTTTCCTGTTTTCACTGGTTTTAAATTTCATCCGCGACTTTTTGCCAGCGAAAAGTTTTCACTTTCCTTTCGAGAAGTGGGCGGTGGGTGGGTAAAACAACAGGAAAGCACACAATAAATACTTGACGCCATTCTGTACGACTGTGAGTGTTTGACTTGAAAGTTTAAAGTCAAAGAAAAGCGCCAACAACAACGGGAACAATCTGTGAAAAGCGAGGAAAATCGTCTGCGGGAAAACACTTTCAACTTTTCCGCCGAACATGGAAGAAGTCAACCCAATTGAGAAATCCAGATTATGAGTGGCAAACTATTTCGCCAACAAGCGGGTAATTCATTTAGTAAATCTTCCCCAAATTCTGGGTAATTAAATTTAAGTTTCCTAAATTAGCATTCGAAATTTGGATAGGAAAACTATATTAAAATTAATAGATATGCATGCTTTTTTTGATATATCACTTTCGATATTGATTCCTTTATCGTTAACGATCAATTCGCTTGACATAAAAGCATATGGAAGAGTAATTACGGAACCCAATACTAAACTGATTTTTAAAAAACATAACCCAATAAATAAATATTCAATATATGCCACAGATACACGGCCATATTTATATTTGAAGTATATCCGAATGGTAAAAATAGTAATGCGGATTTCTAGTGCCACGTATTGCATACATTTGTGCGCCAGACGAGAAAAGCATCGCAAAAAAGTCGCAGTAAAATTTTATTTGCCGCTATTTTGCGCACAATTTAATGCCATTTTTATGCACTTAATGTTTGCCCAGATGGCTATATAAACACATAGATGTATATGTAGATGTAAGTATATATATTCATGCATGCATATGTATGTATATGTATGTATAAAAAGACAGCGCAAGTTTGCAGTCAGCGAGCAGAGAGTGAAAGTTGCCCCTTTTCTTTCATTCGGTGCCATTTGTTGTATGTATCCGCCAGATACATTATATATATAGTAGTATAGTATAGTATATATATATATATGTATATATATTTCTGTGTGTGTGGCTGCATATATCGGTGGCAAAGTTTTCAATTTCGCTTTCAGCATAAATATGCCAGAGAGAAGTTTGCTGGCGCTCTTGCTCCTTTTGGCCCTCTGGCTGTTTGTCTGCATTATGACCCACTTAAGTGGCTTTATGGCGAAGGTTACGAAACTTTGACTAGACTCCATAACCCCCAGCCACCAGCCTGCAGCCCCCCAGCCCCCTTAGCCCCCCAGCCGCCATAGCCCCCCAGATATCAGTCGAAAAAGTTTTTAACTTGATTTAATGGGTTTTAATTGCCGGCGCTTGGCAACTTCTCAAGTGTGTTAATTAATTTGCCTGTTTCCGGACACTTCCGCAAATACCGCCTCCTTAACCCTAGCCCCCGAACCCCCTAGCCCCCTAACCCCCTAGCCCCTTGACGCCGCCTGCCCCGCAAACGAAAAAGCCACCGAAATTGCAGTGCACCCAGTATCGTAGCACATGTATCTGGCAGATACATCAACTATCTTTGCATGCCATGTCATCACCAGCAGCAGAAGCCTGTCAGTCATACCCACACAAATTGCTATTATTGTCTATACGAAGCGTCGCTCTCCTGGCAGGTAAATAGCTAGCGAAATTCACCGGATCGTATATACATATGTACAGGCCTGCATATCCATGGGTATATAGTCTTAATAAAACTGTCAATCAAGCGGCACAGCAGGCCGACCAGGCCGAAATGCCAACTAGAACGACATTTAGATAGAGCCAACAAGACTGTCAAAGGTTTTCCAGCTGGCACCGAACCCAAGCCAACCATTCCGCGCCCAATTGCCAAATGTCCTGCCAAACTTAAGCTCCACAAATTATGCCCATGAGGAGAGTTAATGGAGAATATTTGGTATAAAACAAATCATATTCCGAAGTCTTGGGTGTTTTATTAAGCTAATTTGTTTGTTTTATTGAAGTAAACAGCTGCACACTTGTAGATTTGCCCGCATGGATATTAATCTTATTTTCAAATATTCATGATACAGTTGTAGATACTTTTTCATTTCAGTTTCTATTATTGATAATGGTACATCCGGAATTTGCTTGGGCTTATTTATTGCAGAAGTTATCATCAAATATTCTAAAGAAAGAAATACATTTAGATTAGAATTAATAGAATATATTTCATATATGTAGTTTCTCTTTATAGTTCTAAGATATCAATACTTTTCGTACCCCAAACGAACAGCCTGCCGATCAATAGGTAACTGAAATCAACCTGTCACAAGGTCCAAGGGGTTTCGATGGGACGAGGGGGCTGGAGGGGGGTGGAGGTAGGTGCCGCCCTTTGATTTGTTGTTTATGTCATTTGGCAAATTGATTTCATTCGAGGACAACTGACAGGAATGCACGCCTCCCCGTTTCTAGATGTTTGTTTAGCGTCAAGTGAAAGTTTTCCTTGTATTCTTTTGCCAGTCAATTTTCCCGGCGATCGGGGTCGGGGTAAATGGGTTTTATGCAAATCTTTTCCTAGCCATTCGGGTCTTTCAGTTGTCAGCAACATGTTGGTAGCAGGCCCATCTGACGCTAATTAGACACCCAGGATATGTGTGTGTTTGTGACTTATTGATGGCTAACAGGGATGACAAGGCGACGATCGATAAGTATCGTTCGCAATCGAATGTTGGTGTATATACTAAATATAAGCTATTTAGGCAATCTATAGTTAGTTTAAGTAACATATAATTAAAATAAAACAGCAATTAATACTGTCTTCAAAACATAGTATTCTATTCCCTGATAAATCAATGATAAATTCAACATTTTCGATATGTTTTGTGCCCGATATTCTCGATCACTTTACCGATATCATCTCTATCAGTGCAGTGGGGCTGCGGAAGGGGGGGAGGGGGTAGTTCACTTGGCAGACGTCGGCAAATAACAAAAGGCTACATTTTTGTACACCGGCAACATGTTGCCGGCAGGTTGTTGCCGCTGTTGCAGTTGCTGCAGTTGCTGCAGTTGCTGCTGCTGCTCCTTTTTGTCGTCTTCATCTGGTTTTGTTGCCCTGCAGCGGCGGCATGTGAACAACACAATGTGTCATGTTGTTATTGTCCTTGTTGCTGTTGTTGTTGTTGTTGTTGTTATTGTGGTTGTTGTTCGCGCAATCGATTTGTTGTTGGTGTTCAATTAATTGCACTCAAACTCAATGCCAATGTTGCCGGCTACTGTTGCCGTTGCTGTAGATGTTGCATGTTGCATGTTGAGCATGTTGCTGGCGCCAATCGAGGATCGCTGAAGCGAATTGAAGGCGACGTCGGCATTTCAGATAGAAATCCGTAGGATCCGTCTCCCCTGCCGGCCAAAACTGCTCCTCCTCCTCCTCCTCCTCCTCCATCAGATTACCATCGGCAGCAACAACAAATTGCAATTTATATGGAAAAATATATTCGTACTATTGCCGGATTCGAATGCCCATTGTTACCGGGTGGTCTTCAAAATGTTTGCCCAATTCCTCGGTGCTCTGTCATTGTGCATTCCACATTTGTGTGCGGATATCTATTAGTATCCTGCTATATTGGTAATAAAAGATACTAATTCATTTATGAGTTGCAAGGAAAATGCAAAAGTTAAGCATCAAATGAAAACTAAATCAGAATAAAGCGAATGGACACACATAAATTAAAATTTGAAGTGCGATTTCTATATGCAAATAAATTAATAAAAAATGCAACTTTTAATCTTTGCTTTAGATCTTTGGTACGTAGGATTTGCCGTCACAAAATCAACTTAGGAACGCCTCAAACGCCAGATATTCAAACCGAAGGCAGCCCGCAAATGGAAGATGCTTTTTAATTAGCCAGCAACAAGAGGCGTCAGACAAAGAAAATCACGGAAAGGATGTCCAAAATCAAACAACAACCAACACGGCGGGGCATAATTGTGAGGGGGCCCGCCATTCCTGCGAGGGGGTGAAGGGAAGTGCCCCAAAATGCTGGCGGCAAAATGAGGCGACAAAACACGAACCAAGACAAAATGCGCGGATTTCTGGAAGCGCCCTGGTTGAAAAAGGACTCAAACCGAAGACCCAAGACCGAAGACCGGAGACCGGAGACCTCAGACCTCAGACTTTGGAGCCCAAAGACAACTTCATTTTTGTTGTTCCACAGCGTCTGCCGCAAGCAGGGGCGTCGGTGGGTTAACGGCCAGGGGGGGTCATGCAAAAGTGTTAATGGCGGCTAATAAGGCGAGGCGAAAAGGACGAGAACAGCACAGGCGGAATGTCGCCGAATGACATTAACAAGCGTGATAACAAAAAACAAAACCAGCGGCAAAAAAAAGAAAGAAGAACACACAACGAGAAACAAGATAAAGACGTTGCAAAAGGGCGTTATAAAAAACTGCAAGAGAGATAGAAAGAAAGCTTCAAGGAGGGTGGCCAAAAAGAAAGCAGGAGCAGCAGAAGAAGGTGTCAAGCAACTAAATCCAGACATAACTATAAGCCACCAAAGGACATAAGGTGCGGCGTTTTTCTTATTGCATTGCTAAGTACCCAGCACATGACCCACTAAAAGTTAAAACTATTTAAAAAAAAATTAAATTAATATAATACTGCCGTTGGTAGATTTTTAAGAGTTATTTTTGAGTCCCATTCCAATTTAACCCATCTATATATTTTGTTATTAATTTAACGAGAACTACATCAGCAAACGGTTATGCTTCCAATCGATTCATTAAAGGAAGTAACCGATTTAAAAACATCCCCTTGCAGGGCTCATTTAAGAAAATTTGGTTTCCTAAGACCATAAAATCAGCCAAAAATTTCCGCCAAGCAACTGTCCGCTTGCCGCGAGTCCTTCCTGCAGGATTAAGGCAGATGGGGCAGATGGGGCAGATGGGGCAAATGGGGATGCCACGGAGATTTCGGGGGGCGGCTGAGTGAAGTGTGGCAGCTTTAGACAGCTTCGGCTGCATAGTTTCAGTTGGCTCTAATTTAACGGCAGAGCAAGCCGAAAAATACGGCCAAGACGGAGCGAAGGCAGACAACAGAAACATTTGGCAGCTGCCAGGACATCCTTAACAGCCAGCCAAGGATCCAAGGATACCAGGGAGCCAGGGAGCCAGGGATGCAAGAGCCCGAGCCGACAAGCAGCGATTAAGAAGATAAATGATTATTTTGAGCAATGCCAAAATAATAGACACCGAAAGCTGCCAACGAGGCCTCCGACTTACAATTTTAATTAGATGCGATGCGAAATGTTTGCCGCTCCGTCTGCCACTTGCAGCACACTTATTGATTATTTTACCCTTAGTTGCCATCGAAGAAGGCCCTTTGCACATCCAAGTGTTTTTGAACCGAAAAAGAGCGACGCACTTCAGGAGTCAAAGACGAAATTCAGAGGCCGTAGACCTGAAACCGGCTGCCCTGTTTTTTTTATGTACGTATATATCTGGCAAACAAATATATATATATATATATATCTATATATATAGTATACTTTCATTGTCAAGGCTAAAAGCAGAGTGACGCCCTCAACACGCATTTGTGCGTTTGTAGCTGGCGGATACAAGCGCACAACTTAAAGATACATTTGCTGAAACCCAAATGCCCTGCTGAAACATAATATAATATAAAGGACATGCTACTTTTGAGAATAATACAAAAAAATACATTAAATATTAAACAAAAAACGCTGTTGATATAAATACATAAACGTATATAAAATATATATATGAAATACATATATTCGTAAATACAATAAATTACATCTACCAAATGTTCATTAAACTCAAATAGTAATGTAAATTTAAATGACAAATGGTATGTATAAATGGTATAATTTAAATACATATACATACACGTATATATAAAATATATATAAAATACATATAAAATACATATAAAATACATATAAAATACATATAAAATACATATAAAATAAATATACAAATATGACAAATGGATCTTTTCGCAATCCTATTATAAATATTTAAAAATATATATTTGCCTTGGTCTATGATTATATTGAAACCAGCATACCCCCAATAACTGTTTGTTCCGGCAGGGTATTATCAAACTCACTTAAGAGTGCGTAGAGCATTGAACTTGGCCGAAGTTGAGTCAACTTTGTGCGTGTATATCCAGCGGATACATTGAACCTGCGCAGCCCCCATTGCCACCCCACTTCACCCCCCTGGGGAGGCCAGAATAGTAAGACACTGGCCGCTAACGGCGCTTTCTTTTATGATTTTTAATTAATTTTTATGTGCCAACACATTAAGAGCAAAAATTAAAATAAAATAAAACCGAAAATCTTGTTAGCCAAAAATTAAAATTTAAGCAAATTTGATAGATAGTTAGATGGATAGATAGGTTTATAGAGACAAGCGCAAATGTTGGCAGCAAAAAAAAAACAAAAAAAAAACCAAAAGCAGAAAAAAATGAGTAGAGCAGGCGAGTCAATGAACCAAAAAAGGTCAAGATGTTTGCAAAAATCTTTTTTGCCCATCGTCAGCTTAATTTGTATTTGGCAGGTTTTTAATTTCGGCTTGTCTTGCTTTCTATTTCCCTGCGTAGCATATTAGATCTAATGTTTCTGGGCCCGATATCTGCTAAAAACTGCTTAAAACATTCCCGTGATAAATTATGGACAAACTGTTTCTCCATTTCGGTATGTTTTGGCGATTGTCGTATGTCGTATCAATGAAGATCTAAATGCTATTGGCCAAACCCAAAGTTTCCTTGTAATCACATCGTTTGATATATTTTTGGGACAACCCGGGGGATTGTGAAAGTCTGCTGATCGTGCGATAATTGCACATATATGGTTGTTTAAC
Source organism: Drosophila orena (assembly GCA_005876975.1). Classification (NCBI taxonomy): domain Eukaryota; kingdom Metazoa; phylum Arthropoda; class Insecta; order Diptera; family Drosophilidae; genus Drosophila; species Drosophila orena. The sequence goes on from VCKV01000297.1 coordinate 1,434,029, forward strand.
TTGTGTGGAAATTGTTAAAGCTAACAGCAAAACTAATAAAAGCATACACCAAATGGAAGCAATCTTTTCATTTTTCATCTATATTCATTTGCGTATTTCACAAAGTAATTTGATAGTCTCTTAACTTACTTAAAGCAGCCAAGTTTATTTAATACAATAATCTTAGAGATACTTTATTCAGATGGACCCTACATTTGGGTCAATAAAATCAAATAAATGGAAAGATAGAATATTGTATATGAAATTATGAAATTATTGTATATGAAATAAAGTTTCGGATTCCGAGCTCAACCTGCATGAGCCCCCATACAATTAAAATATACATACCTTCATTACCATGATCATCGCCAACACATTGCTTACTCAGCTTTTTATGCCTATACCTTAAAATAGAGGCCGCAATCCCCAAAAACTATTCCATCGCGCTTTCACGCCAACTTGGCGATCAGTGATCATTAAGCAGTCGTGGCCGAGCGGTTAAGGCGTCTGACTAGAAATCAGATTCCCTCTGGGAGCGTAGGTTCGAATCCTACCGACTGCGATAGAAACGTGTTTTTTTTGGAAATTCCGAAAATAATGCAAGATCGCAAAGTATTTAGAAGATCTCTTATACTGCTTAAATATATGTCATGGTGAAATATTAAAGTGTATAGTTAATAAAATTATTCTTTAAATATATCTAATCTAAAATTTAATCATTCAAAAAGTAATTAAATTGCCCAAGAAGAGGATCATAAACTTCTGATCTCTTAAAAATACAGTCCAGAAACCAATTTAATTTTATTAGATTATTCATTATTATCTATTGCTAAGAAAGTGATATTAGTAGTTATGTGATCTTTTTTTTCTCTATAAAAAGATCGGTGATATTGGCCTTAAACGTAGTTAGAGTCGGGTGATTAGGCCGCAAGTGTCATCCAAGCAGTCGTGGCCGAGCGGTTAAGGCGTCTGACTAGAAATCAGATTCCCTCTGGGAGCGTAGGTTCGAATCCTACCGACTGCGGTTGGTAAATACTATTTTATTTTAAATAATTAAACCAAAATTTGAAGCCAAAAGGTAACAGTACAGCTATATATATAAAAACTGTTAAGAAATGTACTCTGGAAGAGTTTTATATATGATGAAATAATAAAGGAACGGAAAATATTTTCATGGCTAAGAAATTACTGTAAGAAATTATTCATTTGCCTGAAATATATGTTGAATAAGCTCTTACATTAAATTGTATATGTTTTTAATTGGATGATTTGATTGGATAATTTTAATTCAATGTTTATGTGTTCATATTTCTTATACATTTGCATGCTTTTTAGAACAGCCCCAGCAAAACCGAAGAGGTATCGAACTGGCATTGTAATTAACCCCATATTGATTGAATTTTAAAGGCTTTTGGGCTAGTACCACCCGCAGAGGTTTGAACCCAACCAAAATCGCCAAAAAGGTAGGTAGAGTTGAAACTACAAGATTGGCTTCAGCTTGAAGAGGGGCAAGGAACTCTTGAGACCGTTGAACCCGCCCCAAAAGGCAGTTGGGCAAAAAATAGTGTATAAAATGAAATAAATGAAGAAGAAAAAGGCCCCAGAAAACGCGCCGAGCATTTGCTAGATGCTAAGTGAGTGATAGACAAGCAACAAGCGACGACAACTTGCGCAAATCGACGACAGAAATCAGAGCGGGCAACGCATGAAGTCGCAAAAAGTGGCAAAAACTGAAGCACTGAACTGAGAATAGGTTTTTATTGCCCTAACATAAGATCCTAAAAATCGATTCATCGATCATTTTTGAGTATACAACACTTTTGAGGAGCTTACCCCTGTTTAGGAACCTTTCTTTAATATCTTTTCAAATTTTAAATCAACTTTTTAACAACCTTTTCACACTATTCTAGACTTAAGTATCACAATGCGGAAACAAAATAATTGTTTTTTTTTTTAATTCTAAACATAGCACTGATTTAGGAAAACATTCTAGGCTTTCCCTAATTAATGCCAATTTGAAGTACCCTGCACAAGAGTATGAAAATCACTAGAATGAAGGCAAATTTAAGATACGCGTATATCTTGGGCTGATTTGAGCTTTTCGCCATTCCGAGCGAGATAAACGACCGCACAAACTAGAGACTTTGACCTAAATTCGGCCAAAAGCCTGCGTTGATTAATCGTCTTTTTGCGCTGCTCATCGCACAGATACAGCGCGCGAAATAAACCGAATCCCAAATACAAAAAAAAAACTAAGACAGAATTTGCACAGCTGCTCCTGAGCCGGCTAATTGAGGAAATCGAATGTAAAATTATGTGAGCGGCAAGCAGAGAACAAGCAAAAAAAAAAAACTACAAAAAATTCGCAAACGGCCGGCAAACGGTGACGCATGCATCTAATTTATGTATCTGATAGATACGCCGCGATACTTCACACGAACTCCCGAAGTTTTGTTGACCTTCTTCGATCGCTTTTGGCCGCAGATTTTCACTTTTGGCCACGCCATTAATTTCTTCGCGACCGCACACCAACAAAGCGCTTAATATGTCGAAATTGTTTCAGCTCCAAACTCTGTTTTCCATTAATTCGATTGTATTTCTGCAACTCCCCGATTCATCTTTCGATGTTTGCGCGATACCTGGAAATTGTCACAATTCGAGCGGAGTTTTTCTGTAATTATGCCGCAATCGCCAAATTGACAAATGTGTGCCAACGATTTTTCGTTGAGGAAACCCTGGGAAGTTGGCTCAGATATCGGGGAATATAGCAGAGTCCATTCGAATTTTATAGAACTTCTTTCTGATTTTAAGCAATTTTTGCGTACATTTCTTCTTATATTCATCATATTATTAGGAAAAAGTTTAGGAATATTTCGAGAAAATGTTGCTTTACAGCATTGTACAAATTGTGCAAATAACCATCGAAAAGTCAGTGTGTTACTCGCATTTATTTACTTAGCCAAGCCTGCGAATAAAATGCGGTATATAGGCAATGTGGTGCCCATTCAATGGAGTCAGATGTTACCCTTTTGACCACGCTCCGTGGGCTAAGAATTAAACGCCTGCCCTCTGGCCACGCCCCCAAATGGCAGACTACAAAACGGACAAGTCCGGGGGTTATGGGAATTATAGGGAAGGGGACTTTAGTCAAGGGATCGGGGGATCGGAGGAGGATATGGCGTATATGGTTAGCTGACTCAACCCAGCAAGTGAAAACGTTGGGAAATCATTTGCATAAAATAATTTTGCGTGTTTTGAGTAAATAAATTACCGTACAAGGAGGAAAAAAAGAGAACAACGGCGCGGAAGAAACCGATATGCCAGCAGAATATATATATATATATATAAATATATATAGAAGCACTAGCTGACAGATACACGCACACACACACACACACACTTGTCGATGCAGTTGCAAAACTTTTTCTGGAGCTGTCTGAATGAAGTTGTGCAGACAAAAGATACAAATATGTATGCACGAAGAAAAATTATTAAACGAATTCGAACAACAATTGAATTTTCTTTTAAAATGCTACTTAGATTTGTAACAAGCCAAGCTTGTAATGGACTATCATTAGGAATTATCCTTTTTATCAGCAACGAACTCACTTAAATATCAAAATGTAAGTGCGGAAAACTAAACCGATTTCGAGAGATTTTCTCTATGTTTACTGGGATTATCTATCGAGTGGCCAAGCCCCTGGATAACTTAGCCGTATTCCCCTGCTTTTGCGCTTTTGTGCTTTTGGCCCTGGTAACATGTCGTTGGGCAATTAATAACGGATTATGAAGCGACGACTCCCAAAGCGTTGACAATGCGGAAAGAATAAAATAAACACGACGAGTGAAAAGGGGTGCGGAAAATGGGAGGGGCGGGTGTCGGTATCTTTGAGATGCACAGACAAAAAGTACAAGTAACGCGTATCTGTGCGCTACAAATGTATCTTTCATCATCATTGGGTCTGGCCCCTCGCCTCGCACTCCCTCCTATAATTCTTCTCCTTTTGGCCCCGGCTTTGTCACGCCCCCCGCCTCCTGCAACCGCGACTCGTCCTTGCACCAGGCTTTTAAGCTGATGAAAAGGAAAATTCCCGAGCATTCAAAGTCCAAAGTTTTCTTTCTTTTGAGACAACACCATCACCCCAAACGCCGCCCAATTTCGTCTTTATTTTTTTCCCCTCTTCTTATTTTTTTTTTTTTTTGCGGATTGCTTGTGAAAAGCGTAAAAATTGCTGTAGATTAGCCAGGCGACGACATTGTTGGCTCTGTTTGAGTTTATAGACATCTCATATATGAGAGTCGGGCATTATTCGGTCAGGCCCTTGAAGAAGTCGTCTTTTTCCTGGGAACGGGATGGCTCAGATGGCAGCAGAAATTCGGATGCATCTTTATGCTGAACTCAGCTTAAATTCGAGTGAACTTGTTCGGGGGATAACAGAATTATATAAGCCATTTATTAAAGGCAAAATACACACATTATAATTATTATACTTCTATATACCACTACATATTGGTTATTACAATTATAATATATTATATTATATTACAAGCTCGAAAATGTATAACAATTAACTTTAACTTTTAACAGAATATCTTGTAAATATTTATTTAAGGTTTTGTAACATCTTAGGCAATCTATACATATATATTTAGATATATGTGTATGTATATCCTCTATAGGTGATTTCCCCCAAAAACCTTTGCTCATGTAGCTTATCCAGTATAACCTGAGATATTCTGCCGAGAAACCTTTTGCATAATTCTATAAATTATAAAATACAACAAGCGAATGACAACAACAACAGCGAAGGGAAATGTCTGAGCTTGGGGCTCTATTTTCCCTTGGAAAATTCTATTACACTTTTCGTTTTCGTTCCCTTTATTTTTGTTTTTGTTTTTGTTTTTGTTTTGCCCATCGCCTGGTCCCTCATTTTTTTCACTCACATTTTTATGTGCGTCTTGTGATTTTTTCACAATTTTCTGTTGTTACTCTTGGCTGTCGTTTTTTGCTATTTGGTTGTTGTTGCTGGGCTCTCAAGTGCAATATGCAGGCCTCCCTTGGTCGAGTAAACCCCCCACGTGCCGCCCATGCCCATCTGTTTTTTAGTATCCTTTGGCTTGACTTTGGCTCCTTCATGTATTTTTTATCTAAATGCCCCAAAGGCATTCTTCTGCAGCATAGACAAAGTCGCCAGCAACTCCTCAAAAAAAAAAAAAAAATCATACTAAAAATAAGAAGAAACAAAATAATAATAATAAAAAAAAAGCAGAAAATAACGCAGTATTTTTTGCTCGGTTTTTGTTTTGTATTTTTGTGACTTGCAACAGAAGTTGGCAGCAGAAGAAGGCAAAAGTCATGCGCCAGAGAGCTCCTGAAGGACGCATCAAGGAGACAGTTGCCAGTTGTTGCAGAACACCCGCTACCCCCTTTTCCGCCCGCCCCTGGCCGCTTCATCATCATTAGCGCCCTCCCAAAAAAAATATACAAAAATGCACACACAAAAAAGCGTAAGAAGTGTAAAAAAAAATACAAAAAAAAATAAAAAAACAAAATGCAGCGCACACAAAAGGAAAGAAACGCCGAAAATATGCTTAGGGTTAAGTGTTCCCGTTAGAGGAAGCCAGCTGCCTTCGACCCTGATCCCTTAACCCTTAACTTGGCTCGCCCTCGCAATTGTCAAGGCCCTAATCCGCCAAAGGTCCTGGATAACGGTGCATCGGGATATATGCGCGGATATGCCGCGCTACCCATTGTTTGGCCGAAAAAACTGCCGCGCACACAAAAACCTTTGACAGGTCACTGCAGATCGGAAATCGAATTGGGCTTACCCTGTAATAATATGTGCCTTAACTTGGGACTTGCACTTCATTTTATTTCAGGTATTATTGCTAATTGATAAGATCATTTTATCTGATTAAGTAGATAAGACTTTAAACAACAAAAATCAGCTAGTCTAAGTTAATATTATAACAATTTTCTGTAAAGTAGTCTTCTACTTTTAAAATAAAAGTGATAATTCTGTCAATTTCACTTAAAATCTCGTTCAAATCATTACTCTTACATTTTTCAAAACTGCAATAAATGATTAATTAGCATTTAGCGAAGAGGGTATATAAAACTACGTTCCGCCAAATTCAAACACAGGCCCCAAAAAAGCGTCAAGAAGACCAAGAAGGGCTGCAGTTCAATGCACCCACAACATCTAAACCCAAAAAGGACACAAATAACAGGCAGTCGAAGAAAACAAAAATAAGCAGGGAAGGCCCACACAAACACTCGAACACACAAACACACACACTAACACACTGATGTGTGTGTTATTTATTGCGACACAAAGGACTCGCGCAGGGAGACAGACGTTCAATGTCCTGCAGCCTGCAAACTGGCTAATAAAATGTGACGAGCGTAACGCAGAACGCAGCGCGAATCGAGGACTTTTTCTTTTCGTTTAGTGTGTGTGTTTTTTTCTTCTTTTTGTTGCTCGCTCTCCGCTGCAGGACACATGCCACACACACACACACAGATGCAAGCACAGGACGCAGGACATTGACACCCGAAAATGGAATGGCATAAAATAAAAGCCGGCGAGCCGAAAAGTCCGAAGCCCTACGAAGACGCCGAAACTGCCGACGCGCCGGCGAAGCCCAAAAAGCCATTGGCCCTCCGCAGGATGCGCCCAGGATCCGGGATCCTGCACTGCAAAAAATATTCAACTAAACAGATATGATTAAATAATGGTTGCTCAATTTAAAGCATAGCAAAGAACTTTATTCCGACAGTGCATTAAAAAAATCATTAGCCATAAGTCAGAAGAAAAACTTTAATTTAATAAAATACATATAATTTATCCTTGCTCTTAAATTGCTTTTAAAACACAAAAAAATAGCAATTTTTCTACAACTAAAACCAGTGAAATAGCCAAAAAATAGTCTGTTATGTATTATTAGGTCTCCAAAAGCCTAAGCCTTTAACAAACTAACATTTTTGTTCTCTCTGCACAGGCACGTGTGCGTGTCCATACACACTGACAAGTCCTGGAGTCCTGGAGTTCTGCGTCCTGCTGGATTATCCCTAACGTCATCGGAGTGCATTGAACTCCTTTCAACCTTTTGCCGCTCGTCTTCGGCTTTGCTGCCTCGGCTTCTTTTGCCACTGGGCGTAAATCAAAAGGCGCCGAGTCCTGGGTCTTGGGCCCTGGGTGCTTAGTCCTGTAGCGCCAACAGCTGATGTCCTTACATCCCGGGCATTGCGTATACGCAGTGGTGTACGCCCAGTCCACAATTTTTCAGCCTGCGGCCAAAGTTCGTTGAACGTTTTCGTGTGCCGCCTTTCGTCCTGCTGTTTTTGTTGATTCTGCTCGTTTTTTTTTCTTGACGTCCCAAGTTGGAATTTAGCAACATGTTGCTGGCAACAAACAAGGATCAAGGATGTGGCAAGGATAATTATACAAGTATTACTAATGACAGTATTTCAATTTGATTAGAAAAACAAGGGGAGACTATAATAATCGACTGAATTGTTACACTATTTAAATGGCAATAAACCAAACAAAAATCCAATTGAAATTTAAATTACGCACTGTAAAGATCTAGCATTTTTTTTAAATACTCTCCTAGTTAATTAAGGGAAGCCGAGCTGTTTTATCCAATCAAAGACGGGCAATCGGCGGCATCAAGGTCCCTCTTTTGGAATCGGAGAATCGGGATCGTAGCTGGAGTTGGAGCTGCGGTTTCAACTTGAGATACAGCTGGAGTTGGACAAACGACCACCAGAACGGAGACATGCAAATAATCTTCATATGTGTACTGTGTGTCGCTCGGTTGAGCATTGTTAAGATCGGTATCGGCTCAAAAAGGGGGCAATGGGGGGAATGGGACTACCATTCATGGCTGAAGTCGGCTGAATAAAGCAGTCAGCTACGAGTTGGCAATACATTTTCCGCCAAAACACCGCCCACCGCCACTGCCTGGCCGGCAATCTAGTTTGGCTGCACTTAATTTCAGCGCTTAACAGACAATTAAAATCCAATTAATTCTGACGTTTATTATGCTAAGCCGACTGTGGGCCCTCGGATCTCTTTTGGACCGCGGACTGTGGACAGCCGGACCTCCACATAAATTGCAGCCTCGTCCTCCACTTTGTAGACCAGCTTGTTCCTCCGCGTGTCGTTCTCGTTGCTGAAAACTTGCTCCTCAGTTTGCTTGCTGACAAAAAAAGAAGAAAAATATATGTGCAGCTATTGCAACTAGCAACAATTGCAGCAACGACACCAGCAGATACACAGAAAAATTACCAAATACGAGAAATTATCGGGCTTAGATACACATTTTATTAATGCCCAAATATTATAATTATTAACCAAAAGTTAAAACTACACTTTTACAAACAAATTACGCTTTTAAATTGTGCAACATTTTATTGCAAAAGTTATAGTAATTTGTTGCAGTGCAACCACTGGCAGCAAGATGCAGCGGACAAAGTTCGGCTTCTCGCAGTGGCAGCCACATGTTGATTCGTCCATGGACGACCCATGTAAAAGTCCAATAAATCTTTCAATTGGGTATGCCAATTGGCTGGGATGGCTGCTCACCTCGCTCAGGTTACACAAAAAGGGTTATTGGCTAGGGAGGGAATCTCCCATAGAATTATTTTATTGGGCTTACGAAAAATAAAAACGTAGCATTACGACCGCGACAGGAATCGAACCTGCAACCTTCGGATCCGAAGTCCGACGCCCTATCCATTAGGCCACACAACCAGTTACGCAATCGCCGGCCCAAATTCCCAACATAAGTAAGTAAGCAAAAGTAAGCAAAAGTAAGGCTATTACTGATAATAGTTCGTCATATTGACGATAAACCTAGCTTATAACGCTTGATTGACATTGTATTGGCTTGTATTGTACTTATTTAATCTTTAGCTTGTACTTTAAGCTATTACATTAATAATATTAAAGTCGTCATCAAAGATCCTCAAGGCATGTACATATTTGCCAGCCGTAGCACAAGCCGCAGCGGCAACAGAAGGACCAATACAGCAGAAGGACCAAGGGCCGACAGCAGCAGACAGGACACATTTTGAGGCTTTTTTGGGTGGTCGATATATGTACATACGCACAGAGGCGGAAGGGCAAAACGAAAGTAAAGGAAAGCCAGCCGAAAAATGTAGTATATACAAAAATAAAATGCCGAGGAACAGACCGAAAAAGGTTGCCAAAGGTTCAACGAACTCGTCAGCCGCAAATGTAAATAATTTTGTGCGTGTATGGTGGGGTGGGTGGTTGGTCTGTGTCTGTGTAAGGTCCACGCAATGCCAGACAAATAGGTAACGTAAAAAAATTGGAGATGTGGCTGTTTGAATACGAAATAAGATTAAAATGCGATTTTTTTTAGAATTTTATGTGATAAAAGATTCAGTAGACAGGAAGAATTTGTCAAGCAAAAGGAACACCTTCGCTAGGAACATAATAAACATATTTGAAAAAAGTTATAGCGCATCCTTTAATTATTATCTTCTATTAAAGATTATCTTCAATGAACAAATTAATAGAACAGTTGACAAAAAAAATAAGAGCAATCGCATATTATATCCGTTTATAAATCGGAACTCTAAGCTGTCCTTTAAAAATAAATTACTAATTTATAAACAAGTTTTCCTGCCCACTATGACTCACTATACCCATATTACAAAATTGCAAGTTGATAAGCTAGTTATAATATAGTTTCAAGTTCATCTGCTCAAGTTTTTTTGCACCACTTTCTTCTTGCTTTAAATATTAAATCAATAAATTGTAATATTAAATATAATTTAAATTTTTCAGTTGTAAATATGCCTTAAGATCTAATCTCTGTACACTCTGTAAACTACACTTAAGCTAGCTTTAAGCAAAATATTATAAAAATTTTATGATAATAAAGCAAACTCATTAATTAATTAAATACCGATAATTCTATAACACGATTAATTAATATGCTTTAAAACGCCTAACTTTCACATGTGCTGTTATGTTGAAAATTCTATTTCAATAACACAAATAAGTTTAATTTCTGGCTTAAACAAAAACATCAAAAATAAATAAATAAAAAATACTTCTAAATAAAATAAGCGTTTTACTTCGCAGCCGGTAGGACTCGAACCTACGCTCCCAGAGGGAATCTGATTTCGAGTCAGACGCCTTAACCACTCGGCCACGACTGCTTCATACCGATCGAATACCAATAATCTTCCGGACTTTTTGCGAATTTCAGGTCCAAAGGTTAACTTACTAACTTATGACTATAGTTTGATCTTTAAAGAACGATAATTCCGTAACACGATTTAAAACGCCTAATTTTTACATGTGCTGTTATGTTGAAAATTCAATTTCAATAACACAAATTAGTTTAATTTTAGGCTAAAACAAAAACATAAAAAATAATTAATAAAAAAATACTTCTAAATAAAAAAAGGAATTTCCTTCGCAGCCGGTAGGATTCGAACCTACGCTCCCAGAGGGAATCTGATTTCGAGTCAGACGCCTTAACCACTCGGCCACGACTGCTACATATTCTTCTTCGTGCCCAATACTCTACTTAAGATTCTAGTTTCTCAACGAACTTTGATATTTGGCAACAATCGGCTTGGCGAATTGATAAAATATGTAATATTCTAAACTCAAGGAATTTATGTCTTATACAATAAAAAAAAAAGGTAGAACACTCGACCGTGACAGGACTCGAACCTGCAATCTTCGGATCCGAAGTCCGACGCCTTATCCATTAGGCCACACGGTCAGTTGGATTACGGCGCCGTAACAACAAACATAAAGGGGAAGTGCTGAGGGAAACTGGAGTGAGAACATTTGCCAAGTGAGAACATTTGCTAAGTGAGAACGGAACCGAAACTATTGCACGTGAGAATGGTGGGAAGGGTTAAATTGCAAAGAAAATGCTTAATTTATGTTAATTCTGCTTTGTTGTTTTTTTTATTAATATTTTTACTTAAGCACTACACAGTTTTTTTACATCTGCTTTTATGTTGAAAATTCTATTTCAATAACACAAATAATTTTAATTTCTGGCTTAAGCAAAAACATCAAAAATAAATAAATAAAAAAACAGTTTTATAAGTAAATTCCTCTGACTTCTGTGACTAAATATCTTCTCTTAATTCTAATTAAAACCAATATACATATTATGTACATTTCAGGGGCAATGGCCTTATTTTGATACACAGGCTTATTTACGGACATATTGTGTTAGGTCATGACTGTTTTATCAAGAACAACTTGAAGAAGTTGCCACAATAAAAATTCCCTGCCACCCACTCAACTCCAACCTTTTTTGGGGGTTTCCCAAGTGTTTTCCTTGGCGGTGCTGCTTAATTTTGTCCGTGTGCGTGTTTGTGTAATGTTTGGATCGATAATTTGTGTCTGCGGCAAACGCATTTTTGCCTTTTTTGTTTGACTACGATTTTCCTACTGCCTGCGTTTTCCCCAAAAAAGAATCGCAGACATTTCGGATGAATGTATGTACACGTACATATATGTAAATGTTTATTGTTGGACCTTATTATCCATGTTCTAGTCTTACAAATTTAGAAAGCAAAATCTTTGCCCAAATTGCTAATTAATCAGTTTGTAACCAAAGACTGTTAGACTTAATGGCACTCGTCCTATTTTAATTTTAACACACACTTGGCTTAAATTGCTTTCGAAATTGAATGATCAAATGTATACGTGTAAGGTAATGAATATAATGGCATCGCTAATTTTCTGTGGGCTTGGGAAAGGTCGAAAGTATTTATTCCGTTTCGTTTTTCTTTCTTTTTTTGTGTTGTGTTGTGTTGTGCTGTGTTTCTATTTCGTTTTCGTTTCGGTGGGGATCTTGGCGAGTGTGGAAGCGAAGCCGGTTACAATTAAAATTAATTACGAACTATCTAATTACATGGTAATATGCTAATCAGCCTCGCCTCTCTCGCGCCCTCTCCCTCGCACTCAGCCATCCTCTCGCTCCTTCTTGCCACGCACTTGGCAACCGGAGTTGGCCCTCTGGGGGGAGTCCCCTGTCCCGCTTCAAATGCAGTTTGCATGTCGGCTGTTCGTTGCATGTAAACTTAATGAGATTTCTGCCATGGCCATGACAAACCCAAAAAACAAAAAATGGACACACTAAAAAGAATTTATTTAGATCTTTGAGATCGCTGTGCAAAGCCATGTTCGAATCAAAAACTTTGATTTCCATACCTTAGACGGTTGAAAACAATAGTTTAAAAATCAGCCACAACATTTTTAAACCTTTCTTCAGTCCATTCGAGCGGGTTTTTCTCATAGCGCAGGCCGCTAAATGCTAGCCAATGGAAAATAGACTTCGGGCTGGAGACAAAAGTTCCGGCAGCGAGAACTTCTTTGGCCAATTATTGGCAGCACTATCGGGGCGCCATAAATCAGCACCGGTGGTTGGGGAGGGGATGAAGCTGAGGAGGGGGCGGCGGGCGGAAGCTAACAATGCCCGGCCAACAAAGAGTCATAAATAAATTTTTGCAACTAATTCTGTCAGCTCCCGGTGCCTTGCCCATTGCCACATTGCGTTATTATTGATGGTTAAGGTAACAATGCCGCTCGTTTTCGGCCTGGTCAAAATACCCGTAACCAACTGCGGTAGGTGGACCACCACCCGTTCGTCCTTCCCCTTCTAAGAAACCACCTACTAATTCTCAAAGTCCATGATTAATGTTTGCCTGCATTTTCGCCGCCTGAAACTTAGTTTTTAAAGTAGAAAGGAAAACAAGAAAGCAGTGGCTCAACCACAGAACTGTATAAGAGTATTAGCCCTAAAATATATAAATTATTGCTGGAAAAATACTTACGTATTTACTATTACTATATTTATTATGCGTTACTGTACGAATTTATTTAATAATAATTCCAGAACCTTCAAAGCCTTAATATTTTCATAATTAATTCCAAGATGACACTTTTACCATAGTTCATCTTAAAAATAATTATGTAATATTTCTTGTAAGCTTCAAGTCTGCCCCAAAGAAACATTTCTTGGACCCTTTTTAAGGCGGTTCGCAGCCTGGTAAACTATGTAAGAAACTGAAGAATATTCCGCTTCAATTGATCTCTGAATATTTGATGGAAACAGTCGAGTAAACAATATGGTAAATGTTGTTTGTATGTAGCGCTCAAGTTTCGTGGGTGGCAACCCTGGCTCCCTACTGGGCTTTGTCCTTAGTATTCCCAATGTTCCCAATGCTCCATCGCACCACCAAGGCGCCCCGTCCTCTGTGTCCAGTGGCACAAAACCGAAATAAATAATTGATGAAACAGCAAAGCGCACGTAGGGATTTCCAACTAGCAGGAGCCCCTCCATTCCCCAATCCCCTGGCCATTTTTCCAGCTGCACTATCGCTCCGCCCCCACCGTCCCCACTGCCCCCTTTCACAGCTTTCCCCTCCGAACCGCTCTCTTTCGACTGTTTCTCATCCATTTGCAGTTGGGGAAAACTGAAAACCATCTCTGGCCTACGACGCATGATGTTGTGTTGCCCACACACACATGGTGTATATGCCATGTGCAATGGGATATACGTGGCTATATATGTGCATATATGTATATCTGTGGGCGAGTATGTTGTATGTGTGCTATATATGTTTCTGTACGTGCGCACTTATCGATTTTCTGCTTGAAAAACGTTAAGCGAAATGCGCCCAAAGCGTAGTTGTCGGTTAAGTTGGGTCCGGCCGGGCCCAAAAAAGCAGGACTCCCATTCCCAAACAAATACCGCAACCCTACACGGATAAAATATCAAAAAACTTATTTGAAATAGTGGCGTCCAACTGCTTGTATACATAAAACTGGAGCAGTGTTTCCACTCCCATTTTAATACTACATACCCTACAAATATAAGATGTAACATATTCATTAATAAATCAAATAAATGGCGCCCAACAATTTTTTATTTTAAGTTAATAATACAGAAAATATAAATTTGTATTGCTTTGTGTCTTCCATCTCATTAGTTTTTTAATATTAATGTTAGAAAATTACCATGGTTCAAATAATCTTTCATGCATTGCTATGTTTTTCACTGTGTGACGAAACACACCGAGTCCCATTTTTTAAAGGGTTGCCACGGCCACATGCGAAGCAAATGTTCGAGTGCTTCTCGTCTGTGTGGTTGCATCAATATGTGTATATATGTACAGGAGGTGGTAACAATAGGCGTGTTTCTTAGGCGGTCGTCCTCGTCCATTTTTTTGGTCGTCATCGTCAACGTCAGGCTACGTTAAAAAAAAAAAGAAAAACAAGAAGGAGGCGTTAAGCAAAAAACCAACAGAATAATAAAAGATATACAAAACAAGATAAAAAATGCTATAGTCGAGTTCCCCGACTATCAGATACCCGTTACTCAGCTAGTGGAAGTTCAAGCGAGAAATTTCAGCATTTTCTGGAATATCGGTAGAAATTGAGGGAAAAATAATAAAATGAAACACACAAATCCAAAATACACACAAAACAGGACAACAGCACCATATTCTTAAAAACTTATGGTTTAAACTAAACGTATTTAGCTATTATGCTTTATGGCACTTCAAATAAGCCCTACATAAATCGTATTACTTATTGAAAAAGTTGGATTGCTCATTCAACATAATTTTTTACTTTAAGTAGAATACATAGACGGTTTCATTAATTAATTAAATGTTAATGACAGACAACAAGCCAGGATCACGAGACCAACATGCAGTGGGGCATTTGAATATACATATATTTAAATAAATACTTATATTTAAATAAATACTCACGTGTGCTTTGTTAACTTAATTCCCGGAAAACTTTCCATAGGCTGCCACCGGGAGGAGCGAACATGAGAAGATGGACAGGACAGGGCACTGCGGCTATTCATCGACTATGTGCGCACATATCCGTAAATGCAACCTCGTGTACATGCGTACAGTGCGAGTCAGTTGTGTCAGGCGATCAGTAGTTTGCATTTCTGGGTATAACATGTTTTGAAAGCTACCTAATTGATTGGATATGGCAATAGGAGAACTCATATTTACAAAATGTTTTATAAATAGGGATTTTATATATATTATCTTATCTATTTCAACAGCACGCACTGTACCACTATCTATCTGTCCATACTTATATGTACTATATCTGTGTGTGTGTGTGTGTGGACAGACATGCAACGCACCAAAACACCCACCCGAAACACCAACACACACACCCACACACACACACACACTCACCCACACACACACACCCACACACACTCGAATAGAGACAGACATCCCTAGACCTAAGTTGCATGAACTTCAATTTTGCCTCACAATTCGGGGCATGGCTGGGGTTCAACGGGGGTTTCCGAGAGGGTGGCGCCTACCAAGGCGAGCCAAAACAAAAGGGTGGCATGTGGGTGGCAAAAATGGCAAAATGGAAACGCACACACAGACACACAAGGGCAGGGGTGGTGCATGGGGGCATCTAGGGGTTCCAGACACGCACACAAGCACACAAGCGCACACATGGACTTTGGCCAAGCCCAAAGGCCTGGGATGCCGCCATTTTACTGCGTCCTGCACACAACCCTCAGAATTGCGTCCCCTGCCTCACTTGCAGCCCCCCTTGCACATTCGTGTTGCAGGTGCGCCGCCACGAAAAGTTTGGGGGGTTGAGGTTGGCTGTGTGTGGGATATATCTCCTAGTCCTAGTCCAAAGAGTTGATTGCGAGCTCGGCAGAAAATTTCCGACCTATCACATGCAGTATCCTCGTTGCGTTTGCAATGCCGCCCAAATGCCCCCAAAAAAACACCCGCTAAACACCCCCACCCATCCCATCGCATGCGTGTGTGTTTAAAGCCCCCCCTTTCTATGCTCCCGGCTAAAAACCCAAAGAGATAGATATGTATGGCCAGTGATGGGAAAGGTAATGATTCCTTGACCTTTGTGAGGTGCAATCATAATCCTATTTTAACTTAAATGTTTTTAAATAATGGCTGTAAACTAGCTTAAACATAGTTATTATTTAGTAGACCGAGTTCGCACATAAGTTATTCATATCCATTTGAGAACAAATAAGAGCTTACAGCATGTTTTGGAACTAACTGTACTAAAGTAAAAAGCTAATGCATATGGAACTTAGTCAGCACTCAGTAAAAGAACAACAATTTTGGGGAATGTATTGCAATTGTGGACCCACTGTACCACTAACTAGATACTTCACATCACTGGACATGGCGCACAGAGCTCATCGTGTCCGAAGCCGGCTCTTTTCCTTTTGTATTTTTCCCTTTTATTCCTGAGTGGGTGGCAGAGAAATTCCTTGCTGCGATATCAATTAAGGATACAGCTCACTCACAAGCCCCGCTCCGTTGTCCCCTTGGTATCCTTTATTTTTGAGGATTTTTCGGTGGCTATAGGCAGACTCAGAGACCAAAGTCCAGTAACTCCCACACACACACAAAAAATATAAAAATAAAAGAGAAAAAAAAAACACCATCTAAGCCCGAAACTTTGTTCAATGCTGCAATGGACAGGCCAAAAAGGGAAGCAGAAAGAGAGAGGGATAGCGTGGCCGAGTGGGACAGCAGTAGTGCACACACAGAGATGCACGTGCGTGTGTGCGTCGTGTGTGTTGGCCTTAATGGAAATTGGTTTTATGCATGTTGGCTTTTGTTTATTTTTACAATTTTGATGATGTTTTGCTGAATGCGATGCGAATGGCAGTTCCCTCTCACTCCCACTCTCTCGTTTGCCATCTCTCTCTCCCACTCTATCTTTCGCTCGCTCTGCGTTTGTGTTAGCTTGTCTTTTTGGGTGTTGACTGTACTTCCGGACATTGCATTACATTACGTACCACGTGGATGTGTGTGTGTGCGGGTATTTTTCGGGGCTAGGCTGTACGCCCTTTTTCGATTAGCTTTCAAACAAAAATGGCGCATTCGGTGTGCGAGTGAGAGGGCAAGCTGCACGAGGTGCACTCAATGCCCTTTGGGGTGGACTGTACCCAGGAAATAAATCCACAAAAATTGCATACCACTGTGCAGAGATGTTAGAATTTGTAAGAGTCGGCGTGCCAAACTACTACTGTAATTAGGCTAATTAAGAACCAATTTTAGTTCTTTTTAGATATTTCTTTGAGTTTCTTCGTGACTTTTATCCACCCAAAGAAGCAAGTATGGTTAACTATTTATTAAAGTGGGGTGAAGCAGTGAAAAGTATGTGGAGGCGAGTGTATACAGTTGATAGTTGGCAAATACAAAGGTGGAGAGGTGAACCACTTGCAACGATTAATGTCCATAGTTATGGTCTGACCACCACCCGAAAATATCCCCATTGCCCCCCTTTCATCAGCCTTTTTTCCATCTACATATTTCCCTGGGCCAGAGCAACACACAATGAAGCTACCGATAAAAATCCTACAGCACACAGACACTGGAATATCGCATTTTGCATATGCGTTTGCCTCCATCCCGGAAAAACCACCCGATTCCCACCCACTGCCGTCCATTTACCGGAAAAACAAAATCGACACAGACTAAAAAACAGAAAACACAGCACAGGCAGCAAAAATACAAAAAAAAAAATGTACAAAAACCAAATATATGAAAAATAATAAAGACCAGAGGGAAAAAAATTGCTTTAGGTTCGACATTTGACTGCCCTGTGTTGTTGGCCAGGGGCCTCGAAATCGCCAAAACCAGATATATACGTATATATGCCCGCGAAGAGCACCCAATCAGAGGCGGGAAAGGCGTCCTGGTTCGCTTTTTTCGGGGGGAGTGGCCAGCACACACACGCTCGCACATTGCGAAGACAATGAAAAATAGAGAAAACCTGAACGGCGTTTTCCCACATCGCCGGACCCCCAAAGGTCCCCCAGTGGACGGGGGCCAGCGAAGGGTTAAGCCGGACTTAGTGGAAGGCCTGCGGACAGGAAAATTTCATTTCCAAAGCCCCAAGTTGGGCAAAATGATTGACAACTGCAGTCGTGAGAAGTAAGCACACATTTTCCATTTTACTGGGGAAATGGCAGCGAATTTTCCAAATTTATTATAAATAACTAAAATAAGTCGAAGCTAATTCAAGTGATACTATGTAAAAGTTATTTATAAATAATAAAAAATATATTATATTATTTTATAAAGAGTATCCAAACTATCTTTAATTAATACACATTTTTAAAACATTTCCATGTTTGTAACTCACCATTTAATTATATTTCCAATTACCCGTAAATAAAACACAACTCGATTTATTTTTTATAATTTTTATTTAAATTTTTCGTTTTTATTTTGTTTTTATTTATTTTTCTTAGAAAAAAATTAATTTAAATAAAAAAAAAACACTGAATTGAATATTTTCTTGATTTTTATTCTCGCTTACTCTTTGATTTATGGTTGCTTTTCGGTTGCTATTGTTTTTCAGATTATCCTTTAGTGATTTGGGTGACAAACATTTAATTACTGTACACAATTTTTGTTGAGAACTGCTCTTGAAACTTTCACGCAATCAAGCCACTACGTTTATGTTTTTTGTATAAATATATAGTGTATGCATTCATTGTATTTTGTTCTTGTATCATATTTTTGTTTTTTTTTATATTTTTTCAAAAATTACTAATAGCTTAAAGGCTTCATTGTTTGGTTAAAAAAATTGTTTTCGAGTAAGACCATCTATCGTTTATCAAAGGGACTCTGACACAACCCAGGCAAAGCTCAAGTATCAATCGAAATGGTGAACTCTCTTAATTATGAAAAGTAAGGTCTACAAATTGGACGATCACATCCAAAACTTGCTGAAACATTGAAAATGATACAATCAAAACTCTATATTTTGAACAAACATTTTAACGGAATTTTCAAGTGACTTTTCGACCGAATGTACAAGTTAAGAGAAATCAAAATCCCTTCCAGTTGCCTTTCCAATTGATTTATTATCTGATGCTACATGGGTTAATGGTTATGGGTTGGTTATTCAGTTACACATAGAAATATATACGGCTATATGTATATAGACACCAGACCCCTCGAGCAAATCAATAGAAACGATTAAAACCAATTACTGTTTTTGTTTTTGTTTTTTTTTTCCATTTTTCGTTTTTTGTTTGTTTTGGATACATGTATATGACTTACATAAAGAATGCGTTCGCTATCTCTCCTCCATTTCGCCGATCGCCCCGATCGATTGGTTGAAAAAAATAGATATTTTAATATATTATATGTATATCCCGCCCCAGAAGGTTCGAAAAAAAATGTATTTTAAATCGTTTTTGTTTTTTTTTTGTTTTCTTGCTTTCTTATTATATGTTTTCTTTCGTATGCTTTAGGTTTTTCTGGTTGTTTTTAAAGTATGCAATTGCCCCACCCGCCCGTCCATGTCACGCACCCACTTTCTCGAAAATCTCCGATACAACTGCCGGATCCGCTTCCTGACTCTCCTCCTGACCTCGGGCGTTCAGTCTTCGACGGCATATTTCTGGGTCCACTCGCGGGCATTGCGAATGGCCTCCGCCTCGTTGACCTTCCACAACTCGGCCACATCGTTGGCCAGCGGATCGTCGGGATTGGGTGCACTGAGCAGTGCCTGAATGGACAGCAATATGGTGCGGATCTGCAGGGCTGGACTCCACTTGTCCTTAAGCACATCGAGGCAAATGCGGCCCAATCGATCGATGTTCGGATGGTAGATCTTCGTGATGAAGCGCACCTTGGGCGCCGACATTGGATAGTCCTCCGGTAGGAACAGCTCCAGCTTGAACACGCCGCCCTCGAAGGGCGAATCATTCGGCCCGGTCACGATCACATGGAAGTAACGGGCATTGTTCTCATCGGGAATGGCATTGATTCCAGGCACAGGCTCCTGCATCAAACGCTGAGTCTCCTTGATGATGCGACGTGGCAGGCTCGACATCGTTCAGCTGGCTCCTCTTGTTCCTTTTACGCGGTGAACTGGAAACGCGGATTGTGTCTGGGGCTTCTCGTTCAGCTGCAAACGAGATTGGAGTCATGTTAACCAATTAAGTAGTTCCTCAGTGTCATCTACTATCTACTATCTACTATCTACTATTTATTAAGATTTAAAATGAGCATCCCTCTAATGTTAACAGGTTTGCTAACAGACTAATTCAGCTCCCAGTCCAGCTGCTTAATTAGGGTTAAGTATATAAGTCAGTGAAATAGTCACATTTGTAAGTTGGAGTTTCACTGGCTTTTCTTGGGGAAGAGTGTCGGAAATCAAAGAGAATTTTCCTTTTGCAGCTCAAGGTCGTTCTTTATGGGGATGCGTGTGTGTGCAGGGTTGGGTGGATGCTGGATGGTGGATTTCGCTCTGATACGTGGCTTTCACTTTCCTCAAGAAAGTTTTGCCACAAAATTTAGCATGCCACAAAGATGTCTCTCTTGTACAGTGTAACTGAGCTAGCCAAAAGTAACCAATTTAAAATATATTATATTCTATTTCTATTTTGCTTGGATGTCTCTTCTGTAAATGAAATATTTACAATATTTTTTTTTAAATATAAAAAAAAAAAACAGTTAACTTATACATACACTTGCCAGGAAAAGTATGCGTACACACTCAATGCATAACTTTGATGGCAAAAAAAGTATATTTATATAAATGATATCGACTTCATTTTCTTTTTATGTCATAAACACATTTATTATTAATATCAGAAGGCTTTCTTAGCTTTAAGTACTTAACTTATTTTATAAAAATTAAAAAGGTACAAATTCATGGGATATGGCACAAGAAAAACTATGCGTACAAACCGAAAAACACTTAAAAACGGCGCTTACATTAACTAAATATAAAAAATCAATATGAAGTTGAATACCCCTTGGATTTTTGGTTGACGTTCGGGGTGATGTTTTGCCATTCCTTAAAAATCACTTCTTTAAACATGATCTTTGTTGTTATTGTATGTAGGCGAATCCTACGCTCCAGGAAATCCCATAGAAATAGGAAATAACTTTATTCCAGAAAGCTGGAGGCTCCTGGATACATTTTTTGGCAAAGACTGAGCGCTTCTTTCTGTTCACTAGCGATACTCATGGTTTCTTTGGTGCAGTTTGGGCATATAGGTGATTCTTTTCTAAAATTTAACGAATGGTATCCACATGTACTTCGTTTTTTAACTTATGCTTAATGTCTTGGCCAATTTGCGAAGCTGGTTTTCCAGGCTTAAGCATCACCGTCTTCAAAACATCCCGTATCTCGCGATCGGTCAGTTTTTGGGGCCTTCCAGAACGTGGTTTTGACTTAATAGATCCGGTAGAATTGAAGTTGTCAAGAAGAGTGACTTCTGCCTACGATTTTGCCAATTTCCCGCAATGATTTTTCCTCATTACGAAGTAATGATCCCTCAAATCGGGATAAATTTCTTTTTCCTTCCTGCCTATTACGATTTTTTTAATAGAATGCCAAAATTCAAACAACGAGCAATAAGTTTCTTGTGCTTTTATCACCGTTATTTGTGATCTAACGGTTTAAAAAACTGCAAATTAGCTTTTACGAGTAAAATTTACAGTTTGTACGCATACTTTTTCTTGTGCCATATCCCATGAATTTGTACCTTTTTAATTTTTATAAAATAAGTTAAGTACTTAAAGCTAAGAAACCCTTCTGATATTATCAATAATAAATGTGTTTATAACATAAAAAAAAAATGAAGTCGCATACGCATACTTTTTCTGGCAAGTGTATGTATGCAGGGGATTCCAAGTAGTCTCCATCCCATTTTTAGAGACTTATATTTAAAATATCCTGGAGATCTATGCTATATTGTTATCTCTTCCTATTCTTAAACCACACATATTTATAGATTTTTTTTTTATTTATTTAACAAGAAAACATAATTAAAACGGATTTCTTCTTGTGTAAGTCATGGCCCAACCACCATTGCCACCCCTTTTTAGCGTGACCTTGCGGCTCCTTTAACTGTTTACATTTCCTAGACACACGGAAAAATCAAGTCAAGTAAACGGGAAAAGGAGGAAGACGCAGATAAACATGAAACAAAAGGCAATAAATGGATGTCTCGAAGTTTCCAAAAAAAACAAAAAAACTAATGACACTTGAGGCAAACAAAAGAAATTGCGTTATTTACGCAAAAAGATTAAACAAAAAGCAATCGTTTAAACATAATGTTTTTGTGCAAGTGTGCGGCATTTTGCTGTTTTACCAACTTATTGATTTCCCTTTTGGGTGACAGATGCACGTAGGCCGCAGAGGAAGAAGAAGCAGAGCGGAGAGGGAAAATATGGACGGGTAAACGGCGTGAGCGGCTTGAAAAATCAATAATGTTGGCAATTAAACTAAAAAAAAAAAAAACCTAATAAGATTTTCCTTTTTGTAAGCAGAAATTTCGCTTACACACATACACACACACCCACAAACACAGCGAGACACGCACGCACGCACACAGACAAAGCGCAGACAACGCGCACGAAAAAGACAAAGGCGAAAAGAGAATATGCGGATGGGCGAGACAAAGAGGGCGAGCCAAAAAAAGAAAAGCAAACGCCGCCTTTTCGGCGAATTTAACTTAGCAAGAAAAAATGCGAAAACTTGGAGCAAATTCCAGTTAATATTTTTCACACACACACACACACACACGCACATTCGGTTTATCAACTTTTAGGGCTTTTTTTTGTTGCGCTTCTTCGATTTTTTATTAAATTTGATCTGCTGCTTCTGCTTCTTCCTCTTCTGCTGCTCCTGCCTTCTTTTGTTGTTGTTGTTGTTGTTCGCACTGTGGTCTTTTTTCGGGCAGTTCCAACTTTTTTGGACAAAAACAATGATTTTCCTCTATAGTATGCAACTTTCGATGTAACACAAACTCACAGCGAAGTAGCGCCAAGCTATTGGTGAACTTTATATGCAGTTATGGCCAATACTTCGTTGGCAAATTGATCAAATTGGATTTTTGCAGGCAGCTCCACCACAAAAATTATGAATGTCGAACACACTCGAAAAAAAATGTAGCCGTTCGCCAGTGTGTGTGCGCGTTGGTGTGACTAACGTGCGTCTGTGTGGCGTGCGTGTGAGCGGCAATGTCAAAATGGTAGGGCTGCCAGAGCGCCTGCAGCTAAAATCACATTTTTTGCGCCACATTTGCTACGTCTTCTTGATGAGGTTTCAGCATATGCATTTATTTACACTATTGGTGTGATACATTTATGTTTTTTTATCGCTTTCTTTCATCTTTTTACAGGTACTTTTATTTTTCGCTCTAGTAAAAACCAATTTCGGTTGACAACTCTATCGCTTAGCGGCTGTCAAATGGCACCGCATTCGTAGCAATCAGCTGCTCGGCACGCAGCAACCACTCGTCTTGCAGCACTTAGCTTTTTTCTGTCACTCAACTTGATTGGAAAACTGGCGGGACAAATCCAATTGGAATAGAGGAATAGCAGAAAAAGTAAATTCGTGAATTAATTTGTAAGTTTTTTAAGCGTCATAACTACTTCGGCCTTTATATTCGTTGTTTAAAAACAATTCATTGTGTTTTGCATATTTATCAGATGTAACATAAGGTAATATAAACTATATAAATATTATGATTAATTAATATCGTATTATGTTCTTTTTAACTTCGTATGAAACAGTTTTTTGTAAACTTTTATTACAACAATACTTGGCATGAGCAAATTAGCATGCATATTAAAAAAAGAATATATTATTACAAGTTAATCTTTAGATAGCAAATTAATTATTTAGAACGTGATAGAAGTTTGGCTATTTAACAAGTCTAATAAGAGCCGGGGCGGGCTTCCAATCAGACTCGTGGGCAAACATAACCCCAAAAAGCGAGATAGCAACAACAACAAATTAGCAATTTACTGTAATCAACATTTATGCGTTTTTAAAAAGAGAGGCTGTCCAAACGCACACACACACACCCATGCACACGCAGGCACACACGTGAGGACGTGCACTCACACCCACACATCGAATGCAATGCCCAATGGACGCACAAGAAGCCGAAAAAGGCAACAACAAAAACCACAAGGCAGAAGGCAGAAAACTAAAATACAAAAAAAAACAAGCGAAGCCTCTCGCTCGCACACACACATGTAATTTATCATTCGTATTCGCTCGATTGCATAGGCCGGATGCATGTGTGTGTTGTGTGTTGTGTGTGTGTGTGTGTGTGTGTGTGTGCGAGTGTGAGATAAAAACAAACAGCAACAGCAGAAACAACAACAGCAACTGCAAAAGGGCAACAAAAGCAACAACAGCAAGTCAGCCATATGCATTACACACACCGCAAGCAAACACACACACACACACACACACACACACACCCGTGCGATCTCCGTTTTTAGGCTGGCCAAAACAACAACAACGACTGTAGTCCAGCCCACAAGTGAGAGCGAGAGAGAGCAACCTGCCTCTTTTCTGCTTTTCTGTTTTTCTTTTTTTTCTGCTGCAACTGCGCTGCTTTTCCCTACGCAGTGCATGTGTGTGTGGGTGTGAGCGAGAGGGAATGCAAGAGCCAGAGAAAGAGAGAGAGCGCAATGGCGAGTGGGTGTGGAAGCGGGAGCGGGGAGCGGGGAGGCGACCTTTATTCGCTCTTGAGTTGCAGCTGTTTTAAGTGCCTTCCTTTATTTCAACGCTCGCTTTTGGCCAAGTTTGTACCGCTACAGCTGATCTGCAATGGAATGGGTGCGAAGGAGAGGCATGGAAGGGGGCGAAGAAAGGGGCGAGAAGAGGAGGAGAGGAGGGCTAGAGGAATGCCGAAGGTCGTATCAAAGATCCGCTACAAAAATAATCGCCCTAAGATTAGCTTTAATGGAAACTCCGTTCTTAAGTTGTAAATTATGTACATATGTATGTACATACATGTATGTACGTATATGTATGTATATGTACGTATATGTATGTATGTGGCAATGTTATGAGGCGAAGGAGTGCACAGCATTCGGAAATTAGTCACCCAATATAACAGTTATAACATTTTTCTAGAACTAGCCATACATGCATATATAAAATATTATATACATATGTATGTACATACATATGAAAACCTTATAATGTGATATGGAGAGCGATTGCATTATTATGAGAATACATATGTACATTTATCAAAATATATTAAAATATGTATGTATGTATATAAGAAATTGAATGGAATTTGATCATAACATTTGCTTCGTTTAAATCGCATGCTGTGCAGTGGAATATTATTTGGTAGGTAGTATTATTACAATACACTGCTGTTGGTGGAAATCAACATTCATTCAATAAATGGCCGGCAATTTTCTGCCATAGTTACAAAAACATGGCGTAGTTCACTAGCTGCTTTTCCTGACCTGCGATTCGGGGGTGGATTACGATTTTCGAATTTCGCATGGCCGCTTGGTTGTAAATGTATAGTGTCCTTGCAACAACAAATATTATTTACCAACTATTGTAATCAAAAACGATGTGAATAAGCCATTTGTTAAATAATGACCAAAATCAACAATTGATTGAGTATCAATCAGGAGTATAAGTTACCAAGTAAATTGATTAACCTAAGAAATGGCGCTTATTTGTGTTGCAAAATATTCAAAACGCAAAACTTTGACAGCATTTCAGCGGGGGAAAATAAATCTCAGTATTGTTTAGTAATTAATGAATTAATTAAGTAATTCATTAATTCCCTCATTTCCATTGAAACTTTCTTAGAGTTCCTTTTTTAGCCATATTTTCTGCATGTCAAAGAATCGCAAAACTGCCGCTTTAGCAGCATGTTGCCAAAGGAAAACCTTGGCAACATCTCCAATCAGAATTCGCTCTGCCTCTTTTACGCCTGCACTTGCAGATGCATTTTAAGAGAGCGCAGTGCTCTTTCTTTCGAGGCGAGAGGCCTACTCTTGAGCCCAAAAACGCAACGAACAAAACGAGCAAAACAAAAACGACGAAAACACAAACAAAAAGAAGCGCCGCTTTCCTTTTACCGTTTCATTTACTTGTTTTTTCTTTTTGACATTTTTCTTGTTCTGTTTTGTTTGTTGCTTGTGTTGTTGCTGTCGAAGGGCAGCAGCGCCAAAGTGGGCGGGGTGGGCGAAGGGGGGCGGCTGAAAGACGCACGCATAAATAAAAACAACAGCAAAACTGAGGCAAAAGTGTCCATTAGACTCGTTGTTCTTGTTGTTGTTGTAATTTACAAGTGTCCATCCGCAAAAATCAGAATCAGAATACCCTTGGGTTCAAACTTAATCAACTGACATTCAGTTATTTGCAGCATGAAACAGCTGTTTTAACCCTATTTATAAGAAGGACATGAGATGTAAAAAGGATGGTGAAATGGTCTAATTGCTTAGGATCGTATTATAATAGAACTTTAAAGTACAAATATCAAAATAATGATAGCAAAGCACAACTAGTGCTTACCTATTTCTGAAATTTATACGTCTTTATGGGTTTCCACATCTAAGTTTTGAACGCATTGTGTTGCATACTTTGTGGCACCATTGCCTGAGATTTGAAAATGCCATGCAAATTTTCTAGTTTGTGCACTAATTTAGCACTTAATTTATGGTGTCATATAGGTTTTGGGGTAACTTCGAATCGGTGGAGGCTTCCCTCTCAGTTGTAAGGGTATTCGAGACTGCGATGTCCTGCGAAATCTGTGAAATCCGTGCGCCTCGTGTTGTTCTTGTTGTTCTTGTTGCTTCTGTTGCTGTTTTTGTTTGGGGTCGTGCTCGTCGTTTTGCGAGTGCAACAGACTTGGCTTAGAGTGGATGTGGGCGGTTGGGCGGCTGGGTGGGCTGCAAAGTGGGCGGTTGGGCGGCTGGGCGGTCGACGGGAACAAAGGAAACCCTTGGCAACGCAGGGCCAACAAAAAAGAAGCAGACACAAAAAAATGCCAAGAAGAAGATGTGGCAGCCAGCTACATGGATGAGCAAGAAGCAGCACACGAAGCCGCCGAGGACGAACGAGAAAGGACGAAGTGCCGTTTGTGTGGGTGGAAAACTGCGTCCTGTGGGCCGTTTGTTTTGCTTTTTTTCCCCCTCCTTTCCTTTCCTTTCCTTTCCTTTGCTTTTTTGCCGACGGTGGGTTGGTGCAACATAGGCTGAGTTGTTGTCGCCTTTTTGTACGTTTTCATTTTTTTTTGTTTTTTTGGTTTTTCGTTTCGTTTCGTTTTTTTTTGTTTTCTTTTTTTGGAGTCAATGTCTGGCACCAGTTTATTTGAGTGTTTCTCTCTCCACGTTCCACTGTCTGTGTGCGTTGGTGTTTGTGTGGCGACTGCGTGCAGACGGAAAGGTCCTGGAACCCAGCCCCCCAGCCCCCAACCACCAACCCCCACCCACCAACCCCTTGCACCCCCGCACCGCCCACCCGCCGTATGCGTTTTTTTCGACCGAGAGTCGCCGCATTTTCGATTTTATTGAGCAAACAACGAATTTCTAAATAAAAACAAAAGCAACGATAAAAGTGCAAAAACGTATAACAAAAAAAGAAACACAAGAAAACCGAAACAAAAACAAAACAAAGAGGTGTGTGTGGGGGTGGCTGTGAGTTCTTATCGCTGTTGGGTGGCCAAAGGAAAGATCATCGGTGGAAAAACTGCATAGATCACTGTGCTACTTAAAAAATGCCAAAAGTTGCCACAACAAAGATTTTGGCAATTATTTGGCATTTTTCAAAATTCAAAGAGCTTGTGCAAATGTGTGGCACACTTAAAAAAAAAGTAAATAAAATCCTATAATTTCATTACTACGTTACTAATATTATTTCTGCGAAAAAAACAACTAATAAGATTTAAGCAACAATTGGAATATTGAAATAGAATTAGTTGTCTATCATTTCTATGTACAACTTTTAAAAGTTGCAGATCGCCAGTTCGTCTGGTTCTTTGAAAAGTGATCCCAACTTGAAATTGCTGAGCTGCAAGTGCGATCGCGGTAAAAAATACATAAAATATATGAAATATATGTATGTACATATGTATGTACATATGTATGTACATATGTAAATGTGCTTAATCACTCGGCAGCAACTTTGCATCTATATATTTCCCCAAAAGAGCGCGCACATTTTGTCTTGCGAATCAATTCCTGTTCCACCCAATTCGCTTCTAATTTTTTGTTATTTTCTTTTTTCTTTTTTCTTTTTTCTTTTTTCTTTTTTCCTTTTTCATTTTTTTTTATTGTTTAGTTTTTTTTGCAAGCCCAAAGCTTGCTGAGTTATCTTCTTGTGCTGCTTCTTCCCCTTAATTTATGTATTTTTTTTTTTGCGCCGCGCTTCCATGTGTGCGAATTCTGGGCAGCAAAAAGTTGAAATAAACTAAAGCGGATCTCTCGATGAGTGAAAGGGTAGGAAGAGGGGAGCGAAAGAGAGAGAGCGGCGACGCAGGTGTATTTGTGTGCGGGAGCGCTGATAAAGGCGAGCGAAAAGGCAGCTACAAAAAATTCGCAACAAAAGAGAATTCGCAAAAACGTAGAATTCGCGAGAGCAACTCTCTCTTCCTCTTTTCGAGTGTGAGTGTGTTGTGTGCTTGCTTCGTTGCGTGGCCATTTCGCTTTTGGGCAACATGTTGCGCGCAACATTTTTTTCGCAAAAAATTCGCGATCTCTCTCTCACTCTCTCGCTCTCTCTCGCTCTTGATTTTCGCGAAACTCTGACCAATGCAGCTCGCATTTGTGTGTGTGTGTGTGTGTGTAGTTTCTTGGTTGCCAATTTTTTATGTTCCTTTTTTGCAAGCTTTTTTTATTTTGTTTGCCTTTGTTTGGAGCGCTCTGCCGGCGTCGCAGTCGACGGCGCCGCCGTTGTTGTCGTTGTTGCCCCGCCGCAGTCGCCAGTTGGTCCGTTCATTCGGTTGTATCGTTTGCTCCTCGTCGCTTGGTGTGTGAGTGCAGAAAGCGCTGAAAAATCGCACAAAATTCGCGAAAAAAGCGCCGAAACTCGCAAAAAAAAAAATTTAGCTAATAAAACATATTTCAAATTAACAACGAAAATCGTTTCGAACGTTTTTTTTTACTGTGCCAAAATTGAACAAGAATTCAGTGCAAATTTCATTTTAGTGCGATCTTCCCACACAAAACTCTATACACCCCTTTCTCTTTCTCTCTTCGTTCTGCAAAAAAAAAACAAAAAAATAAAGAAATAAAATTGTCTAAATTTCTCGTCTTAGTGCTGGAGAAAATTTACTTGTGAAGAGCATTTAAAATAGTTCCCTTTCTTTCGCAGAATTGTGCAATTCCTAAGTTTTTATTAATTAAGACTGTTGCCAGCCGAACATAATTCTTATCTGTGTGCAATATTTTACACCTTAGAACAGCCCAAAAATTATATACATACATACATACATATATGTACATATATTTAAACGAAAATTCTACTTCGATCGCTATCAAGATTTGGCTAGATGTGTAGATCAATTTACTGCAAACTAAAACGATGTTAGCCGCACTTAAAACTTTTTGTTTTAATCTATACATCACAAGTTGTTGCAATTCATAAATTCCTTCTCTAAACAAATATTTTTCTGCATATACATTTATTAATAAAATATTATTTTCTACCAGTTTTTGTACTGAACTGATAGGTAATTATTGAATTTGCATGCATATTTGCGAAATTTGTATTTAGAAATTTAATATAAATAAAACTCAGAAAAGGGTTTTTAATAACACTGCCAACTGTGTAACGCTTGCTTTTGATTAACAAAGTAACCGATTAAATATCGCAAGCAAATTTTGTAAATAATAATTTTTCAAGCTAGACACCTTTTCAAATCCTTTAGCTCAATATAGCATTAAAAAAAGGTTGGAAAACCCATGTTATTTTTTATATTTTTTGAAGCACATAAAAAAACTGACTAATGTGCTCAAAATAAATTTATAATACATCTAAAATTACTAAAAAAAATCCTCTAAAATTGCGAAATTAAATCCTTTTCAATTTGCAACTTGAAAAATCAGCACAATGAGCAAGATCAAATTTCTGAAACCTAAGTCAAAAAATCACACATTTGTTTCCCAACAAAAATCCTGGAAAATGTGCCTGCCTCACTTGCCAAAAAAAAAAAAAAACAAAAAAACGAAAAACACATTGATCTTGAAATAGTTCGCGGCGTGGCGGACGGACATCCACTCAATCTTGGCCAGAGTTCGAGTTCTATTCCTTTTCCTTTTCCTTTCGCGGCCCGCTCTTTTTGGGCCAAAAAGTTTCGGCCTCTCTGCGAGAGAGTTTCGCGAACTGCAAGAGTAGCCGCCGCTGCCGACGTCGACGCGGACAGAGGGCAGCGCAGCTCGCACACATGCAATGCGTTTTTCTCCTTTGTTCCACTCTTTTCGGCCTCTTCGCTCTTTCGGAGCGAGGTTTTCACTCGTCGCGAATTCGAGTGAAGTTGCGGCCACCGCTTCTTCAGGCCACTATTTTTGCGTTCTGCTTCTTTTTTTTGCATTCTCTGTGTGTGCGGGTGTGTGTGTGTGTGCGAGTGTGCTGCTGCCGCTGCTGCTGCTGCTGCTGTTGCTGTTGCTGCTGCTGCTGCTGTTGCTGCTGTTGCTGCTGTTGCTGCTGCTGCTGCTGCTGCTGCTGCTGCTGTTGCTGTTGTCGTCATCGGCGGTCCGGCAACGTAAACGAAACGTATCGAAAACGTATTGAATCATAACAGATCCGCACGTTGTCGCGCACGTACGCAGTCCGCGGAAGAAAAGCTACAGCTCTCTCTCTGTCTCGGCTAACAAACACACCAAACACACTCACACTCACACACACACACCTACTCCAACTGCAACGGCAACTGCAACACAACTGCAACAACAACAACAGCAACAACAACAACAACATAAACAACAACCTGCGGCAACAGCAGCAACAACAACACAACAATTCAACATTCAATCACATCAATCACGAAAAATCAAATATTATCAATCATCATCCATCGACAAAAAATCGCATTTTTTCCTGTGTCGAAAGTAATTTGAAAATAGTTCTTCCCTTTACCAAAATACCCGCAAAATATACCCACTATATAGCCGTAAAAAATTCCAATAGCGCGCCGCGTAAACTCAAATTTTTTTTCAAGTGTTTTTGGAATTTTTTTTTGAATATAAAATATTGCAAGTGAAAGCACCAGCAACTATTTTTGATTTTAGCAAATGTGCTGTTTCTGAAAAAGTGTTTATGACAAAGTGCTCAAGAACCGGAAGGACCATAAATAACATACATAAAATTACAGGATTTTCACATTTTGTGTTTGTTGAGGATCACTAAGTGTCCAAAGGACATGTGTGTTTTCTAAGGAAGCTTTGGGTCTTTAGTGGGAAATTTGTGATTTTGTGTTTTCCAAGGATCAATTCGAATCACTAAAGCGATTAAAGGGATATTGTTTATCATTTTAGATATCCACAATTATCATGTTTCATTTAAACGCCATTTTCTGTTTGGATTTATGTGCTTTTAATCCCTATTTAACAGTGTTGTTAAAGTACTAAAAGTAACATTTAGAAGCCACGAAAGGAAATATTTAAATGTTTTAAAGGATTGTAACTATGTTTTTCTAGACGTTAGTTGCAGTTATTTTATAATTTTTCATTGTCATTTAACTATTAAATTTCATAAAAACAATTATGCCTTTTTTTCCAATATCGTTTGTAAGAAATGCGTAAATTTGTGAATTGACTTACAAGTGCAAATTAATGAACCCACTAAAAAAGTGCAGTCAGATTAGAATTGCCGACGGAATATCGCAGAGCTTTGTTGAGAATATTTTGAGCTCGATTTGTGTGCATATTAGTAAAAAATTTAAATTTAAATTTAGTTAAAATGTCTGCTATTTCAATCATAATTCAAAAAGGGTTGTTGTGTTTTTGTTATGCATATTAGAAAACTAAATATTATTCAAATGTCCGCTATTTCAATCATAATTTAAAAAGGGTTTTTATGTTTCTTGATTTTGGCAATTGTATTGTTTTATTTAAAGTTTCAATACTTATATACTTAAATTTTAAATTATTTATTATAATGAACTGAAACTATTAACGTTTTACTGTGGGTATTAGAAATTACAAAATTCAAATTTAAAGAACCTATTATGAAGGGTTGTACAACACTTTATAAAAAAAAAAGAAAAACTGGCTATTTCGCCTCACTTTTATGATTTTAGTACTTTTTTGAAATGCGTCTAAAATCTTAGTTTTTTAAACAGTTCTATCATAAAATCAATTGATAAGTTTGATAAAATTGATAAGTTTTCAACATTTTTATTACCAAGCATATTAAAACTTGTCCGATTTCGTTAATTATATTTAAAAAAAATTCTAAATAATAGTTTCAAATTTATTTGTATTTATTAGTTGCCAACATTTTCGTTGCAAAATACATTACAATTGATCCGATTTGTTTGGCCCTATGTTTTGCATTTTTAAATTGATAAAACTGATAGTTTCAATTTCATTTGATGGCATAGAAGACATAGAAAATAAGAAAATAATGCACATTGAACTAGAGTTCTTATTCTGACTATTAATTTGCTGGACCTTTTTGTGTCCTGCTACTTGAACCCCAACAACTTTTGGGAAACATATGGCAGGCGAATGTGCATGTGTGTGTGTGTGTGTGTGTGTGTGAGTGTGTGTTTTCTGAATGATATGTTGCTGCACTCGTATAGATTACGCATACGCTGCGTTGTCCACTGCGAAGAGAGCGTGCGAAAAGAGAGAGCGCCGCGCCGTGCACTTTCTGCGATTGAGTGAAAGAGAAAAGTCACTCGGTGGAAATCGAGGTGCATTTTGGCTCAGCTTTGTTGCGTTTTTCAGCGACGCTGCTCTTTTACGAAGCGCGTGCGGCGCTCTTAGTACAAAACACACTCGCACACACACACACACACACACACACATGGAGTACGATGTGCAGGGGCACCCACACATAGGCGAACGGGAATCACTCGGCAATACGAAGCAACGCAGTCGCAGTCGCAGCGCTGCCGCCGCGCTGCCGACGCCAATGCTCTTTGGGGGTTTTTGGGCTTTTGGCCAGGCTTTTTGGTTTTGCAGCTCTGTCGGCTTTGGACTTTCGCAGAGATTTCACACGCGATGCGATTGCAGTTCTTGCAGACACTTTCATACGTTCGTTCGTGTTTATTTTCGTTAGCCTTAGCCGCAGCAAACAGCAAATAAATTGCATTTCAAAAACGACATAATATTCAAATATATTTTACGAATATTTGTACGACAAATATTTAAGCTTTATCATTTTCTGTTTTTTTTTTTTTGGTTTTTTGTTGTTTATGGCTATTTTGTGCGCGCGTTTTGGAAACACGAGTTTCGAACTATAGGTCCTTTTGCATTCATTTCATTCATGCAATTTTTTTGGAATTTTTTTTCAAGTGCTTTGCGTCGGTTTTAACACTAGTTTTTGTATATTCTTTCCCAGGCATAAACTTAAACACAACAAAAATGTTTTATAAATATATTATTATAAAATAAAAAATACAAATAAATGAAGTAACAGCGAAAGTTTTTAACAAAGTCAACAACAACAACACAAAAGAAGCAAGAAAATCCTTAAGCGTAATTTTTTTGTATTTCAACAATGCAACAACCACAACAACAACAACAACAACAACTACATCTACAACAGAGGCAACAACTACAGCAGCAACAACAACCGCAAGAACAACAACAGCAGCAACAACCACAACAACCAAATGAAACAACAACTCAAGGCGGCTTTTCACGTGTGTGTGTGTGAACAACAACAACAACAACAACAACAACAGCAACAAAAACAGCGACAACAACAAGCTAAAAACTTTAGAAAAACTTACAACAACTTTTTTGGACTTGGAGCATTTTTCGAAAACCCAAAAAGCCTAAAGTAACTACCGAAAAATCCCCGGCAATTATTTTGTGTTCTTTTCTCCTACTCAAAAAATACAATTTCATTTCAAATAGCAAAAACGCAAAGAACTTAAACAAAAACATGCTCTAAGGTTGTGTTAAAGGAAAGTTCTCCTATTTTGCACCTTAATTCTTTGATTTCAACAAAATTAAAACAATTTTTTCCAAGTGAACATTTTGTGCGAACCGCAAAAAGCAGGAAAGTGGAAATAAACAAAAAAAAAATCAAGTCATATTTAATTCAATGCATACAGCAAGTGCAGCAACAACAACCATAAGAAATTCACACAAAACAACAACAGCAACAACAACTGCGGAAAAGTCAACAACAACACCAACAACAACAAGAAGAAGAACGAGAACAAAGTTTTGAAACTGCGGTGTTTGGCGTTTATGGTGAGTTTTTTTTTTTTTTTTTTTGATTTTCAAACAATATTTCGAACCATTTATTCGGCACTTCTTTTGCGATACCATTTCATCAAGTGTTTGCCTTTGCGTGGGTCAAAAATCGAACACGAAGTGCTACTCGATAAGAAAAGTGTTAGGTTGGGATGAATTTGGCCGTAAATGGACTAATGGCAAATGTGTGAAGCGAGGGGAAAGGAGGAAAGTGTTGGACCGAAACATGTTTGCCATTCATTTTGGCCATAGAAGCCGCGAATAAACAATTTCTTACTTTTGGTGAACAACAAAAATTGGGCGCTAAACAATTTGCGTTGATAACTAATACATTTTAGGATCATTGTTACTATAAATGTTTGTTAGATAAGTTGAATAATACTTTTTATAATGCATGTAACATTTGAATACATTATTTAGAAAGACTTCAGTTTTATATAATTCAACTTATTCAGCAAATTCTTCTAGTTAAGTTTAAAGATAAACATTAGTTATTTAATATAAAATGGCAATAAAACACAAACAATTATTTATATAGCTAGTGACGAAATAGTTTTGTCGCGCTTTCCATATTTTTTTTATCAACTTTTTTTTTTTTTTTATTTTTTTTTTGTATTTGCGACGACTGTGGCACTTCCCGTTTGAACCGGATGCGCTTTTAGAGAAATTTGCTGAATGTTATCAAATATGTAAAATGGAAATGCACTTTTCTGGGCCACAAGAACGGGCAAAAATTAAATGCACATATCGACAAAACAAGAAGCAAAAAAGGAAATGAATAGTAAGCCAATCGATAAATTGGCAAAAAGAAAAGTAACTTAACTAAATGCTGGCTCAGTTTTAGAAGTCGCCAGCAAATAGAAGCCGCAAGAAGAAAATTCTCGAGCTTCCGGCGCCACAAGAGGCGCCAACTATTCATCGTTTTTTTTTTGTATTCAGCTCAGCTAATCAGGAAATAAAAAAAAAAAAAAAAAAGCACTTGGCTAACTTTAAACTTGCATAGCTAATGTATGCAGTTTTCCAAATTTCAAGCTTGCACTCTGGATTTCTTGAAAATAAGTCGCGCTTCTTGCGACTACTTTTCATTCAATTAAGACCCACTACCACTACCCACAGCGACGTGGCCCTAACAACCCGAAACGCACTGTCTGGCCTCTCAGCTCGCCTTATCCTCATTCCCATCACTGTCTCTCGACTTTATCGCAATTATAAATATTTATAAGAAATGGGTCCATACGAATATTATTACGAATATTATTATTCCCATTGCACTTGGTGGGGGGTTTTAATGGCTTCTTCGTAATTTTCCTGTTGTTTTGCTTTTCAAATAATACTTTTAGCCATAATGCGCAGACGCAACGAGCTTTACAGAATATTCTAAAACTTATTTCGGCGAGCAGTATATGCTTTTTGTTTTTTTTTTTTGTATGTCATTTCCATTTCGTTTAATTTCAGTTACATTTTCGTTTGCAAAAATTCATTACAATTCGCGTAATTGCGTTGCCTTTCTGTTGATTTTTTTGTGTGTGTTTTTCTTCTCTTTTTTATGTGCAACAGTTTTCGCCTGTGTGTGTGTGTGTTTTTTTTTCTAATTATTTTCCGCGAGTGTGAATGCGAGTGTGTCTGTGAGTGCAACTAATGAGCAACTGCCGGTCGACTTGCCAGCGGCTGAAATTATTAACTCATTATGGGGTCTCGGGTGTTTTAAGTGCCTCAAGTCAGCCTGTTTTGTTTCGTTTCGTTTCGTTTCGTATTTTTTTCTCCTTTTTTTTGTTTATTTTTTTCGTATTTTTTAATGGCTTGCGTGCGCCTTTTTTTTTGTTTGTGCATCTCTTAATTTTTTTGCAGTTGGCAGCAATTGAATAAGGTGCAACATTGTTGGCGGACGGATTCGCCTCATATAGTAAGTGAGCGAAATGAATTGAAATGGCCCAAAAGGTAAAGAGAGGAGAGTACAGGGTAGCTCTGGGCCCAAATACTTACACGTAAGTGCTGGTAATTGTTTAGTGGCATGAGCAGCCATTGATTAATGGCGGTTAATGTGCTGAAAAATTGCAAATGTGCTACACAGTTTCACCTGTTGTGCTGAACACGTTTTGTTTTTTTTTATTGAAATGAAAGCTAGTGCGGAAAATGAAGTATAAAGTTATTACACCTAGCATAAGAACTTTAAATGAGTAGTTGCTGATTGCTGACAAAAGTGTATTGCCTTAAAAATCAAATGTAATATAGCTCTAAGTGCAGAAAAATATTATTAGCATATACTTAGCCATAAATCGCAAAAGACATGATAGAGCGCAGAAAATCAGAACGAACCCCAGGGATATGTAAAAAATAATGCGAATGGCTGGTTTGTTAGTGCCGAAAGCGCCATAAAAATATGGGATATTCCATGTGCAATACCCCAGCCGTAGCAGCCATTCCCCAAACCGATTTTTGGCGCTTGGCTTGCCGTTGTCTAGACAAATCAATATAATCCAGACGGCAAATGGCCAATATAAAAAGAACTACATACATATAACAAAAATATTACGCATACGCCCGGCTGGACTCGTCGGACGAAAAAAGTGCAGCAAATTAAACAAAATTTTTAGATTTCCTCAACAAGTTCTCTTTTATGTTTCGCTTTGTATTTTATGGAGAGCCTTCTTTTTCTGTCTGTCTGGAATATGTAAATATATATATCCCAACATATATACATATATATATATATATATATATGTATAAACGTCTATATTTGCATTTGACAAAATAAGTGCATGGACGCAAGAACGAGGCAGTAAAAAAGAAGGAAAAGAAAAGAAAGGCACATAAAAAATAGAAAGAAAGAATTCCGTTAAATGTTTCAGGACACCGGAGCAGACAGAGAGGGGCATAAGCACGGGAAAGAGACGGGCATAGGGGCAGGAGAGGGAGACAGGGAAAGTAAAAACAACAAGAAGCAACTTGCGGTTGCAAGAGGAGTGAATACGGGGGAAGGGAGGAGCTGGGGGGTTTTGAAATCGTTTGGAAAAAGGGGGTTAGATGGGGTGCGAGGGATCTGAAAAGTGGGATGTGAGCTGGGGAAAATGTAATTTGGCGGCGCTTTCGTTTTTCGTTTTTCGTTTCTTTTCGTTTTCGCATTTCGCCGAAACTCGCACTTCAATTAATCAGACGCTGCAGTCGCCGCCGACGTCACTGTATGCCCCCTGTGTCCGCCCCCTCCCCGCCCACTCTTAACCCTTGTCCTGCTTCTGGACTTTTTCCCTTTGTGTGTGTGTGTGTGTGTGTGTGTGTGTGTGTCTGTGTTTTGTGCAAGGACCTCTCGATGCACACTCACAGCTAAAAATATATATACATATATAAAGATATGTACGAAACAAATTTATATATATATATATATAGAAAGGGGTTCAAATTTTCAGCTTCTTCTATGTCGGGCTTGTGTTTGTTTTTGTTTTATTATTTTTTATTTTTTGGTAGCCTGATGCAGCTTTTGTTGGTTTCTTTGCTTGTCCTGAGTTCCTTTCTTTTTCGTTTTCTGTGTATTTCATTTTTTTTTTTTTTTTGGCAATTTAGCCTCTAAGCTAGCTGCGTGCAAGTGGGTGTGTGTGTATGTGCGTGTGTGTGTGTGTGGTACAGTTGCGTTTCCTATATGATTAAGGGTATGCATGTTGGCCCCGGATTTTTATGTAGCACACTTAAATGGCCAGAACAGGCAAGGATTTTTGTGTGATTAATCGTTGTTTGGACACGAAAGAAACATTTCTATAGTGGCAGTCCCATAAGTAAAACGTATTCAAAGCTTAAAATGGCATACAAATTACCAAATTTCCACTTAATTGAATATTCTTGGTATGGTAAGACATTTAAATGGGAAAAGCGCAGAATCGCCCCCGTAATTGAAGTTGCATTTCAGAGTTGTCAGGTGTCACGTTTGCGCGCAGACCTACATCCGTCTTCTCGATGGTAACCCTGTGTGCGCCCACTTAACCCAAGCTCTTAAGCCACCTCGATCCTGGCCCATGCAGTTGGCTACCGGTTTTCCATTTTCCCCGCCACAGATCAATTATGATATAATTATCTTTTGCACTATTGACAGCGACCAAAGGGGCGCTCTCAGTGCGTCTCTTTCGCACCTCAGTCCATCTCCTTCTGCGGGCGGGGAGGGGAGGGGGGAATAAAGTGAAATGCGCGCATGCGCACAAGTGTTGCTTGTCATTATGTTAATTGCATTTAAGCGCCAACAACAAAGAAGGCCCCAAAAGAGGAAACGCATATGAAGAATATGGGGGAATATGGGGGAATCTCCGGCGAGGAGATTTTTTTTTTTTTTTATATTAACTTGCTGCTGCATATAATTGATGATGATTAAATCAATGCTACCGCAATGCGCCAGCATCAACTTCCATCTTCTTGCAGCAGAAGATCCCTCTTCACATCTTTAAAGCGTGCTCTTCTTGTTCTTCTGGGCCTCATTCCCTTCCCCTCTTCCTTCCCTTCCCTTCTCTTCCTGCCCTTCCCTCCTTTCCTTCCCCATTTCGCTTTTATTTTTGCCCAGTTTCAGGTTTCGTCATCATCCACACGTTTTTTACTCGTGTGTTTTTTGGTTTTTCTGCATCTGCTCTTTTATTACGCAATGGTGTGTGGGGGAAACCTCAAGGAATTGGAGTTATGCTTAAGGAGTTCATCGAGGAATGGCTATAAGACATTTCATGCTGTTCTAAACGAACTACGTTTCTTGAGGAAATATTATATGCTTTTTGTATTCCATTCCGTTCTATATCTAATGAGACATAGCTGTCTTCGTGCGTTTTTAATATGGCAAAAGGGTTAAGTAAACTTCTATTCCTTCGTTTGACGAGACCAAAAATATATTCATATTTCTTGAGTAGATCGCTTCGGTGGTTTTTTTGTTCTTTTTTTTTTTTGTAATTTTATGTAACCCTTCGAGACGATTTTGGACCCTAAAAACAACAAACAGACGCAACAGAGAACCAACCCCAAACAGCCGAAAAACCAAAAAACGCGAGTGCAAGAAATGGGAAAAACGTCAGTGAAGCCAACGAGCCATGGAGTTCCCTTCTTCCTTGCGAGCATATATGTCTATATATATATGTATATATTTGCTGTAGATATATGTTCAGATATGTGAGCGCATACATGGGTATATACACACGTATGTACATATATATTTGTGCAATTTATACACCTGACCCTGTCGCTGTTCCCTGCAAAGTCTGTTTGTTTTCGCTGATTATCTTTGGCGTATTTAGAGCGTAAAGCGTAGTCAGACAAACAGTCAACAGACACACACACACACACAAAAACACACACACTTGCACTCGCACACAGTTGGCCAAAAATTATAACGATGGCCAAGGAGCGAGG
Source organism: Drosophila orena (assembly GCA_005876975.1). Classification (NCBI taxonomy): domain Eukaryota; kingdom Metazoa; phylum Arthropoda; class Insecta; order Diptera; family Drosophilidae; genus Drosophila; species Drosophila orena. The sequence goes on from VCKV01000297.1 coordinate 1,473,612, forward strand.
AACCACGAATATGGCCAAAACACAGGGTTCAAGGATCGGCGATCTACGCTCAAGGGCTGCCCATTGCCCTCTGAAGAAGTGCCGCGCCGAAATTCAAAGTGAAATGCAATTTATATTTCGACAAATTTCCATTGCCACCTGCAACAATTTGGGGGGCCAACAAAAAAAATGAAGGGCAAGAACTTTAGAACTCGGCGATCAAACGAACAGGAAGATTCTTCAGTTCGGATAAGATCGAAATAATGAAGTCGCAAACTTCGAGGGGAAACTGAAAAGAAATGTTATAATGAAAAGTGGAAGTGAAGGTTTCGTTCATCACATTACATATTAATATATTTATACATTTAAAAACATAATGAGAAAGTATTATTTAAATTGAATAACTTATATACATTAAATGTATATATTAGAAGAGATTCTTAGGCACGTAGAAACTTATCTTGAAACGTATATATTAGACGAGATTCTTAGATACATAGAAACTTATCCTGGAACCATGGTTTCATTTCGTCACAAGTACAGATACTACCGAAACCATCGTCCCTTTTTCGATAACAGACGTTGGCTCATTAGGAATTCATTTAAAGTTGACCAGCCAGCACCATCAAATGCATCGCCTCAAAGTTAAGCCATAAAATAGGAAGGAGCCCAAAAAATTGGAAAAAGTCCAAAAAAAAAAAGAGAAAAAAGTAAGTCGCAAATGCGAATGAGGGTAAAAATTGCATAGCCCCCTTCACTTCACGTGCATTGAACACTTATGCAAATACAACCCTGCGGCATTTGGCGAAAAAAAGCTTATTGCCAAAAAAAGAAGGCGTATAACGATGGGGGGTGGGGGTGGGAGTACACGGCTAGGAAAAAGGGGTCGCAAATGAGGGGAATGCTTTTTATTAGGGGGTGGCGGGCGGTCTGCGAATTATATTGCATAAAAACAAAACGAAGATGCCGCCGCCAGCAAATGCAGAAAGTAAAAGCAGCCACAGAAAAAAGCAAAAGGAAATCAGTACAAAAAAAAGTAAGGAATTCCATGGGCGGAGGCTCGGGGGTTTTGAAATTCGAGAGTTGGCAACCCGTTTTCAACGCACAAATGATGATGGTGATGATGAGGGGATGATGGCACCAGGAGAATTGTCAGTACCAATTTCGAATCTCTAACTTCCATTCTCGCATTTTATACAATTTTTGTGCTTTTTGCCCCAATTTAAGACCCCCTTAAATGTGCTGCAATGCAGTGCATTTGTTACACTCATTAAAAAAAAAACCCTTTTCAAAACCCACTCATCTAAACTCCTTTGATTAAATGATGTAGGCTGATCTAAATCAATTAATGTTAAGTATGCGCAGCAGTATGCAATATTCAGGGTAGCTAGGATTCTCGAAATTATAATGAACTCCATCTGTTCCTCATCAAATCAATTTGAAATGCCTTTCTACGCCCGTCAACTGCATTCCAGACTTTGAAATCCACTTGAAACATAACCGAAATCTGAGTGCCCCCCATTGACCACCCACTGTCATGAACGCCACAGAAAATTCAGCTAAACTCAGGCAACACATCAAGTTAAAACCAATATAATAACATACATATATAAAAAGAGCACAGTCTGTCTGGTTGCCCCATCCCGGGAAAAGTAATCCCCCATCCACCCAGAAAAGAAGCGGAATGCCCCTGGTTTGTAACACATTTTCGTGTTTCGCTCGTGTAGCGTTTTTCGGTGTGCGAAAAAGGGTTAAACAGGACGAAACAGGACGAAACAGGACGAAACAGGACGAAATGAAGACCCCCTCATACCGCCCTTCCTTCCTCGCAACCGCCACTTCACATTTTATTTATATATTTCACTTCTTTCATTTCTGCTTCTTTTGCCAGTTTTTTTTCGGGTATTTTGTATATCTCTTGCAGTTTTTCGTCCTGTTTTTTTCTGTTTTTTTTTTTTTTTTTTTACATTTTTCGTGTCCTTTACCAGGGTATTTGCATTTTTGCAATGCAGTTAGAATATTCCAAAGTGGATTAGTGTAACTGAAAGTTATTACGTTTAATTAAGGTTGTTGATGGCGTATTTTTGCATATGCAGTTACTAATTTGTACTTATGACATATAGATAATTTTATAGATTAATTGTAAAATCCTTGAAAGTTGTGTGGCCTAAAAGCCGTAAGTTACCACGCACTTTATTTAATTTGCGTTAAGTAAGTGTATCACCGCATTCGGTTTTTGTGATTCTCCCTCGATTTTAGTTTTATTTATTTTTTTTCTTTTTTTTTTTTTTGGTAATTTTTGGCAATTTGGTCGCCTCTTCTTCTTGCCGCTCGTTGAGTTTTTCGGGGTTGACTGCAATTGCATCCTGACCCCTCTTCTTCTTGCTCCTGTGCGTTGTGAAGTGGAACGCGCCGGCCAGCCCTCGCAGGAGAGGGGGTTACGGGGGGTTGCAAGGGGGTTACGGGGGTCCCTGCTCATCAGCCATCATCATCAACATCATCAGAGGGGAAGGAGCGCCTTTTTTTTGGGCATTTTTTCGCGCTCGTTTTCCGTGTTGCTGCATTCTGGTCTGGTGTTTTTTGGGACATTTTATTTGTTATTTGCTGCACACAAACTCGCACTCGCACACACACACATGTACAGGCACACACACACACGCACACACACAGAGGCGCACGCACTTCCGGAAGAAAAAAATGTACTAAGAAAGGATATAATCGGGTTGGGAAGTTTGAAATACTCTTGCAGGCGGTAGATTGGCAATTATGCGAATTTAGATGATGACATTATGCACATATTATATAGTAAAAATAATAATATAAATAATTAAAAACAGCGTAAGTCTAAGAACATAAGTATTTCAGAAGAATCGATTATCATGCCCTGGAGTTTTGGGTTTCAAAATAGTGTTGCACATTCTTAGGCATACTTATGGAACTTAAAAATCGTTGTTAAATATTTCCTATAGGGTCGGAAATAGGGCTTCTCTAATCAACTGTATATTGTGCACATGTTTCCGTTATACTGAGTATGCGGTAGTTCGTAGTTTTGCATTCGTCCGCCTAATTACTCGGTATTACATCTTTAAGATATATGTATTTGGCATTGATTTCGGTGTTGTGAGCAACGTGGTACGGTACTGGCTCAAGTATGCCGAGATACCCTGTGTATAGGGTATGGGACAACCTAAACGGGAGAGTTTATTAGCCCCCGACGATGACGACAACGTTGACACAGGCGGAGAGCAGCCGGCGTCGTTTTTGCCGTTATCGCGTCCATCGGACATAACCGAGGACAACATGGCAGTGCCGAAAAGGGGGCACATATGTATATTTTTATATACATATATACATATATATATAAATGTATATATGTATATATCCAAAAAACAAAAAAAAGGGGGATGGGGCGACACATGTTCTGTCCGCTTTTCGCTGCGTTTTCGGGACTTTTTCGCGCACTTGTCGCCGATGCCGATGCCGATGCGAAATGAGTTCTTTTTTGCAGTCCTTCGTTTTGCATCTGCCACCTTTGGAGGGGGGAGGCCAAGCGAGAGGGGGAGCTTCCCATCCAACCTGCCCCTTTTTTGGAAAATTTGGATCTGTCAATTTCAGTGGCAAGTTTATTTCGATACAGAGATAAAGTGCAGGCAGTGGATAAATATGAAACACATTAGGCTTAGGAGGAGCAGCAATTAAAGTTAAAAAAAGCTACATAAAATATAAAAAGAGGAATAAATATAAATATAAATATGAAACACATTAGGCTTAGAAGGAGCAGCAATTAAAGTTACAAAAATCTACATAAAATATAGAAAGAGGAACAGCTCTATGTGTCTTAAGATCAATTGTAGCATTTCTCAACTATCCATTTCAAGCCAAAAGGTTTCCAAGCCAAAGTGAAGTTGAAAAACGTTTAAATATGCATATTTTGTCGTGTTTTTTTTTTTTTTTAATTAGGCTTTAATAGCTGCTTGCATTTCGTATTTCATTTCTCGTGGTGGATGGCATAGCTGTTGATGAGACAGTTGAGACAAATCGACTTGGACAGGCGGCCAACGAGAGCAGGCACAACAAAGCTGGCTTATTACGAGGTTTAAGCGTTATGACGATTATTACGATGATTACGATTATGATGATTATGATTATGATGATTATGATGATTATGATTATGATGATTATGATGATGTTGCCTTGCTGCATTTTGCACCTTGCACAAATTGCTTAAAACCGAAAGTTAAAAAGCGCGCCACTGCAGCCTGCTTAAGATACAAACGTGTATACTTGTATTGTAGAACCAAATGTGAACTTTGCGTGCAAAACAATGGTGTATCTTCTGTTTATGTTGTTAAAAGTTTATTTTCGGTTATTTATTTTTTGTATTAAGCAATTGTATTTAAATGTAAGTATTCGCACTTGCAGTTTTTCTGCGTGTTCAAGCGCTAGACTTCTTTCATACCCATAATCAGACAGTCAAAGGACAGCAATTGTTGGAGTTTTCCCCATCTAATGCCGCACTTTTTCCGTTCCCTTACGCATCTTCGTTGGCTCAGCAGCTACTTTTTTGCCCCATCTGTCACCTCAATGGCAAAGTGACCGCAGCGAAGGCTTTTGGACTGGTTAACACTTGATTAGTTGTGTCACCGACAGCAGTCGAGTTCCTTTATGCGCCTCTCGCCCATTTCCTTGCTGCCAAGGACGAGGTCCTTGCGACCACCCCACTCCCCACTCCCCACTCCTCGCCCCGCCCCCTCGGGCTGGCGTCTGTCTCATTCGGTTGCGCCTCTGTTTTTCATGTTACTGTCGGCATCATCTGCTCTCGGGGGCAGCGACATGAATGCGACGCACTTCGACGACCTTTCATTATCTGTGCAGCCACCCAGCCACCCAGCCACCCAGCCAACCAGCCACCCAGCTGCCCCCCAAACCGGGCCCAAACCAGCCCCCAAACCAGCCCCAACCAACCCCTCGTTTTTAACCAAGTTTTGTTATTGTTGTCTCTGAGCCTTTGTCAACAGAAGGATTTTTGTTGTTGCCGGCGATGGTGCTGCCGCTGTCAGCAAAGAGAAACCTTTTTTGAAAATTGCGTGAGTTAGTTGCAGCAGCAGGAGGAGCGCTGCATCAGCGACAGGATCAAAGGAGCCTGCATTTTTTCGCATTTCTTCGTTGCCGCGCTCATTTTATCAGATACCCTTTGCATTAGCAGCAAAATGTGGCAAGCCGAATTGGAAATATTTAAATATTTATTTTCAATGCCAAATATGTTTTGCTAATATATACGAGTATATATATTAATACTATTCCAGTTCGTATTGAATATTCAGAATATTAATAGTTTTAAAAAAAAATTTGTTTAAAGGGTATCAAAGGCAATCAACCAAATGAGTGTACATTTATAATTTGCCGAAATTGTATGCAGTGGACTGAAGGGCATTACAAACTTGGTTCATTTGCAAATCTTTCGCTTTTGGTTCTCTCATTTTTTTTTTTTTGTGTGTGCGTTGTAAGTTTCTTTCTTTTTGTTTCAGCAAACTCTTATATTTTCTCTCGTTTTTTTTTTATTTGTTAGAATGAACTTCCCTGCGGGTCGCAAAAGCAGAAGTGCGTCAGAAGTGCACTTCAGTTGGCAGAGGGAACGCAATGTGCAACAAAAGTGTCCCAACCCGGGGCTCCCCCTCCTCACCCCCCAGTCCTCCCCACCTTGCACCCCCTGGCCGCGCCTGCCCCTTTGACGTCATCGTCTTGGGCTTTGAGGTCCTTTGTAGTTTCGCCGACTCGCTCGGCGACTCGCTTGCATTGGCATTGCCTACTTGTAGGCGCACTAAAATGCGTTTATGCATAATTTCGTAGAGGGTCGAGACTCAAAGCCCCACCTTCTCCCCACTCCCCACTCCCCACTCCCCCCATCCCTTGCGCCTCTCTCACTATTTTTGCCATCGCTTTGACATTTTCTAATTGCAGTGCCACAAGGCTGTGCGTCATAAATTATTATTAATTATTTCACGAAGCCAGCTCGAAAACAAACCCTCTATCGGTACACAACAAGAATTAGGGAAACAATTTTGAGATATAGAATATTCGATTTTCGGGGAAGATATATAGATATATTTAGCAAACATATACAGTAGTTTCTATCATATATGTATGTATATTTGCCAGCAAAAGGTGTATGCAATGAAATAATATATTTTACAATACGTTTTAGGGCATTTTAAATCGCAGTTTATTTAGAAAAAAAATACGTTCTGCATTTTGTGACGTACATAGGCCTCTTGGCATCACCCCCCTCTGGGTTTTGTGTGTGTGTGTGTGTTCCACATATCGATTGCATTTGGGTAAATGCCCAAGTGGCAAACCAAACACGAGGCGTGAAAGGGCTAAGGGATGGGTATGGGTTAGGAGGAGGCTAGGATGTCGCCTAAAATGCGTGCTTAAGTGTGTGCGAAAAGAAGGAATCAAACGCACACACACACACACAGAGAGAGAGGCACGACCACACACGCACACAGTGTGGCATGTGCACACACGCACGGAAGGGAAAAAAACTCGAACCGCAAGTGAGACAAAACTCAAGGAGCTCCCAAGGGGCGGAAAAGCCGGGAAAAGATTATGATGAGGCGTCCACGCAAGTTTCTTTTGTAAGCCTCTGGATACCACTCAACATTTTTCCTCTCACTGCACTCGAAGTTATCAACCGAGTTGACGGGGGTTCAACAATTTGTGGCAATCGCTATACGGAAATGCAATTTAAAATTGAGCATGCCATTGTAATGCAATATAATGCCGAATGCAATGTAATAATATTTCGATAATATATTCTCGATTGATTTTAATAAGGCAATTGGAAAGTCAGTGGTCTGCAAAAAGTCGACTTGACAAAAATGTGTTCCGCTTATTTGTATTACATATTTACAAGAAGTAACGACATGGCCAAGAAGTTCAACGACTTGCATCTCTTTTATTTTATTAACCAGAATCACGGCAGCAAAAAGAAAAAAAAATAAAAGAAAGACTGTTGTAGAATTTTCGGAAACGAATGTGTAATAAATCAATACGTTTGCAAAATTGGGAAGCTTTAATATTTGAATCTTATTAACAAAACTGTTTCTAAGTAAAAAGCTGATTTGGGTGTTGGTATCAAAATCATATTTGTGACATGAGACACACATTTTTTAATAAAAATTGAAAAGTATTCCTGATGACCACTGCTGATAAATTTGATCTAGTGGCCCCCACACACATAATTTGTTCGCATTTTTCCCCCAACTCCGGTTTGAAATTCTTGCGAATACAAATTTGTTGATGATTCCCTTGCATTTGTTTGATATTCTCTGACACTGAGATTTCAGTTTGCTTAAGAAGTAGGCGGTGCAACCACAAAGGGGGCGGGGCAGAGGGGTATGGTCTCGGTGTCATATTCATAATCATATTCATATTCGTATTCGTATTCATATTCAATGTCCACTGCCCCGCTGACGTTGACGTTTTGCTGCAGCTGCACTTGCTGCACAGGAAAAAAACAAAAAAACGCATTTATATACATATATATAGTTTATAGTTTAACGATGTCATATTTATATTAGACCTTTTTGAATTGGTCTTAAATATGCGTTATTATTCGAAACCATTGAACTGCGAGAAAGCCTATTCATATAACTACTATTTACAATTATTTTTGCCGGTGTAGTGCACCCGCTGCAATTGCCGCACCCCTTCTCCCTCATATTTGTCCTCTGTTTTCGTTTTTTTCCTTTATTTTGTTTCGCTCTTTTTGCCTATGTGTTTTTCCAGGAATTCCGTCACTGATATTGCCATATGCAAAACAAAAAAAAAAACAAAAAAAAAACAAGAAAAAAATGAAAATGAAATAATACAATAAAAACTATACAAAATAAGTTCGTAAAAAATGATTGCTGCATTTTTCACAACGTCATTTTCTGGAAAATAAATGCAGAAAGAAAAAACTGTTGTTTGTTGTACAATAATTTATGCAAATATTGCAGACGCGCTTAAGAAAAGAACTTTATAATTATGAAAAGGGGTTGCCGGCCAAAAAGATGGCGGGCTAGCGGGGCTTGCGGGGCTACTGACCATTCTGCCGCCTGTCATTCAATCATTCCGTCCGCCAGACAGTCGGTCATTCTCTCAGAAAATGCGCCATGTACGTAAATTCACTTGGTCTTAACAATTGTGTTATGGACTTGTAGGCAAATCACGTGGCAAACAAGGGCCACAGAAAAGTGCAAGATAATAAAGATTATTTGGAAATTAATGTTAGATTTTTGCCAGTTTTTCCTGGGGGGACTCTCAATTTAATTTCTTAAACCATTATTTCAATGCTTACGGCCTGATTCCAGATGACAGCTTTCAAAGTGCAGGCTCGACTCCCACATTTCATTGCGGTTGTTGCATTGTGGAAACTTTGTTAACCCCTTCGACTTGCTTAACTTGTTTGGCATATTTTATATTTGTCTCGTTATGGCATTCCCCCTGCCCCTAGCCACTTCCCCCCAAGTCCATATAAAACACTCTCGAAATGGAGAGATGCCGTGACATTTGTCCGTTTATCCCTCGGGTTCGCCTCGTCGTCAGTCGATTGCCGTCTAAAGTTTCATAAATTCAACGAATTCTGTCGCCCAGGCTGAAAACCAAACCAAACCACAGCACCAATACATAGATGCACAAAAATTCCACGAGTTCTAATAAAATATCGTTAATTTTGCGGAGAAAACGTTTTGCAGGCAGAAAAATTGTCCGTCATTGGTATCTATACAGTTTTCAATTCAGTTAGCCAACGTAATGCAATATTATAGTTGTTTACTTATAGTAAAGCAATATCTTTCAAATGTTTATAATGTAAGAATTTTATAAAAAACAAGATAGAATGCTGTTGTCGAGTTCCCCGACTATCAGATACCCGTTACTCAGTTAACATTTTCTGGAATATCGGTAGGAATTGGAGAAAAAATAATGAAATGAAGAAAAACTTAAACATTTTTTACAAGTATGTGCCACGCCCAGTTTTGTGCGGTTTGTGGGCGTTAGAGTGGACATGGCTACATTTGGAAACAAACTTGCGCTGCGTCTAAGTCTCCGGAAGCTGCATGCTTAATCTCAACATTCTAGCCCTTGTAGTTCCTGAGATCGAGGCGTTCATACGGACAGACGGACGGACGGACGGACGGACAGACGGACATGACCAGTTCATGGCTATTGATCCTGATCAAGAATGTATATACTTTATATGGTTGGAAACGTTTCCTTCTGCCTGTTACATACCTTTCAACGAATCTAGTATACCCTTTTACTCTACAAGTAACGGGTATGTTAATGTATGTAAAAGAATGTTGTATTGTATTTTGGTATTCGCTGCGCTATATAACTATGTATATTTACCAGCTCCGCTGTATGCTTCCCTATTCGCAATTTATGATGTACTTATTCCGTTTTACTTATTTCCTATTCCCCTTCTTCTTTCGATTATTACTATTGCATAAATTTATTGTCAACATTTTCGCTCTTGGTATTCTTCTATATGTGTTTATTATTCACGTTACTCGTAGAGTAGGAAGGTATACAGTTGCCCTTACACTGTCTACTTGTCCCTACTATGTTTGGGATTAGCCAAACTCACTTTCTGAGTAATGGGTATCTAATAGTCGCGACACTTGACTATGGCGTTTCCTGTAGTTTTTTTTTATGTGTCACGCAGGGCGACAATTGCACACAAGTGGATGGAATTTCGTCGGTGTCCTTTCGGCATGTCCTTGCCCGTGTTTAGTTGTCCATATCGCTGAGGTAGCGCTGGAGCGGAAGCGGGACGAAGGATGGTCGCAGAGAAAGAGACAGGGAGAGAGAGAGAGAGAGAGAAACAGACAGACAGACAGACAGACGAGACAGATAAAATAAATGGAAAATGCGCACAAAGAAAACGAAATTAAAAACGCAAGACGCCAACTAAGGGCTGAGTTTTATGTACCACCAGACTTCGGAGCCCTTCTTCCCTGCAGTTTTTATATACCCGCTGCCATTCCCATTCAAAAAACATCATTCTCCTTCATTGCCTTCGCCATTTCCACCTCCCCACCTCACCGCCCCCCTCTGACATTTCCCTATTCCCCGCAACTCCCCTGCACTTGCCCCCCTTTTCCATTCAACGAGAACAGCGCGTTTCACCTGCAACACGGAATATGCAACATGCCACTGTCGAGGGGTTTTCAGTTGTTGTGTTTTGTTGCGTTTTATTTTCATTTTTATTTTTGTGTGTCTTCTTCACTCCTGGAGTCCTGGGCCACGAGCTTAACCCCACTGATGTTTCAGGGGGTCAAAAGTCGCCCATTTGTTTTTTGGGAAATATTCGAAATATTTGGGTATCTAATAAATATCAATGAGTAATAATAAAAAAAAAAGTAATAATATAATAAGTATCAAATAGCTCAACAGCGTTAATTATCTTTAAAAATTGTGAATTACAAACAACTGTATAGTATGCGAATATTTTTAACAATATTTTAGCCGAGCATCTTTTTATAGATTTTTTTAAAACTATATAAGTCTTTTATAACGCTCGTTGATGGCAAAGAAATCAAAGCTCCAATTAAGGGGATAAATCATGACACTTTCCGGCACAAGGGTTAATAAATATGTGACGATTGTGGGGCCAGGGGTGTGGGGGTGTTGGCGCTGCAAGGCGGTTTCACGTGGGTTTCAAGGGGCGGAAAAGGGGGCGTGGGGTGTATCTTCAACTGTCTGCAGTTGCCTCAACTGTTGATGCAACACACTCACACATCAAACAGCTGTGCAGACATTTTAAGCAGCCTGTCGTCATTGTTTTGTGAGAATTACATGTATTTGCCACACATAAACACATAAAATATATGTATGTATAAATATATATATACTATATATATATGTACACACATGTTCGCAGATGTAGAACCCCTAGACATTTTCTAGACTCGCTTCTAGTACGAGTATCTATCAACAATGCGTCTCGCCGTCTGACTCCAGTCTGACTCCCCGTCTGGATGTCTGGCATTGGTTTAACTGTCTGTCTGTCCGTTAGTCTGTCCGTACGTCTGTCCGTCCGTATGCCTGACTTCTGTCTATATCCGTGGCCCGTCCGGATTTCAACCGGCTTACAGCCTTCTTTCTGTCTGTTTGCTGTCCTCCAAGTGAGGTCTATCAGTGCGTGCTGCCCCATTCGATTTCGCAGCAATTGAACAGATCGTTTTGGTAGGTAGTTAGGTAGGTTTCCTTCAGGTAAGCAATAACTTTATTGCCTGAAACTAATTAAGATTGAGCTTAAGCTTTCTTGAAATAGAAAATCCTATTTCTAATTTTCTATTGGGAAGAAATAAGAATGATAACCTGCAAATGTTAATGCCCCAAGCGGTTTTCTCCTTTAATCAGGAAGCTATGGCTAATTTTCTGCCATTTTCTGCATGTGCTTGAACTTGAACTTTGAACCTACTTATGCTTGGTAACACCAACAACAGGAGCACAACAACAACAACAGCCACGACAAGTTAAAAGTCGAGGCAAAAATGGAAACTTTTTCAATGCCACAACCACAGACACAACTGCCAGATGCTGCTCGGCGTTTTCTTACTCTGCCATCAGCTTTTCTTTCTTGTTTCCCCATTTTCCAGTTGCGGCTGATTAAAATATGCAAAAGAGCTGAAAAGTGTAAGAGGGAGCGATGACGTCAATGGGCCGAAAAGTTGTGGAAAAACCCAAAACGTACAACCCTTTTCCAGGCTGAAAAATCCGGAGCATTATTTTAATAGAATATTTAAATGGCTGAAGTAATTGGTATTGCAGCGATGTTCAAAGATGGTCAAAACTTCGTTTGAAAGCTTATTATTACTATGAAATAATATATAAAATATTAAAAGATTACATTTATTAAGATCTTTCCTAATATTGGTAGTACTGCTAACCCCCGAATTCCTCTTGTGTGAGCCCTATTTGCATGAAGACATAATTCAAATGATGACTTTTGTCGCTCACTGTGAGCAACGTCATAATTAAGCGCGCCTGCCACATGTTGCAGTCGTAAACTTTTCTCTTTGTGACTGTGTGTGTGTGTGTGTGTGTGCATCTCTGTATATGTGTTAATTTCACCAAAACATTCTACCCGAGATTGTGTGTATGTGTATGTGTGTGTGCCACTTGAGGCAACAACGCAGACAGTTAACAGACTTTCCGAGACAACAACAACAGCAACAGCAACAGCAACAACAAGTACAAGAAGAAGAACAACTATAACAGTCGACTATGTGGCATTGCCATTCAACTTTTAACCCCCGAAAAACCACCCATTTCGCTTCCTCCTCATGGCCAAACAAGAATAACATTCATTTTGGGGTAATTAAGGTAGTGAAAGTTTTCACCAACACACACTCACATTTGTGACATTTGCCATAGCCTACATTTAAGGTAAATAGTCAAATCTCACGTTAATTTGGGTAAATCTGAGAAGTGCTCGGGGGCAATAAACTTGGTTGAAAGTAAGTTACAATTTCTATATGATTACAAATTCTTGCAACTGTAGAAAATGAATTGAGTAAATACGTGTACGTTGTGGGTTATTTCTTGGGGACTTTTTTTTAAATACAAATGTAGTCAAATTTCTTTTATAAATATATTATATTAGGTTTTATTTTTTCTTTCTTTTTAAATATTCCATATATATTTTACATAAATAACTAATTAATATATATTTTTTTCTTATCCTTGCAGCATATTCTTCAAAATTCCAAATTTCAACGAAGAAGAAAGCGTGTAAAACTCAAAGAGAAACCAGCAAAAAGAAACCAAAAAGCTAAAGGCAAACCAATTCACACAATACGCAATCTCGGCAAATCGAAAGGCAACTCTATTACGATCAACTCTACCAACAAGATAAACACGCTACAACTCTGGCAGCGCTCTCTGGCAAATAAAGAAAAGATACAAAGGAATTAATTACAACATTCTCTCTATCCCACTCTAATCACACACACACACACACAGACAAACGAACACGTACGCACCATCTGTCTCCCTCACACACACCCACAAATTCGACCAACTGGACCAATTAAATGTTTATGGATACAACAACAAAAAGGAGGAAAGCATACCAATTAAACCAAATCTAAATAAAACAATTTTCGTTTCTTGAGGCAAAAAATAAGAAAGGAAAAACTCTCGAACTTGGAAATATTTTCAAAATTTCGGAAAACCCGCAAAAATATATGACAGTGTTGCAAAACAGCCTCAAATCAAATATTTCGGTGTGCAAAAAGTAAAATATTTTAAAAAGACGCAAGCGAAAAGTCACAGATCAGTCAACAAACAACAAGAACAACCAACAAACAACTGCAGCGACAACCAGCAACAACACCAAGCTAACAACAAGAACAACAACAAAAACAACAGCAACAACAGCAACTGCAACAAACAACAACATCAATCCAAAATCGACGAAGACGACGGCCCCCGACAAAAATCAATTGGAAAATTGAAACTTATGGATTGCTGGACGGGTAACGCCCGACTGGCGAGTGTTTTAGTTTAAGGTAAGTTCAAGAAATGAATTTCCAAATGAATAATTTAGAAAAACTACTGATTCTTATATATACTGCTTATTAAAAAGCTGTCAGATTAAAGAGCGGTTTCTGAAATCGAAACTTAAGCTTATTTTGAAAAATAAAAATATTTATATTAGAAATATAACAAAAAAAAAGTATAATACAACGAATAATGAATAATATAATTGATTTAAATAAGCTACGAAACTTTTGCAGAAAGTTATCCTAAAAACAATACTATTTTCAAATAAAAACACTGTTAGAGTGCATAACTATATTCCAGTTCAGTTTTCGTAAGTTAGCTTTCAGTATTATAACCAAAATTCACAAATTCGACGCCAAGAAGTGTAGTTTTCATGCAATTAACCGCACAGGGTGTCTTAACCCCTTGGTGCCCCCTGCAATTCCCCCTGTGGCCAGAAAAAAAATATCAAACAAAGGCGAGCCAAACCACAATCAGGAAAAAAAAGAGACTGCAAAAATTGTTTGCGATTCTTTTTTTTTTTTTTTTTGGTTTTTTTTGTGTTTTATTTTTGAAGGCCAAGGTCGCTGCGCATATGGGATCATAATGAGAAGAGATGGAGAGAGGGGTAAGCAGGGGGAGGGGAGGGGAGAAAGGGGGGGGAAAGCACCAAAAAATCTTAATGCATGACAAAAGTTGTATTTTTTTCATTTTGTTTTTGGCTTTTTATTTCATTATTTTTGTTTGCATGCTTCTTTTTACTTTGTGTGTTGGCTCGAGTTGATCGAAGCGGAAGTGAGCGACGTCGTCTGCGCTTTTTGACAATGGGAAGTGAATGCTGAAAGATCGTACCAACGAAAAGAGAAAAAAAAAACCAAAAAATAAATAAAATCGAGGTTTAAACTTTGAAGTACGGGTGTGTTTGTGTGTGTTTGCTGTCAAACAATTGTGTGGCCAAACATGGCGCTTTGGCTTGGCTCAACTGAAGGTTCCTCTGCTTAAATTGAACTTTTTTTTTCTTTGCACAATTGCGAAATTGTTTTAATTAGCCAAACGCTCGCTTGTGTGTGTGTGTGTGTGCATGCGTTAATTGCAGTTTCCAAAATTAGCAAAAATACACACACACACACACATTCACAGACAGTCATCATGTTCATGGCTGTCAAAGTTTTTTTTCCGCTTTGATTGACAGCAGCTGCCCTGTTGTGAATGGCCGCGAGTGTGTTGGTGGGCAACTGTGTGCGTGTGAGCGACAACCCTGCCTTCCAGCACATCTAATGGTTTGTCCATTATATGTACATATATATGTAGGTATAGTGAACTATATATTATATTCTTCTGTCTGTGCTACTCGAAAGGTAAAACGTTTTTTCCTCTGCCTCTAATTTCAAATCGGAAATACCATTTTTCACAATCGTTCAGGGTTACAACCCCTTAACGAACCCTCTTTCTATAACAAATACACTTAATTGATGACTCCGCCATGTGCTTTCATACCCTTAGCATTTCTAAAAGAGGCTTAGATTTTACTGAAAGTTCATTCGAACTATTCAAAACCCTTTTTGGTTTTTTCTTTCAGTTAATTACTGTAAAACAAGGTCATGTACGGATAAATTGAGCAACTGGAAAGGTCTGTCATGGTGGAAGAGGGATTTCCTAGTTTTCCGCTTGCGTTTTCCTAGTTCCCAGGGTCGCGAATCGAGGGAAATGCCTTTTCCCATTAATAAAACGTTAGCACCCGTTCGGGCCAAGTGCAAGTTGGCTAGACTATGACAAAATTAAGGCCTAATTGATGAGACGGCAAAACAAAAGTTATTTCTATTGATTGAGCGGCAAAAGAGTTGGGTTGCCAAGTGAAAATGCAGCGACGGAGAAACGGTTGCTTACATAATTATGTGCAATTTATGCGCAACGTGACAAATCAATTTTCCTCTGTCTCGATGCCGTTTTTTTCTCGCTTTTCTCGCTTTTCTCGTCTTTTTGCGCTTTCCTCAAACTCAAAGCGTTGACAGCCCACAGATCTCTCTGAATTTTTCGCACGCTCAATTGGAGAACCGTTATCATGACTTGGCCTAAACTAAAAAAAAATAAGTAAACGGAGTTCAAGAAGCTGACTTTAAGTGCCAGAATGTGGAAAACGAATTAAACAATAATAAATTATTCGTTTCAATATTCAGTTTGACCTATAAGGTTGTTTTTTTTATATTACCGTACGCGTTCAGTGATTTTAAATCTCGCTTTTCAAGCATTTCTGCAATGTGCTCTTTTTTTATTACGCATACGCCGCGTGTTTGCGTGTTAAAAAATATCAAAACACACGCGGCTGCATTCATGAGTTATTTTTTATGTAATGCACACTATATATCGCTTAGGCCACATACATGTACATACATATATACAAGTATATATTTTTTTTTATCGAAAATGCGTGCTCAGCTAAGCATTGGAGGAAAAATAAGAAGAAATAAATTGCAAGCGACTGAGAAAAAATAAAATAAACAGAAATGCTCACGATGCAACAACGTGCAATTTGTAATTGTTATTATTGCCGCTGCCACGCCCGCAACTCCCACTCGCTTTTGTGGCGCCAGTCGCAGGTTTTCTGTTTTCTGTTTTCTGTTTACGGAAAACGCAATACTGAACACTGAGTGCCGAACTCAAAACACACCAACTCACACGTCAGAAAGAAAGAAAAAAAAAAAGATTACAGCACCACTCCAAGCCAAAGATACGCACTTTGGATATGCCGTTAATTATTATTAATGCAACCCGATCGGCCCAGGTGTTTTGTTCATGTACTCGGACTGTGGGCTTTTCTGATAACGCCATACATACACGTATGTCCATGAGCCACTACTTCCTACTCAAAAACTACGGGCAATGGGCAATGCAAATCGACTTAAATAAGTCTTAAGAAAAAAGGGTTGGCTAACAAGTTCCCTGTTTGCTTATGATTTCATCTGAAAAAGGTACAACAAATACTCCATTGACTGAATACAATCAGAACACAATCGATATTGGTATTTACTTAACTGTATTTCGAGAACTTTAGAAATCTTCAAGATGTTGGTTAATGGGAGAAGGTCACTCTAACCAGGTGAAATAGGTATTTAAGGATAGGGTAACACAAATTAGAGGGAGCGGAGGGGGAACAAAGTTCAATTTCATGCGAAATAGGAAGTGATTAATTGGCGACCTTAAGCAGACAACAAAGGAGCTTAAGAGAAATGTACAGTGTGCAGTGTGCAGCTTGCATTGTGCAAGGGAGAGAGGGCGACTGTGCGAGAGAGAGACGCAGTGAGCGTGTGCGCATGCAATAGGAGCATGGTCACCCTAAAATGCATTTCCATGCGTGAATTTGTGTGTGCGTGTATGTGTGTGTGTGTGTGTGGGCTGTCGTGTGTGTTATCGCTGTGGCATTGCAACAGCTACAAACTATAACGCAATTATATGCTATGCCCCAACCTCAAACCCAAATACCACCCACACAGCACACACCCCTCCGCCCACCTCCGCCCACCGCCCACTCATGCCTAGCGCCATCTCGCTCGCTCCCATTGGGGCGGTAAAATCGCATTTTGCGTGCATCAATTATTGCGCATTTCTCAGTTGCGTTGTTCGATTTTTTTTTTGTTTTTTTCGTAGTTTTTCTTTACATTTTTTCCCCTGTAGTTGCTGTTTTTATCTGACAGCCGCCTTCTAATTTACACAACAACAACAATTACTATTGTACAATTATAATGCATAACATTGGCTGAACAAGTAATGCAAAAAGAGGAAAAAACAAGAAAGAAGCACAAACAAGTCAGCTATTTTTTTAGGACATGAAAAAATCATTATTTAAGCCAAGTAAATATCAGTTAAATTACATTTTAGAATTCCGCTTGCTGCACTAACTAGCATTACACACACATAGCAAATTCTAAAATTTAAACTATGATTCAGATCATGTAAAAGAAAGAGTTATGCCTTAGTATATTCAAAACAATTAAACAATTAAACCTTGAAAATCCGGAGCTGCCGCAGTGATTTCCCACTGATTTACAACTCCGACTGCGCTTTCAAATTTCGCTCCGACCGCCCGGAACACATTGCGTATGCGTGTTTTTTCCACCTTATTTATTTAGTTTTTTTTTAGTTTTGAGAAGCGTTGGGAAAAGTGTATGTGTGTGTGTGTGTGTGTGTGTGTGTGTGAGAGAAGTTGCACTTTGCTGCGTGACACATTGTGTGACTGACTTTTCAACTAATAGCAGCAGGAACAAGCGACATGCAAGCCGTGGGTCTGACCCATTGGCAATTAGCATTTCGGACGGAGCTGAATTTTTCAGTTTAGTTTGGCCAAAAACAAAAAAAAAACAAAAAAAAAACAACAAAAAAAGAATAGCAAATAAAATACAGAAAAAAGAGGAAAAAAATGCCATATCTGATCGTGGCTGGGGCCCCGTTTGCGTGTTCTCCTTCTGTGTATGTGTAATTGTGGATTAATTATAGCCAAGGACCCCACAAGATACAAATAAAGATACAAAGTGTATCTCTATCGCTCCATGTGTCTGTGCAATTTCCGTCCACAGAACAAGGTTAATTCAGTTAGCCATTGTTGGTATAGCAGCTCAGTCGCTTGTTGTTTCAGTTTTTTTTCCAGTTTTTTCCTTTTTTTATTTTGTGTTTTTTGTTTTTGTTTTAATTGCGCTCAGCGTTACATAATCATTGCAGCTGATGTACACGCACACACAGCTGTAAATTAATATTATATATATTTTTTATGACCATTTAGAAACACTTTCGACCGCCTAGAAGACTAGCAAACCGTTAGACTCTTCGCTTCTTCTGGGTGACAGTTTCCGCAGTTTTTTTTGGTTTTTAATGTTCTTGATTTCTTACTTTTGATTCGCGTGGAAGCGCCTGGCAAATTAAAACAACAACCGGTTTTTTGCACACCCTTTAGAAATTGGGAAACATCAAATGGCCCGCAGAACAGACACTCTCGTAGTACTATGCGTTTTTTTTAGTGTAAAAATATGAGCTTTATTCATTAAATATGAGCTCAATCATTATACGATATTAAGATATTAAGTATTCAAATATTTTGGTAATATTTTCAATAGTTATTGTTTTAACAAACCAATTAGCACAAAACGTAATTTATGCATCTGCATAAAATCGCTTAAACTCACACATTTGTTTCTCATTTAAAGTAGAATTATCATAAATTTATCAAAATTAATAAGATGCCGTCTGACCTTTTTGGACCTGTCAGCGGGCATTAGAAACGAAATTTCACCAACGGGCAGAATCGACACGCGTGTTGACCATTGCAAAATGTTTCCCATGACTTTGGCCAAAATGGCTGGCCAAATTAAGTGAAATAAAAGAGAACTTTCGAAAGTTGAGACAAAAAGACGAGGCAACAGCAAAGAAGCGGCAGAAAAAAATGCATAAATTTGGCATAAATTATGCTCTCACCTAGGCAACTCGTCCCCTTTTTTTTTTATATGTATTTATTTTTGTATATTTTTGTAAGTTTCGTTTGCAATTTTTATTTTTTTTTTGCACTCCACCCCCTCACGACTGCGAAGCGTTGAAAAATGATGGCAGCCTGCAAATTGCGCGGAAAATAAAGTGAAGGATGGGGCAGGCGTGAAAGATCGATTGTTGGATCGCGTTGTTGAATTCGTTACTAAATGCGGGCGGGTTTTCGTCTTTGAAGGCAAAAGGAGTTCAACTACTAATGGGAGAATTGCAAAAAATTATTAATGGACGGTGCCCAGAGAAAGGAAAAGTTAAAATAAGAAGAATTAGCAGCAAATTAGTAATGGAAACATCTGAATTAGAGAAATAAAGTAATATAATACAATGCAAGATATAATTCAATATAATACATACCAAAAATGTGGCCGACCTTAAACTATTTGGATTCCATATCAAATATATTAAATATTATATTTATATTTATATATATTAAATATTATATTTATATTTATATATATTAAATCACACATAAATTAGCCAAAGCCCACAAAGACCCATTCTTTGTCAACCCTTTAATCAGATTTTGGCCATTAATAAGCGCCTATTTCTATGCCTAAATCGAAGCGACAGCGCAGAATAAAAGCTAGGCGAACCGAAAAAAATTCGCGAGTCTATTGAACTTTTGTACGCCCCATAAGCCCCAAATCAAGGGGTTCATTGAACTCCACACACTTTTTCGGGCTGAAAGAGATCAACGACACGCACAAAAATTACATACGGCCAAACAACAACACCTTGTAGGCCTCAAATCGCCAAAAAAAAAAATAAGGAAAAAGAGAGGCACGCACAAAACGCACAAAAGTCAATGAACTCACACGCACCATCACAAGAAAATGCGAAAAAAAGCCGAGAGAAATTCGCAATCGCAAAAAGTGCGTAGCCGAAATTCTGCGAGATCAACGCACGCACCGCAAAAAAAAAAAGAAAAAATACAAAAAAAGGGGCAAAAACAATACAATCAGAAATACAGGAAAAAATGTTGCCGAAAATCGCGAGCTACCTCTCTTTTTTGCGCTCTGTCAACATTTTTCAAAGTCAAGTTGAAGAGCGTGCGAATGTATAGATATGCATTGGTATTGGCGTATCTGTGTGCTTGCGATACTTTTTTTTTTCGTTTCGTTTCTGTATTTTCGCATTTTTGCCAATTCTCCCGCGCTCTCGCGCTTTTCTAATCGCTCTCTCTCTAGTTTTGTCTCTTGCCGTTTACGCAATTTCGCATGTTTGGCAAACACAAAAAAATGATTAAAAAAATGAAAATTAAAAAAAGCTAAAAATATATGCAAGATAGAAGCGAACGTTTATCAGTCACACTTTGGTGACTAGAATTTTTTGGGCGAACTATACGATGAGATGTAGCACCCAACTGAAATCTATATACTACACAGAAATTTGTATATAGCATTAGCAATATTTTGTTATCGCACAAAAATAAAATACTGAAAAACGGCAGAAGGCACGTTCTCAGCACCTCAACGCATGACATTAGGCAAAAATAAAGAAATGTAACTGAAATGTGTTGTAAGCTCTATCTACCTATGAAAAATGCTGTGGAAAAGATACACACTCAAACAAAATAGGTAGCACAAAGAACTTGCAATATTTTTGCATATAGGAATATGTTAGTTTCGTTAATGCTTTTTATTAATTCAAAAAGCACAGGCCGTATTTTAATAATATATTGCTAAAAGAGGTTTATGCATTTTGTATTTTAAAGTGTACATGTAAATAATTGATGTTTCAATATATTTTGCTTATCTATTCTGAAAGCAAAGGTTTAGTGGCATATTTTGCCGCTAACTTTTGGCATTTTCTGACCATTGAAAATGCATGAATCGCTATTCCTCCACTGGCAGCTGTCAATTGCTGCGACTTTAGCGATGCGTTTGCGACCTTCTGACCTCCCAGCGGGAAAACTAAATGCACAAGCAATGGTGCCATTAATCAATGACAAAGTGGGAGAAATACAAAATTTTTCCGCTTGCCAAACCATATTTTCCCAACTATGCAAATTTGTCTTCCGCACAAAAAAAAAAAAAAAAAATGAAAATAAAAATAAAAATAAAAAACCACAAAAGTTTTCGCAAAATTCCAAGGCATATATAGGAAAACATATGTTATCTGTATCTGTTTGATTTCATATGTGGGTCACACACAAATGCGAAATTGCAAAAAAAAAGCACACAAAAACAAAAAAAAAAATTAGGGAAACTAAATAAAATTCGCACGCACTCATAAACGAAATCAGCTTTGCGGAGCCGGCTGCGTAGATTGCGTATACGCAATGTGTGTCAAGGACAGAAATGTGCGAATTTTTTATGGGCCCAGCCACGCGGCTCTCCTCTCTCGTTCCCGCTGGCGAATCGCGCTGAGAAATGTTTAATTTTTCCACAGCCGTCTAAAATTAAACCTCAACGTCAGGAGCAACAAAAACTATAACATCAAAGCACCTACTGAACTAATTTGTGTGTGGATGTGTACGAATGTGTGTGGATGTGTGTGGATGTGTGTGGATGTGTGTAGATGTGCGTAGATAGCATTGAATTTCAGCTGTGCGACAAGCAGCCCGCTAGAAACAGTTTTGTCTGCCATTTCGAGCTTCTTTTTTTTTTCTGCTCTTTGGTTTTGCAAAGTACACAATTTGCTTTGTTTTGTGTTTTGTATTTTCGCAACTATTCGCAATTCACGCCCACGGTCAAGCCAAAGGTCAGGCCAGTTGCCAGTTGCCAGTTGCGAGTTGCTCTAAGCCCACGAAACAAATGAGCAATGAGTGCAAACACACACACACACACACACACACACAAATCCGCAGATGTGTGTTTCCCCCACACACACTTTTTTTTTCTATAATTTTCTCTTTTTAATTTCGCCATGAAAAACGCTGGCAAAGAAGCTGTGCGAAAAATGCCCTTCATTTACCCAATGTATTAACAAAATAAATTGGGCAGCAGGCATAACTTTGAAATTAAAACATATTAGGAAAGAATATACAGAACTTTTTTGTAAATTTAGTTTTTAGTAAAATCAAGAATTATTCTAATATTTCATACCACATTTAATGTGTTCAATTGTCGTCATATCATTTAATCTAATTTTAGTATAGCGCAAATCTTGCCAGCGCTTGGAAACCTTTTCTTTGGTGAGGGTATCGTTTCGCATCTTTGTATCCGCGCTTCTTGTGGATGTATCTTTGTATCTGAGCAGCTGCTTCTGGGCTTCGTTACTCCCTGATCCCTCCCCCCCTCACCACCCGCCGCACACTGTTTTTCGCCTATCTGCGCTGTCAATGTGTGTCAAATTTCCAATTGGGTCGCACGCACAAGCTACTTTGTTGCTGGTATTTGCGAATTTTTTTTCCGTGTATGCTTGTGTGAGTTTTCGCAAGCGCGTTGATCGCGGAAACGAAACAAAAACCTTGCCTGTGTGTGTGTGTGTGTGTTTGTGTGTGTTTCCCGAACGCATTGCGTAATCAGCGTTGTACTCATGCTCTTGCCGAATTTGTTGCTATTTTTTCCTCTTTTTTTTTTGGATTTTGGACACCAGCTTGACAACAAAACAAAGACAAAATGCATAAGAGGGGCTAGTTGGGTTAACTTGGTGGCTTTTGCCTAGTTAACGACTTAAAAAATAGCAGATTCATATGTAGATGTAGGTTTGTAGATATGTTTGCTGCCACAAAAGCTGTTAGAAGTCAAATGGCGCAAAAGCAACAAGCAAAAAGGAAAGAAAACTACAAAAGAAAAGTGCAGAGCAATTGGGAAACCCAAGAATCGACAGATACTTAATTTAGCCAAATGATCTTGTTGAATCCCAGCTAATTTTTTTAGAGAATATTGTGAAGAAATGCCTAAAATTATTAACAAAACAATGTAAAGTAGCGCATTATTTATGAATATATTTATTCATACAGTTAATTGGAATTTCTTATCTTTGTAACAATACCCAAAAAGGCATACATTTTGTTTGTAATTTCAGTAGAATCTTTGGCTGTTGCTCTAATGCCATTGAAAGTGGTTAAATAAATCATAATACCCTTGAATAAAGTACTTATGCCATATGTGTCGTTTTTGAGCGTCATCAAAACTTTTGCCAAGCAAAAGCGTCTATAAATTGTTATGGGCCAACAAGAAGAAAAAACGGCAATGAAATCGGATGATTCAAACGAAACTTAGATGCAGACGAGCAAGGTGGTTAAGTTGAATGGTTCTGGCGAAAAAGTTTCTCGCACAATATACGTTTTGTAGAAAGTTTTGACGAGAATGCAGCAAGTAAATTATAGGCGTCGATAAGACATCCTTGAAAATAACATGGCATTAGCAAGGATCGCAGTAACTTTCTCCAAACTTTGGCTTTGAACAATTAAGGCAGAAAGGCTAATTCAAATGCATTTCTCAAGATTTGGATTACCTACACTAAACTTGTGCTTCAGAATGCTCTCAATTTCCATTATTGAAATGTCACATAGGCCATGCCAGTATATACGTGTATGATCTTTAAAAACTACTGCAAAACCACCATTTTATATAAGGCATTTCTCTATATTATATCTAGCGTAGAAATCTTGCCAAACAGGTAGAATACAAATGCTGTAACCCGAAAACTGATTCCCTGAAAACATATCCCCGCAAGACTAAAGATTGCCAAAAGGCAAAACGCAAAAATTTTTCGTGACATAGGCAATCAAAAAACAATACAAAAGTCCCAAAAAAAAAAAAAAAAAAAAAAAAAAAATAAAATAAACTGACTTTTGTACAGTTGTTTCTGCCTTGTTTCTTCTCTATCTCTGCGCTTCTCTTTCTCTATGCGGAATTGAAATGTTTTTTGTTTGCCTTTGCGAAATTAGCAGTCAAAAAAAAGTTTGCGAATTTTTTTCGTTTTTTTTTTTGGGTAACGCACAAAAGCGCGTTGAGAACGAAAAAAAAAATAGTAGAAAACGTAGAAGAGCTGTCCCCGAATTTGGGTCAAACGCTCAACGTCGTTTCTGCGTGCCGATTGGCAAAAAAAAGAAGAAGTAAAATAAACTTTTGCGAATTTTTTGCTCTGCCTCTGCTGATTTTATTTATCTTTTCTCCTTTTTTTTTTTGGGCTTTTATGCCAGAGTGTGCGTTAATGTTTTATAAGCTTTTGTTGTAGCTGTTGTTGGTGCTTAACTAACGGTTCATCAAAATGATTGCGCCCGCTTGGAAACCAGAAAAATAAAACTCATGAAAAAAATAAGTCGGGAAATAACACGAAACAAGCGGCCATAGAAGAAATAAAATGCCATTAAATTGCCTAGAAAATTGTTTGTGTTTCCTCATGTTGTCTCGAACCAAATGTTAAGATCTTCATGCTGTTAATTATAGCATTTATTGGGGACTTCTTATGTTGGCGATCGGTTGGAAACGAAAGCAGTATGTTTATATGCGTAAATCTGGATGAATAAATTAAAAACCCAATTGGCAAAATGTTCGCCATAAAATTGATCACATTTCAACTATTTGTTCCACCCATTTGTAACTGTAATATGCTTATAAAAAACAGCCAAACTCATACAGTTTTACGTTTTAATAGGCCGCATTTCAGAGCGTACATGTTTAAAATATTAAATGCATATTGATGGCGCTTGCGTTGCCTTAATAGAGCGCAAGACTAACAATCTAACTGTCTCTCGATTGAGGACTATGAAGTTATCCTTCGACAAGTAAAAATTACACTTACTGACACCATTTCGTTGGTTACATATCGGATCGTATATGGTGTCTGGTATGTGGCTATAGTTAGGATCGCCGAACAATGGCCACTTGCTTTGCTTTCGAAGCGACGCCCTTGCGTTTGATCGTCTTCTTCTTTGGCAGCTTGGAAATTCCGGTTGCCTGTTTTTTAACCGGTTGCAATTTGACGGGCTTAGTTTTCTGGATTCGATAGGTTTTTCCCAGCTTCCGCAGCTGTGCGCTCTTCTTTTTATCCACACCGCCTGACGACCGAATCTGCCGGATGGATCGGACACTACTTACGGCCGGGGGCGTTAAATTCCGTATCCGGCGACCGGAAGCTGGTGATACCCTGGAAAACTTGCGATTCGGCTCCGGCGGCAACCGCTGAGCTGCCACTTTCGGTGACAGATCCAGGAGATTATCGTACTTGGGGCGCCTCTTACTTAGCTGCGCCTGGAGGCGGGACGGCTCGGGGGTCGGACTGTAGGACTCCAGGGTATAGCGGGGGCTTTGCCTGCCACCCAACGTGTAGCGGCCCAGGGACCACAGACCCCTGCGCATCTTCTGGAAGGCGCGGTAGACCAGGTGACGTGGAACAGGGATTGGCAGTGCGCCATGGCGTTCCTGAAATGGTTGCAGATCGTTAGATCCAAGTAGATGAGCCACTTTAGACGGAGTTCTGGCTGAAACTCGTACCGAATCGTATAGCTCCCGCTGGCGCATGCTGAGTCCTGGCCAAGTTAACGACGCTCGTTCCAGGCCCTCATCGATGCTGCAATTGTGCATGATGCACAGTTCGCGGACACAGTTGTAGAACTGGAGCGGGGTGGCATCGCGGGGCCTGAAGCGACTCAAAGCCTTGATGAGGTGGGCACGCCGCTCTCGCTTTTGATCCTCCGAGAACTCCGGGTCGAATGGTTGAAGGATTACTTCTTCTTGGGCATTGGACATTGCGACTAGTGTATGTGGTTGAGCCAACAAGTGAACAATACTATGAATTTTTCTTTTCGTGTATTCGTTTAGCAATTTTTGGGATACACAATGTACTACGAATACAATGAATTTAATTTTTCGTTTTCACCCGATACAGTAGAGAATAAGATAATGTCTATTCCGGTCGAGAGCTTGGACTAAAATGATTTTGGGAAAGCAGATACTACAGGCACATCGAAAGTGAAAAGGTAAAGGCTACTACGTATGTAATCAAATAAAATATAACAAATAATGCAATGAAAATATGATAACCAACTCAATAAAAGGGATGCAAATATTTACTGAAGGGAACAGCTGGACACAATGAAAATGTATACGGATATTAGACGTACTCTTCGCATCTCAAGTGACAGCATCAACCAAAATCTTCTTATCAAAAAACAAGCAAGAATCATAACAAATCTTCAGAAGAAACCAAGAACAAATTCTACACATAAGCCGTTGCAAAAGTACACCTCCGAAGGCCGCAGCGAGCCTGAGACTGCTGCACAGTGCAACCAACCCACGATTTACGAACCTAAATTTATAGTAATAAACAGAACAGATCCTAATCTACAAGAAAATGCGAGACGACCGCTGGCATCGTTGTTTAGGCGATGAACCCACGCAGGAGTTCGTGGTATTTTCCCAGAATTATATCTCTAACGCTCCAATGATTAGATCAATACGACCCGGCTTATTAAAATAGGGATCGGCTAATTTAAGACTCTTCCATTTTTTCTGATCAACATTAATTGTGCTGACTGGAAGCGCTTTCATGAGTTTTGGAAGAATGAGTGCTTCCATTTTCCAAATTTTATGGAGAATTTTTTATTGAAATTTTTGCTTTGTGCTTGGAGATGCACGTTCCTGTGTAAGATACTCCACTTATTTTCGTATGTGAACGAAATTTCTTCAATTTCAGAATCTGTGCAGACTCTTCTGAAATGATTGTGCTTTGAGAACCGCTATCAATCAAAGCTCTTAGTTTTTGAAAACCTCCATTTCCTGACTTCACTTGAATCAAAGCCGTGGCTAACAAGGCTTGCCCTGTTGTTCTACACGTATTCACTTTTTCTGGATTATTACCTGTAAGGTGAAGTAACGTGTGGTGAGGTTTTCGACAAATCAAACAGATCTGCTCGCTTGTACATTTTTTATTAAACGGATGCCTCAGACATCTTAGGCAAATCCGATTTTTTCTTACCCAGTCAGACAGTTCTGCTGGCTTCATTATTTTAAATGAATAAAAATTAATTTCTTAATTTAAATGCAGATTTTTAGAGAATTACGCCAGAATCATTTAGTGGTATGCCACTTCAAGATCCGGTTAAGATAAGTTGAGCTATGGAGTTTGGAACTTCAGCCGTAGAGCATTTCTTAATAGGCCCAAAAATAATCAACTACATAAAAAACTTCATGATTAACAGGAAAAAAATTGTCCGCATACGTGTACATCAAACCCATTTCCCGTATTCAATGGAATCTCGAAAGGTTCACCGATTCAATAAATTATCTAATATCATATCCTATCATATCATCAGAAATAAAATTTAACATCCTGGGCCCTCCCCAATCTAACACATCACTCCAAACCTATAAAAAACAAGAAACAGCTTCTGAAACATAAAAACAAATACAAAAGTACATAATAAGCACATAAAGAATTTAGCCATTTACCCAATATGATTAAGATTAAGATTAAGATTAAGATACAATACAATTGTCAACCAACATAGCCATAGGCCCTGCAGCCAGCGCCATAATAATTAAGTTAGGTTAGTTTTGCAAACTACTCTGTTATAATAAATAAATAAATAAAATCATACAGTCTCACGTTTTAATAGGCCGCATTTCAGAGCGTACATTTTTAAAATATTAAATGCATATTGATGGCGCTTGCGTTGCCTTAATAGAGCGCAAGACTAACAATCTAACTGTCTCTCGATTGAGGACTATGAAGTTATCCTTCGACAAGTAAAAATTACACTTACTGACACCATTTCGTTGGCTACATATCGGATCGTATATGGTGTCTGGTATGTGGGTATAGTTAGGATCGCCGAACCATGGCCACTTGCTTTGCTTTCGAAGCGACGCCCTTGCGTTTGATCGTCTTCTTCTTTGGCAGCTTGGAAATTCCGGTTGCCTGTTTTTTAACCGGTTGCAATTTGACGTGCTTAGTTTTCGGGATTCGATAGGTTTTTCCCACCTTCCGCAGCTGTGCGCTCTTCTTTTTATCCACACTGCCTGGCTGCAGAATCTGCCGGATGGGTCGGACACGCCTTACGGCCGGGGGCGTTAAATTCCGTATCCGGCGACCGGAAGCTGGTGATACCCTGGAAAACTTGCGATTCGGCTCCGGCGATTCGTTCTTGGGGCGCCTCTCATTCAGCTGCGCCTGGAGGCGGGACGTCTCGGGGGTCGGATTGTTGGACTCCAGGGTATAGCGGGAGCTTCGACGGCCACCCAAGGCGCGGTTGACCAGGGGACGTTCAACAGGGTTTGGCTGTGCGCTAAGGCGTTTCTGAAATGGTTAGATCCAAGTAGATGAGCCACTTTAGCCGGAGTTCTGGCTAAAACTCGTACCGAATCGTATAACTTCCGCTGGTGTATGCTGAGTCCTGGCCAAGTTAAGGACGCTCGTTTCAGGCCCTCATTGAAGCTGCAATGGTGCATTTTGCTCAGTTCGGAGACATAGTTGTAGAACTGAAGCGAGATGGCATAGCGGGGCTTGGAGCGATCCAAAGCACGGGTAGGGGAGACACCCAGCTCTCGTTTCTGCTTGTCCGAGTATTCCGGGTCCAATGGTTGAGGGACTTGTTCTTCTTGGGCATTGGACATTGTGTATTGGACTAGTGTATGTGGTTTAGCCAAAAAGTGAATTTTTCTTTTCGTGTATTCGTTTAGCAATTTTTGGGATACACTAATGTACTACGAATACAATGAATTTAATTTTTCGTTTTCACCCGATACATTAGAGAATAAGATAATGTCTATTCCGGTCGAGAGCTCGGACTTAAATGATTTTGGGAAAGCAGATACTACAGGCACATCGAAGTGAAAAGGTAAAGGCTACTACGTATGTAGTCAAATAAAATATATCAAATAATGCAATGAAAATATGATAACCCACTCAATAAAAGGGATGCAAACATTTACTGAAGTGAACTGCTGGACACAATGAAAATGCATACATTGCATTGATATAGCAATGGTATAACAATGAAAAACGCAAATCAATGGGGTAACCAGTATTAGACAGAAAGCTCGATTGATCTAAAATTGAAGTAGAAACGGGACCTATCGTAACCAATTTTTTGCGTTTTTAAATTTAAAGAGGTTCTGGGAAAATGTGTGACATGCAAATAAGAAAGTCCACTTTTTTTTACAACTAGTTAAGCGTTGTGATTTATGGAAAATGTCTGATGAAGTTTGAACAATTGACCTTGCAATTGTTAATATGTATTTAAGATCGATGATTCGATCGATGAACAGCTTTTCTTGATCGGCGTTAAATGTTCCCTTAACCCCTTTTTCCATTAAAAGTTGCTTGGCTTTGTGGTGGCCAAAATAAAAATGGCTGCCAATGGGTTAAATGTGCCAGAAGCGCACCTTCTCTTTCTTTCGCACTCTAGGGGCACTATTTTCATCCCGCACACACACATTTATATATTTATATATATATATATATATATATATGTATATATACGCACGGGAGGGTTAGCAACCCTTACCGCTTGCACGTGTGTGTGTGAGTTCTCACCCTCGAAAAAATACTACGGGGCAAAAAAATAGAGGCATTTGTTCGACCATTAAATGCGTTCAGCCAAGAACTACAACAACGGAAGGGTTAAAAGGTGGGAGAGTAGCTGAAGGAATAGGAACAGGAAGAATAGTGTGTATTTCTCTAGTTTTGCTCTTTGTGTGATTGTGTGTGCTTGTGTGTGATTGTGTGCGATTGTGTGCGATTGTGTGTGTTTGTGGATGTCCTTAGCTGAAATCGAGCTAACCCTACCCATAAAAATAAATAGGGGAGGGCAGAGAAGCAGCCAGCACACACACCACGCCTCCTATTTGGCCTACACTGCGCAAAATAGTTAGTTTGCTCTAGAATTGATACAATACTCATGTTAAAGAATAAAATTACCGTTTACAAAGTAAGCTTTAGATCAACCATACTTACATTTACTATTTAATGCTAGTGGTAAGCCTAAGTTAGTTCGTTTTATTTTGTTCCCATTCACTTCATTTTCAATCATTTTGTGGCAGTGTACATTTTAGAGCCTTGTCTTTGGGCTTTGCGTGTTCCGATTGTTGTTTCTGTTTTTGGGGGTTCTCTGTAGCGATTTTCCAACAAATATTTGGACTACTCGTAGACATCCAATATGCATGGGCTTTTCTTGTTTCTGCTTTTTCATTTTTTATTTAATGTTCTTTCTTTTTTTGTAGCCAGAAAGAGAGGGCTATAGGCCGTTGAAAGTGCAGGGCGGCCATTGGAATGAAGTTATAGTGCAGGTAAACATATATGCATATATAAATGCACTTGCCCGTGTGTACATATTTGTATATATCTGTATATATATCTCCCTTTTGGCCCAACGAATCGCTGGAGCGTGCAGTGTGCGAGCGAGATCGAGTGATTGCCAGTGGCGGGGGAGAGCGGGGGGAGGTTTAGTCATGTCTCGTGTGAAAATATGTTTCTTTCATCTTTTTTTTTTCAATTTTTTTTTTATTTTCTCTTTACACAATTTGCATTTGCGCAAAAAGTGCAAAAGTTGACACACGCAAAACTCGGCAGCTTATTAGTGTCAATGTGTGCGTTTGTCTGTGCGCGAGTGTGTGTGTGTGTGTGTGTGGATGCACACACACTTTATATGCATGTGCATGCACACACATATGCGTCGCCATTTTGCCGGCCAGTTTACCCATTTTTTGCTGTTTTTTTTCGCACTAGCCATTTATTATTTTATTTGTATTTTCCTTTGACCCTACCGAGTCGAACCCCCAATGCACTTAATGAAATTCTTTTTTAACGTATTTTCACCTTTCTCTCTCTCTCTTTCTTTCGTTGCAGGTGAGTGGCGCTTTTTATTTATTAATGGATTTTCCATTTACCCTCAAGAATGGTTTGACACAAGGATTGGCGGCCAAGGGAACAGCTTGACGTCATTCCAAAAAGAAAGCAAAAATGGTAAAATACTCGTAAAGCAAATATATTAACAACAGCCTGAAGTTCCATCGAAAAACTGTCGTAAAAAAGTGAGCTAATTGGGGTAGGTAAGGTAAAAAAAACCTGATGGACAAATCAATTGGAAATAATATGATATGCTTAATGATTATGGAAGCGAACTTAGTTAATGGACGTTAAGGTAATGGTGTGTAATGGCTATTTTAACGTCATGTTCAGTTGATTACAAAAAGGCGAAAAACTCTGAGGCATTTTCTTCAATTGAAGAGCAACAAAAAAAAAGCGCCCAGAAGAATCACACTTTAATTTGAAGCACTGCACTGTTTACGCATCGAAAATATTTACTAATAATATGCTGCCTCATCTGGGGAAGCCTTTTCATATTTTTCCTCTCAGTTTTTGTGTGGGCTGTGGATGTTGGAAAAAGTTGCGAGTGTCAACAAACAAATCCAGCGGAGGCCGAAGTGTGCAGAATTTTATTTTTCGCCTCTTCTGGCAATCGAAAGACCCGAAAAGTAAACAACAACAAAGTAGCAAAGTAGTGGGGCAAAATCAACAAGAAATAAGCATTGAATATGACAATGTTGTGAGGAGATGTGAAAGGCGCCGATGACATCAGTTTGAAGCCAACTGAGAGTACGCCTAATAATTAAATAATATCCATTTCGAATGTAATGTACATATGTAATCAAACTTCACCCAGAGCTTCATGTAGGCTGCATTTACTCTAAACGCTAATATCAATAGATATTTTTTTTCTGTGCAGGCAATAGTTTTCCGCACATCTTCTGCCGGCCTGCAAGTGTTGTGCTTTTGGCATTTTCCAGCTGCATCCCACAATTCCTTCGCAGCACCTACACTTTGGATCCGAAAGCTACTCGCCAGCCTCCCACTGATCTTCACTGCTCAACTAGTTCTTCGCTGGGACTACTCTTTCTCTCAAACAATTTGAGATAAAATAGAAAAAATAGGATTGGGAAAAATAGGATTTGGAACTGCAGTTTAAACCGCAGTTGTTTCTGAAGTTAATAAGCCTGCGAAGATTAATATTTTTTTAGTCAGTTCCACTAGTTTTAAATGCTCGGCTGTAAATTGAAAATGATGCTGCAGTTCTGGCCAATATTTTCCTCTGACTATTGCGCTATTATCTAATTTAGCAAATTTTGATAGTGCATCAAGAGCGCTTGTCTTCGCACAGTATCAAAGGCGTTTTGTCTTTCTTCAGACTGCAAATACAGCTCTAGTTGTGGTTGCTGTTTTCGTTGTTGTTGTCGTTGTTGTTGTTGTTGTTCTTGTGGCAGCAATGATTGTGGCTGTTGCAGTTTTTTGTTGCTGTTGCACTTTGGTTTTGGCTTTTGCTGCACGCAGAGCACGCATTTCCAGCGTGAAATGCAATTTCTGCGCTAGAGGAATTTCAATTGTGTTGGTGTGGCCCGAAGGGGGATGAGTGCGGGAGGTGTTCTTCCCAGTCTTCCACTCGGACGTGGCTGCACTGGGAGAAATATTTGAAGATTTGCTTACCCATATGGTGTACTTTTATTTGAGCAGAGCCTCGAAGAGATTTGGGGTTTGATTGCAAACTAAAAGAATCAATAAATTGGGAATATAATGCCATTACAGGAATAAAAAATTCATAAAAATTTCTCTCAGTGCATGCATGTGTATAATTTGGTTTTCCGTTTGCCGTTGCAACTCCCGCAACTGCAGCTCAGAAACTCTGAAATAAATGGATGGATGATGGGCCAAGTCAGTCTTGGTCTTCAGTCTGCAGTCTGCAGTCTGCGGGCCGCAGTCTACACTCTTCATTCTTCAGTCTTCGCTTTGGCTTAGACCCGGTTCAGTTTTGGCGTTCGTCAGTTTGTCAGTCATTCAGTCAGTCAGTCAAACGCACGACGCTCACGCAGAGCACGCAACTTGAATTGTCTTCGCTTGATTCTTCGCCCCCTTTCTTCAGTCTTCAGACGTGCATCCTTCACTTCTGCGGCATTTCTTCCGCGGCCGCACAGCTTCCATTTTTCTTCTCCTGTTTCTTGTTCTTCTGTGCACTTCTTTTAATGTTAGTTGAACTTGGAGGCCATAGCAAATTGCAGCTCTTCTAAACAACCTCCAAGACGTCAAAATCTGTGCTTGTTCTGCAAGATTTGGATTTGTGCGGGTGTGTTCTTTTTCGCTATGCTGCGGTCCGTTCTTCCCGTTCTTCTGGCTGTTTCAAATCGAAATAGAAGGAATAGGGGAAACAAGGAGAGCAGCGATCTCTTTGATCTTGATAAGCAAATCAAAGTGGAGCATGAGAAGAATTGCTAGCGGTGAATTGCGGGGCGAAGATATATGTGTCATGATCTCAGATCTGAAAATGTTTTCTTTCTAAGTTTTAAAACGCTTGTTACCCATTTTCTAAGTCACATGATATTTGCAGATTGTAAAGGTTCCTGTATCTGAAGTATAGTTTTTGTTTCCATAAAAGTATGCTTTAGTATTCTGTCATATTTTAACATTTTCTCCTTAGAGACTACGATTAAAATGTGAATATACGTGTATACAATATCATTTTGGGTAATTGCTTGCGGTCCTGAAAACTTAAAAGTACATTTTAGCATTATGTGTTGGATAAAATGGATTTTATCAATAAAAGTCCTAAATGCCAGGTTGTTTCATATCTTTAGTTCCTTAAACAAACTCATGCCCAACGGAGTTATTAAAATTACCAA
This sequence comes from Drosophila orena, assembly GCA_005876975.1. Lineage (NCBI taxonomy): Eukaryota > Metazoa > Arthropoda > Insecta > Diptera > Drosophilidae > Drosophila > Drosophila orena. The sequence continues at coordinate 1,507,223 of VCKV01000297.1, forward strand.
TTTAACTGATGGATGTGGATAACCCCAGGCAGCAGATGTCGATAAAGATGAATACAAACGGGCAACAAGCAGTCAACACGAAACGAATCAAAGGATCAAGGGAAAACAAAGAGTTGGCTAAAAAAAAAGGAAGAAATTTTAAATGGTAATTTATTCATCTCCAAAAATTGTGAATATGTATAAGGGGGATATATTGGCATTTATATACACACACGTATATCGACACTTTTCGAGGCGCGTGCCCGCAAATACAGAGCGGCAAAATTGGCTCCTTTTTGGGCACGTTCCAGCTGGCTTGGGGTCTTTTGGTCTTGGTCCTTGGTCCGTGGTCCTTGGTCCTTGGTCCTGCCCCTCACTTATGTTAATTATTCGCCATGGCTAATTATGTGACCAGAAGACCCCTCCTTAGAGGGTTAAGGACCCGCTATAAAAGGGCCATGGCGGTAAATCGAGTAATTTTCATGGCAATTTCTGCGTAATTCGCTCGCCCAGTCGTCGCATGTCTGGCGACAAATGCCGGAATCTATAAAATAAATAATAAAATAATGTGCGCACCCTCCAAGGAAAATGGAGGGAGTGTCCTTCCGCACTGCTACTGTCGCTGGTGTAACTATATAATTATCGTAATTATTTTAATTGCACCTCGAAGAAGGCAAACAAAAAAAAAACGAAAAAAATAAACGAAACAGTAGCGAAAAACGCAAGCCGGAGCGAAAATATAAAATATGTAAACAAGGATCGAAAGCGACGGAATAGACACGAGATAATGCATAATGAATTTTAATTGAAATAATGTGAAAGGTCAGTGGGTACGTTTAAAACGAAGGGTTCCGAGAATTGGAGGGAATAAATGTTAAATGCCAAGTTCGGAATACATTATCTTGGGTTACTAATAAGCCTTAATAATGCATACCGCCAAGCACTCAAACTATTATTTAGTTTTAACATGGTTAACATGGTAAATAGGAAGTATGCAAAGTCGCTTCTATAGCACCTTCTGATTCCCTATACCATTTTGCTTATACAATGTTTGCACATTAATCAAAGCATTCCCCAATATGCCAACTGGATTTGAGCTTTGATACGAGACCCGATAATTTCGCATTGGCTTCCCGACAGATTCTCCTCGGCAGGCCGGCCAAGTTCTATATCTTGTGGCTGCCCCACTCTGCACTCCTTTGTGGTGTGGCCAACTGGGTTGTGCCCTGCAACTGGTCAAACCACAATAACTGCAGGTCCAAGACCTTCCCAAAAAACAAAAAAAAAAAAAAAACGAAACGAAACGAACAAAAAAAATAAAGAACGAAGGAGGAAAAAAAGGCAGGCAGCAGATAAAGGAAAAAGGCCATAAAAACTGCTGTTCCAACTGCTGTCCGTAGGTCCGGTTGTCCAGTTGTCCAGTTGTCCGTATGTCCGCTTATCCGTATGTCCGCATGTCCGTATGTCCGTTTGTCCGTCCGTGGAGTGTCCGTTGCTGCTGGCTACTCTTTTGGTGCACTTTTTTGTCGGTGGTCCTGCCACTCGCGCCTCTTTTTGTTCTCGACTTCTCGACTCCTTTTTGGACCGCAATCAATGTGAAGTTGTCTGCGTTTTTTTTTTTGCCCCCTTCTTTTATTCCTTTATTATTTTTCCCATTGTTGCCTCTACTGGCCCCGTTTTGTTGTGTGTGGTCAGTTTTGGTTTGCTGCCTGCTGCCTGCTGCCACTGCTGTTTTGGGTCCCCGAGTTGATTACTTAATTCTATTGATGACGTTTTGACTGATTGCCTTATGAGCTTTCACTTTTTGTGCTGCAGACTGCGGAGTGCGGCTCAGTTATTAACTGGTGCCGCTGTTATGAATTATTCATGCAACAACCACAAGGCGCACACTTTGTTGCCGCCTTGCTGCACTTTTTTCCTTCGCCTGCCTCGATGTCCGCTGCTCTGGGACTTCATCAGGCGATCAGATCCGATGCGATCCAATGCGTTGCGATGCGATGCGATGCGATCCGATCGGATCCAAACGGACGGCCGTGGTCTTGGGTATCAGTGAGGTCTCTGCTCTCGTTAAACGTTTCAATTGACATTGCTGATTACACTGGCCAGCAGGGATAGGGATATCAATTGATCAAAAGGATAAATGTTTGAGTATGTGGTGGATCAACCAACAACAGTTCAACCGACGGTCACACTGTGCGTATAAGTAAGCCGCAAATCTGTTTACTAGGCCCTAAGAAACGCCACAATTTGTTACCTCACATTTTTTCAGTGCATCTTAGCTCGGTTTTGCTGGGAAGTGTTTACCGCTAGATGACTTTATTAACGCCACTGGTGGCAACATCATCATCATCGTCATCACGACGACCAGCGGACTTGCAATCAAAGTCGCCGACAAAAGTTCCGCGCTCATGGACATATAATACAGTCGCAGTCATACGTATATGGCGGGCATGATTTAGTGTCAGGCACGGCGAATTCCTTCACACCTGCTAAAGTCTCGCTGTCATGTCAATAATGTCGAAAATGCAGCTCTCTCTCTCTCGCTCTCTCTCGGTCTCTCTCCATCTCTCTTCCCCCGCCAGCGTACTATCTCCTTCACTCCCGAGCGGAGTGATACCTGATAATGATGTGACAAAACAGCGGTCGAGATTTTTTTTTCTTCTTAGCCCGCAGGCGAATTGAGGTGCATCTGAAAGGAGTTTGTGGAAAAAAGAAGCCACCGCCTGAGAAGAAGTGGCTAAAAAAAAAGAAAGAGTTAGTGGACGGGGGCTACCCCCCTTTGGCTGTCATTAACGTGATTTTGTTGCTGTTGCTGTTATGCGTTATTGCGCGTGCGCAGCGGCTAAGAAGAGGAAGAAGAAAGGAAAATGCCAGGAGGTGTGGTGGAGTGGCTTTGGAGGCTGCTACTAGTAGTACTACCTGTGTCCCTCTCCTTTTCAGATATCGCCTGCCAAACGCTAAGCTAAAGTGACATTTTGACAGCGATGCGTGATAAACGACGAAAAATGGCCACATGGCCTTTGTTGTTTGTTATTTTCGTGGGATTTGGCTTACTTTGGCCTTTAGCAGAAGTCACTTTTTTTTGGGATGAGGCTTACGGAAAAAGGAAAGTTGGAAAGCACTTCAATTTTATGGGTTAAATAACTATTTTTTTTTACAGGATTTTAAAATATGAGCTTAGAAACATGGCACACTACTTAAAAAAAAGTTCGTTTTCTAAGAAAATATAGTTTTGGTATACTTTTAGTATTTCTTAAGTATTTAATGGAGATGGAGATCTATGAGATTTATTCATCTGTTAAAGGCTCAATGTTAAGTGTGTTTTACCTGATTTAATTTCTTGTACAGCAGCCGCACCCGCACAATCATGAGTTGTGCCCCATAAGATCCATGGGCTCCCCACCCCCATTTAACCCCCGTTCCCCCGATTTTAACCCCTGTGCGCCTGACAATGCGTCCGCTGGAGTCGCATAAAAATGTTCGATGCCAGGCAAATAAAAAACTATGAAAACCTCCGGAGCACAAACATGCCGAGACAACTAGAGAGAGGTGGTGGGGCATTAGGGGGCTTTAGGGGGTTAAAGGGGGCTTGACACGAGCACCACACAGTGGTCGCGTTTTTTAAAACGCGAACAAAACGCGTGGGCGCACAATAGAGTTGTTGCTGTTGCTGTTACAGTTACTGTATTTCTACTTTTTTTTCGTTGTTGTTGTTGTTTTTGTTGATGTTGTTGTTGATGTTGTAGTTACCGTTGATTGTTGTTGCTGTGCGGCTGACTTGAGAGTTTGACTGCGCCGCTGGATTTTGACATTTTCTAACACGCGCCTGCCAAGCGGCATAAAAATTGACATATTATAATGTCATGGCGTCCCCGATTTGCGCCACTGCGTCCAACAAACATGCCAGCCAAAGGCAGCCAAAATAAACTGCAGGAAAATCTCTCAATCCGTCAACGGATTCTGCGTGGGCGGGCGGCAATGGAAATCCCGCTGCGGACGGGGCGTGGCAGTGCGGAAAATCGAAGGCGCAGGCGCACACACAGATAGCCAAGTTTGGTTCGCGAGTTTTGTTTGTTGTTGTCGTTTTTTTTTTGTTTTGACACAGTTGTCGTTCAGCTGAAGTTCCTCGCCGGAAAATCCATTTTCTTTCAGTCCTTGAGCGCATTTTTTTTTTACATTTTTGAAGCACTTAATGACTAGCGGATTGTTTTTTTAAAACAGCTATATAAATTAAAAGAAAACTCTTATTCAGCATATAGGTATTTATTTTTTGAGATGCTTAGTAACATTGCATTCTTTTTTACCTATTTTCATAAACATATATTTTAATTCTAGTTTTTTTTTCAGATATACTAAGTATTATAGTTGCGAATTTATATTTCTTATTATATTTGTATTTTCTGTTGAGAACCAGCAACCTAAAAAATGATTGTTGGCTTTTTATGAGTTAAGGAAACACATTTGACTTTCCGCAACGACTGTCAGTATATCCGAGATAATTTCCGTGACAAAACTGTCTTGAACAACTCTCAACCCACAAGTTTCTGGAGGTCCCAGCTCACGCACTTTTTCGCAGCAGTTTTTCTTTTGCTTTGCTTGTGAGGTTTATTTGCTTTTTTTTGTGGTCGGGACACAAATCGCAATTGAGTCTCTCAGTTGAGCTCAGTTGTTGTCTTTATCAGATTGTTGCAATTTTCTGTTGTTCAATGTTTTGCTGTTGTTGTTACTGCGATTCGTTGTTTGTTGTTGCACAGCCCGCACTCTCTATGGAAAGATCTTTATCAGGTTTTATAGGTACGCTTTGGTTTTACCCCCAACGAAAGCAACAAACATGGCAGAAAAACATGTAATGAAAATTATGACAAGCCAAAATCCACAGTGAGCGAAAAAGAGAGCGAGATGGATGCACGAAAAGAAATAAGGAATCGCAATTCCACTTCATATCGGAGCATCGCATTTTTTGCCTTAGCTGATAATAAGCTACAATGTGACCATGCGCTCTGCCAACAACTAGATCTTTGAGTGACCGTCCGTTTCGTGTTTGCTTAAAATTGTACTATCCACATCCAATGATTCGGTTTGTATTTTTAGAATATATATCGATATTGATTTTAAAAACATGCGAATTTTTTTCTGTGCAAAGTTGGAGAAGAAAAATTGTAATGCGAAAAAATTATAATTCAATGGAAAATTGCGCCCACACACGCCTCACCAACAATTGTTTTTGGTTGTTTGGTTTTTGGCCTTATCGCGCAGCGGAAAGCGTTGTTGTTCAATGTTGTCAACGTTGTTGCTCTGGTTATTGTAACGCTGTGTGTCTGTGCTGAATTCTTTTCATATTTGATTTTCTCCTTCCTGCCGATGGTGATGGATTTCCAATTGCATTAAGTAAAACCCAGAGATCTGCTGTTTTGCAGTGACATAAAAGATTGTTAAACGACCGATCTAGTTTAACTTGCCGGAATGCAGATCGGTTAGCAATCACGACATTAAAATTGGATTAAGTACGCATATATCTTTCCCCCTTTCTTTCACCTGGATCGTGATTCGATTAATGATCATTACAAATTACACTTGCCATTCGCCAACGTACACGATTGCCATTCTTTCGCTTTCCTCTAAACATAATTACCATGATTTCTAACCGTCTTTTAATTGAATTAAATACGAACAAGCGATCGCTGCATAATAATAAATTGCCGTCGATTGACGATCGTTAGCAGTCGGCTGCAAAAGCGAAAGTTGCGTTCGCCAAATTGGCCAAGATCGCATCGCGGAGAGCTCCTTCCTTCAGCTCCATATCGCAATGGCTATATCGCCACATAGCGCCGTCTCTTTCTATTTCCAAGTGATCTCTCTGTCGCCGGTAGTCGTCCTGCTCAGTTGCTGTTGCTGTAAATTAAGATCGTGCGATTAGCGCTGACAGCGAGCGAGCGATCGGGCAATCGGTCGATCGGTCGGGTAATCGCAAAAATCGGTCTATCGATCGCAGGTCTTTGGGTGAGGAGGAGCTTTCTACATTTTTAATGAGCATTTCAGCTGCACCATCGATCGTGAGCCAGAGGCATCTCCCCCTCTCTCTCTCTAGCTCTCTCTCTCTCTCTGTCCAATCCATCTTTATTCCAGCGGATCGGAGTTCATCCATTATCGAAATCGGAAAAGCACATACCTGTTCCGATTGTCGTGTGGGTGGCCTCGTCTGCTGTCTCTGTTATCGGGAAATGCGAAGCCACAAGCATTAAGCTGAAGATACTTAAACATCTCTAAATCATCAATAAAATTTATTTTTTTTTAGAATACAAACGCTTCGTTATAATATAAGATATAGGGTGAATGAAAGGATTTTCAGGAAGGTGTAGTTATGAGCTTTAGATGCATTTGAATGTTATTTAGTATTTTAAAGGCTTCCAAGTTGTTCCATCTTTTATAAGCGTTTTCAGCTCGTCTTTACCATTCAAAAATATTAAAACAAATTATAGAATATTTGTGATGGCCTAAGAGTACACTCTTAACTTTTTTTTTTTCTATTTAAGAGCACTGCCAATTTTATGTTGGCCAGCATCTTCTTGGGCTGCCTCGGGTTGTTGTTTCTGTTGTTACTGCTGTTGTTCGTGTTGTTGACTGTGTTGTTGACTGTGTTGTTCTTGTTGGGTTTGTGCGGGTGCGGATACCTTGGCCAGGTCGCCTTGCTGTTGTTGCTTTGTTTTTGCGCTGTGTTTTTCGAACGATCGTTGTCGTCGTCATCGTCGTTTGCAGTCCCCAGTTCCAAGTCCCCAAACCCCAAACCTCAACCCTTGTCCTCCCAAACTTCCAAACATCTCGGGACTCCTTTGGGCCTGTCCGTGAGTGCATGCATGTATGTATGTATGTATGTATGTATGTATGTGTGTATGTATGTTGGTCCGTTGTTAATTTGCGTTTTGTTGCATTTGTTGTTGCTGTTGTTGCATTGGTTGTTGTTGGCTGGCTGGCAAATTGTTACACGCGTTGCCTGCTTTGATGTCTTTATGGGTTTTGAATTTAGTGTTGGCCTGCCCCGCACAATCGTGACTGCCAGTCGTTGGACGGGGGAGGAGCGGAGCTGCCACGAGGTAGAGTTCACGGTGCACAGTAAAAAATTATATATCTTTGCAGCCCAACTAAAGAAATCCATATTTCACAATTGTTCACTTTGCTGTGGTCCTTAACGGCTTAACGAAAATATCGATAGTATGATAAATATAATCGCACAAATTTGATTCGGTATAAATTTTTTGTTTAATAAATTAAATTATATTTCTTTCTAAATATATGAAATAACTGAACGATATATAGAATTTTCTGAATTAGTAAATATCCATATAAAACACAATGTAAACTAAACTGATTCAGTAAATTCTTTCCTTAAAAAGCGCATTTTTAATGTCGACATAAATTGTTTTCGGTGTAGCTTTAGCCTATCTACCTCACCCACCAACTCCCCTTCAGAAGACATAATCAAATGTGGACAAAATTATTGAGCAATTTAGTTTTACTTTATGGAGCAATTGCTTTGCTTCAGCGGGAACTTACAGGAGGTTTTGGGATGGGGTTTTCGAGATCTGGGATCCCAAATTTTGCCGTTGGTGCTGATGCCCCGAAAAGTCTGCGGCATCACCATCCTCATCATCATCATCATCATCATGGCGAGATGATCATTCTGGGCCGCGTTTACTTTATGTTTATGCGGTAAATGGCATTAATGGATTTATAGATTCACGTTCCAGAGGTGGTGCCTCCATTCTATCCCCACTTCGCTTCCCTGGATGCAGCTTGTTTGCGCTTAGTTTTGATTAGGATTTATGGCGATTTATGGCAGGCCTGTGGGTGAAAGGAGAGGCTGCGGGAGGACTCCTTTTCAAGGCGCACTTTCTGCATTGGCAGGCCCTCTAAAACGGCATCAATCATGATGGAAGGCGCACTAAATGTTGGTAATTATGTTGGGGGCATATAAGAGCAGCAAAGAGGTGATTTCAATGGGGGCATTAATCAATAAGATCGAAAAAAAAGTTGGATATTCGTGGCAAATAACTACACATGTTTGTTAAGTAAGTTGCAAATAAATGCTAGTAGATGAAGAACTGCAAAATTATCAAAAAATATTTGATTTTTTAACCATAAGCATCTCTGTTCAATCAATCTGTCAATGGCATCAATCAATCACTCCGTTCAAATGCGTTTAGTCTCAATCATAAATTGTCCAATCAAATAGCAGAGAGTATTCCTTTTCCACCTTGAATTAAGTTCCCTAAATCGATCTATAATAATAGTCCTTTCTACCACGCAAGTCAGTCAATCAGCGGAGTTTTAAATTTTTCCTTTAGAAAATCCCTCAGTTCCTTGGGGTCAATAAAGCTCATTAGCAAAGTTCAATCATCGTGGGCCACGATCAAAATGAATGCATCCATTTATGTCAATCAGGGATGGCTTGACCTTTTGTAGTGCCTTCTTCAAGCCGCAAATGGTCACCCACACGAGTGATTTGATTGATAGTTGCATTGAGATGGCCAATCCCAAAGATCCGAGACCATGACAAAGTAGTTTTTCCATTCCTTCGTCCCCTTTAAGGAGCGTTTAAGGTACGTTCCCTTTTTCCACTGGGTCGCGCCCTGTTTTAGGGTATTTAAAGGGTATTACGATTTGAGGTATTTTTGAAACTAAGAGAAAACTCGGGCGATTTGAAGTTAGTACTTAAAACGAATAAAAAGCTTCCCACAATGTTTAATTTTGAAAGAATATTATTGCCCCACATGGAATCTGCAGAGCATTACAGTGTTCGGTGTTAAGTCAGTCCCTCGTTCTTTTCTATTTTTTTTTTTTGAGTTTTGCTTGTGCTGTGTGATTTTGCCCTTTGGCCAAAAACTGTCGCAACTCATCAATTTTCATTCACCGGCCGCGGCCAAGACGCGTCTCTGCAACTATTATTCACGCCTAGGCAACGGGTTCTTAGCCAAGTTTGGAGCTGCAACTCCAACTCACCGATGGCTCCACATCCTCTGTCCAGGGCTTTACCCCCCTCGTACACCCCCCCCCCATTTCCCCACTACCACCCCTTTTGAGCCACTTTGACGTTAAGCCAGAGCAATGAATGCTTTTAGCTGAAAACTGAGTAATTGAGTGACAATTAAGTTATTTCTAGACGAACAAGCCGCGATCGCCGTCGTCGGTCCTTGGCTCTCCAACTGGCTGACCAGTCTTCTCGCCTTTTCTCCCTCCCTCCGACTGGCTCTTTTTTATATACATTTTCTTTTTATGAAATATTGCCAAGTTCATATCTCAATTATGAGTGCCGACGCTGCTGGGCACAGTGGTTGCAAGCTGATGGAAAATGGAGATACACTATTATTTAAAATAAAATAAAACAGAATTAAATATAAGTTAAATATAAATTAAATATAAATTAAATATAAATAAAATATAAATAAAATATAAATAAAATATAAATAGAAATATATATATAAATATAAATAGAAATGTCTTGTTTATTGTATAATTGCATGATTTAATTAGTAAAAATGCTGAAATGCCTAGTGCTTCTATCCGAATATTGCTATTAACATAATTTTAGGCTTGTTTTCTTGCGCTTTTGACCACTGTTTAACCACTGTGCCGCAATGGCTGCTGCACTTTGTGCCCCTCATCCTGCTTTTCCCTGAGTGAGATTAATCGCGGCTTTGACAGGCGCTGCATTTGCTGCTGCTGCATTTCGGTTTTCTTGCCGCTTGCATGATTAAGCATTGCGGGGGGGATGGTGGCCTAAGGAGGGGGCGGCCGGGCAGCGGAGGCGTGGCCGACCGCTGGCTGACTTTGACATTATCACCAAAAGTGCCGACCGCGCAGGCGCGGAGCCATCAACAAGTTGAGTCAAGTCAATCACCGGCGAACTCCATTTGCTCCTCCTGCCCCACATCATTAACAGTCGAATGCCTAAAGTTTCTCCTCAGATTGCCAACTATTTTTCGTAATACCCTATTTTAGGCGTATTATGCTTGCCTCGTGTATTAAATGTTTACTAGTTATACATTTTAATCTCTCTTAAAATGTAGAATCATTGTATTATATTATAAAGCGACACGTCTGTATTGAGTTTTGAAATGCTTAGAGAATGGTTAGATTAGACCACATTTTTATCTAGTTAGGGCATACAAAACGTCGGTTTCGCTGGCATGGTTTTCACATCCACGTTTTTCCCTAGACTCTTTGTCTCTCGTTTGGACGTTGCCTTTTGATGTTCGTTCGATGGCTGGGATTTGGTGAACTTTAACATCGCTTATGTCAAATTATGTCTTCATTTGCCCGGTAGAGGGCGTGGCGCCTGCGGGTCTGTAACCATCCTCGATATTACCCCCCACCCCCCACTGCCTGGCCCATCACCCGCTGATTTTTCCATTCTCTTCGCTGATTTATGGCGAAAGGTGCATTTGGCGGCGGCTTGTTTTTGTTTACGTTTTACCGCTGACAAAACGCTGCAATTTTTTGTGCGCACTTCTCTTGAAATATTACGCATACGCCGCGTGTGCGGGTGGGTGGGAACGGTAATGGGAACGGTAAGGGGAACGGTAATGGGAATGGGAATGGAAATGGTAATGGGAATGGGAATGGGAATGGTATAGTGGGTTAGCGTGGATAGCACCGGGGCGGTATTATGACAAATTGCACAAGAGCTGCGCGCGAACTTGAGAAAACAAATGCGATAGGAAAACATGAAAATAGCACAAAAGGCGCTACAAAAAGAAATCAAAAAAGAATGGAGGGGAAAAAACAAGAGTACACACAGAGAAAAAAAAAACGGACGCCGAGCGATATGAAAAGCGTAGCAACAATGTGCAGGAAGCGTTTAGCAAACGCCGCTGGTGGGGCAGGGGTACTGGGGTAGTGGGGTGTGGGAGTTCAGTGGGGCTGTGGGTGAAGGGTGGTGAAGGGGGTGGTGGGTGACGGGCGGTGGAAGCGTGTGCGTATGCACTCGACGCTGCCAACGCGTCGCCGCTGATTGTTGTTGTCGCTGTCGCATTACATAAGCCGCATATCGTTTCCGCCACAGCGCCCACACACAAACACATGCTTACGTACAGATACACCCGCACAGTGGGTCAAGATCCCTTGATCGACAAGGAAATGATGAACGGTATTGGAATGGGCGGAACGCCAACGAATGAAATGGAAACTTAATTGAAAACGAATTCAGATATCTATACGTTATCGAATAAATTATTTTAAAATGCAGTTATATAGGAGGAAAAGTTATACACTGAATATGTTTAGTTTTTGTGAATGAGAAATATTGCATACTTTGCGGGGCATTGCAAATGGAATTTACCTATAGCAATTAAACTAAGCAATAGGATTTATTATTAAATATTTAACAAATTAGGAACAACTATTTACTGGTTCATCTAATATACTTTAAGTTAAGCAGAGTGTCCGAATAAATATTAGTCCACATATATACCTACATACATAGGGCGATCACTGATCCCACCCACTGTGCGCGCCTTGTGCCGCGAAGAAGAAGCAGCAGAAGTAAAAGAAGAAGAAGCAGAGTCCGTGTGCATTCTCCATTCCCACATTCTCCGGTTTTTTTTTTTATGTTCATCGTACTCTCCTTCTTTTCGCATTTTAGCACTCTCCCACAGCTTTTGTGCACTCGTTCTCCTGCTCCGCTGTGTTCTCATTTTCGTTCGCACATATCGGCCCTCTCCCTCGTCGCGATCCACCGCCCCCGCTCGCCATCCCACTCGCACACCCACTCGGCGATCGCAGTGCGCATTGCGTTGCGCATCAGAACAACGTTCGACCTTGACAGTGAAAATTCAATGGCAGCGACGCCGCAGTCGCGGTCGACGTCGCCAGCGACGCGCTTGCAATTGACGGGCGCAAATTGTTGTTCCATATACATACATACAGATGCATGTATGCATGTATGTATATATCAATCTATATGCACACCAATAAATAGGCGAGTGCGTACAGTAGAAGATCGAATGTCATTTAAGGGCTTTTAGGCACTTTTCTCAATTAGAAAAAATATTACGTATACGTCAAGCGTACTTCGAAAATGTTTGTTGGGCTTAAAAATACATATTTAAAAGTATGATTATTTGATCTGCATAAATCACCCAAAGTCACCATGTCACGTATCAAATCTTATATTGCATAACAAAACAAAAATGGTATATTCGTATTTGTGCAGCAATTTAAATCATACTTACCAGTTCGCGAGGGCCCACTGTACTTTTCATGGGTGTGTGTCGCCATTTGGTTTCCTGCACCAGTTTTTGCAATTTGTAGAACTCAAACATTTTGCGTATGCTATCGTCTGAATGACCGATTGTTTGTTATTTTTGTTGCTCCGTCTGCTGTTGTTGTTGCTTTAGGTGCATTCGCCGCACGACCTTGAACATTGTAGTTTTTTCTCGCAGTTGGCAGCGTGCGCACATAAAACACACAAACAAATAAACACACAAACAAAACATGTGTGCAGATCGGCACAGATATGTAAATGGTACATACATATGTACATACATCTATGCATGTACATACGTGTATGTATGTACATGAAAGTCTTAGCCTTTTACACTCTTCTCGACCGTTGAAAATGGCAATCGAAAATAGGAACCCCAAAAGATATTTTAATTTTCAGAAGTTTTTCAATTTCGTAAAATTTTGTAAAATTTCTTTTCAATTTTGTAAAACTCATTTGACAGGAAAAGAAAACTTCGTTAGTTTCAGTAAATATACGATCTCCCTTTGATATATACATATATTATTAGTTTTGAATATTTTGGACAAACCTTAACCCTTTATCGCCATACCCGCACTTACTACCCTTTTCCCATTCCTTGCGTATTTCAGATCCTACGCCTTATACCTTGTGATTTGTGTTGAGTTTTTGGCGAATTATTTTCGTTCCTTTTGCGCAACTAGGCGAAAAATAGCGATGCAAAAAAAATAAATAAATAAATAAAAAAATGGGGAAGGAAAAAAGAAAAACCTTACCGCATTTGTATAAAAACTGTGTTTGGCAATGAAAACCATTGGCCATTGGCTCTTAGCAACATTTTACGTGCGAGATTCGAGTTCGTTTGTTGCTGATTTCGCTAAGAAAATCTCAACGATTTGTGCACTTTCTTTTGTTTGCCAGCAAACAGTTTGAAAGTGCCACGGGGAAGGGGGCGGTGAAGGGGCTTATCTAAAGGGGGGAGGTGGGCGGATGGGCGGACTGGTGGGGGGTCTTGGCAACAACTGCCTTGGCTCGATTGCTCGGTTAAGTTTTCAAGGGCACGCGCGTGCAATTTGCGAATGGAATGGGAGAAGATACACAGAGAGAAAAGTTAAGGAATTCCATTAAAAATATGATTTAAGTATTGTTTTTAGCAATACATTAATCAAACCTTTTAATTGCCCCATTAAAACTAAGAAATATTTAGTTTCTTAAGGATATTCTAAGGCACAATTCAAATGTTCAACGAATATGATGCTTATCTGATTTCTTTCTGTGCATTGCCGCGGATGACTGTGGCTGTAAACTGAGTAAAGAGTGGGTGAAATGAAAAAAACAACGCGCTAATCGCAATTTTACACCGATAAATTTCAAATTAATTTTAAATATGATTAATAAAATATAAAAAATATAAGGCTTGCTAGTTTAAATTTCAAAGGCTTTTCATAAAATTAGAACCATAAAAACAAAAAAAAAACCGATTAAAAAAATTGTGAAAAAGAAAACTGAGCTGAAGTAGAAGAGACTGGAATAAATCGAGCGAAATAAAACAATAAATAAAGTTATTTAAAAAAATTCGAGAAACCTGTTCCCGTCCCACACAATTCGCGCCCTCTCGCTTCCGCCATCACTGCCTCTCTTTCGCACGGCCTTGCACTTACGCCGCTGCGTTCCGCTGCCGACGTTACCGCCTCTGCCGGCGTCGTCGCCAACGCCACGCTCTGCACTTCCGCACACACGACAAATAAAAACAAAAAGGAGAAAAGCGACTAACGAACAGCTGACGAAGCGTGGCAGCAAAGTGCCGCCGCCCGCTCTCGCCCCCTCTCTGTCGCACTGGCTCAGCGCACCGTTCCGCTCAGGGCAGCTCCGTCCCGCTCGCTCGCCGCGCCGCCAGCCTCTCGCTCGCACTGCATCTCGACGGTGAGTGCAGCGAAAAGTGAAAAGTTTGCAAAAAGAATGTTAGAATCAGTGCTGATCTGGGTTGACACTCAGAAAAAAGCTGAGATATTACTTAATTTTCCTCTCTGAGTTCTGGATCGCGTTTTTGATGGAAAATATTGGAATATAGCTTTAGAGCGCCACAAATAGTTAAAATAATAAAAGGTTCAGAGACTTAAGATTTTAATTTGAGCTTCAGACTTAGAGATTCTTTTAATTGCAGTTTTTTTTTTTTTTGTAGTCAGGATAAGGAAAGTATATGCGAAGATTCCGTATTTTTAACGTTCTTGCGATAAGAAAAATATACCTAAAATTTGACTTGAGACATGCTTATATAAGGAGTTGCATAACGTGGGCGAAAGCTAACGGGGCGCTGATTTTCCGACAAAATCATTAGCGTTTTGGCATCTCTGACCCGTAGAACCAGCCAACTGCAGCTGCGTTTGGCGTCGGCGTCGTCGCCGCTGCCCATCGTCAATTTTTATTTTATTTATTTTGCCCGTGGCTTGTCTGTGTGTGTGTGTGTGTGTGTGTGCCTTGTATTTTTTTCTTCTATTTTATTTTTGTTGTACTTTTTTTTTTTTGCTCTATCGTTACTCGTTTTCATTTCGCCTGCTGCGGTTTCAGTTGTCATTTTACTACAGTCGCTGTTAGTTAGTTATTTGTATGCGTCGTCGCGCGTTTTCCCACTGAGGCAACTGCAACGAGAAGTTGCAGCAACCGTACAGGCAGCAGCAGCAACTGTTGCAGCAACAACGGCAACAGCAGCTGCAACAGCCGCAACACAGCCGCAACGCAGCAGCAACACAGCAGCAACACATCCTTTCTAAGCGTGCGCGCGCGCGTTTTAAAACGCGCGCAAAAATCGCCTGGCGTTTTGGGCGATTCTATTCTCTTCTGCACTTTTTTTTTTTTTGTTTGCATTGCCGCTTGAGATTTGTGCATGTTCTTGGTGAATTTGCTGCTGTTTCAGTCGCTATCGCGATCTTCTCAAGGCTGCACGCGTTTTCTGCTGACGCCGCCGTTTGCGTCGCTGCCGCGTCGTCATCGCGTCTGCGTCGCGTCTACGTGTTCAAAGGCAAAAATTCCTTTCAGTTCGTGCCGTTCGCCTTCATAATTCCCCCTAATTATCCGTCGCACTCTTAATATTTGCAACGTTTTTCTATATACACATACATATATGTATATTTTTTTTTCGGTGTTTTTGTGTAATGTGCAAAAAGCGCACAAGAAATAAATGCCACGTTTGAAAATGCATGCATAACGCATATAAAGTTCAAGGAAGTCCGAAAGGCCAAACACATGATATAAATTAAGGAAATTGGCCAAGAAGAAAAGGAAATAGGAAAATTCACTTAGCGACTGATATTCGGGACTTTGTGCAATATTTATCTCAGCCAGAGCGGTGTAATATTTGTGTTCTATTTGCCGCTGCCTGCTGCATAAGCAAACAGGGTGAGTCAAGTCGCGTGAAATCGCATATAGCGCACGATCACACACACATGGCGTATACGCGATGCGTCAAGCATACGCAGTGTGGGCCGTGCCAGTGTGGTAGTTACGTAAAGATTTTCTGCGGCTTACAAGTGCTCATACTTATAACTAATACCAAAGTTAAGACACTATTTTACAAATGAAAAAAATTCAAAAATACATTTTTAATCAGGATTTATTCTAAAATACAAACAGTTAGTGAATTGTTAGTTAGTGTATTGAAAAACATAAATCACATTCCAAATTGGTGGTGGTTGGATTTTAGTTTAAATGACATACAAAATGCTATTTTATCATGCTTTAGTATATTTTATAGCACAATGATTTCCTTCTTGCAGTATTTTATTGGCTGACAGACTTTCTGTCGTGTTGTCTAAGCTAAAATGACTCAAACGGCCGTGAATATTATATGTATTTGACCATTTTTGTTGTTGCAGCTCGCACTAGTATCATATTTTGTTGTTGTTGCCATTATTATTATTATTATAGCCGGCTTTGGCTTTATCAGTCATTTGCTTGTGCATTATCAGTCTAACGAGCCGTAAACCCACAGCGAGCTGACAAAAAAGAAATTGAAAACGCCTGAAATTCAATTAGAAACAAAACTCGCACAGCGGAGAAATTGTTTGGAATTGCATATATGCAAGTGCTCAGCCGTTTTGGCGATAAACTCTGTTGCTTACATTTTTATTTTATTTTATTTTTTTATTTTCTTTTTTTTTTTTGCTGCTGATAAGACGAAGGCAAAGTGCGCTCGTGTGGGCGGTAGATGTGGTCGGTGGGCGGTGGGAGTGGGCGGCGGGGGGAGGTCCAAGGGCATGGCATGCGTGTGCGATAAGCGAAGAAACGAACTGGAAGATCTGGTGAATGTTATGTTCGGCACTGCGTTTCGCTATTCGTATTTTTGGCTATATCTGTATCTCAGGGATTTTTTTAGTCTGCACAGCAGTACCTCAAAAGTTCGTAATTTTTTGCCATGTTTCTGTTACTTCAAATAGCGTAAATGGCCTTTTTCTCAACTGATAGAATTCATTCGAATACAAATCCTTTAAGCATATTAGTTGAAGCTCACAGTTACCAAGTTGGAGCCTTACCTTTTTGTACACTTCGAGGGACTTTTCTATGTTTTTGCCCTGCTTAATGCAGCGCAACGAATTGCGGCGAGCGGCAAAAAAGCTTTTCATCAGCCCACAGTCGACAAACAACTAGCAACAACAATGCCAACAACACACCCGTAGACACAGTGCAACGTGGCAACAACTGCAGTGCCGAGCGACACAAACAACAGCAACTACAGCAACAACAGCAACAGGAGCGTGAAAAACATTTTCCCACGATTTGAGTGCGGCGACGATGACGTTCGTCACCTAGAGAGGAAAACCGCCCCCCTTTCCGCCCCACGAAATTGCCTCTCCTCCCACTCTGTCTCATCTAAATGCAGACGCCTTTCAATTCTTCTGGTGCCGCTTCCCTTTTCTTCCCCCTCCCACACCCCACCACCTCCGGCTACAATCTCTTTCCTATATTTTTTCAGTAGGGGAAAAGGGTAGATTGATTCGCGTTTCCTTTTTCGGTATGCAAAAATTATGAGGAGTTTGGCGAAGACAAAGAGCTCGGCATCAAAGAAGGCAATTTATTTTTATTGCAGCTTTTCAATTGGAAGTGAAAATACAGTTGATTTTAAATGCCAGCCAGGTTTATGTTTTAATATATTTATATATTTTCAAATTTTTTAGAAATTTATTGATGATTGGTGCAAGAGCTTCCCAATTATTGGCTAGTTTCGAAAGTAATGTGACCAAATGCTTTTGAGAAGCTCGAAGGTGACCATATATTTATGCAAAATCTTTAATTGCAAATAATTGCGATTAGTTTCACAGCTTAAACATTTTTGTACTGGCTCGGTTCTGGCTGCATTCCCCTAATTTCCCCCATTCGCGTTTTTCGTCATTCGTTTCGATGGTTGTGGGAAAGTGGGCGGAGCAAAACAGAAAAAAAACAACAAAAAATTGTAGCCGCTGTTTTCCCCCCTCCCTTTTTGTCCCCCTCCTCATTGGTGGTGTGTGTGTGTATGTATGATGGCTCTTCGTGTTTCGTTTACTGACTAGCCCTTCCCCCTGTTTTCCACCATTTCCCGCCCCATATTCCTCGTGTTTTTTTTCCCCTGCTGTGTGTTTTAGTTGTAATTGCATTTGTACAACACCAAGCAAGAACAACTACAACACATGCAGCTGGGTCACTGCAAATACAAATATATGCATTGAAATTGTTGTTACCTTCGCCATGAGACACGCGCTTAAATTGAATTGGATCATATCTTTTTTCCCCCATTTGTGTGGCCTGTGTAAATTGCAGGCCACGCCTTTCCTTTCTCCCTATTTTTCGCCACTCCCACTCCCCCATGCCCTCTCAAAGCCGAGGCTGGTCACACTTTTTAGGCCACAAGCAAACAGAGAAGGAGAAGTGATTTTTACTCGGCTTGCTTTTGGCCATGAAGTGTCCATTAGTTCATTAGCCACAATTGACTGTTGACAGGAGATACTCTCTGCTTTGAGCATAACAGCTAGGAAGTGAACTGGGAAATGAAAACCCAAAATATATTTTGGTCACAAACACGATTTAAAAATGCGGTCATAAATTATTATAATCTGCGATACTTAAGCCCATGGAAACCCAAGGAGTCTTAAGCATTTGCGTGATTAAAACTGAAAACTATTGTATTTCAGTACCGCAATGAAAGGCAAACCATATTCGATTTATATGGTTCCAGCTGAAAGGGAAACAAATCAAAATGGTACAGTTCTGGAACTCGTTGTTGGACCTGCTGCCGTTGTCATTATGAATGAGTTTAATCAATTTCGCAGAGCGGAAAAGCAAGAAGGCCATTGTTGCTGGTCGCTGGCCGCTGACAGGTCGCAAGTGTTTGCACTTGACTCCGCACCATGGGAGTCATTTGGTGCCCATGTCTGGCCACTTCCATTGGCCATTTGCCATTTGCCATTTGCTGTTTGCTATTTGCTATTTGCCATTTGCCATTGCCCATTGCCCATTGCCATTCCCATTGCAATTCCAATTTCGATTCTGAACTGAATTGCCGCTTAATTGCAGAGCAGGGGCCATACAGTGGCCATTATCTTGGGGTTCGGTGTGTAGAGTCTATGGTCCATGGATGAATTGCTGGCCAAGATCGGCTTGGTTCCACACCACAATGGCTGTCGGCCTTTTGTCGGAACCCGCTGATTGATTGTCTATTAATAAGAGTTGCCATTTTCATCTTCATTTTTACTGCAAACCGATATTAATTTTCTCTCTTCATTGCCTTTCGTTGCAGGTGAGTTCTATGCGGAAATCTGAGTGCCGAGGCTTTTTCTAATCTAATATGTAATTTGGGTAAGCCTGGGAATCATGATTTGCTCTAAGTCACAGTGCAGTATTTATGAAAAATCACTAGTCATTCTTACTTAGAGCTAAAAACATATTTATTCTTAATAGCTTCTTGATAAATGAAGCGTTTAAATAATGCTTTAAGCGCTATTTTATATTTCAATTTGAAAACTTTGGAAACATCTGTCGTATTCCCCCCACACAAACCCTCAAAAATAACTTTCACCAGACGGTAACATGCTATTATAGGGAGTCCAATATCATTACCATCTTCCATTTCCTCTGTTGATAGATCGATCTGGAGTAATGGGTAGCGACAACTTTCTCCGGGGGCTAAGAACCTAACGGTCCATTTACAGTTAGCCAAACAGCTGGCCAGGAACTCACTTTCCTTACCCTTTCTTTCATGTTCCCTACGCTCGAGAAGTCACGCGCCAAGTAACTTTCACTAGACTAAAAGCAAAAGGGGTAACCCCAGCGGCCAAAAGGGTTTTAATTTCCATGCACTTCTGACCAGGCTCGTCTGATAGAAATCTTCGGTTAAGAAATTTGGGTCAACAAAACGAAACGACAAACAGCTGCCAACGGCAATGAAATGAACAGAACGCATTTAAGACAAGGGTGCCGGGCCATAAAAATGAAAACGAGACAGAAACCGAAACAGAAACAGAAGTCAGCAGGTAACATCCTCAGGAAAATAAAACCGAGGCCCCTTCCTCAGTTTCTTACGTTTTGTTTCGCTTTAAAGCTGAAATTTATTTTTGGCACGCGCGAATTTCAAAGAACAATTTGCAGCTGGCCGATAAAAAGCAAAAAAAAAAACAAAAAAAACCCATAAAAAAAAACGCAATGCAATAAAACAAAATTTGTTCGGAAGCGGATCCTCCGAGATAATAATTAATGAGCCATCGGTTGGGCTTTTACACTTAAGTTTCGTTTTACATATGTTGGCCAGTCACAAGTATCTGTTAATTATGTTAAGTTAGTAAGTTAGCAAGTTCCAAGACCAAGATATCGCTGATTGGGAATTATAAGGAACTGTGGCACTGTTCCATTCCACTATTCCCGATGATAACATTCCGCCATTCCGCCATGATTAACAACGTCACATTTCTACAAAGATTGAAAAGGCGAAATATCATTAGTTCAAAATCAATTTAAAATGGTTATCCATAGACCGTTAGCTCGACTTTTCCCGCCTATCGCCGGCACATTCCAATGCCATTCCGTTCCATTCCATTCCAATTTGCTGCGGACATGTTAAAAGCATTAATCAATCATACATACCTATGTATGTAGCATACAACCAATGTATTTGGTGGATATATGTTGCAGCCTTGATCTGGGGCGTTATCTGGCCTAATGAAGCATAATTTGTATTCGAGCTTCAGTGTGTGTGTGTGGGACAGAGAGAGCAGGAGGGAAGGTGGTGCGAGTGAGATGGGCTGTGAGAGAGGCTGTGAGGACCACGAGGACGATTCATCTTTTAATTACCGCGTTGAAAGCCAGTATTTTTCATCGCCACATTCGCAATGGATCGCCTTGCTCGAGTCTCCTGTGGACTCCAGAGCCCCCAGAGATGGTTAACCCACGCATGCCTGAGCAATTTAGTGTGTTAAGGCTTTTGCACTAAAATAAATCTACGGCGATTTGTTTGTTTGCACAAGCTGCCGGCTGTTTGCCGCTCCCCAAGCCCCTCCTCCCCCCCCCCCCCACTCCCCTTTCTGCTCGCCGTTAACTGCCCGGGGGCCTACACTAAATATAACAGTCTCTGCCTGGTTGTATGTGTGTACGTGTGTATGTGTGTATGTACCCCACCTCCAACTGCATCTCCCCCATCTATTTACCCCTCAGCCGGGTGTTATTTATCATAAAAAATTGCTCAGATTTGTTTTGCGACGGGCAAAGACATGACGCTCATTTGTTAGAGCAACGGCAAAAGTGCAGCAGACCCCAAGCTTTCTCTCAGCTGCAACATGGAGTATGCTTCGTTTTCTTTCTTCTTTCTTCTTTTATTTTTTGTTGTTGTTGCAAATACCCTTCCTGAAATGCAGGGTATTCAAGCTATAAAAGTTCAGGACTCGTGCGAACACCAAAGGCATCCAAGAAAAAGGAAACTCCCTGAAAGGCAAACAAATAACTTCGCACACAAACTTTATAAAGAAGGGGCTTTATAGGAATTTCAACTATTTTCATGTAGATATACCTTTTTTATATAGAACACTATTTCAATATTTTTTCTCAATCTTAAATTAGAAATATATAGAAATACATTGTCTTTTAAAACAAATGGTAAGGGTATCCAGAGTTTCCTTTTCTGCTGACCACATTTTTATGTTCTTCTGCGCTTGCCTCATCAACTTGTGGCTGCACTTGTAACTTGCAACCCCCCCCCCCCCCCCCCCAGCGCTTCCCCCCACCCCTTTGAAACGCCCCCTCTTTTTTGCCCACCTGAGATATCCCGTCAGCATGTGTTCTCGTTTTTATTAATGTTGCCGCCGTCTTTCTTACCGCGGCCCAAAGTTCAACGCAAATATAATCTGTCAAATAATTTATCAGTGTTTGCTGATGATGATGCGCAGCACTCATTTCTCTATAGCTCCTGAAGAGCCTTGATTCTTCTGTGAGGAAGAACTTGCTGATCGAGCAGCAGGAAAGCCACTTCTGTATTGAACTCCCTTCTGTTTGCACAAATCTCAGGGCCATGGAGGGAAAAGGTGGGAAAACGTGGGAAAACATGGGAAAACATAGGGGGGGAAATGCGTGCCGCCGAACACTCGAGTTCTTTCCAAATAAAACAATAGATGGCAAGCCTAGAAGTTAAGTGGGCAGAAAATAAGTGTAGCTTTGAGACAAATATGTTTTGGGGGAAAAATTGGAAAAAAGAACTAGAAATTTGTCAATTAAGAATTTAGTCACATATACGTGTATGTATGTATGTTTCTGTGTCCTATTAATATTATTTTAAACTATCACTATAACCTATCTATCTATCTATCTATTTTTCTATCTATATATCTATCTATCTTTCTATCCATCTATCTATCTATCTATCTATCTGTCTATCTATCTATCTATCTATCTATCTATCTATCTATCTATCTATCTATCTATCTATCTGTCTATCTATCTATCTATCTATCTATCTATCTATCTATCTATCTATCTATCTATCTATCTATCTATCTATCTATCTATCTATCTATCTATCTATCTATCTATCTATCTATCTATCTATCTATCTATCTATCTATCTATCTATCTATCTATCTATCTATATATCTATCTATCTATAAACAAGCACCATTAACATTCCTAAAACGTGTTTTACATTTCTACGGATATTTGTATGATTTGTATGTATTCTACGATATTTGACGGCACTTTCGATTAGTTGATATCGATGTAAGACCCCCCTGTTTCTCTGTGTGCAACGAATTTCACAACGCATTGTTTCCTCGCCTTCATTGTCAACGCTTTCGCTCTTGTTCTGCAATTGCGTTTTGCGAAAATGCTTTCAATTGTTTGCGGCTGCATTTTCCGCGATCGGCATCATCGACGTGCATTTGCCATTCGCAGTTGTCGCTGTTTTAGTTTTCCTTTTATTTATATACATACATACATTTATATACATATATTTTGCATTATTTTCTTCTTAATTCAGTGTGTGGGGGGCTGCCTGTGTTTGCCCTCAAACAGATTCGATTCGATTAAATTATCTCAAGGTTGCACGCGCGCCTTTTGCGCTTCCTTTTTGTTTTGCCTTCCTTTGTTTTCAAATCTTTCAAAGTTCAGCAGGGCTTTGATCTTATTTATATTCGCGGTCTTATCTGTTTCTCGGTTTTAACCCTTTTTGTTTTCTTCCTTCTTTGTGGCCTACAGACCCAGTTAGCTTTCGTATTTTTGACTGGTCCTTGCCGCGAAAACCAGTTGATTTTTAGCCCTTGCCCTTGGCTGTGTGCCCCTTGTTTTTTTTTTTTTTTTCGCAATTTTTTCTTTAAACAAGGAGCGTCATATTGGCCACCTGTTGCCCCGATGGTCCAATCGATTTATCGCTGTTAACCCGCCGGCAATCGCAGCCTCACAATCGGAATCGTGCTGCTCGGAATCGTCCGCCCCCGTGCCACACCCCCTTTTATTTTTTGTTAGTCGGACACCGTGTGAATTATGATATTACAAGGCGAATGCTGCTGTTTTCGGAATCGTTTGTTTCGTATATGTGCATTTGCTGACCGCTCGCCGGCAACAACAACAGCAACAGCAACATGTTGCCGCTGTGGCAGCGACGATGTTGCAGCTTGGTCACGTGCTCTTTTGATATTGAGCGGCGAACAGGTGTCGGTTGTACAGAGATCCGTGATTTTTCATTTGCACATATACATAAATACTTATATACATACTTGTACATGTGTATGTTAATAGCGGTAGCAAGTAAGTGCCATCAACAATCGTTGGCAAAGATTTGGTCCAAATCAACAGCATTCCTAGCGGTAAGCTATCATCTAACTAATTGCATTTCCATCTGCAAAACACAAGCAGCAGCTGCAAATGCTGCTGCCTGCAAAAATTGATAAGAATAACACAAATAGCGGGCAGCAACATAGCGAAGATCATCAGCAAAAAAGAGCAGCGAAATATTTCAAGTGCAGCAATGCCAGAAATTCCCAAGTAGCAACACCAACAATGACGGTGAAAAACTCTCAGGAAATACACTACACTATAGTATGCGAGTGTGTCTATGGCATTCCGAGCTGAGCCCACGCATAAAACACTGCGAGAAAATCTCAAGTGCTGCTTCGTTTTGCTAACGATGAGCGCGTGTCAGCAACACAACATGTTGCTGCTGTGCAATGTGGTTGTTGCTGCTGCACTTGGTGTTTGCTGTTGCTGTTGCTGTTGTCGTTTGTATCATTAGTCAAAGAAACCAAGTCAGGGGCTGGCAATCAGCAGCCCGTATGTTGGCCAAATCAATTGCTGTTGCTTCTCATGTTGCAGCTTCAGTTGCTGCTTCAGTTGCAGCTTCAGTTGCTGCTGTTGCTGCTTCAGTTGCTGCTGCTGCTGCTTCTGTTGATTGTGTCAACGACAACAGCGGCAGCAGCAACAATAGACTTAAGTCTGGGCATGATTCATGGACATGCTGCAGTTTTCTATTTAGCTGCTTTCCGTTGGGTGGCTGGCGGAGAGGCGGAAAGGAGGGCGAAGGTGCAACACCCACACAAAGATGCAACATACGCTAATTGTGTGTGAAAGCAGCGGCAACAGCTTGAGCCACATTGCTCATACGCCCACGTGGCCAGAAGCGGGATGGGGCTGCTGTTTGCGGAGGGGGGACATTTGGCATTTCCATTTTTCCACCATTTTCCATGGCATATTTAGCATTCGCAGCAGCAGCAACAGCAGCAGAAACAGCAGCAGCAGACACAACGCAATCATAACCATAAAAAGTTGCTCATTTTCTTGGCATTTTTTGGCTCTTTTCGCTAGTTTAGCTAGCTTTGCTATTTTCGGGGCTTTTTGGTGGCTATTTTGAATGAGAAAAGCGCCAACTGCTTTTGGCCGCTTTTGGTCAGCAGTCAGGCGGCCGTAAAAGGAGCTTGTAAGTGCTACTGTTTTCCACCGGCAACGGTAAAAATGCCGCATAATTTACGCAAAAAAGCGGCAGCAGCGGCAACAGCGATTCGCGGCGGCCAACACAAAATAAGGCAACAAAAATGAAACAAAAACTTTTCACTTTTTTCACAAATGGCCATGCAAATTACAAGACACATTAGCCCGGCTCTCCTGCGGCAATCCTACGCCTGCCAGCCGCCTAACCCCAAAAATGGGAGCAACAGCAGCAACAACTGCAGCAGCAGCAACAACCGCAGCAACAGCCGCAGCAGCAGCAGCAGCAGCAAAACGGAAATGCGACAACAGCAGCGACAATCACAACCAACAAGCACTAGGAACGAGCAGAAATGTGTTTGCGGCAGCTGCCACCGAAAAGCCGACGAAATGGATTGTATTACGCCAGGGTTGCCACCTGTTGTGCAGACTACAAATTTTTAGCTAATTTCCAACTTAAGATATGTATGGGATATATGTGTTATGATCGAAAGCAAGTAAATAGCTTGCACTTGCTGCTTTAATAAGCAGTGCTCATACAGGAGGGTGGCAACTCTGCCATTTAGCATGGCTACTTATTGGTGTTCAACAGCGGAGACCTGAGACCCAAAATCGAGACTTAGTCCCAAAAAACTGCGGCCGAAACTTAATGCCGGGCCAGGAAAACGGCTGCCATGGCGTTTGTTTGTCGTCTTTGGAGCGTTTGGAATGTTTAGTTAACCGTAAGCAGTCGCAATGCGCCCGCGCCATTTTGGCATTGATTGCTGACCAAGGAAACTCACACACACACACACTCTCGCACACATACACAATTCAAAAACTCGAGAAAAATTGAAAAGCTTTAGTGCTGAGATAAATATAAGAAACATACACTTTGGCAAAGGATATCCAAATGAAAGTGGCCTGAATCATCTGCCCAAGTGTCAAATACGTGAAATCCCCGAAATGATTGCATTAATGATCGCATTACCATTGAATACTGATATTTCTTTCTGTGTACGCAAACACAAACACATCCCAGGCGAGTCAGTGGAGCGTGAATAACATTTGGTAATCATGGCACAAACACGAAAATGCATTAACCAAAATTGTGATCATAAATTTTCAATCGACACGCGGCGGGTGCTGTTCCGCCCCCCCCTCAACCGCCGCCTGTGGCCCCTTTAACCCTCTCCTTTCAATTGCCATGAATGACTTGAGTGGACCAAAAGCTTTGAACTGGACTAGAAGACGGAAGACTTCGGACTATCTGGCCGCGTATTTCTGACTTTTATTTTTCCCATTTTTTTCCCCCCACTTTTTTTCATTTGGGCCCCAAGCATTTCTTTATCCCCACATGCGAGGATTGTTGCTGCTGCTGTTGCAACTGCAGCAACTGTTGCTGCAGCTGCGCACATTCTTGGCCAGAGAAAGTTTTGTTGTTGCTGCTGCCGTTGCACAAGTGGCAGTAGTTGCATTTTGCATTTTGCATTTCGCATTTCGCAGTTGGCGGTTGGCGGTTGGCGGTTGGCGGTTGGCGGTTTGGGTCAGTTAAATGGCAAATGCTGCCCAAATGTTGAAAAAAGGGAAGGGGAACGTGTGTGGTGCAGTTGGGCTATCAGAAACCATGCGTGGGTGCCGCAAAAATGATGAAGCTAAGGAGCTGGATCCGCTAAATATTTGGCCAACTCTGAGCACGTTAAATGGCGAAGGAAAATGTAGTTGCATTTTCATTGCGATATGTTCAAATATTGCAATTGCTATAAAGTAATATATTTCTTGAAATGCCCCACGTTGGGCGTTAATACTTTCAGCAATAATCTTACCGGAAAGCATCGACTAATTGCTTAAGAAATTGTAAATAAACTAAACCTTTTTGTTTGCTGCCACAAGTCGACTTTTCCACACAATTATCCACACCATCAGCTTAGTGCTTCCTTTCAGCTGCAGCCTTCTCCCCCATTTAGCAGCAGATTAAGTCAGTTGACTCCACAAAGTCCTGGCAACATCCCGCATCCATGGCCCCCTTTGCCAACCAGTTAGTGAGTCAGTCACTCACTTATTCAGCTGAGCCCTCACAGCTTAATCAAAGCAATTTGCAAGAGGTTAACCCTAAAAGCGCTGCAAAAAATCCAGATAGTTACTGTGGCTGGCATATGAGTCATGTAGCGCGGCTCCTTGTTGTTGTGACCCTTTTTTCTTTTGGTAACCCTTTAACTTTTATTTTATTTTTTTTCTCGTTCGGTTTGTTTTTTGGATGAATTCTCAAAAATTTCTAGTGTTACTGTTGCTGTTGCTGTTGTTGTTGCTGTTGTTGTTGTTGTTATGCATGTGTTTGTACAACGCCTTGAATGCGGCTTCTGTTGTCGGCTGTCGGTTGTCGTTAGCCTGTTGCTGCTGTTGCTGCTGCTGCTGTTGCTGCTGTTGCTGCTGCTGCTGCTGCTGCTGCTGCCGTTGCTCTTGTTTCACTATCAACGCATTCCTTTTGGCCAACACGGACACACACTCGCTGGCTGCGATAAAAATTTATTGAACCGAGGCCTCTGGGTCTCCATTTCAGCTTCCATTTCAGTTTGGATTTTTTCCCCCACTTTTTCGTTGGTTGTTTATTTTTATTGTTGCCGAGGTGTTGTGGCTGCCGCTGCTGCTGCTGCTGCTGCTCCTCTTACTGTTGCTGCTGCGTCTCGAAATCAATTGAGTTTAACTGCTTTTAATTTACTTGGAATTTGTGCGGCTTTAATGGATTTATGTCGGCTTATGTTGCCTCAGCTACAGGTGGCTGAATGCTGTTGTTGTTGCTGCTGCTGCTGCTGCTGCTGCTGCTGCTGCTGCTGCTGCTGCTGCTGCTGTTGCATCTGTGCTTTATTTTTTTTTTTGTGTTTTTTTGTGCGCTGCTTGTGTGAGAGCAGCATGTTCGTCTGCCACACAATATTAAAATTTATCATGTGCTAAAAACTTATCAATTAAATATATGCATAACATTGTTCGGGCCACTGCAACGCTGCTGCTGCTGCTGCTGCTGCTGGTGCTGCTGCTGCTGTGCTTGCTGCTGTCCCGGCAGCAACATCAATCAAAATGCAGGCATCAAAATGCAGCCGCTTGCAATTTGATGTCGCGACTGCAATTTAGACATGCCTTGCCATGTTATTAACTAATTACAGGCGACTAATCTAAAACGCCGCCATGCAACAGGTGCCCATGCATCATCCCAAACAGCAGCCGCAACCGACTGGCCACCGACTAGCCACCGACTAGCAAGCAACGTTGCAGGATACACACGGCACACAGCACACGGCACACAGCAGCCAGGCCGTCCAGCTGCCTAATGAAAAGTGACATCTTGGCCACGACCAGGCCCAAACTGTCAACGTCTCCTTGTCTCCTTTGTCTCCTTTATCTGCCCGTTGCCCCCTCCCATTCTGGCCCGATGCCATTCCCTTCTGGCCTTCTGGCCATCTCGACTCGTTTGCATGTCTTGTCATTCGTCATTCTCGTGGCTCAGGTGCATGTTGCCAGCAGCTAGAAGATGTCGCAGCCGAGCTTACATAACATTGCAGCGGGGCCACCCGCTAAACGCATCGGACACATGTTGCTCATGTTGCCCATGTCGCTCATGTTGCTCATGTCGCAGGTAGCTGCTGTTGATGTTGCTGCTGCCGGCACGCACACACACACACACACAGTTGCGGGCCAGAATAATAGGAATATTTTGTGGTTAAATCTACCTACAAGTATCTTCAAATATGACGTCTTAAATGTACGAGTATTTCTCATATATATTTTAGATTTATTTCAGGGCATATTTTGTACTTAAATCTCCCTAAAAGGATCTTCAAATATGACGTTTTAGATGTATTTCTCATATAAGTGTATATTTTAGATGTATTTCAGGGAATATTTTGTAATTAAATATATTTCGCATATCTTAATTATATCTTATATAATATCTTATCTTAAAGATACATTTCAAGGGATCATCTTCATCCTTAGTTCTGAAACGCAAGTTTTTGTTATAAATTTGACCGGGCAAACGTTTGTGCTATCATATTTAGGAACCTATATCATAGCTGTACCATATTTTTATAGAAATCCACATTAATTTTAAATATATTATGGTTACTCAACGCATTTTCCTTGACTGTATTAAATGCTGACTGTTGCCGGAAGCAGATTCTGTGTTAATTACAAAAGAACTGCCCCGCACTCTGCGCTCTCTCGATGATTATGATGTTGTTGTTGTTGCTGCTGTTGCTGTTGCGTTGACATGCGTTGCTAAACGTGCCGCCTGTGGTTGCACCACCACCCCACTGGCCACTGCAGAAATGGCCCCCCCTCTTTTTATCCATGGCACGCATTCAAATGAGGCCTCTGAGCCAGAGTGACTTGATTTCCTTTCCTTCAGCCAGAGACAGAAACAACTTGCGGCTTGTGGCATGGCGAATGTGGCCATTCATGTTGCTGCTGCTGCTGCTGCTGCTGCTGCTGGGAGATTATGAAAATTAGATATACAAATCAGCAGGCGAACGGATGCTCGACCAGCATCTATGGCATCACATGAGGCATCAACATTTGATGCGTACAAGATCAAACGACGCGGAGATGGCGGTCACATCGACAGATTGTTCACTGACTATGGATGCTCTTTAGCTATGTACGTGTATGCCAGTTTATCAAATGACTTACAATACCTTTCTATAGTTCCTGAAGTTTCGTTATAATAATCAGGTTAAGTAGGCCGTTAAAAATGATTTTTTTTTTTTTGCTTGCAAAGTGCAAAAATTGATTTTAGAATATTTAATGGGTTTTCAGGCACTCACATTTTAATGTCTAAAAAGGCATAACCCCTGTTTAATATCTAAATTATTGCTTGATATTTAGGTGCATATATCGCAAGGCTTGTTGTGAAAGATTTACGACTTTTAAAGCATTTACAACCTCATAAATCATTTTTCTGGCCTGCTGCACTTGTGTCAACCGATTAGCTACAAAGATACTTTTCAATACTTTGGCATACTTTGGAAAGTTCCAAATTTAATCAAATTTTATGCGGTAAGGGTATCATCTTGTTTGCATTAGCTGCGGCTGGCGGTGGCTCAACATGCAACATGTTGCTGCGGGTCAGGGTCGCGCGATGTGGCAGCAAAGTATTCTTTTTGGTTTCTTGTCTTCCGAGCGAGCTCCTTTGGCCCCTTTCTCCTGGTCGCTTTTGGCCCGCTTTTTTATCTTTTTTTGTTTTTTGGCCTGATGTGGCTGCTGCTGCTGCTGCTGCTGCTGCTGCTGCTGTCGCCTGCGTAAATTGCTTACCAATCAAATGGCACTCGAGTGCTGGAGAGACTCTCGCGGAAATTGCTTGAAACGGAAATGCGCTCCTTTTGCCCATGTTGCTGCTGGAGTTGCTGCTGTTGCCAATTTCATGTCATTTGTTGACAACGCACAACGGATATTGTTTAGT
The DNA here is from genome assembly GCA_005876975.1 of Drosophila orena. Taxonomy (NCBI): domain Eukaryota; kingdom Metazoa; phylum Arthropoda; class Insecta; order Diptera; family Drosophilidae; genus Drosophila; species Drosophila orena. The sequence goes on from VCKV01000297.1 coordinate 1,537,294, forward strand.
ATTTTGCATAAAAGTCGTTTTCCATCTCACTTTGCGTATCATTTATTTATTTATTTATTTTTTGCTTTTTGTTCTTGTTTTTGTTTTTGTTTTTGTTTTTGTAGTTTTGGTTTTTAGGTTAGAAGGAAGTTGTCGCTTGTCGGCCACCCCTCCCTTTTGCCGCATTTTCCTTTGGCCCGGCCGAGTTGGCCTCTGGCATGGCTTAATTATAGTCTTTTGGCCTTGTGCATTTGCCAGGCGCCGCCGCCGCCAACAGCAACATCAGCAGCAACAACAGCAACAACAGCAACAACAGCAACTTGCAACTTGCAACTAGCAACTCGCATCGCTCCAACTGGCCACGCCCACTCCACACACTATTTGCTTTGGCCTGCGGTTGCACTTTGTTTTTTTTCTCTCATTTTTTTCACTGTTTCTGTTTCTGCCGCTTTTTGTGCGGCTTTTTTTTCGGGGCGGTTTCTTTTTGGAATTTTTTTAGTGTTGCCGGTCGAGTTGTGACTTTGAAACTGGCCCCGTGTAACTGCAATTTCGGGGGCGTGGCTTAAACAAAACGCCAAAAGATAGGAGAGATGGGAGTGAAGCTGCAAATAAATCGTAAAGTATATTTGAAACTTTGCCAGGAACTTAACAAAACATAAATATTTTTAAATGAGCACTTGGCAAATAATTAAAAAGACATATATTCGCGAAAAGCCATTTTCGCCAAAGACCAAAAACATACGTGTACATACACCCGGAATTTGGTGCTTCGATGGGCATTTTTAGTTGAAAAGGCATCCATTTGGACACTAATTGCCATTTTAAAGCCATTGTTAGCTTGATTTAGAGATCTAAACGGCATTTCTGTTTCAGTTAATTATAATATTTATAACGTTTCTCATGATCAACCTGAAAAGCTGGCCAATTTCCAGTCCGTAACATCTTTTGCGATCTTGCTCGTATTTTTAGTTACCCACTTAACACTTAAGCAGCGTAGAGGAGGGCCAGCTGGCCGATTTTAATATGCACTTACCTGTCAGGTCATTAAAGTAAAAATTGATTTTCTAACTTGCAACGATTTTTGCATTAACAATCAGTCACCGTTGCGATCTGCGATCTGCGAACGGCGAGGGTTCCGTGTTATTAATTAACAATGCCACACCACGCAGGCGCATTTAAGGCATTAATTGCTCGGACCGGTTCACTTGATCGCATCCCGGTAGCCGGGAACTCTGGAACCCTGAAAATCTTGGCGGGCGGGGGGAGGAGGGCAGACGAGGGGCTACTGGGGGACGACGCCTCAATCAATCTAGCAAATTGTCGCCCAGTTTTCCAATCGCCTCTGCAGTTTTCATATCGAACACCAGGCGAATGGTATAGAGTGTCTCATCCGCTGGCCCATTATGCGGCAGCCCATCTAGATCTCGGATATGCAACATATATACATACATACATATATATATATATAAAGTATAGTAGTCTCTAATTATGACAACTACGCAGCTGTGCGTGCTCACGTGTTTTTCCAATTAGACATCGGAGTGGGTCCCCCCAACTTGGAAAATATACATACGTGTATATGGAGATGACAATGAGCGATAAAGCCGTCGCCATCATTTTGCCATCATCATCGCAGGCATCGGCGGCAAATTGAGAATCTTACAGATTGTTGGGGCTGTCCACTGGCTGGGATATGCACAAATGTGCATTAATATCAATTGGAAAGTGATTTTTTAAGATTTTCTTTGCAGTTGGCATGCACACTCCACCTGAAATCCTTCACAGAATGATGTAAAAAGGTGGTGTGTTTGTGAAATTATGGAATCTATATGTTCCCCGCTGCTCCACACACTTTCCAAAGTCAAAAATTCCCGCTTTCTCCATGTTTTTTTTTCTTTGCGCGCGCTCGCGATTAAAAGTATATACCAAAATTAATCAAAGAATTAGAGGGGAGCAGATGGGGTAGGCAGAGCAAAACGAGTTGGCAGCGCCGCTTGCAATCCACGGCACACCCACTGCTGCCGCCCGCCACGCCCCCAGCCCCCTTTTATTTGCTGCCCCTCGCACAGCCGCAACACGCCCACTGAAAACGCTCGCCGAGCTTTAATGCGTTTTCATTTAACACAAGTCTTGGCCCGGCTTGTTAGCCAGTATCTGTGTGCACCCGCTGTCCGTGTGTGAGTGTGTGCGAGTGTGCGAGTGTGAGTGAGTGTGTGCTTGAGTGTGTGCGTGAACACCTCCCACTTGGCAATCTAATATAAAGTCAGGCCCCGCGACTTGAACTGCAGCGCCTTGGCTACCGATTTTCGTTTGGTCCGCTCCTTTTGCGCAGATACTCTTAGCTATTTTGGTAACTTGAATTGAAATAGGTTCTTAAGTTTTTAGTTAGAAAATTGTAGTAAAAGATACATTTCTGAGCTACGTTTTATGTACGTATGCCCGCTTGCAGGATGCAGCTAATAAGTTTATAGATGTTTGCATAGATATTGAACAAATACTTTCCCATTCAGTATGGAACATTCGCTGTGCTGATACCCATTTATTATGCTATAGTATGTATGTAGTTGATGTACTAAAATAATACATATTTTAAGGGTACTTTGGGCTGCGACTTAGTGCGGTGGCCTTGGTTTCTCGTCGCAGCGTTTTCATCTCTCAGTTTTTCGCACATTTTTCGCTGGCTTTTGGCGCTTTTTCGCTTCCGCATGCCTAGACCGAGTTTATATATGTATGTTGGGTGGGTCAGGGGGGATTGGGGCACGTACATACCCGTACATACATACATATGTATGTGGCATATGTATATCAATATTTTGCAGCTCGTTTGGCTGCCAGAGCGCAGATCGCGCTCCACATTAATAACGCATCCCACCCTCTAATTGCATTTCACCTGGTCGCCTTTAATCGAAACTTCTAGCCTTTTCTCCTCCCGCAAAGAACGATGCGCAATTTCGATTACGCTCAACTATTTTCCAGATTATATACACACACATGCATACTCCAGGATATGTGCACATATACATATGCATGTATAAAAATGCAATTTTTGGGAGCCCCCAACCCTCCCCAATCCACAGATAAGTGGCTCCATCATTGGAGGAGTTGTCTGCATCTTTGGAAAGTGCTTCCGCATTTGTTGTGCACACCGAACCCGCCGAAATCGCCAGCGAAACTGGAGTTATGTGCCCAGATTAGCGGGTGTGTGCTAATGCCACAAAGTCCGGCTTGCAACCGCAGGCGTTGCAAGTCGGTCCAGGGTTTGCATTTAGACCGCTTGGGTCACTGCTTATCTGCCTATCGAATGCGGCCTAATGAAACCCATAACTTTTGACTTTTCCGGCGCGAATGGGCAACGCCTTATTGGGGTCATCGCCAATTGGGGAGTGTTAGCTGTAGATTCTGGAATATGTTTCAAAATATTATACAAAAAATAGATCATATAATATTATTTTAACATTTTAACATTTACAATTTCGAGGGATTTATGTGTATAGTTTACTTGCAAGGGAATTGGTATATTTGATACATATTTGATGCATATTTGATGCATATTTGATACATATCTGATAAATATTTGATGCATATTTAATGCATATTTGATACATATTTGATACTTACTTGATACTTATTTGATACATATTTAATACATATTTGATACATATTTGATACATATTTGATACATATTTAATTGCATTAAATATGCAACATACCAATAAGACATTTCGCATACCCAAATGCATACTTGAAACTTTAGAGAAATATTCCCAATTCGAATTCGCACTAAATATTTGCCTTCCTTTCTCTTTTTTTTTGGTCTTGCAGGTGAGTTATTTCGAACGACTTCAATTAGCAATTGAGATTACTCGACGCGGAGTAGCAGGTAAAAATGCCTTAAATAGCAAGTAGTGGCCACCAAAAAAAGTATAGGCTATGTGGGCATGCAACATGGATGCTCAAAGCCATATGGATATAGATGCATATTCAGTCGGCTGATTTGGCTAAAGGCTGTCACATTTTCCTCTGGCTGGGCAACTAAGAGAAATGACCACAAAATGCGAACATAAATCAATACAATGGCCAAAACGCTGCTCCTGCTGCTGCTGCCAAAAGGTGTGGAGACCACGCAGCAACAGCAACAGCAGCAAACAGCAACAGCATCAGCAACAATTGCTGCAGTTGCAGCAGCAGCAGCAGCAGCAGCAGCAGCAACAGCCAAGCACTTCGGCATATGAAAATGCAAATTTCACATGGGAAAAACAAGCCGCGGGGGATGACAATTTGCTGTTGCTTTGGCCGTTGCTGACTCAAAACAGTTGCAAAGTTGTTGCTGAATTAATAAACTTGCAACTGGCGGCGGTTGCTTTTGTAAAAATGCCGCCAAATGCCTATTTTGATGTTGTTGCTGCTGCTGCTGCTGCTGCCACTGTGGTTGCCTTAAAGCAAACGATACGCATTGGAAATGAACGAAACAAAATTGAAATCTGACACCAAAAGAATTGACAGAAAACACACCAAACGCACCGCAAGAAATTCCTTCAAATGGTTGCGAAACAATTTAAAAACAATTTAAACAACAAAAATTAAAAAATAAAAATACAAATCGATCAAAGCTAACAAATACATATTGTAGAATGTGTTAAAAAGTAACCACATATATTTAAGTTCAAATGGACTTCAATGCCTGATTAAATATGAATTGTATTTAGTTCAATCAGCCTGATCATCAATTAAGATCATTAATGCATTCACGCCCCCCTTTTTCGCCAGGTGCACAAGAAACTTTGGCTAACAATTGCAACGGCTGTTCGGGTGACTTCCAGACTTGGTTCGACCAACGAAAATGCAAATTCAATGAATGCCCATTCAGTATCCGTATCCCCCCGCCTCCGTCTCGACTCCCAAACGTGACTCAAATTGCTTTTAAATTGTTTTAGCAAGCAATAAACGAACCAAAAGGCAGCGAGAGTTCATTCTTGTTTTTTACATATTTTTTGTATTTTCATTTTTATTTTTTATTTTTCGTTATCCCTGCCAACAGCTGCTGGTCCAAATATTTCGCTCTTTTTCAATCTTTTTGGTCAATTTTCCATTTTTTTTTTCTTTTTTCCTTAGTTTAAGTTGGCCAGCAATTGAAATGTCCCAGTGTTCAGTGGAAAATGTTTCGGTTTTTGGCCAGTTATGGCCTGATCTTAATTTCCATTGAAGTCCGGCAGCTTCCAACGAGGCCAAAAAAAATATGAATAACTGTTAATTGTACAAATATGCTGGGGTCCATTACAAAGATTTGAGATTTCCTTTAGCTTATCTCTTTTTTTTCTTTTTTTTTTTTTTTTTTTTTTTTTTTTGGTATTTTTTTTTTTGTTAGCCAGGCTTAATTGCCCTGCGGGGGCGGCTGTGAGTAATTTGTCTTTAGTTTGCGTTTGCGTTTCCGTTTTGGATTGGGTTGGGTTTTTTTTTGTTTTTTTTTTGTTAGATTATTGGCGGTGATTATTATTATGCAAATTTGTACAACCACTCGGTGCACTGCTGCAAATGGCTAACAATATTGTAATTTGGGCGAACCTGCGGTTTATCAACGCCCTGTGGGTTACACAGTTTGGCTTGGCTAATTCCAATGGGTTCTTGGGCAATAATCGCAATTGCGATTATTATTAACTACAACTAATAGTACAGAAATGATTAAGGTGGTTTCATCGATTGCCAGTAAATACATGTGGATTTCAGTTCAATTATATTCATTATTATCTAGCTACCTAAGGTACCGAAATCCAAAAAAAAAAAAAGGAAAGGCTTTGAAATTGTTCATTTGGATAGCAATTTTCCTCTTGATGGCTGCATAAGCCATCTATGGTACTATCCCCATCCACCAGTGTGGCTCGGCTCAGGGCGTTTTGCCACATGTTTTCATGGGTGGCACTAGGTGTCCCATATTTTTTCCACGTTGCAAAGAGATTTATGAACAGAAGTTGTGGCACTTGGAGCCCCGCGATCCTGGGGTTTATTATTTTTTATGTTTTTACTCTTCCCTCGGTATGTTTTTCTCATGTTGGCCTGTCACTTGTGACAACGGTAGCAGCTACTGGTTGCCGGTTACTATGTGGTTACTGCTCGCTGCTCACTGCTTGCTGGTTGGTTACTGGTAACTGGTAAGTTAACCTGGTTAACTGGTTACTTGCAACTCCTGCCGCCGACCGGCAATTACTTAATTTACAATTGACTATTGTTGCCAGTTCCTGTCGACCGTTTGTACATCCTCGCGCCCAAAAAACCCATCTCTTTTTCCGCAGCTTTTCCTTTTCGGGGTGTAAATCAAGCTGCGGCCCTGACGCTGACTAAAAGTCGGCGCGGCATTCGCCGCTGAAGCAGAAAATTACTTTCATCATAATTTAAAGTTACTTATGACCACAGCGGAACGGGCTGCAACCGCAGCAGTGTGTTTGCGTTTTTGCGTTTTGGTGTTTTTTCATCTACTTCTTATTTAGACCCGATTGTCTTAGGCACACGGGGCACACACAAATTGAAAAATCATCCGAAAACCAGGATGTGCCGGACCCAAGCTAGAAGCCAGGCTAAGCCCAGGCCAAGTCAAACATTTGCACGTCAAACAAAGTGGCAGTGAAATAACAAAATTATGTTGGCAGATTTGTGGCGACGACCGGCGATGGAAATTATGGCAGCAGCGGCAGCAGCAGCAGCAGCATAAGCCTAGCAAATCCAGAAGGGGGAATCACTTGCCACAAAAGCAGAGTGCAGCATACAGACAGACCCACATCCAGGCGAGATTTATATATATATACATATACGTATATATATATATGTAATTGCTATCTGGTGGTCCAACTGGTGGTGCAGTTTAAGTTAGTGCCGCGCTGGTTGCTCCATGCCCCATGCTGCAAGTTCTATGCTCCATATTCCTGGTGACGTTGTGGCCTGAATGTTGTGGCGTGGGCTTTGTTCCGAGCCTTCTTGACTACTGGGCGGGATTTTCGTTTTTCGTTTCTTTTACAAAGTTGTTAAAAGGTAGACCATTTTTTTCCTTTTTTTTTAACGTTATTTTTCTTAAACGTTCAAAAACACGGGCTATATGTCAGTTTTATGTCGAAACTACCGGTGTTCACTTTCAAGGTTGCGTTGGCCATTATGTGGCGTTAAATAGAAGTAATTACCCAGGAGTATGAGCTAATTCGCTTGCATTTCCATTCTGCAATGTATTATAACTAATGACCAAAACACTGAAACAAAATGTTTCAAATAGTGCTGGCCATCTGCCAGACGAAGAGCTTTCGCCTGCACTTGATTCGCTTGGCCTCTTGTGCGGGGCATAAATTAAACATCATTTGGTTTGTTGATGCAGTTGCAGTTTGGAGTTGGAGGACGCTTTATCCATCCCAATGACGCCCCCGATCCAAACCAATCCGATCCGATCTGATCCGATCCGATCCGATCCGTAGTAGCTATGGTCTCTGAACCAAGTCGCGTCCACAATCAAGTCAAGTGTTTATTTGTTTATGGGCATTTTTCTGCTCTTTTTTCTACTAGTTTTGTTTTATTTCGCATCCCATTTTATTTTTTCCTTGCGGTATCTGTCTGGGTGAGTGGCATGTTGCATGTGGCAGCAACGGTTGCAACTTGCTGCTGCTGCTGCTGCTGCTGCTGCTGCTGCTGCTGCTGCATTGGTGGTCCGATGTGGTGCCTTCTCGATTGCGTTCCGTTCGTGCGTTTTTGTTTGCCGCAATTAGCGTGTGGGCAGTTGGTTTCGGGATCTGCGAGGCGCTGGGGGCAGGATGGATTTAGTGTACGGGGGTGTGGCAGCTTGGATGAGTGAAAGTCGGCACGAGGCTGCGAGGCTCCACGGATGCACTGCCGCGATTTCAGTAGTTCCTCCATAAAATATATTACTCGAAAATGCTGAAAAATAATACCTAAAACAATTTAAGGTAAAAACATATATTTAAAAACAACTCTCTGCCTAAAATGTTTTTAGTTATTCCAAAATACACGGTGTGTCCCAAAAAAAACCGAACTTTATCAATTGAAAATTTGCAACAATAAAAAGATACATTCATCCTCTTTCAAACGCACCTAACTTCACGTAAGTCGGATGACAGATGTAAAAGTGATGTACTGTTCTAGAAAAGTGTCATGAATTGTAGAAAGCTTTTTGTTTTTTTTTTTGAGTGCAACGGATTCCGAAACGTTCCAACCTGTTCCGGGTAGTTCCATGCGTTCCGCGTCGCGTTCGCTGAACACCTGTTGCTGTTGTTGCCACTGCAACCGGTTCGCTTTTTGAGCTCGTTAGTTAATTCAAAGCTGTAAATATTATAACAGACCGCGTTCCATTATTGTATTAACAACAACAGTGTGCGAGTGGGAGAGCGCGAGATGCTGCCTCAATGCGCCGTCCTTTTCTAGAGAGAGAGAGAGAGAGAGAGATAGAGATTGACTGCGAATCGGATTGATACACTCCAAACATGAGCATAGGCATTTTGACAGCGATTTTCCGTTCGCCTGCCTGCCCCTTTGGCTATTTTTAGGCTCGCTTTGAAGCTTTTCCAACGGCTTTTTTCCTATTTTCCTTTTCAAGTTTTTTGTTGTTTTGCTATGAAGATTGGCTTAAATATAACTGACGCAACTCCTTAAAGTTGCGTTCACATTGAAATGGAAATTTTTCGCATTGTGATTGATGTGGGTTAATTTGGTCGCTCAGCGGGGAATGACAGTGGGCGGGGCGGGGCGGGGGCTTTATTGGGTTAAGGCGCCTGCAAGGGGTGTCAGGGGGGGTGGGTAATTGGCGGGCGAGGCGGGCGATGAAAAGTGGTAAATGAAAAATTGCTGGATGATGGAGAGATAAAAGTGAATGGTGAAATGAAGGAATAATTAACAGCAATAGCAAAAGGATTTCAACTTTGCAGTAAATGTATTTAAATACATACACGTATGTATGTGTTTTTTTTTATTAGAAAAGTAAACTTAGCAATGCTATACAACAAGGAAAAGTAATGTAGAAAAAATCACAGCCACATTAAAAATCCGTAATTAAACATCGTAAAAAGAAAAAGTAGTTTTTTGAACATTTTAAAGTTGTTAGGCAGAATATAAAGACTAAAAGTCAAGGGTTTTTTTTCCTAAGAAAAATATATATGTACATACATACATACTTATATATGTATCCCTTTGTTCTAAACTCAGCCCACTTTGTTTGCCTCTCTTTCTCTGTCTCTCTCTCTCTTCGCCCCGCTCGCCATCGATTTATTGTGTTCCGTTTATTTTTTTGCTCACATTACTCATACGCCGTGTGTTGCACATACAAGGCGAGTATAAAATAACAGATTTATGCCTGCGTTCCAGCCAATGACACGCCAATTAGCCGCCACCGTACCAACAACAATGGCAACAGCAACAACAGAGGCGACAACTGCAACTGCAACTGCAACACAAGCAGCAGCAGCAGCAGCAGCAGCAGCAGCAGCAGCAGCAGCAGCAACAGCAACATCAGCCACAAGAAGCGGGCAAATAAAGCTTTGACATTTTTATGATGCTAAGCGGACGAGAAAAAAAAAATAGCATAGGGGGTGTGTGTGAGTGTGTGGCAAGTTAATGTCGAAAATCTTGTGGCAGCTGCAGCGACTGACCTTTGCATGTGGCAAAGTCGAATTGCGAATTGAGTTTGACAGCTGCTGGGGCGACACGATCCGATTGCGATTGCGATCGCTCTTTGACCTTAATACGCGCCAGCTGCGCGTCAACACCCCCCGCCAAAAAATAAAATATGAAAAATCCCCCAAGGCACCACACCTCCCCCTGCCACGCCCCTTCCCCGCCCAGCAACGGCGCACTCACGCACACTCACACTCACACACCCATCCATTGTCATTTGACACCTAATTTGGTGTGGGTCGATTGCGGGGCGGTGCACGCACGATGGAGTCTCTAATAAGCGCTCAATAAATGTGCAACACCCGCTGGCAACGGCAACATGTTGCTGCTGCTGCTGCTGCTGCTGCTGCTGCTGCTGCGTGCGACAACAACAACGCTCTTTGCCTTTTTGTAATCAACCGGGCAATCTCATTAATAAATTGCACTGCATGCAACATGTTGCTGTTGTTGCTGCAACTGCAGCAACATTAATTGGCTGCTTAGAGAGCTGACAAGCCAGCGCAGCCCCTAGTACAGTGAAAGCTGCCTAAGGGCAACACACAAGGGGATTAGAGCGGGAATACTTGCACACATTTTAATACGGGAAAAAAACCAAGTTAATGCATTATATACTTATCATTAGTACTTGTATTAAATTATTTCATGTCATTTTGATTGTTTTGCAATATTTTATTACATTTTTTTTATAACTATGTACGTATGCTAGTTTTATTTATTAACTTTATAGAAATACCCATCTAAGAGTTGAGTCCTAATATTTGCCTTTGTAGCTTTCAAAGCAAACATAGAAATATTTCCAATTAAATTGATTCAGCTTAGCAACATACATATGTGCTTGTCATGTACTAAATTGGTGGATTTTCCACATATCCAGTGTGCACTGTACCGCTTTGTTAACGCTCCTGCCGCTGGGAAATGAAAAAAAAAATTAAGGTTGCCGATAGGTGGCGCTGCTGCAGCCATCAACGGACAACATTAATTGTTTATGCACTCAAGGCAACTGTTGCTGTTGCTGTTGCTGTTGTTGCTGTTGTTGCTGCTGTTGCTGTTGTTGTTGCTGTTGTTGTTGTTGCTGTTGTCGATGTTGGTGGTGGCCGAGCTTCTTTGATTTCGGACCTGCTAATTGATTTTCATGCAGCCGGCATTGCCGCAAAGGCAACAACCAGGCGGCGCATTTTTTAAGCACAAATTACAAAGCAATAATCATAAATCTTTTTTGCGGCTCAGCAAGCATTTATCAAAAACTATATGTACATATATGCAAGTATTTGTGTGTCTGTATATGGCAGATGGCGGACAAATGAGCATTGCGTGTGCCATATCAAAGTGTTGCTGCTGCTACTGCTGCTGTTGCAAGCTGCAGGTAGCAAGTAGCAGGTAGCAGCTAGCAAGTAGCAGCTAGCAAGTTGCAAGTTGCTAGTTGCTGTTGTCATCGTGGCTGAAAATGTTGATAAAATGGAGCACGTGGCCAGTACAACATGGCCAGTACAATTATGGCCGATGTTGCTGCTGCTGATTGCTCTTGATTAAATGCTAGTCACTCACTCACTCCAGCTGAAAACCCCCCCGGAAATTGTTTATGCCACGAGCTGATGCTGTTGCTGCTGCTGCTGCTGCTGCTGCTGCTGCTGCTGCTGCATTTTACGCACATTCTGAGCCGCATTTGCCACTTCCTGGCCGAAAGATCTTGGCCAGGTGTTGCTGCCGTCAACTTTTGACTAGAGTTGATTAGTTTTGGATGGAGAAATTGAGAACATTTCCGCCTGCAGTGCGCTGGTTGCATATTGCACATTGCATATTACACATTGCATATTACACATTGCAGGTGACCCAAACGCATCAGCAGTGGCACTTTGACAGCAGCAGCAGCAGCAGCAGCAGCAGCAGCAGCAGCAACATTCCGCAGCTGCAGCAACAAAGGCAAGAACTGCAACTCAGAGCCCTAGCTTATTAAACTTTAATGACTATTGGGGTGGTCTTGGCACGTTGTTGCCGTTTGCCGCTGTCGCAATGCCAGGAATAATTGCAATGGCAACGTGCAACGATTTGCGGCAACGAGGTGAAGGCAACGACAACGACAACAGCAACGGCAACGGCCACAAAAACGAAACAAAATGTTTATATGAAAATTGAAAATGATTATTGCGCAATGACGACGGCAACAACGGCAGAAAGAACCCGACAAATAGTCAAATTCGACACGCAAAAAGCAGCAACACCAAGCGGCAACTGCTTGCCGTTTCATCATGGCCTGCACCGCAGCAACAATTGGCTAATAATATAAATTTTGTGGCCAAAGTAACGACAGCGGCAGTGGCAGCGGCAGCGGCAATCGTCTTGTTTCAAGGCTGTTTGTGCAACAGCAACAGCAACACTCCACTCAGCTCAACTCAGCTCAGCTCAGCTCAGCTCAAACTTAACTCAACTCTGACTCTGACTTTGCGGCTGATCTCGTTTTGTCTTGTGTCTGGGCATCTAATTTAATTGCCTTTCAATTGCCGCTGACCTGCGCCTGCCAGCAATATGTCACTGCCGCAGCAGCGGCACTTGTTGCTGCTGTGGCTGCTGCTGCTGCTGCTGCTGCTGCGACTGCTGCTGTTGCGGCTTATCGTCCCACAAATAACTGCAAATTGTGCGGCAGCAACTGTATTGTTTGTCTGCGCTTATCTCTGGCCAAAAACGAAACAACAGCAATGGCAACGGCCAGTAAATCAGTGGAACAACAGCAGCAGCAGCAGCAGCAGCAACAGCAACAAGAGCAGCAACAACAACGGCAACTGGCAACAAACTGCCAGGCAACACGCATGCGCCGCCAAAAGTCATGTTCGTGCCACAAAGGCGACACCTAAGCCATACATATTGTAGGTGGCAGAGCTGCAACAGCCGCAGCAACTGCAACAGCAGCAACCACTGCAAATGCAACTGCAGCAACAACTGCAGCAACAACTGCAAATGCAGCAACAGCAGCAACACAAAGCAATCTGTGGTCACACTGCACGAAAATTAACGCGAAAATTATGCTAATGCGGTCCAGAGAGCACGCAATATTTGGCCAACTCCAAATGATGCATCTTTCAAATACTTTATTCGTATGCCACACGAGGCCGCCACAATAAGCGACTCGTTTGGCCAACTCCAACATGCAACTCGAAGTTTGCGTATATAAAGAAAAACGTCCCAAAGTCTGTAAAACTAATTTAGAGTACTGCAGCGTTAATTCTACGAACTTTCCTCGAGAGTATGCGATGTCAGTTTTGAAAGGTATTTTCTGATACATTTTGGTTTCTAGCAGTGTAGCAGGCCAGCGCTGTGCAACACACTCCTTAAGCCTAATCATTTTTCGGTAATAATTTTGCATATATTTCTTTCATTTTTCGCGGCGCCTTTTTGTTGTTTTTATTGCTCTTTACGCAACACGAGGCAGCAATCCCTTTTTTTATTGTCCGTCGTGGGTGTGTGCGTGTGTGTGAGTTTTTCCCATTTTCATTTCGAGGAGTGGGCGTGGGTCAGCTTTTAAAGTGGGAGCTGCAGAGAGCAGCTGGCCAAAAGCGTTTGCCACTTTGAACTTGCCAAGGCAACAATAGAAAGCTGTTGGCAGGAAACTGAAAAGCGGCGGGGTGGGGCGGCGGAAAATGCGGGAAAAGCGGGAAAAGCGAGAAAGAGAGAGATCTGCTTTAAACGCTTTGGAAATTTATGAGATAAGGCCCAGAGCGAAATCCTTTCACCAGCGAGCAGACAACGATTAATAAATCAATAAAAAGCATTTATAATCATAGTTGTTGCTCGCGTTATTGCTGCTGCTGCTGCTGCTGCTGCTGCTGCTGCTGCTGCTGCCACTTCCGCACAGTGACAAGCGGCAATTTGAGGCAGGCAACACCTTGGCAACAATGTTGCCGCTCGGGCGGCGGCGGCGGCAGCGGAACAATTAAGATGCCATTGTGGGGAGATGGGAGATGCCCATCTGAAGTTGAAGTGGAATGGAAACTAAGGCAGCAAGGCGGCGCGGCAGCAACATGTTGCGCAACTTATCAAAATAATCATCATTCACATCGACAACAGCAACAGCAGCAGCAGCAGCAACAACTGCAACATGAGCTGCGCAGGCAGCATTATGATAATCGCAAACTGTGTCGGCAATGTTCAAACAACGCGAACAACAGCAAAATTGCAACTGTTTTGCAGCTCAAACACCCCTGCACTGAGCAAAAAACCATTGCGCACCATTAGCACCTGTTGCAGCTGTAATATTTTCAGAAAGAAAAAAAGTTGTAAAAAAGAACTTGAACTTAAATGGAATACAAAACAAAGTAAATGCTAAAAAAGTGTGACCAAAGTTAGCTATTTCGTATGTGATGCAAAGTTATTCAGAGGAACTTGGCTATATTTTCATAAAATCTGTTTGAGCTGGAGCAGAACTACATAAAAATGCGCCATTATTTTCTCGCTGTGCACAGTGACTGACACCCCGCGTTTCCCTCAGCCCCCCACCCTGATATCGCAATTAATAATCGAGTGGAGAGAAAAAACGAGGCGCGGCATAACTGCAACTCAACTCAACTCAACTCAGCCACACTGAACTGAACTGAACTGCATCGTGCGCCCTTCTTTTTGATTTAAAATGTGCCGCCATCGCACGTAGGCGTACTCACACGCAGTTCACCTATCCCATTCCCATTCCCAGTCCCAGTCCCAATCCCAGTCGCAATCCCAATCCTACTCCCATTCCGCTGCCGTGAAAACAAGTGGCCAAACCGGGGACTCTACTCTGCCTTCATCAGTCAAGTGTGTTGTCTGTTGGCCTGGACCACAAAAGGTTCGCCCGTTGCCCGTTGCCAGTTGCCAGTTGCAGCTGTTTCGGACGCACAGAACACTGCAAGGATGCAGCAGCCAGCAGCCAGCAACCAGCCACCAGCAACTTGCAACCAACGACCAACAGCCAGCAACTTGCAACATTCAACGGTAACTGCAACATGCCGCATTTGTGGGTTGATGGCGTATGCGTGGGCTTCTGAACCTGGACTTCTGCGCCTGGGTGGATGGATCATCGAGTGGACGCGGCTCGGGTGGCGCAGGGTGAGATCATCATTGATCATTGTCCGATCTCGTGACCAGTGACCAGACTTTGACTTTGATTGCCATCTGAAACTGGGCTAGAAGTCGCTGCCTTGAAGGAAAGTTGTCGGAATGTTGGGAATTTCTTTAAAAATTTGTCTTATATTATAATCATTTAATAGTATTTATAGTCAACGAATTGGTTATCTAAACCAGTTATCTAATCTGCAGCTTGTGGAATAGAACTCCTACAAAGATTACTAGATTACTTACACGTTTTTTACATGTTTTTTTTAATACACTTTTAACTAGCGAGTATATTTATTTGTGTGCAGTGATTTATTGCATTTTCCCGCCAAAGGGAGCTTTAAACTCCGCCTCTTATCTGGCTGAATTTGTTATAAATTTCGACATTAACTAACCGCTCACACTCCGCGGCGTCTGCCAGCCCCGCCCGCTTTTTAAAAAGCACTCGGCAATTAAGTTTATAAATAAATAAATCAAATGCAAATGCAAATTTCTCCGCCAGCTGAGAAAAAAGCGCATTCATGGAACCAAAGCGAAAAAAAAAAGTTTACGGTGAAGCGGGAAGAGCCAAACATGAAAGGCAAAACGGCGGCCCTCTTGTGGGTGTGACATTGAGGGGGTTGGCAAAGGGGGAGGGGCTGGGGCAGGCGCCTCAGGTGAGCGGCCAAGCATGAGGAGGGAAGCGGGCGGGGACGGGGACGTTGACGGGGGGATGGGTGGCTGGCCAAGAATCGTTGGCGGCTCGTCAGGGAGCCTTAATTAGAAAATTGCTAATAACTCATGCACACGAACAAATTTCAATATTAATGAGTTTTAGGCCAGCCAGCGGCTGCAACAGTAGCAGCAGCAGCAGCAACAGCAGCAGCAACTGCAGCAACAGCAACAGCAACTGCAGCAGCATCAACTGTGGCAGCAACTGTGGCAGCAACATATGCTTACTGAGTTTAGGAACCTACAGCGACGGGGGTCTTTAATTGAAAAGAAAAAAAACAGAGCCAACTAAGAACCCCGATGAGTAACCGCAACAGCATCTTGACCAGAACTGTGCACTGTGGGAGATCAGTTGGCCAAAGTAGGAGAGCGGTGGGCCCCTTTTGGCTGCCCGTTGCTGCCTGTCTTACGCTGCTCATTAACTTGGCTAAAAACTCTATAGGTAGCCGCCGCCAGCCAGCCATCATCATTTGACTGATTTAGTTGTCAGTAGTGTTGGTGCAGCGAGCGACTGTTCCTCCTTTCCCCACTCACCCACCCATTTTGGCCGTCTTTTGAGCTGATAGCCCCCTTCTCTCCTAGCCATAATTAGCATGCAAGCGGCATAAATCGCAGCAGCAGCAGCAACAACAATTAACAGACCCAAATTGCATGCAACACAGGAGATTTTTCACCATTCTTTTGCCATTTTTTAGCGGCTTTCTCTGGGCTTGGTTTCTCAGTTAGCTTTTTGTCTATATTTCCCCTACTTAGCATGCATTGCAGCCAGTCATTGACGTCTGCAACAGAACACGTAGGCAACGCAGCGACAACAGCGGCAGCAACAACTGTCAATTATATTAGTTGTTGTTACTACACACAGCGCTAATTCAAAAATCATGCGTGGGCAGCAGCAACACGCCAGCAGCAGCAGCAACTGCAACTGCAGCAGCAACTGCAACAGCAGCAGCAACAGCAGCAGCAACATGGCCACTACCAACTTCTCTTAATTAAGTGTCGACCTGCCGTTGCATGCAAATGCAAAAAGAAAAACAGCAAGAAGTTTTCCCTCTGCTGCTGCTGCTACTGCTGCTGCTGCTGCTGCTGCTGCTGCTGCCAATGTGGCGACCTTTAGCCATTGCGTGTTGCCTGCCACTTGGGCCATAATTTGCAGGCCAACATTTTGGCTTTCCTCTGCTCTGTGTGAGTGTGCGATCTCCAGCTGAATGGGAAGTACGGCGAAAAGGTTAAGGAAACACACAGTCGCACTGCGATGGAGTGCTAAACAATTTTCAAATGTCTTGAGAACCGAACCAGTCGCGAAATAAGGAAACAAGGAGTGGGGGGAAGAGCGTGGAAAACAAGAGATACAGCTGGAAATTGGTTGCTTATCTCAGACATTTCCCAACTTATTTTAATGTGCAGCGTAGCTGAAGATGGAAGCCATGAAACGTATATTATATTATTAAAATATATAGCTCCGTGCTAACGGTAACTCATCAGCATAAAGACCAATTTTAATGGCGTTTTTTATATGGCCAGCATGCAAGTGTATACGAGTATAGTTTTTTTTCCAGTGCCATGCTCCTAGTTTGAGTGCCCCATTGAAAGTTTGCGCGAATTTTCGAACGGCAGGGAAATTCGAAGAGGAGATATATACACACACACACACACACACACACACACATAGCAAAATGCATGCGTAATTTACGCTTTACGATCGCACTCGCCTCAGATACAGATACAGATGCAGATGCAGATGCAGATACAGATTCTAACTCCTCTATGGTATCGTTATCGGGAAATCGCGAAATCGCTTCGAGGAGCTCCATTTCCCAGGGGGGTGGGAGGTGTGTTCATGGAAAGGGGGGTTGCTGGCTCGTAAGGGGGAAGTGGTGGAAGGGGGAAGGGGGAGGGGTGGAGGGGAGCAGCCAGGGGCGCTGGGACCGAGATCCGTTGCATGCTGTGTGCCCGGTGCGTAGTGCAATAAATCAAAGTTTTATTTGTTGAAATAAATTCAGAGTTTATTGCTTCGTTATTATTTCTGTATTTCACTTCTTTTTTTTTTCTCTCGTTTTTGTTTGTTACTTTTTTTTATGCGACTGAGATTTGCCAGCACCAGGTTGAGGAAAACAACAACAGCAGCGACAGTTGGCCATCAAAACAGCGTTGTTTGGGCCGGAAATGTTTGCTGTTACCATTGGTACCATTGGGGATTGGTGTTGGATCGGCAATTGCCAATTGCCAATTGGCAATTTCTTTTTAGCTATGTGGAGGCTTGCCTAATTTCAGATCGTTTCGTTGATTGGCCGAATGCTGGTCGATTAATTATTTAGCCATCAAAGTAATGCAAACTGATGGCGCGATGTGCGGAAAAGGCGGTTAAGCCGATTGAAACTGATTGCAAAGTAAAAGCAAGGCTGAAAGTGTCTGGTATTTAATGCTAATATATGCGCAGAATATTTAAATGCAGCATGCCTCGTTAAAGATTCCCATATTCCCAGCAAAAGTTCGCTTTTACTTAGAGCAAAGGTGCCAACTATTCCGATTAAATACAGCCTATATTCTTAAAGTATATTTTTGAAAAACGTACATGAAAGGCGCTTGAAATATGCAATATTGATTTTAGCTACAAAATATTCGTTGGCAGCAAAGTGTTGTGCATGCTGTAACAAAAAATTCTTGGATAAAAGTGCAAAGTCAGCGTTTTTGTTATGGAAATAACGCAGTGACACGCCTAGTCACGCCCTCCATGGCCCCCCATACCCGCAGATAACCCCTAAATATATAGATATTCAGTTTTTTCTTTGGTTTTTTTTTTATTTTTTTTTGGTTGGGTGGCAGTGACATTTGTGAACTCTGGGCAAGATTTCGCAATTTGCTTGGCATTTGTGCAAGCGCTGCGGCATTAATTGCATCTAAAGATACCGATGCAAAGATACCGATACAAAGATACACCTATCTGAATGCATGTATCTGCCGCATGTGCGATTGATTACGCAATTTCAATTAGCGGCCATAGCTGCATTGCAGCCGCAAAGCACCAAATTAAGAAATTACTACTCGTACTCGATCCCCCTGCTGCATTTTATTTCATACTCCCTCATATACGCAACTAATCATCTATTAATATTATTATTACTACTATTGTCATTATCTTTGCAGCAGCGTAAGCTGTCACCGACATGGGCAGTGAGCAATACTGCTTGAGGTGGAACAATTACCAATCCAACCTGTTAGGGGTGTTTAGTCAATTACTACAAGACGGGAGCCTGGTGGACGTCACACTAGCTTGTTCAGAGGGCGCATCCATCAGAGCCCATAAGGTGAGTACTCTGCTATACCTCATTGCATACTATTATCCTATATGCTATACATACTATTACTGTACTGTTCTATATCTCATTGTATACCATTATCCTAAATACTATATATATAATATATAATATTATTAATAGTATAGTATTAATAATATAATAGTATATATAATATATAATATAATTTATAATATATATACTATTATTGAGTTAAAGTCTAGATGATAAAGTGACTGATTCTACGGACATAGCACGGAAAATGTACTTTTGCCAAAAATCGTTAGCAGCAAAGGGTTTTTTTTTATAACTTGACTAAATTAATTCATAAAACGAAAATACTTACTGTTTTGTGCAGCTTATTACCATTTCTCAGGATCCGGATCACTTTTTTGAGGATTCGAGAAAAATGCATTTTTGGTAAATTTTTGAGATTTTTGTAAATTTTGAAGAATTTGCAAGAAAAAATTTCAAAAAATTAGGAATTTCAAATTTAAATGCAATTTGATTGGGCGTTTAAAGACGAGCTCAACAAAGTTTGCCTTGCCACATTTGCACCATTATTTCCAAAGTTCTGACCAAAAAACATCAGATTTTGGAACGAAAAATGAGAGCAAACGACTTTGTGCATAAATTGGATTTTTAGGATGCGTTATTTCAACATAAATTGGCCAAAAATGTGGCAAAAAGTTGACTTGCACTTGCAACCTTTTTGTCGACGTTCTCACTAGAAGAAAATTGCGTAGAGTGGCCTGGGAAAATCGAGAACGAGAACGAGAACGCGCCAAGTGTAACTGTAAAATGCGGAAGTTGGCGATCAAGGTCGAGGCTGCAGTCGTTTGTGTTTGTGCAGCGCCCCCCCGCTGCACCCGCTGCCCCCGCTGCCCCCTTTAGCCAACTTGTGTGTTATTGTTGCAGCTCCGTCTCTCTGTTTTTTGTTGTTGTATTTTTTCCTTGAAAATGCCAGGCGCATAAATTAACGCAGCGGCAATGGCAGCAACAACAAGATCAAATGCAATTTACACATTTGTCAGTAAATTGTCAACTTAACGCGAGCCAAAGCAGCGACGCCGGCAGCGAATGTTGCTACTGCAACGGCAGCAACAACAGCAACAACGGCAACAACGGCAACAACAGCAACTATTGCAAATGCTGCCTGCTTGCCTGGCAACATGTTGACAAGGTCAGCGTCTAATGGAAATTGACGGCAGTGCAACCGCAGCCATCCAGCTCTTCCTCTTCCTCCTCTCGCCATGTGTGAGTGCATAAATCATGCGTTGCCCAGACGACAACAACTGCAGCAACAACAACTGCAGCAACAACAACTTCGTGCTCACGTCTGTCAATTGAAATTCCTGTTAAATTAAGCGGAAAATATTTAACTGCGTTAACTGCGGCCAATGTGGCCAGCGTTTTCCTACACAAAACTCGACTTGCGGCCAGCCGATGAACATGAAGATGAAGATGAAGATGAGGATGAAGATGAGGATGAAGATGAGGATGAAGTTGAAGTAGTGTAGTAAGTAGTGGCCCGGCCTTTTGATAAAGTTATTTCTGAATCTGGCCGAGCAAAACAGGTAAATTGTTCAATTATAAATGTGCAGCTCGGACACTCGCCAAACATTTTCATTAGCCGAGGAAATGGGGAAGCGGCGATGATCAGAATGAAAATGAGAATGGGCATGAAAATGATGCGAAGACAGGGCGCGCTGCAAACTGGAAGTGCCAGCGGTGGAAAGTATCTCAGCAAATGCTAATTGACACTTTAGTTAATAATGTGCCACTAATAGGATAAGAATACATATTTCGAAATTGCTAGCTAAAATATCTATCTAAGTATATAATTTATATAATTTTAAGGAACTTGGTAAATTAGAAATGGGCATCATTGCAATCTTGATGTGTTTTCGGTGCAATATCTAAATCTTTTCCCAACTAAAAGCTGCGGAAGCAGAAACTTTGGGAAATGGGTAAGAATGTGAAACTACTCGATTAACTCATTTTCAGTTCAATGCAAAGGACATTTGGGGGGGTCCTTCGACTTTCTGTTTACTGGCAAATCAACTTCATTAGGCATGGATGGCAGAAGAATGAAGAAAAGGCAAACAAACAAACAAACTGATGAGTTCATTTCCTTTTTAGACACATGCAAGAAAAAAAACACACACGAAACAAAAAGGGCAGAAGGACGAGTGGGCGGATAAGGATGGGCTTGGGGTTGGGTTTGGGGTTGGGGAAAACAGAAAGAATTTCAATTCAAGTAGACGGAGTAAAGGGGACAGTGCACACACAGCACACAGCACACAGCACACTGGACACAGGACACTGGACACAGGACACAGGACACTGGACACTGGACACATGTCCTGATGCCTGGGCAAACTAATTAGCAAATGCACATACAGACCGGAGAAACAACTGTTGACGTTTTAGCAGAGGGCGACAGTTGGATCGGCCAAGGAGGCCTTCAAGGATTCCAAGGATGCGTCGTGTGAGTGCCAGGACCCAGAGACCTCAACTGCCAATTACTTTTGCATATACTCGTGCATACCAAACATACATACCGTGTACATACATACATATGTATATGGCATCGAGCTGGTATCGAGCTGCTTTCGAATGCCAAAACGAGTCCGCAGGCGCCTTGGAAATCGGCCCCCGAAACAAGGACGCCGGCCAAAGGATGTTGGGGCTGAGCAGAAAACAAAAAATTGTTAAATTGATTAAAAAGCAAAGTGTCGATGAACGAGGCAATGATGACAGCAGGCACTCAGCCACTCGGGCGGCGTGGAGTCGGCACAGGATCAGTGGCCAGGACATTCAGCCAGGCCAAAGTCAATTCAGTGAAAAAGAAGCCGACAGGGGCACAAGGGGTTGGCACGGGGGAGGGGGAGGGGGGCAGATGGTCCTGCATCCTGGCCGTGCGTCCTGAAATGGAGCCAAGCCGAATATGCTCTCACGTGCGTGGAGTGCAGCCTGGCGAGGGGCGCTCCAAACGTTTGGCGTGAAAGATTCCATTTTTTCTGAATATAAACTTAAGTAAGCAATATACATATACTTGTATTGATTTATTACTAGAGTGTAATGTTAGAATTCTCTACATTTTGATAAATTTGGTATACAAAAAAAATACCAAAAAAAAATACAGAAATAACTGAATACCAAATCGCCAAGAGGAAATCTTTATATAGTTTGATAGGTTGGGATATTCCTCGATCTGCTCATTTTGTGACGATTCGTGGGCATCATCGTGTGGAAGTGATTTTTTTTACCCACCATTTGCAGTTGTAGTTTGCCTTTTTCATCGGCTCCAGTGTTTTTGCCGCAGGCTTTTGTCCTGTCGAGTGTGCCCGTGTGCTGTGAGTGTGTGGAAGCGAGACAGGAAGCGGATGGGAGAGGGACGGATAGAGACGGGCGTCGGCACTTTAACTCAATTTGAGGCATTTAACGTATGCTCGGTTGATATTTGATGCGATTTGAGAATCGTTTGCAGCTGCCTCACATTTGCCCATGAATTTTTTGCCCGCTTAGTGCGGATACCTTTTTTTCCGTATTTTCCTTGCGCTATTTTGTGGTTTTTTTTTTTTGCGAACTAGCCGACAACGAAGCAGCCGAAAGGCAAACAAAGTGTAACAAATGTCGTTGCGGACAGTTGAAAAGGGGGCGTGTCGGCGGCAAGGGGGCGTATGGGATCGGGTTTGTCATCGCCTAACGTTGGCAAATGACTTTCAATGGCTTTTCCCTAGCTGGCAAATTTCTGTTCAAATATTTGCAGCAGCCCCAAAAAAAATTGTAGTATTTTTTGCTCAGTTTCATTTCCTATTCTTATGGGGGAAAGGTGTGTGTGTGTATATACATATGTGTGTGTGTGTGTGTTGTCTTAAGCTGATTTGTTGGCCAGCTAAGAGTCTGATTGAGTTGCCCAGCCCCTCACCCTTTCACTCTCTTTGGCAAATTTGCATGGACATGGCTTCGATTGGGTATAACAGGGTGTTAAACAACATGCCAGACATGCCACAAATATGCTAAGCCAAAACACTTAACAACGGGCACCGACAACAACACATTTTTGACAAGACAACGGCAACGGCAACAGCAACAGCAACAGCAGCAGCAATGCAGCAACGCAGCAACAATTGGCGCAGCAATGCTGCAACTGCAGCAACTGCATTGGCAACAACAGCAACATGACGTGACCGCCTCTATTGACAGCTGCAACAACTTGCAACATATGTTGCAGGCCGGCAAACAATATTTGCAGCGCCAATTTGCTGGCCTGGCCCGTTAACATTAAAATCAAATGTCAATAAATTTGATATTTAGCCACATTTTAATATTTGCGAGTAACACGAATTTATTGTGGTTCACGTTTATTAACAATGCAGAACAAATGCCTTTAAATTCCATTTAAAAGTCCATTAAAATCGCCATAATTGTGCTTAATCTATGCGGGATTCGCAAATTGCTTAAATACAATTGAAATTAAATTGATAAATACAAATGTATGCAGGTTTTTAGTTTTAATTGAAAATGAATTATTCTGTATATTATTTATATTACAATTAAATTATATTTAGGATAAAACGAGTAATATATACGCTGATTTGAAGCTCGATTCCAAACTGTGCCCACTTTGATATTATTTTATTCATTTCACTTCATAGAGTACGTTACAAAAACAGATTAATAAAAATAAAATTAATCCAAAGAATGTAAATGCAAATCTTTTGGCACAGCCACGCCCTCCGCCAAAAGCCAGCGGAAAGCAACACAATGGCGAACAGCCCCCCAGAAACGAATTTGTGATAAATTGTTTTGCATAATTTTGTAACAAGAGATTATTAATAAAACAGAACAGCAAACACACGTACAGCAGCTGCCGTTGCCCCACACACAAAATGCCAACTAATTGCGATTTTATGTTAACAACGCGAATCGAACAAATCGCGGAAAACCTAACCAAAAACAAAAACAAAAAAAAACCGAAAGCCGAAAATTCAAAATCCAAATTCAAAATCCAAAAAGCTGAGCCAACATTTATCTTTCATCGCTCATAATGTGGAGCAGCAAGGCGTGGGCTGATTTTATATTATTTTTTTTTTGTTTTTTTTGGGGTGGGTGGGGCAAGTGCAATTATCATTTCAATTTTCAGCCACCACCCACCGCTCCCCTGTGCCAACGTGCTGCGCACTGCCAACTGAAAATTGTCTTGCGGTTTTCACTTGGCCAACGTGGCGTATGCGTAATGTGTCGAGAGCCGCCTGGCCATTGCGCATACGCCGCGTGGTCACGTACGCGGCTCAAATGCGCTAATCCATCGAGACAGGCCAAACTACAATATAATTTGATAATTAACCACATAAAATGTGTAATAACTACGAATGTGAATGCGAACAACGTACGGCGCGATCAGGTGGTGAATGGGTCCAGCAGAACCAAAAAACAAAACACGAATGCCAAAATGTCAAATTTAATGGCAAAATATAAGGCTGCAATCGGAGTTCCTTAATTGCGGTGCAAGAACTTCCATTTCCTTTGAAAAAAAGTCTCACAAATTCCTGTTACCTAAGCGTAAACTTATCGCTGGCTTCCTTTGCATATTGATCAGCATACCCATATACCCATCGAAGCGATGAAGCAATTGGCTTAGAACACGACTCGCATTACGTATGCCATAATTATCAATTAGTAATCAATTGATTACATTACAAACACACAAAAAGTGCGCGGCGGGAGGGGGAGGGTGGGGGGTGGAAAAACAGCCGATACAAAGACAATGGACACCAGCAACAATAGCAACAATAGCAACAACAGCAACAAAAATTGCATAGAAGCAACAGCGGCAATCCATAACTCGTATTTTTCGCTGCCAACGGCAATATTTATTAGTTCTCCCTCTCTTTTTTTTCGGCCTGGGAAAAATCCAGCAACAGCAGCAGCGGCAACAGCAAAACGGTTAATTTAAATTGGAAAATTATACGAAAATATTCAAAACGCTTGTTGTTGCAGCAAGACTTTACATTCGAATCTGCCTGTTAATCTGAGCTGAGCCGCTCTCAAACGTCACGTTTTCACGCGGCCAACTATGCAACAACACGGCAGCAGCATCAACAAGTTGTTGCTGTTGTTGCTGTTGCAGTTGTTGCAGTTGTTGCTGCCGCAGTTGCTGTCGCTGCTGCGGCCAACGTCAGTGCAATCAACAAAAGCAATTCACGCATTCAATTAAATGCCTTCAAATGTGACTTGCCGACATTTCTTTATGTTGCTCGCATTGCTGTTGTTGCTGCTGTTGCTGCTGTTGTTGTTGTTGTTGTTGCCGCCGAGGCATGCATTAAAATCGTATAAAATTGTCATGTTAATAACCAATAATTGTTAATTTACAACTCACACACGGACATGGACAAATACAAGCTGCAATGCCAGCAAAAATGTAAAGAAACATCGAACGAAATCGAAGTCGTAATACACTGGTAATCGATGAATTACGTTTTAAGTGGCAAATTAAATTCAATAACATTGTAGAGTTTATTGAAAATCAAATGAACCATTCTGCTGCGGTATTCAACAAATCAATTGATGTACTGCAGGTACTTGCAAGTATCGAGTGTTAGGGTATACGAAAAGTGTGACCAGGCGCGCATGTGCAACGTATGTGCATACGGTTGCATGTGTGCGTTTGGTTTCGTTTTTTGAGCTATTTGCTTTTTGGCCCGTTTTGGCATTTTCAGCATGTCCATTAACATTTTTGCCACATTTTCGGCTCCATTTATTCAGCTTTTTGTTGTGCACAAGTATGCGATTGTTGGCCGTTAGTATTCGAGAAATGTTGACAGGTCAACGACAGTGAAAAGATAGCTGCTGCAAATACGTTTTTTTTTTTTACTTTGAAACATATCAAAATATCTGTGTAAATTGAAGTGGCACTTGGCATTTTGTGGCCGAAGAAACAATTCGCATTTAAAATTATTTAAATTGTGCTATATCATATGCCCATTTTAATTGCACATATCGGCTCAAAGGTTGGCGCAATTTCACTACACTTGTTAGCCTAACATGCAACAGATCTTTAAATACCAAGCATGCAAAATAGCAATAACAGCAGGCAGCGACAGCGAGCAAATTCAAATAAAACGTGCAAAGAAAAAAAAAAGAGTAAAATAAAATTTTTTATAATTAAAATTAACAACTTTTCTTGTCACGACTGGAAACGACAACAACGACGACGACGACGCTCCAAGCCAACTTGTTGCCTGTTGCGGCTGCTGCCTGCTATAATTATGCGCATTTTCAACAGATTTATATCTGGCTATTGCCTCTCTCTCTCTCTATCTCTCTATCTCTCTCTCTCTCTCTCACTCTCCCACCCTCTCGCTCCCTCCCCCACACTCAAGTCAGGCTAGAAACGCATACGGCAAAAGAAAAAAAAGAAGGAAAAAACAAAGAAAAAGATAGCGTATCTCATTAGAATTGCCAGCTGTGTATGGGCTTTATAGATAGATATAGAAACCCAACTCTCTGTATAGTATATAATTAGTAATTGTTGCACAAGCCGCCTGCCAAAGCCATCCGCCAATCCCACCTCCCCCCGCCCCATCACCCTTTGGGCCATTATTCTAGCATTTGCACAGAAAAAGATAGATGGCCAGAACGAGACAGAGAGAGAGAGAGAGAGAGAGAGAGGGACAGATGACAGAAACGCAGGCCAGGCTAAATTAAAACCCAGTTTGAAGGTCAACAACGACACGAGCTGCGTGGCCCAGCAACAGCATCAGCAGCAGCAGCAGCAGCAGCAAAAACAGCAGCAGCAACAAGAACAACAAATAGCAACAATATCAGGCAGTAAAACTATGCACAAATGTCTCGACTCAAATTCTGACGTCAGCAACAGGAACTGAATCTGAATCTAAAACTGAAACTGAAAATAATCGCGTTGCGCATGCGTTGGCGCTGATATTCGCATTCGCATTCGCATTCTCAATCCCTCGGCTAATTTTTTTTTTATTTTTTTTTTCTTATTGAAATCTGGCTCTTTTTTTTGTATTTTTCGGGTGTTGGTGTTGCATGAAATAAGATTGATTAATCACCGCCGAACAAAAAGTGCGGCCAAATGTGTCCCATTAATCAGCGAGTTTGTAGAAAAGCCAAGCTAACCCCAAATTAAGTTGATGAGGGAGCCAATTCAAAAGGTGGTTTTAAAACGGATAGCTTAACGGCGGACTTAAAAAGTAGAAATCGTGGGCGTTAATATGCAAAATAATGCTAAAATTGCTAATTTAGAATTATAGCATTAGCCTGTTTTTCTTAGCCAATCTTAAAACCCTTTTTATCATTTATTGCTAAGCAAACTTTACCAAAGCACTTTTTAGTTTATGGATATTCAAATTGCATTTAAGTGTTTCATAAATTATTGAAAAAAGGAATGGCACACGCCCGCTATCTCTGTCTTTCTCCAATCGAATTCCTCTCTCTCTCTCTCTGTTTGGTTATTTGTTGCATGCCACAAGGAACTCGTTACCAACTGATCGAATCGTATTTAATGTTACTGCCGCTCTTGTTGTTGCAACGGCAGTTGCAGTTGTTGCTGTTGCCGTGCCCATAACGGTGTCAATTAAATTATGTTGCCGGCAACATTTTACAATTTGCAACAAATTGTTAACAGCAAAAACAGCACAAATCAATATCACTTTTTATGTGTGTGGTGCGGCTCGGATTCTTTGATTTGATTGCGAAGCACGGGGACTTTCAGTTTGCAGTTGGGGCAACAATGCGTTGCATGCCGCTTTTGTTGCTTAGCGTGGGATAATCCTTCGGCCAGCGAATGGCCTTCAACATCACTCCTCATCACCTCTAGGCAGATCAAAGCACAGTCTCCAAAAAACCTGCGTGCTTCCACTGGTATTTGTTCTCATGTTCGGCAGGTCAAGTGCTGTGCTCCTTTGTTTATAAGCTATACTCTTTCAAGGGGTATATCGAAGCAAGGCAGCTTTTGGCAGCAGGTACAAATGAAAACTACTTAGCGAAGAATTAATTAATCAACTTAAGAGCACAGAACACTATTAAAGCACAGACTAAGGTATCAGATAAATAACATATTCATACGTGTATGTGTTTGAATATGTGTTTGCAGGGTATCTCGAACGTTGCTAGCCTCTTTCCCACCATCCTTTTGGGTCCGTGCTTTGTCCTTCCCTTCTTGTGGTCGTCTTGTTAGCTTCCGGCCCCGAAAAAACAGCCAACACTCAGGTGACCACAAAGGCTGACCAGCGTGATATGCAGGGTGATATACATACATACATACATATTATCGTCTCACGCAATTGTTTTGGGCAATGACAAAGGACTCCCCCAACTGAGTGCTGGCCAGGATCTGGGCTCTGACCGGGGGTCAGAGGATCTCAAGGGCGAAGGGGGAACCTGCCAGACGGACCTTCCGGGCCAGCGGCGTCAGCTTTTGTGCGTGCGCCTCCGCTCCACACCTTTCCCCCTTCCCCCTTTCCCCTTCCCCTTCCCGGTGGAAGGAGCGAAAGTGAATGAAATGGGGAATATGGAGTGATATACAAATTCTATATGCTGACCATTGGGCGGATATTATTTAGACGCTATTGTGTGGCGCCGTTCCTCGTTTGCGGCTACCTGTCTACCTGCAATTAGCTCCGAGCTTTGGCCACAGCTGCTCAACCCGATCAGATATCCAATCTGATCGATGTGTGTCCACAAATGTGGTCGCAAGAATAAGGCTGCAGCAGTGTAGCCTTCAATTTGGCAGAGTTGTTAAAGAAAAAACCCTCCAATGAGCTATTGTGCCTGATAAGTGCCCGTTGCAGGTAACTCTTATCGTGGCCAAACATACGCAAATCTGTTGTTGAATTGCGCGATAAATAGCGCGATTTTAGTTATTGACGAGCATTTACTGCTACCATTTTGACCTTATCTGTACTTAATGCGGCTGTGTTTGAGTGGCCATAAATTAATTGCGAACTGTGTTAACAATGCAATCCGAACTGTAAGAAGAGAAAAATAAAACCCGCATAAATCTTTGAGAATGCGCATAAATTTGCATTGGCGACCTTGGAATCGAGCTGCTACGTAATGGTACCTCCCCTCCCTCCCCTCCCCCCGTCCACCAACGATTTCATTACCTCACTCATACACACACACACACACACGCACACACGAACTTGTTTATCATCAGATAACGGCACCGGTTGATAAAAGCTCACACACTGACACACCCAAAACGCTGTGCGTAAGACGATTTTCAAGCAAATGTGTTTTCCAGCTGGAAACGAAGTCGTTGATATCCTAGTTTTACAAGCAGTTGCTTACACAAACCTAGTAATTGTGATATATTTTACCAAAAGTTGTTTTACAGATTTCTGATGTACTTTTGAGCGTACATCTTAACATGCTTATATCAAATAGTAGCTAGTAATCGCAAATGTGTACTGAATTAGAAACAATTGCGAATAAGTATTGTATTGCATAGCGTCAAATGTACTTTCAATCGATCATACCCGTCGCACTGTTTTGGAACGCAGTATAAACATTTTCCAACCAAGTTCAAGTTCAATGTCATTCGGATTTATGTACACGTACATACGTTCGAATGTTTGTGTGTGCGCGAGTGTACGTATTTGTCTGTGTGTGGGTATGATAAACGCCAAAACCCGTTCAATCAAAGCCCCAACGCACACACACGCGCACATACACACACACACACGCATGCCAGCACGCACCGACGCACACTTACGCAGTTTTTTTCTCTCAAGTGTGCGCGTTTTTGTGCGTTCGTTCGTCGTTCGTTTCGTTTTATTTCGTCTCGATTGGCGTGACTTTGTCGTTGGTGTTGGTGTTGGTGTTGGTGTTGTTTTTCCTGTTGTTGTTGTTGTTGTTGCTCGCTCGTACGGCAACAAGTGGGTTGAGTTGCCAACGGCCTGTGCCCCACACACAACCCCACCCCCACCCCCACCCTCTCCATGCCAACTGGTTTAGTGACGTCATCGTCGTGTGCGTGGCCTTACGCACGTTTTACGCACATTTTCTGCGTTTCTGGGGGCGCGTCTCATTGAACTTGAAAAGCGGAGAGCAAAGCAAAGGCAGAAATAAGAGCACAGAGAAAACAGCTGATTGACAGTATGCGTAGATGGGGTTGTGTGGGTGGGGTGGATTGAAGTGGGTGTGTACTGTAACCTTGTAACATTTCGATACTCTTTATTGTCGAAAGGCTTGTTATCGAAATGAATAGGTTACTGTTTGATTAGTACTTTGCATAAAATTCTTGTTTGCGTGTGGATGGATAACAGTGTTCGAAATACATATTTTATATACGTATGTATGTATGTACATACGTGTTCAACTTGGCTGCGTTTTTGGTTTCAAATTCGGTTTGGGCTCTGCCCGTTCCTTTTTGCTAGTGGTCGCTAAAATTGTTTGGACTTTAAGTCCAAGGTCGGCGTCAACGCATTAGCGACGTCTCGCTCCATCCCTTTCGCTTCCTCTCCCTCTCTCTCTATCTACGTCTATGCAATCACTCATTCGTACAGAAATCCGAAAATGAAGATGAAAAAAATGTGAAGCAGTCCCGAAGACGGGGCAAAACATATGTATATTAAATTTATTTAATATTAAGAGAGATTTATGGCAAAGCGAGAGAGAGAGAGAGAGAGGGAGCGGTATAGAAATAGCCGGAAATTAACGCACCCAACTGCAGCCGCAATTAGAAAGAGACGGCGGCAGCGGCTCACTTTGATGAGATAATTTTTCTGAAATTATTTATTTTCATATTGTTTGTAGGTGCCCGCCCGTTCGCATTATTTATTTATTTATACCCGAGTGTTCCCTTGCGTTTTTGCAATTCCCAATCTGCGAATGCTTATCGCCCACTCTGTCTCGCTCTGGCGCCCGCGATCGCCGCTCTTGCCTCTCTTTCCCTCCTCCCTCGTGCAATGAAATGGCAATAGCAACAACCACAACTAAGCTTTGAAAGCTGCGTTGCGTGTGCCCCTCTCTCACTATCTCACTCCCTCTGCTTGTTCTCTATGCCGACGATTCTACTTAATGCTGTGCATATGTGTGTGTGTGGGGATCCACGTACATAGCTACACTTTGGGGCATTTGGATAGAAATAGGCATAATAATAAATATGCTAGATACTAAAAACGTGTGAAATCAAAAAATTGGCATCATTGAATGACTAACCGTTATTTGACTGTTACATCGCCTTGGCAGCATTGGTAGAGTTGCATTTTTGCTTATCCTTCCACACAAGGGAATCCATACTAGAAATGTAAAATTTTTGTGGGAAGTACGATGTTTAAAACGATGTTTTAAGAAAACTTTCAAATCTCCACCACTGCTGTTTTTATGTCCGTTTCCATGGTGTGTGCAAGTTGTGCGCTGCGAATGCGAATATCAAGGTCAACGTGTGATGTGTTTCTGCCGCCGTCTGCGCTCCCCTGCGTCTCCCCAGCCCCTCCAGTGCCCTCCATCAGCTCCATCAGCTCAGCCGCTTCCCCCTCACCCGTAAAAATGAGCTCTAAGAAAATAATTAAATGGCAGGCATGCGAAAGAAAGACAGCCGCACAGTGACGGTATAAAAAAACGCAATTTTTGAAGCGCAGTTGTTAAATTAGAAATGCCATATTTTGAAATAAAATTGTGTTCTTTTGTTATTTTTTCTCCCATATTGCCCCTTCTATTGCCACTTGTCTACCGAGTCTTGGCCATTAATCAGTTGCTGAAATGCTTTGAGCAACTTTAGAATTGGCAAGCAGATGATGCGGCATAATTGTTATTAATATTATGATAAGTACACAATGCACAGAGTACGGAAAAAAGTGAGGGGCAACGATTATTGTGGGAAATAGTACTTAATTTTGGATTCGCTTAATATGGAACTTTACTTCTACATACTAATATTAAATACCAAATGCTTTTGTACGAGTATGTTGCGTATTTATTTATCAATTAAATGTACTCTAATAGATGTAATCAAACGATAATCAATCGATAATCACAGCTTAGCCCGTGAGTCCTCTGCCTGTCATCGAAAAAATCAATAAAATTAAATTGCCCACACACACAATTATCGGCAGGGGAAAGCAATCGATAACGATAATCCAGCCAAATTATATAAATTTGCACACATTATGCGAAATTGACGTACAAAAAAGCTAATCACAATGTTGGAAAGTCGGATCGAGCATCCGATGGGATCATCATCCATCATCAGGCAGTAGTAGTAGTAGTAGTAGTGGTATTAGTAGTAGTCCATGGATTGCATTCCTAGCGAATCTCCTGCGCAAATTGTATTAAGACATAAATGCGAGTGAAAATCGATGGGGAAGAAGCTGCAGAAGAATCGAAATCTATCTATATGTATGTATATATATGTATGTATATGTATGTATATAGTGAGAGAGGAGGTAGAACGGCAATAAAAAGAGCCGCAAGCGCCAGCCACACAGATACACAGAAAATTGCTGGCTAAAAAATGAGGAACAAAAAATGAAACCCGGCAAGGCGGCGATATGCAAACATAATAATTTGCATATTTCGCCGCAGTGTTCAGCAATTGTTGTTGTTGTTGTATTTCACTGATGGTGGTCAAGCAACAAGAAGAACAAAAACAAAAGCATCTATAAAAGGGAGTGGTGCCCCCATAATAGAAATGTTAACCTTTCCGCAGCCAAAGCAGCAAAACAGCAAAGCAGCACAACAGCGAAGCCAGCAGAATCAGCCGTCACACCCAAGTTGGGCAACTAGCTAAGAGCCAACTCTGCGGAAAAGGTTAGCCAAAGTTTGGGATCTGCCAAAATAGTGGTCTAATGAAAAGTGCACTATCCAAAGAAGCTTGGCAAGCGTAACCAATGAAACGGATGGAGATTCAAATCAGCAGGTGCGTGCTGCAGAAGACATACATACATATGTACATATGTACATATATGTAAACCCAGTTCAGTTCGGAGTGGAGCTATCTGGGAAAATCGGGCGCGGAAAACAGGATGATCTGGAAAACCCAGACGAGGGAGAAGGAGATCTCCGATCGCGATAAGAGCGCCAAGATAACGCTCTGCTCTTTAAGCCACGAAAGTCAATTAACTGGCGCCCACTCTTTTCTAGCACTCTCAACCAACCACTTGATTTATACGCACGTGTAATGGGAATAGGAATTTTTCGCTTAACCAAAAATGGGAGATATTTCTGCGTTCATTTGGTTTAATTTCGTCCATGCTAAGGCTGCTGTTTAAATTTCGGTTGGAAAGGTGAACGCCCACTTGGGACATGCGATCGGTTAGCTCTTGCCACCTCTTTCTGGCGATCTCTGCCCCTCTCTTTCGCACTGGCAATTTATGTTGTTGACTATTTTGCCGCAAATTACATGCGACTCCAAGGATTTACACAATTTCTGCGTTTTTTTTTGTTGTTGTTTCTTCTAACTAAATATATAGAAGAGAGCTGAAAATGTTTACTAACTGGGCCGTGGCGTTAGAAATCAAAGCCTTTGGCGTTCATTAGCTTTGGGGGCGTTATTCGCCTGCTGCTTCTTTCCTTTTCCTCACCGGCAGCGACGTTCAATTAAAAGTGTTGCCAATTTGCGACGCCTTGTGCCCCAAACGCCAGCCCCCCCCGCTCACGGCCAAGCCCCCCTCTCACTGCCAAGCCCCTCGTGTAATCAGGAAATTCGATTTTCTTAATGCCACTGAAGAAAGAGTTTCGAAGAGTGCTGGAGACTGGACCCAAGGAATCGGCTGGCCCCCAAAGCCCCGCCCCCTTTTGCCCCACGACAACATATCCCCACGCCCGTGCCTTCTAATATGCGCGTGAATTTATTAACGCTCATTTTACGCTGTTGTTGCGATTCGGGGGCGTGTGCAGGCCGATTGCATTTTTTTAAATAAATTCTGGCCCAAACGGCGCGTGACAGGAGGCTCTAAGGAGCCGTTGGAGTGGGGCAGAGTGGGAGGGGGGTTGCACTGGGTGGCAGGAGGTAAAAGGAGCAGGTGCTAGAGATGGCAGCGATACATGGACACTCACGAGGGTTCGGCGACTTCTCAACTCGTTAATAGCTAGCAAGTCTTTCTTGTTCACATCGCTGAACATTTGTTGTGATTATCCTTTTAACTTTTTCCGATGCACAATGAAATAAATCAACGAAACTATTGGGCCTCATCTAGTTTCGATATGTTGCGCGTGAGTTTCCTCACGCGCACATCGCCAGGAGCGAGGTTACTTGCCGTCTTAGGCCAAAACCTCATTAGGCTATAGCGAAATCTATATGCGAAATGGAGGCCGACGCCTTTTCAATTTGCCAGCAATGAAAATTTACAACATGGCTGTACGGTCGCCCCTCGCCTCGACTAAACCCCCCCCCCCCCCTCAGGAAAATAGGAGAGAAAAAAACGCCAACGATTGGGCCGATCTGCTGGGGATATATGTATATGCATATATATATCGGTCGTTCATTGCATACCCCAAGGCGTGCATGCGCACATAAAAATCGACAGCAATGTTGAAACACGGATCGGAACTGGTTGCCGGTTGCAAGTTGCAAGTTGCTGCTGCTGCTGCTGCTGCAGTTGCTGTGGCATTGTCATTCGTGGCATGTTCACGCCTTGACGCCCGCAGCCAACTGGCAAAATAAAAAAAGTACAGAAAGAAGGCAGCAGAAGGAAAAAAGAACTGCACTCCAAATTGAACTCCAACTGAATCGCACATCGCAGCGCTCCTTTTTTCCGCACAACCAAACCCCCCTCCCCCACACCAGCGATTTTCCCCGCTGCTCCAGCGTTTTCCGGATCGCTCGTTTGTGGCATCTTCAAAAGCGGCATTTGTGGCTGCGTTTGAGAGGCAGATCGTAAATCTAATAAATGCTTGCCGCACCATCGCGCTGCTCAAGGGGGAAAAGCGTGGAAAATGCGCCTCTTTCCTTGGGCGCAGTGCATAGATGATGGACTGATAAAACGGAAAAATTAAAAAGGAACATTTCTTCTTCGTTTTTTTTTTTTAAATACCCAACACTCACATAGCGCTGCTCTAGTATTTAAGAGATTTATCAGTTAAGTTTAACACTGTTAGGCAATTTAGTCTTAAGTTTATGCTGTACAACATGCTTTATATGGTGTATGCTTTCGTCACTAATCAATCGGGTTTTCGATGCTCTTTTTAGGTGGTCCTCTCGGCTTGTTCCTCGTACTTCCAGAGCCTGTTCCTGGAGCATCCCGACGGACATCTAATTGTGATATTGAAGGACGTCCGTTTTGCCGAGCTGCAAACCTTAGTTGAATTCATGTACAAGGGCGAGGTGAACGTGCAATATTGTCAGTTGTCCGCGCTGCTCAAGACAGCCGAATCCCTCAAGGTGGGTGCTCCTTTCCAGTGCAGTGAATTACCAATGTGAATTACCAAACAATCAATTGATTTACATGATTTGCATGTTGCCATGTTGCAGGTCAAGGGCCTGGCCGAGATGACGAACCAGAACACGACGCTGCGCGAACCGGAACGGGAACCGGACCGCCTGCGTCCGCAAGGCGGCGGCGGCAGCGGCGGATCCGCCCACAAGGCGGCCGACAGTCCGGCGGCCGCTCTCGATGCCACAGCGGCCACACAGGCGGCGACTGCCACGGCAACGGCAACTGCCGCGGCGGCAACATCGACCTCAACCTCAGCAACATCTGTGGCGGCAACGGCAGCGGCAGCAGCAGCAGCAGCAGCATCAGCAGCAGCAGCGACAGCAGCAACATCTGCGTCCACAACGGCAACAGCGGCGGCGGGGAGTAGTAGTACAACGACTACAACGGCGGCAACCACAACTGCAACCTGTGCCACAGCAGCAACATCCACGGCAGCAACATCCTCATCTTTGTCGGTGACATCAGCAGCAGCAGCATCTGGTGTTGCGCACTCGGAGGAGGCGACCTCGTCATCATCGTCCAGCGGCGGGCAAAAGCGGGAGGCTAGCGATCGCAGCAGTCCCACGCCCGCCAAGCGATCCTCGCGAATGCATCCGGCGGACAAGGAGGATGTGGCAGAGGACCGGGAACAGGAGCAACACCAGGCGGATGCGCTGCTGAGCGAGAAGCTGCTCGGTCGCAACTTAAAGGACGAGGAGGAGGACGATGTGGAGGAGGTGGATGAGCTGGATGAGAACGAGGAGACGATGCTGAGGGAGCGCGAGGACGACGACGACGATGAGGATGAGGAGGAGGACACGCCCATGCCGCTGGATCTCTATCAAAGACCAAATGTCGAGCCAAAAAGCGCCGCCGCAGCAGCAGCAGCAGCAGCAGCGCAGCAGGGCGGCAGCAACAGCCTCAGCGGCAGCAGCAACACCTGCCACACCAACAGCAGCAGCAACAATAATAATAATAATAACAACAACAACAACACCAACAACAACAACTCCAGCAGCAACAACAACAACAACAATAACACCAATAGTGGGAAAACCTCAGCGGCCAGCAATGGCGGTACAGCGACAAGCGGCGGTACAGCGGACTCCGTGGTTGCGGTGGACGACGATGACGACGACGATGGCGACCATCACCACCAGCGACAGGTGATGGACGACCGATTGGTGCAGGATGTGAACGATGAGGATCTGGACGATGATGTCGTGGTGGTGGGCCCTGCCACCGCGATGGCCAGGGGCATTGCCCAGCGGCTGGCCCACCAGAATCTGCAGCGTCTCCATCACACGCACCACCATGCGCAGCACCACCAGCATCCGCAGCAGCAGCAGCACCAACACCACCACCACCACCACCACCATCCGCCGCACCACCAGCCGCATCATGCGCACTCGGATGACGATGATGCCATGCCCGTGATTGCCAAGAGCGAGATCCTCGACGATGACTACGACGATGAGATGGATCTGGACGATGACGACGAGGCGGACAACAGCAGCAACGATCTGGGCCTAAACATGAAGATGGGCAGCGGTGCGGGTGGCGGCGGCGGTGGCGTGGACCTGTCCACCGGCTCCACATTGATACCCTCGCCATTGATCACCCTGCCATCCTCGTCGGCGGCAGCGGCAGCAGCGGCGGCGGCAGCTGCAGCGGCGGCGGCGGCCATGGACTCGCAACGCTCCACGCCGGCCATGTCGGCGGCCCAGGCAGCTGGAGCGGGCGCTTCGGACCTCAGTATTGGTGGCTCCGGCGGTCGACCGGCGTCCAGGAGCTCGCGCGACGGCGGCGGCAACGATGGCGGCAGGGGAGGAGCATCCTCCTCCAGCCTGCTGAGCCCGGGAACCGTGGCCAATCTCCTGCCCGTGCAATCGGTGCCATTGGTGAGTACACTTCAAACTGAGTTAGCTGGCTATTATTAAAGGCAGTTAGTTAGTTAGCTAGTTAGTTAGTTCTTTATGGGGTATGCCCAGTGAATCCTGAGTAGTTGTGTAATCCCACATGTGGCATTCCATTGCAGAGTCTCAAGAAGGAGATCGATTGCAGCGAGGACGACAACAGCAGTCACAGCAGACACATGCAACAGCGTTCGGCATCAGCTGGCGGCGGCCTGGGCGGCGACCTTGACTACCGCGCCTCCCACGAGTCGGTAAGTCTGCGATTTGGCGATACCTTTGACCCCGGCCCCGGCCCTGACCCCGCCCCTGAACTCCCTTCCCCTCTGCAAATACGATTCGATGCGAACCCATGCCAAAATTCGAAAAGAAACTCCAGTCCCAGGAGATCCCTTTCAGTGAATGCTTTTGCTGCTTCGATAGGTTAAAAAAAAAAAGCAAAAAAAATGAAAAGAAAATATTTAACGAATTCCGAGATGCGTCTCGCAAAAATGATCTATCTGATCCCAATCTGGCTCGATCCGACTCCATTTCTACATATATGTATATCTATATTTTAAGTATTGCTCTCTCTCTCTCTCTCTGTCTGTTCTTATATATATACTTCAATATGCCATATTTATATATTTAATTACCAAAAACAAAATACAAAATCCAAAAAACAAATGCAAAAAGAAAACAAAATCAAAACTCAACATATATTTTTGCTCTTCGTCGTGTTCTTTGTCTATGAATTTTTTATACATATATATATATATATACCCATACATATATATCTACCTAATATATATATATATAACTTATCCATCTATATCTATGCCCTATATATACATATCAAGTTTTTCCCAACCTAAGAAAGTAAAGTTTTTCTTTTTTCTATTCAGTTGAAGAGAATCCTTAAAAGTAATTTGAGCAAACAAAAAACAAAAAACAAGTATCAAATGTTAGTTGTTTAGTTTCCTAGCTCTATATAGTAATCATGTTTTGTTTAATGTGTAGCGCTCTATCTCTCTCTCTATCTGTCTCTCTCTACCTCTAGCTAGCTATGTCTCTCTCTCTCTCTCTCTATCAATGTCTATCGATAAGTGTCTGTGTAATTTTGTTAGTTAATCCAATCTATGTGTATGTAATCTATGTTGTTGTTGTCGTATATCTATGTGTAAATATCTCTCTGTAAATTTCCCACACACTCACACACCTAAAACACCATATGCCATAAGTTTTCGCACAGTTGATAGAATTTTGTGTTTGGTTTTATTTCCACGTTGGTAGTTGAGTTTTTATCGCTTCGTTTTGTGGGCCACTTCCACTTTTCACTTGCCACACATTGTTGGCAATTTCCGTTTGCAATTTTGTCCCCCCATATCCCCCAAAGCCCCCCTTACTTTCACACCCCTGGAATTTTTTGTTTGTATTATTTATTTACTGGCCATGTTCTGTTCGAGGTCCTTCTTCCTTCCGCCCCTCCATTCCATTCCGTTCCCCTTCCCTTCCCTTCCCTTCTATTTTAATTTAATTTTTTATTTGCCACCAATGCTGTTGCTGTTGTTGCAGTTGCATGTTTACGACACTATAATTTTCAATATGGCTGTCAAGAGAGGCGGCATTGTCCAGGCCTTTTCGATAAAGATATTGAAAAAAATCATTCGACGAGGCGATTCTCTATCATTAAGTTACGGGGGAAAAAGGGGGAAAAGGCGCAGCTTCACAGAGAAATATTGGAAAGAAGCATAAAATATCGAAGAATATTTCAATTAACGCTACCAATTAAACATCGAAACAAACTTTACAAACACCCTGGAGATAAATTCAGACGCTTCTTACAAATGAATGTGCAAATAGAGTATACGGAGTGTGTACAATGGCCGCATTTAATCCAGCCCGCCAGCCTTTCCATGTCCGTGCATTTATTATTTGCGAATGCTATAGAAATAAAATAAAAACCAAATCAAATATTCAAATCAAACAATAAGAAAAATTGTCGCATGTTGCAACAGGACAAACAAAGGGGGAGCAAAAAACAAAATGAAAAAAAAAAACAAAAATAAGAAACAAAAAACTAAGAAATTGTTTGGACTGTGTGGGTGGCTCGATATTCAATTTATTTTGTTTTCCCCAGTGCGAACAAGGCATTTCGCGTCACTTCCTTTGGGCGGCGGTTGTCTCCACTAAGTTTGGCTCGCATTCAGTGTGAATGTAATGCATACTTTTGGGTGCACGGCAAGCACAACTGTACTTGCCTGGCAAAACATTTAGCTTCCGGCAAATATATTTTCACATTACATTTTCCTCAGTCGCCGCCGCCCACGACCATCTACTCATTCTTTTTAAGCGCAAATTTTCGTCAACAGGGATAAACGCGAAAAATGTTGGGCTAAAACAGAAAAAAAACCAAAAAAAAAAAAAAATGGGAGAATGAAGGCAAAAGGAACACGAGTAGCCACTGTCGTTTTTCTTATGTTTCCTAGCCTCTTCTTCAGTGCAGTGGAAAAAGGCAGCAAAAAAGATTTTATATATATGCATAACGCACTTTGTTGCAACGCTTGACGAGTTTAAGGGCGAATTTCGGGGTGGCAAAAGCTGGATGACAGACCCCAGATGGGCCAAGCCAGCGGAAATGTTGTCAAAAATGCAAGAGTACCTCAAAAAGTTTGAAAATTAAAATGTAAGGCTCGCAGTGTTGACTTGCCGCAAGGTTGCGCTCTCCAAATGCATTCCAAATGGAAGTGTTCTAAGTCGCAAGAAATTATCATCGATCCCTTGTAGTTGACATTTAATTAGATTTTCCTTCACCTGTAAAGGGAGAACTTTTTTCATGATTTAATGTGGAGCATTGAAAAATCCATTTTCGAGAAAATTTCATCGTATCTCGAGCAATATTGGAATAGTTGGTCGGTCAATGCAGAAATGTGTACATTGCCGGACAAAGGTCTCCATTTTTCGATAACGTAACTGGAAATCTTCTTACGAAGTCTGGAGCATTACGTGGTATTTATTGTATGTGTATGTGTCTCTCCAACAAATTCCCCCCGCCCTTCTGTGCCCCTCCATCGGCGCCTTTCTCCTGCAGCGACGCACATGCATAAATTCAAATAAAAATTTATCTAAAAAAGAAAGCCTGGGAAAATGAAAGCCCAAAAGAAGGCAACAAAAAAGTGGCAGCCGCCTCGAGTTGCGGACGTTGACGTCGAATGCGCCAGTGTGTGTGTGTGTGTGTGTGTGCAAGTATCTGTGTGAGGGTCGACTGTGTGTTGCACCGGAGAAATTTTAATGCAACTTGGAAAAGAAATCAAACCAAAGCAAAGGCAGCTTAGTCATTTTAAAGCTGCAGGCGATTTGATAAGTTCTGTATTCGATTCTGATTCTTTAGTTTAATATGTATTTTCATATTATCTTTGTTTAATTGTATAAAATAATATATGAAAAATGTATATTTAGCATTTTAGTATTTTTACAAAATCAGGCATTTTCTAGAAATGTGTACTATTTGTTATTTTTCAAATATTTAAACAGTTCTCTCGAAAAGGTTAGGCATATTAAATATATTTTGATACTCAAGCAAGTAAATCAAATGAGTTTTTCAAAGAGTCCTCTAATATATAGTTAGTTAGTTAGTTATAGTTCATATTTATCGCGGCATTGAAGTTGGTTTGATTTTCGCTGTGTATGTGTGTACGTAAATGTGCGACTTTGTGCGCTGCAATTCGTTGACTCTGATGTTCTGCAGGGCTCTTGTAGGCCTCTCCAAGCCATTGCCGCATAATAAATACTTTTGCTTTTACACTTTCTTTTTTTCTGGCCTGCGTTGCACTCCTTTCTCCGTTCTCCGTTCTCCTTGCCGTCCGCCTCTGTGGCCCTTTCTTCGCTGTAGCGCAAGGGGTGGGGGGGGGGGGAAGAAATGATTATAAGGAGGGGAGCAAAAAGCAAAAGCAAAAGCAAAACCAAAATCAACGCACAAAACCAACAACTTTTGCTTTCTTTTACTTTTTGCTTGCTCTTCTACACAGACACACACGGCCACACACATGAGTATTTAATTTTGAAACAAATGCGTTCGCTGTTTTTCCTCTCGTTTTTCGAGCTGCTGCTGCTGCTGCTCTTATGCAATTTTTTCATAGCATACCTTTAGGCTGGCCCTCTCAAATGTCGCCGCCACCGCTGCTGCGCTTGCATTTTATGAGTCGTCGTCGTCGCACTGCCCCCACCCCCCTATCCCCCCTTTTGCAAGCCCCTCTGTTGGGGCAAGCCAACCCCAACCCCCACCCAAACCCCCACCCATCTCCCACTCAACCAGCTCCACCACCACCTGCCCTTGTCAGCATTTGCGTTGTTTGTTTGCCGTCAACATTGCGTATGCGTAATATGAACGCTGGTGCAGCGACAAACAAGGCGGAAATATTGGGAATGCGAAGACAAGTGTCAATAGCTCTTCGAAATATATTAAACTGAGACTTATTGGCAAGGTTTCAACAAAGACTACAAAAGATTTAATTAAAGGTCACATTTTTATTTAATATATACATTCAGTTTACTTAAAATAAAATAAATTACTGGGTACAAAT
Source organism: Drosophila orena (assembly GCA_005876975.1). Lineage (NCBI taxonomy): Eukaryota > Metazoa > Arthropoda > Insecta > Diptera > Drosophilidae > Drosophila > Drosophila orena. Next base: position 1,578,882 of record VCKV01000297.1, read on the forward strand.
ATGTATGCTATACCAGATTTTAATTGAAACGAATGCCCAGCTGAAACATTTAATAAGAGCAAATACACTAAATTGGCGAACCGCTATTCTTGTCGAAAATAGAAGAGTTCGAGTTTGGGGACCTATTTTTTGTGCCGCCACTGTTCGCCTGCACATGGATTTGTTTATCTTTGTATATAAATGCCGGGGCTATGCATATATTTTTTAATATTTTTATTCGGAGGCTTTCGCACAACTTTTGACTGAATGCATTTAGGTATTGTCGGTGGGGTTGGACCACCCCTCCAGTCACCCACAACCCCAGCCGCCCCATCACTCTAAGCCTCCATCAATGCCTGGCAACTGTCAATCATGCAATGCGCAAAATAAAAAATATTAAAAAAAAAAACCGCAAAAAAAAGATTTTTGTGAGGCAGCGGGAATCCAAACAAATATACGAAAAGAGCGAAAAAAAAAAGGAGTCAACAACAAAAAATGCTGCCAAAACGCAACAAATGCCAAAGCGAAAATATATTGCATTGTGTGGGGCAGCAGGAGCCCTGAGCCGCCCACTCCCCACCCTGCTCCAACCTGCCCCAACTGCCCCACTTTGCCCCCCCCCTCACGCACATTGCACATTTGGCGCTGTAACTGCGACGGCGACTTCTCTGCCGCGGCATTGTAATCAGCGCTCGATGCCCCGCGCTGCGTTGATTGCAAAGTTTTTCAAGTGCTTTTTGGTGGACCTGCCCCCTCTTTACCCCTTTACCCCTTTACCCCTTTACCCCTTCACTCCTTCACCCCTCCACTCCTTCACCCTTTGCCGCGCCACGCCCCCTGGCTCGGTGCGACCCTCGCCGACTTACCCGATTTTTATTTCGGCTTAAACAAGGGCGGAATGAAGCTACAAAACTGCTAATAGCCTCGCCGACTTTAAGCCTCTTCAATAAAAAGAGCTGCACATAGCCTTGAAGGTAACCAAATCGCGTTATTAGAAACGAAATTCGATGGAAAGAGGTGCATATAAGTAAAAGGGGAAATATCTAAGATAGTAAGTAGTCTAGTAGTAGATAGTAGTCTGGTTTTGGATAGTGTGAATTTCTACAAGGGGCAGAAATATAATATATGTAAGTTGATAATGCCACGCGAGTTATTTCAATCTAATAGTAATTGCATTGGAATTTAATGGTAATTGGAGGAATACGCCAGTGCTGCAACTTCTGACCTATCGGGGTCACCATTTACCCGGCCCGCCTGCTCTTGAACTTCCATCGGCCTTCGAGGTCTGACTTCTGTCCCGATGTGGAGTGCAGTTGCCTACTTGGACTGTTTGCTCTGCTCGCACACACATCTATTTTATATATATATATTTGTTGAATAGCAAAAAATCAGCGAAACGAGCAGAGATTGCCACTTTTGCGAGAAAAAATTCGAAAATATCCAAAAAGACGCCAAATGCCAGAACACAAATAAAAACATATACATATACTCGATACATATACGATGTATGTATGTATATATGCAGGCGGCAAAAACACCATACCATATACACGTATGTATGTACATATATATCAATGCAAACGTTGTAGGCTCCTAAGACCCGTTCCAAAGGGCTCGCAAAAAATGCGAAATAAAAAAGAAATTATAACAATACATAATAATTGGTGCAAAAATATTACGAAAAACGGAGAGTGGCGGAGTATTTGAAATAGTCGCTTCCGCATTCAGGCCGCCCAGCAAACCGAAGTTCTATGAGTTTCCGCAGTATTTGCCAGATGCGTTATGTGCGTCATCTATTGCGTCTATTTTTTGATTGCAATGAAAAGGGACCTTCAAAAAAAAAATATATGAAAAAAGAGGAAAATAATTAAGCGCACCAAATGCAAACAAACCAGCTGAAATATATACATCTATATATATATGTATGTATGTATGTATGTGTATATGGTTGGGTGTATGGCTCTCATGGCTGCATAAAAAGGCAAGGCAAACCCAAGAGAGTTTTCATTAAAAATTTGCTTTTATTAAAATGTGACGGGCTGGGGCAAAAAGTGGGCTTGGGGGCTGGGGGGCTGGGGGCTGGGGGTTGGAGGTCGAGGAGGTTGAGGCTGATGGCTTAAAGCTCCGCAATACGGCATCAAAATGAACAAGAAAAGGCCGACGACCGTCGAAAATTTTTCGTAGAAAAAGAAGCAAGCCAAAGGGGCAACCGAAACCAGACGCACATCGATCGATATTTGATTATTATTGCGGCGACGACACGACTATGACGATGACGATGACGATGGTAATGATGACGATGGTAATGATGACGATGATGACGGAGTCGGCCCTCAAGACGACCAAAGTGGTGCAGAAGTTGATGGGTGCACATTGGAAAAAGGATTTCCGCCGCAAGACGACGTTCCATACTCCAGAAAATCACCTCTGACCTTCGGTCAGTCAGCAGTTCATGGGCAAACATACTGAGGAATTTTCCTGAATTATAGATGGGAAAGCTGGCCTTCACGAACATTTTCTTCAAGTGTACGGCGCAGGACATTAACGGCAATGTGGCAATGTGGCAATGGCAGAGCAGTCAGATATGGAGTGCGTCTGGCGCTTGTGGGAAAATCGGAGAAAATCGGGGAAAATCCGAGAAAATCGAGGAAACTCGGGGAAGCTCAAAAGGAAGTGCAGCAGGAGGGGGGTGCAGGGGGCCAGATAATCACTCCATTAGGCGTAGGCTCGTTGAACTCGTCTCCCAAATCGAGGCGGTTCATCGACTTACGTCGCTACTTCTTGGCCAATTCCCTATTTCGCTGCCAACCTAATCCCCTTACCATTTTGTATTTCCAATTTTTTATCGCTCTCCCAGTTGGCATTTGTGCTTGTGGTGACCCAGATTTGGTGGACCCTGCACTGGGGTTATTCAATAATCCGCTGCCAAGAGCGGGAGAGGCCGAAACTGCAATTTGGCTAATGGAAAGTTTGTTTATTTGGTAGCCTCTTTGCTGCCTGCTGCCTGCTGCCTGTCTTTTGCCGGCAGAAATCACGCAACATCAGTGGATGTAAGTTACTGGTGCATCGGTCGAGTAATCTCGCTTAAAGCAACAAAAAGGAAAAACACGTCCTGCCAGCAGCTGAGCTCAATTAAATTTATGGGGAAACTTTTAAGAATCGCCGTAGGCTGCAGGGAATTTGGTATTCATGCATAGCAATGGGCTGGGCACTTTAGGTTCAAAACTCAATTTGGTATTGTAAATAGTGTATAAAAACATATTGGCAACTGCAACAACAGCTCAACTAAACTATCATTTTATATACATAGCTTTAAGATCGCTTATTCACTCACGCTAATACACAGTCATCTATCATTTTATAGAACCCCTATGTTTATGTATATAATGCATGTGTTATAAAGCCCATAAAATGGAAATCATACACCCTTCAAACATTTTGGCCAAGCTAAGCTCAAGAAAAAAAAGAAAACAGCAAAAAATAAACAACAGAAGATTATATTTTAATTTGCGCTTTGTGAGAAAATTGAACTAAAATCCCCCTATAACCGAAAAATTTGACAAACTAAAAACTGTAAATGAGAACGAAATTCGCTGCACAAAATTTGGATAGTACCCACTTATATATATATTCGATCCCCCAATTTCCAGCCTTATAAATCGAATTATTTCCTTTCTTTGCATCACAATTAGCTGAAACGATGAAGTCCTTTGTTGTAACCCCTTTTTATTTGATTTCAATTGAAACCAAACTTGTAAATGTAATATTTTGCTATAACTTGTTATCTCTGTCTCAAACTTACTCTGTATCTCGCTCTCGCTCTGTGTGTCACTTTATCTGTCTCTCTCGATCTATTTGTCTCTCTGTCTCTATCTATATCGATATTATCAATGTGTCAAACTGTGTGTTGTGCTTTTAATATTATTAATCAATACGAATACGGTACAGCAATATAAAAGAAACCACAAATTCTCCATCAAATAAAACAAGAGAGGGGTCCAGATCTGAACGTTGTGCAATTGATAACCGAGATATATATACCTAAATATATATACATATATAATGCATTAATTTATCAACCAAAACAAAGAATCGTAATAAAGCGCTTTTGGTGTTTTTTAAACTACATAACCGCAAAAAAAAGTATAAAGAAAACCACAAGAAAAGAAATCACTGTCAAGAAATGCAAGCAAAGAAAAAAAAAAAATAATAAAAAATAGAGAAATAACGAAATCTCAATCAAATTATAGAAAACTAAATCGAACTAACTCACACATACACACCAACATGCCACGCTCACACACACCCACAAATCACACTCAACCAACATACTATATAATACTATTTTTTCAACGATATATATGTATTATCTAAATGTGGAACGCTTTTACCATAAATCGTTCGTTCGTTGTTCGTTTATGTAAATGGTAAATGTGTGTGTTCTATTTTCCATAAGCTAAATGTCTTTCATTTCTCTCTATAAACGTATGTTCTCATTTTTGTTTTCGTTCATTTCCTTAATTAATCATTTCTACGTGTTTTACTTAGCCAATGTGTGTATTTTTTTTTCGAATATCTATCCAATTTGTTGTAAGTTCGATTTTCGAACTGCTATGTGTGTCCTTTAGACATTTTTGCAACTTCCTCACTCGATTCAAATAACAAAGGTGACTATACCTATTCTAAGCAATTCTATTTAAAGTGGATACGCTATATTTTACTGCAAAATGCAGTCAAAAAAATGATTTCAATTTTGTTCCATCATAGTTTGAATAAAATAGTCTATGTCCGAGCTCTTTATATTTTTTGAAAGATATACAAAATTCTAAAACGCAAATTGAATTAATTGTTCAATAAATTCTATTTTACCAAAATCGAATAAAAAAGCTTCGTACAATCCTTTTTTTTTTGTATGTTTTATGTGAGATCCATTTAAGGTCTTCCTGAAAACATGAAAGATTTTTTTTATTGTTAATCATTTTTATTACAATTTTTATTTTTACTTTTGGCTGATGGACTTTAACTTATTCAATGTGTGTACTTTTATGTTCCTAGATATATTTTATGTTTTTTTTCTTAACTACTGTGCTCTATGCTCTTATTGTCTGTCTCTCTCTCTATCTATCTCTGTCTCTTATGGAATTGATGTTGTGTACTTTCATTTCATTATTCTGGTTTCTTCAATTCTACTCTATTTCTTACTCTATCTCTTTCTAATTAATAACCCAATCGCTCTGTCTGTCTCTCTTTCTGTCTGTCGTTAAATTTTTGTGTTTACTATATAAAACCTACTCGTATGTATACATAATATATGCCTCCGTTTCCTTCCATATCATTTATCGTTGTTGTTGTGCTCTACAGAAGTAAAGACATATCAGATATCGAATATCGATTATCGACTATCGACTATCGAAAGGATTACGTATGTGTGTTTTAAATGTGTGTTTGGTTGTTCCGTTGGTCGATTTTTTTGGTTATCTGAATTTTTGAACTAAATGTTGTGACTCCTGATGATACCATACCATATACCATACGTATAAGTCTGAAGATCTGTCTCTTTCTCTAGGTATATATACATACCACACGTACGGTACATGCGTACGCCTAAGTTAATGTATGTAATACCTGACTCAACTACAACTGTGCCACCTATGTTTAAGATATGGAAACTCGATCGTTCCCCTTTGTCCAACCACAAGGATATAGAACTTTGTGCGCAGGTTTCTTAGCTTCTGGGCTAAATGGATCCTCGAATCCGCATCCGAAATTCCGCTTTCACTTGGTTTCATTTTCCGTCCTAAATTTTCTTCATTTCCATTACCTTTTTCCCCTACTTTCTTGCCTTTTGTTGCACTTTTTTTTTTGTTTTTCGTTGTGCCATATATTTGTACAAAAAAAAAAAAGAAGAAAATTAATGAAAAGACATTGAAAAGAAACAAATTGAGTATAAAAGAAATGTGATAAGAAAAAAGAAAAATGTTGATTGTTTTTTCACATTTATTTTGATTTGATAATATTGACATTGTCAAGAAGTTGATCTGCGTTTTTTGAACATGGCTGTGCTGAATGAACATTTCCCATGACTTGTATAACCATTCGTTAGAGTCAATGTGCCTTTTATTTTTGTGTTTTTTTTCTGTAACATCCGATGATTTGAGTTCAATGCGATCAAAGAGTGCGGCATATGGAAAAACTTCTTGAAAATAGTTAAGTTAAGCCACCGATTTGATTTAACTTATTTCAATTGCATATTTTGTTTGTTTTGATTTGAGACTTTTTGAACCACACGAAATTTGAAAAACACAAAAAACACGATTTGGCCCCCCAGAGTTTGTTTTCTCCAATAACCCAAAATTTTGTATGTTTTTTTTTCGTTTTGTTTTTTTATTCCAAATTGTATTATTTTTGTTTAAGCATTTATGGACATTTATGTACAGATTAACCATTTTAATTTGTATTGATTTTTTTCGTGCGCAAAATTGTCAAATCAGGCAAAAATTATACAAGTTTTTTCCAAATTCTTAAAAGAATCCAATAAAATGAATTAGAAAATGTATGCAAGGTGTGAGTGGTGAATAGCTCTTTTTTTTATTTTAGTTAAGTCAAATTTTTTACATTCGTCTGATTGCCAGGCGAATGAATAAACCCGAACCCCAAAGTTTTTGTTTTTGATTTGACAATCCAATTGAAGTACGAAAAAAATCACTGTTCAACCAAATTTAAACTTTTAAATCGATAAAACCTACCGCGTTCCAAAATTGATCAAAATCTTGGTCAAAACGTCAAATTTAAGCAAAAAAAAAAAGAAAAGAAAAACACAAAACAAAACAAAACAAATTTTAACAATAAGTTTACACAAACAAAAACTATATTTAAAAAAAAAACACAAAAAGCTAAAATGTAAAACCGAAATCAAAAAAGAAAGCAATGAAAAAGCTTTATCAATATCTAACGTACGATTATGCGACGTTTTTCGAACAACGCCCAAACAAAAATCGAAATTCAACTTCTTGAAAACCAAAAAAAAAAAAAGTACCAAAAATACCGAAAATGATATAAATACCAGAAACTTTGTTAATGCAATTCTTGTAAAGCAATAACTATGAAAATGAAAAACAACAAGCGAAATACACAACGATAGTCAAATGCTGAAACCCCCTCTTGTTTTTTTGGCATCCATCCAACGGTTTGAGACACGTTTGAAGAACTCGGCCAAGGTTTAGGCCTGGTCCACGGCCCAAGAACTGGTCCAGACCCAAATCTGGCGGAGTAGGGAGAGGCGCAGAGCCGGAGGAGAGCATTGCAGGGCCTGCCAGGCCCCTAAGTTTTCCATTCTTCTTCTCTGATGACATTGATTCATTGATTTCGTTTTCAGTTCCTTGCCTTAATTTTCTGTTTTTTTTTTTTTATTTTTTTCTCGACAATTGTAAAGTTTGTAATTTGTTTTTTTCCTAATTTTCCTATTTTACCTATCTCTCCCACGCTCATGTACAACTTAAATACTAGAGTTCCAACGCTGATTTATTTTACCGACAGTGATGTAAGGAGAGCAAGTTGCCGAAGTAAATACTCTGTGAATTATCTTCTTTTTAAATGCATAATTTACGTTGTCTTAGTTTGGAACATCCTATATATAAATCTCTCTCTCTCTCTCTCTCTTACTCTCTCTCTCTCTCTCACTCACTCCAAGTAAACAAATAATTGTATGATTATTTTTTTGGTTTCCGTTAGAAAAATACTAGTTTTGCCAAAGACAAAGAAAACGAAGAAAAGCAAAAATTCAAGACCAGCAGAGAGGCGATGCTAAAACTAGAGATTCAAATCGATTGCCAGCAAAAACTGAAACTGAAAAATATCCAAAATGCAATTAAATACCGAAAACCTAGAAAAATACCAAAAACATAGAAACCAAACCAAACCAAAAAAAAAAAAAACAAAAAAAAAACCGAAAGAAAAGCAAGTAAAGAAGTTGATGTTGGATTTTTGTTTGGTGTCTGTTCCAGGAAACGTCCGAATCGCCCCACCAACAACAACAGCCCCCACCACACGCTGTGGGCGTTGGGGCGGGCGGTGGCTCAGCGGCCGCAGCAGCTGCCGCAGCAGCCGCCCTGCTGCATCAGCAGCAACAGCAGCAGCCCCCGCACAGCCCCCCGCCGCCGCCACTGCACATGTTTTCGTGCATCTACTGCCGCTTGGCCTTCCCCAACCAATCGAAACTCACCCGCCACCTGCTGACGCACTCGCTGAAGACGCTCGAGTACCGCGAGCCAGCCAACACGGCTCTGCTCCATTCGCACCTGCTGAGCGATCTCAACATGGCCGCCGCCGGCCTACAATCGCCGTTCGCCTTCCAGATGAACGCCGCCGCCATGGCGGCCACTTCCGGCAGCGATACACAGGAGCAGGTGGCGGCACTGGCCGCCGCCTTTGGCATCGACATGGAGGCGGCCCTCTCGTTGGCCAGCGCCGGCTGTACGTTCCAGAGTTTTACGGCCAGCTGCCTGGAGGCGAGCTCTGGCGGCGGAGGCGGTGGCGGCGGACAGGGTGCGGTTTCCCGCTCGGCGACTTCCGCCGGAAATGGCGGTGGCCTAATGCTCGGCAGCGGAAGCGGAAGTGGCAGTGGCACGGGGGCTGCAGCGGCAACGGGTGGCAGCGGCAGCAGCGGCTGTGGTGGCGGTGGTGGCGGTACCGCCACCTCCGGCTCCTTGTCGCCATCCACATCCGCCGCAGCAGCAGCGGCGGCGGCAGCGGCGGCCGCTGCACAATCGCAGTCAGCGGCGCTGCTGGGCGCCGCGTCCAGTGATCCGAATAGTGTTGTCATGTGTAAGTTCTGTGCTAAAAGTTTTCCCGATGTTACATCACTGATCACGCATTTGTCGGTACATACAGGTGATCGACCATTTAAATGTGAGTTTTGTGGCAAAGCGTTTAAGCTGCGCCACCACATGAAAGATCATTGTCGCGTGCACACCGGTAAGTCTATAGATGTACAAGTTGCCCCTGAAATGCATATATCATGTATCGCCCAAAGTCTCTTTTTTTTTTTTTGAAGAGTCAATTTTTAAGTGTTGCCAGCGAAAAGTTAGGGATTGATCAAATTAACATAACTAAATAACTAACGACTTGTAGCCCCATTTCATATGTTAAACAAACTTCAGTAAGGAAAATTCCTTACAAGCTTCCTCTCCGTTTTTTGTAGCAATTATTATTACCTGGTAACATTGGTATTGTTCTACTACCTCTTTCAAATATGTTTTTCAAATATATATAGTTGAAAATAATAAAAGTTATTAGATTAGACTAGGCCCCATCATTATCAACCGCCATCTGAAATTTGTGTGTACATGATCAATTTTATCTATATCTATACGTATTTCCTCGATTTCCTTCCATTTTTTGGGAAATCGCATTTTAGGCGAACGGCCGTTCAGATGTAATATGTGCGGGAAAACTTTCTCGCGCTCAACGATACTCAAGGCGCACGAGAAAACGCATTTTCCCAAGTACGTGCGCAAGTTTTTGTCACCCAGCAGCCCGGTCGATACAAAGGATGAGTTGCCGCAATAGTGAAACGATTTTAGTTTGTTATTAAATTATTATTATTACTACTATTACTACTATAATAATAACAACAATAACAACAACAACAACAACCACAATAACAACGCAAACTATTTGCAACACAACAACAACAACAACAACATCAACAACACCAACAATTTCAACTACAACAACAATTGATGAGGACGATCCAACAAGAACTTTGACTTACTTAAGGATGCAAATGAAGAAGAAGATGGAGGAGGAGGAGAGACCAATACAAGAATACAACAATACACCAATGCACACACAAACACACACCCACATATATGTATATACCGTTGAATCCATGTATATACATATGTATATATTTTATTAATTATGTAAACGAGGCATCAGTTCTGAAAGTTTTGGGCAAGCAGAAGCTCTAGCAAATAGGAAAGAGACAGCAACACACCAACACCAACACGAACACAACAAAATACACACACACAGACACAATAGAGCAGGCAGGCTATAACCGTATATATATATCCCTATATATATACAAAACATCTATATTAATATATACATTATATACAATAATTATATAGCAGCATATTGTCGAATTGTTGAAGTTTATACCAAGAAGCAAACTTGTTTTTTTTTTTGATGATACAGGATGAGTCCTTGTAGACAGATGAGCAGAAACGATAGGGAAAGATTTATCCCTTCTTTTTTGGATGGCAAGAAAAGAGAGAAACGTTTTTTCTACCCAGGAAAACAGCTAAAGCGCAGCATGAGAGTTGTAGCAGGAATCTAATAAAAGCAAAAAGAAAACAAAAACAAATAAAAAATATATATATATATATATATATATGATATATATATTTTTCAAAGTATATGTTAGAGAATGTAAGACATATAGGCAAGAATGAAAAAGCGCAAAAAAAATTGAAAAGAAATTTACAAAAATATTAAAAACATAAAAAATTGCTAACTATACATGATAAAATTGATCTAATTGAATACGATTTAGTAATGCTAACGATAGCGATTAACGATAACGATAAACATAAACGTAAACGTAATGAAAAGAACAGTGAACACACGTGATGTAACTTTTTAAGTAGCAGCCGAAGCCGAAGGATCCGATAACGTAGAATGTTGATGATGATGATAATAATGCGTTAAAGTAGCTTAAAGTAAACATAATCCCTGTCCCCGATCGAAACAAGAACACTCTCAAAATCAGTAAAAGCAAAGTGAACTGGTGAGCACCCACAATCCAAAACACAAAATCAAATTTTCAATTCAAGTAAAAGCAAAGTGAACTCGGGTATCCCAAAAGCATCAATACACCAACACACCGATTCAAGAATTCAACAATTCTACAATTCACCATTCTTTTGTGCGTCTTCGGTTTTTACTTTTGCGCAAGTGAACGCAGTAGAACATACATATCCCAAAAACACACACCAAGACAAAAGGAAAAAGGAAAAAGGAAAAAGGAAACACAGACAGGCTGATCGGCTACAGATCGGAATCGCTATATAGAGTACTCTTTTCGATAGTGAGTTAGTGCAACTTAGTCCCCCGATCCCCTCGCTCACACACGCGTATATTATACACTCACAGAACTTATTATACAGTAACATATACATATATCTATATACAATATTTATATATCTATATAAACCAGATGCAGAAAGCGATAAAAGTGACATTTTTGGAATTCAGATAAAATTTGAGAAAAATGCAAAAATGCAAAAACGCAAAAATGAGTAAATGAGTAAATGAAAAGCAGCAGCAGCAGAATTACATAGAATATCTGTGATCTTAACGATATTTATAAAAACCTTATACATAAACCAAAAAAATATATATATATATGTATATGAGTAGTAGAGGGAAAAACACACTAGAAATACCACTTAAGGGTAGCTGTAGCGATGAAAACAACATTTTGGCTTAAAGATCACCCATAAAAGTTCTTGACGCAAAAACTCACATAATTTCTCTACGTTTTTAATAACCACCTTACCAACCAAGTTTACTTTGCTTTGAAGAAACCACACCCTTTAGGCTTTATGATAATGAATTTGTGCTAGAAACTAAAGCAAAAGGAAAAGCTTAGATATACCCAAGCGTTAAATAAGTAATTATAGATTTTTTGTGTTATCACGTTATCACGAATTCTCTACTTTGGCTTAATGGAAACCCGAAGCTCCGCAGATCCTTGCTAAAAATCCTTTTCCACCCACTTAAGTGATTAGCCCGGCAACAACAGCAAACGAAACAACAAGAAATGCAAATCGATCTCAAAATTATAAACAAATGAAAACAAAAATTATCTATAAAAAAACCATGGAAGCTTGTGAATATCTTTTGTCGCTGGGGCTAAGCGTGAAAATCGAGGGGAAATCATTAACTCGTTTCTGCGGTTGGGGGCAAAGATTTTTTTCCGATTTTTGGCAACGGATTGGGAACAGCAAGCTGCAAAAAAAAAAAAAAAAAAAAATTAAATGAAATGAAAACATTTAAAAACATTTTTATATATAACAAATATTATGAAAAAGAGGCAACAACAAACGCACACAAAGCACGCTAGACAAAATTCAAAATTCTAAATTTTAAACCAAAAATAAAGAAAAACTTTTGGCAAGAAACAAAAAATGGAAAAACTGAAACGAACACAAAAACTTTTGGATTAAACAATTTGGCTGTGATAGCATTACAAGAATAGTAAATAATTAATGGATAACAAAATATATAACCAAAAACATAAAAAAACGAAAACGAGGGGATGAGAATTATTTGCTTTGCATTTTGGAAAAGCGAGGAAAAGCGTTGCCATTTTTCACCTTTGTTGTTGGCTTACTTTTCTCATGCAGTATTAGAGGACTTTAGGAGAGTAGAAGCAACCGGCATCAATTCAATAATTGTGATGTTTAAACGAAAGCAAACACAACGGATATCTGCATTATTACAATTATCCAACATAATCAAGCATAAAGAAAACAAAATTTAACCTTTAGGAACAAATGAAGAAAAAGAAAGCAAAACAAAATTGTGATTTTCGGCCTTTTAGAAACAAAATTATAAAACAATTAATAACGATACAAGTAATGGATAAACTAATTATATAAAAACCAAAAGCTTTCTTAATAATTTTAATTGCATTTCAGTAGGGGAAATTGGACACCAAAAATGGGTAAACAATTGATATTATTTTCGGCACAGCCAGACCAAAAAAAAATCTTTGCACAGCCGCCGCAGAAAACCAAACAGGGAAAATCGAAATGAGAAGAAAACCAAAACATTCCAGGGAAATATGAGTAGACAAAGGGCGGACAAGGATGGGCGGGGGCTGGGGGGCTTCGATTTCAAAGGAAACAATTTTTTTGCTATTTTTTTTGTTAATTAAATAATGCACTGAAAACAACTCCCACAAACACACTCTCACATACATACACACACAATGTTTCATGCTCTGTGTCTCTTATTAATTTTTTTTTTAATATATAAACCTACGTGAATATATATAAAAATATATATATATATTTAGTTCTAAATGTTTAAGCGAAATGTTATTATTATTATACCAACTTATATGAAATTTATTTAGCTTTAGCAACAAAACAAACCATTTTAACTAAAAAACGTGGCAACAAATTGATATATTTTTTGTTTATTTCATTGATAAGTTCGAACTACTTTCTGTTCTGTAATGTATTACCCAAACGCATATTATTTTGTTAAATGATTTTCAGCCAGGACACAATGAATTTGTAAGCTATATGAGAAAAGTAAATAAGCCAACCAACCAGAAAAACAAAATAACCCCAAACACACATGTCAAGCATTAAATTTAAATTCAAAATCAACAGACGAAAATAAACAGTGACAGCAGCTTAAGTGGAAAAACAAAAGAAATGAAAATAAAAAAAATCATAAAACTTTTGGCCTTTTTTCTTCGTTGAACTTTCATTTATTCATGATTATACTCATCCAAAACTTTTCACATATCATTGAAAAATTCATTGTGTATGCATTTTCATTTGCCCTCATTTTAAATGGTTTTACTACTCATTAAGTTTAGTTGATAAGATTTGATTTGCTTAGCGCTTAAGTTGTGATCAAAAGTTCCTTAGTTTGGTTCCCCCATAAACGTTAATTTGTGTTTCAATTATTTTTTTATTTTTAATATTTCAACAAGCCATCAAACAGCAGCAACAAGAATAAAAATTTCTAACAAGTTCCTTGACAACAGCAAAACATAATAATTAATAACCATATAGCAAAATATACAAAATTGCCAATTGACCCCAAGCAAACAAAAAAAAAATCGACACTCAGTTTGTTTTTAATTTAGTTTCTTTTTTAATTCCTTATTTCTGTTCGTTTTCTTTTGATGTTTCAGTTGTCCAAATGTTGCCAGTTTTTTTTATATAAAAAAAGGAGAGAAGAATGAACTTTTGGATCAAATCAATGCTAACACAAATTTTTAGTCGAAATTTTACGAGTAAAGAACTTTTAGGCCTGAATAGAAACGATAGACTCAAAATTAATTTAGCTTCTTTTAGTTTCCAAAAGATTTAGTTTCAAAATTTTTGGAAAACCGTAAAGTTAATGATATCGATAAGGATATCGATACATTGAATATATCTTTAAAGGCACCTAAAGCACATATATAAACATATATATTGAGATATTCAGCTTCTGTTTAAAGATTTCTGCTTTAGGTTCTACCTTGAGTTCCCAGCACAGAAGAAACCCTAAAAATTAATGGATAAATGAAAAAGAAAAATATCATTAGGCGTAACTGCAAAAATGCATTTTAAAGGAAACAGGAATTTAAAATTATATATACAAGAACAAGAAACACAATAGCAACAAGAAAACAAAAACAATACAAAATTATATATGTATACAAGGTATTTGGAAAAGCGAAAGTATGGATATTTATATATGAACCTATATAAATAGCGACACACACACACACGCACACATACACATAGACACAACACACACACACACACACACACACCCCAAAATCCCTAGGATACATATGCCTAAATGGAAGCTTCAACTTGTACAGCAATAGCAGTTGAGAGGAGAAATACATGATGGTATCGAGGGAGAATAAAGTTAATTAACAATTACGCTAGAATTGCATACAAGTCGAATTTATATAAATCTATATACATACAATGCATACTAGCAACATTTACATACTCAACCTACTGTAATACAAATGTTTTTAGTTCGTTTTGAAAACGATTCCAATCGAAATTCGATCGACAAACTTAGACCTAGAGAGAAGCTTTGGCACACATAAACGGAAAAAGAACAACGGAAAAACAACTAAAAACGGAATCAATACAAATAATTAAAGAAAAACAACCAAAACAGTTATGCAAAATTACCTAACAAAATTCCCCAAAACCAAATTCCAACTCAAAATAATATAAAATCAAATGAACAAAAATTACAAGTTTCGGCATGAGAACCTTTTAAAAACTTCGTTTCGGTTTTCATTTTTGGCATAGACATTTTTTGCAATCATGTTTTCGTTTTCAATTTTTAATTTTCAATTTGTTCTAGCAGAAAAAGTGCTCAGGGTAAACACAGATTCTTCCAATACAATATAACTAATGAATGAACAGAACAGCAGAACAGAAACAGAAACAGAAACAGAAACCGAAACCGAAACAGAAACAAGCAACAAACAATATTTATATATGCATATAACGCTCAGTATATATCTAGATATATATATTATATACAACCAAATATATACAAGAACTGCAACAGCAAACAACAATAGTACCAATATTTAAACACAAATCTAATTTACAAAAAAGTGTTGAAAAAGTTGATATACATACATAGAAATATGGAAAACATACAACATAATGACTGCGGAGGAAATGCTTTACAAATGCATTACGTACACACATAGAAAATGTTTACAATCGACTTATATTTTTTAATTGAAGCGTATTTTTTTAAATTAATTAACTAACTGTAATCAACAAGAACAAACAGCAACTATAACGACAAATGAATAATAAGCTAAACAGTAATGAACAGTAATGAACAGTAATGATTTTAAACAATCAAACAATAGATGAAAATATATTAACGAGAAGCGAACTGAGTCAGTGCTTTGACTTTTTCTTTGTATCTACATTTCTGTTGGTTACCACAGGATAGTTAAAAGTGTAAAGTGTCGGTTTTTATACACTAAATAGACCCTCGCTTATTACCTTTCTGCTCCAAACGCAATAAATGCCTTTTTAAAATGACAAAATAGTGCTACATTACGCTCACAAGTATGCCACAATTTCGAAGTTCAAGGGTCCGAACTAGTTCCCACACATATACCTATGCATTTACCAATAGAACTCTATCTCTCTATCTCTCTCTATCTCTATCCCTCTCAAGTGACAATAAACCAGGAAAGAACTGACGAAAATAGCAAATCAGTTTGAGAACTAGTTCTCAAAATCGAACCAAATCGCAGCAAAATACAATCAGCGAACTCCAGTTGGTTGGCAATAGTCAATAGAACACAACTGTACTTAAATAAATCCGAAGAACCAAGTTCAGGGGAACTAGTTCCGGCCCCCCGAAAATAATTGCGGCATATGCAAACGTAGAACGACATATGATTGATTAATTGATTGATTGATTGAGCCACACACATACCTACACACATGTACCCTGTTGACGAATTGCCTTCTTCATTGATTTACATAATCACCTACAATACAAATAATTTAAGTACCCACAGTGAAGCGATCGATAGACCGATAATTAGAAACAATTAATAATTAAACAAAGACAGACAGGACAAGAAGTAACAATTGATATTTACACCCAGCTCATAGATGTTTTCCACGTTTTTTACAGTGTTACAGATAAAACCCAATACCCAAAACCCAAAACCACAAAACATAGAAAAAGCAACCAAAAAAAAGAAAAGTGTAACAATGGTAGAGTAAAATGACAAATGACAAAGGAAATGAATTGTAACAAATGCAACTTGAGTTGTAGTCAAGGTATATAAAGATTGTTTGTTCGTAGCATTCGTAGTATATTTTTTGTATACCGCATGTGTTTCTGTTTGACAAATCCTTACTTTCAATATGCCTTTTTCTGTTCGTTAAGCGAAACTTGTAAGCGCAGCAAGCGGGACAGTGAAACGCAATAAACTAAACATAATGATAACTAGCAATTGGTTTCATCGGCGTATAAAATCAACCACAACAACAACAACAACAACCCCAATAAGAACAACAACCACAAAGCTATAATTAAACAAAGTAAAAACTAAATATGTTTGAGTGCCAAGCTAACAATTCGAGGACATACTGTACATAGATAAAAAAAATGAAAACAAAATAGAGATGGAAAACGAACCAAAAACAAACACGAATAAGTTTTAAAATATACCCAAAAATTAGGCGTCTGTGTGAGTTCAGGAAAATCAGGTTAACTAGTTTCAAAACTTTCCAAAACGCATAAAAAGAAATCAGACACCATTTCGAGAACACACAAAAATTCCACAAATTAGTTTCCTAATCGCGCCCAAAAGCACGCAATACTCTTTCAACAGAACTCAGAAAGTAATGGTCAATTCGAATTATGACTAATAAAATGCTGAAGGATGTACATAAAATGCGTTTAATAGAATTACAGCAGAAAAACAAGCGAACTTTTAAAGCAAGTCTAAAATGTAAGGCTAAACAGGAGACAAACCTAGAACCAATTTTTAAAGAATATCAGCGCGGAAAAGGCTCCCTCCCCCAATGAAAAATAAAAACCAATATCCTTTCCAAAATGTACATTTCCACACCCACACACACACACACAGAACACAACGTACACACTTTTTTGATACGCTAAAGTCAAGTTAATGAATATGATATCTACACACATTTATATATAGTAATGTATGAGGTAAACAAATAGCAGGACATTGGAAACCTAAAAGAAAGCTTCAAAAGTTGTAAACAATTTTTTTCGATATAAGCTCAAAACACACATACACGTACACGTACACATACCCATACCCATACACAAGCAAAGGTGGAACTCACACATATACAGAGAAGCAGAGGAGCGAGTGGAAAATTTAGGCTGAAGCAGCGAGTAAAATTGTTAATACTAGCTTGTGGGGCTTATTTTATATTGGTCGAAAATGGAAGCTGAAAGCTGATCAATTTTTTGGAAATTAGCATGGAAACACAAAAAGAAAACGACAGAAATGTTAAAAAAGAGGAAAGAGAGAAAAAAACAACACTGTAGTGCCTAATCCCCTTTAAACAAGAGAAAAGAAAAAAAAAACAAAACTAAAAACAGAATAAAAATAAAATAAAAAGTCGAAAACCAAAAAAAAATATATATATATACAATACATATATACATTATACATACTAAAGTAATATTTTATAAAAACGCGCAGAGCAAAAACCTAAAAAAAAAAGACAACAAAAAAACAACAAGAACAAGGAAGTCAAAAATGGAAATTGCAGTTTTTTTGATAGTTATTTTTTTAGCGAGCAATGGGAGGCATTGAGATCTATATATACATATATATAAAACTAAATATACATACACACCTATACATTAGTATATCTCACACACATACAAGCCACACCCACATTTATACAAAAAGTACTTACGGCATGTAAAAAAGAAATTAGTTTCTAACGAATTGCGAAAAAAACATGAAATCGAAAATGAAAATGAAAATGAAAATGAAAAACTATTAGAAAACTGCAAGGCAAATTTGCGAATTTTAGGCAGTTAGCTATACTACACACACAAACACTCACTCAACCAAATCGAGAAAACAAAGTAGAAACAACAACAATGTAGTTTTGCATATCCCCAAAAACAAAAACAAAAAACAAATAAAGTAAAGAAAAGGTTTGGAATGATAAGAAATGAATGGAAAAGCCACACAAGCACAGACACACAAGAAACCAATTTATCAAAAAATTAAACTAGTTTTTAGTAATGAAAGAGAATACTACTATTTTCACTGCGAAAAAAGAAAACACCAGAACAAAACAATGTAAACATATTTAATAAATTTAAAAATCCCCAAAAATGATAAGAAAAACCATATTTTCGACATAAGCAAAATGAATGATATACATTTTTAACCTTCCTCGATAATTTTTCAAGCATATGGAAAAGCAAAATAATTATTTTCAACGTAGTTGTTTTCGTTCCAATTGATCTTGAATTAAGAATTCAAGCCAAGCATCCAAAATAATTATATGAAATATAATACAAAATAGCAGCACACACGAAGAAAGTTGAAAAGTTGAAGAATGGGTAGCAAATTAATAGTTTTAGTAAACGACGGTTGAGAAAATTTTTGTAAGTTCCCTATTGAGGCTCATTCATAAATAATTTTACGAATAATTTTTTAACACTTATTATTTGTTTGTTTTTAGACTTTTTTTTTACAAATATTTTCTTCTAAGTTATTGAACATAAATCAATAAACGCAAGGGAAAACAGCTAACGACTTGAAAGCATTCCAATGGGGGATTTTCCACCGAAAATATCTGGGATCTATGAGCTGTTTTTCCAAATGCAAAAGGAACTGCCTAACATGAGGGTTAATAAACAGAGTAGGGCGGTTTAAAAACCACACTGACAAAAACAAAACAAAAAACATGAAGTTCACAACAAACCGATATCCGAAGAAAAGTTTAAACAATAAACAATAACCGAATTAAGAGGATGAACAAATAGCTGCAATACGTTATGATTACGTCAATATGTTCCTACAATATAGACATACAAGATACATAAATAATTTATATAAATATATATTCTTAACTAACTGTAAACACACCACACAGAAAAGCAACAAAACAAAACAAAACAAAAAAGCAAAAAAAAATAAGAGAATGCGATGGAAGAATTATACAATAATTAATTTAAGGCCGCGGCCGAAAAATTCACTAAGAGCAGCAGCGACTAACTAAAACTAAAACTAAACCTTAAATAATCACCCGCTTAAGTTTTATTCAACCATTTTCATCAACATTATCCTAAGTTAAGCAATTTCCCATTATTTATTGAGCGAACGTAAACTTAAAATGACTCTAAAATAATGCAAATTATATATACACACATATAGAACTATAAACTGCAATTTAAGTTCCAATCGATACAATTTAGTTTTCATTTATTTTTTTTATAATTCGACATAAGTTTTTGATATTTTGTGGCTAATAAAAGCAAATGAAAGAAACCATCAAAAGCGAAATAAAAATATATTAAAACCATTTCACTCTCATGTACATTTACTTATCGTTTTACACACACTCACACACTCACACACTCACACACACACACACTCAGCACCCATACCAACACACCCGAGCTGGAACTATATACACATACATATGTAGTTCCATTTGGTACTTTGTACTCTACATGCAAGAGAGCTTGATGGGAACTCAACAGATATATATGGAAAATACCCGAAAAAAAACACGAAAAATAATTATTACTAATGAAATGAGGGAAGGTTAAAAATATACGCTAACTATATATTTTTTTCTTAGTCGAAACAAGAACTAAAACAAAAAACTAAAAGCACTGAGCAAGAATAATTACTTACAAGAACTCTCCACTCAAATTTCGACTCGACTCGACTCGACTCATTTTTCGAGTTGACCCAATGCTGAATAAAAACTAAAAAAAGAACTCGAGAAATAAAAACTAATGAGAGCAGCTTTTCAGGCACCAAACAAAAAGTAAGCAAGAAATAATAATAAAAACAAAAAAAAAAACAAATAGAAGCAATCAAGAAGAATATTTTAGAACGAAATTGAATTCAATTACTTACACACAGTCGATGCAAAAAAAAACCATATTTTAGGCAAACCAAAAGCAAAAGCAAAAACAAAAATCCACACACTCGTACCCAGAACAACAAATTTATATGAAAATTATTACAAGCATAGAGGAAGAAGGGAAAAAAATAAGAAAAAATATTTAAGCAAAGCAAGGCATATCATAGTTTATAACAAGAAACCGAAATACAAATATGAAGATTGCAAAGAACACAAAAACAGGCAAAGAAGATTCTGAAAGTTACCAGAGAACGGCCTCCAAAAGCAGTTTTAATTTCTATCCGCAGCCCCCAAAACCCCAAAACCCCAAAAATTTCCCCAAAACCCCCAGAGAATGTCAAAAAATTGAAGAAAGGCTAACGAGAGGGAATCAAGACAGCAAGTTAAAAAAAAAAAAGAAGAAAAAAAACTAGATTGAAAACCAAAAGAAGTGGAGATAAATACATGCAGAACATGAAAACCTATAGGATCAGCAGATGGATCAGTCATATATAGCTAGCTATATAGTCTATAGTCTATGCCTAACAACATTTCTAATAGTCGAGCGAATGAAAAGATATAAAATAAATGGAACTCGAGAACTTGTTCACACACACGCGACACTCACACACACTTACACACAAATACAAGCAGAGTAAAGAATGAAAAAAGAAAATAAAAAAAAAACAAAGAATGAATGGCGGAGCTAAAAAATGGAAAACAGACAAAAAAGAAATGAAGAAAATGAAATAAAATTCTAAATAAATAAAAATATTGAAAAATATTTGCCCCATCGCGAGTTTTAATTAATAAACGTGGCCATGCCATGGTAAAATTATATTTCCTTAAATGCATAATAGTAAAGAGAAACTACTATTGTAAAAATATTTTATTTATCATTTTATCACTTTTTAATTTACCATTATTATTGGGCTGGAAAATTATGGAAAACACACAAAGTTCTCTTATTTATAACGATATAAATCATTACTTTCATTACTTTCAAATATTTTATTTTTAGTATAAATGGTAATATTTTCTTTTGGGTGAGCTTAGCACTCTTTTTTTCGGAGTTTCCTAAATCTTAAGTCTCAGGTCTCGATCCTAGCCTAAGTAATCCTTTGTTTCCAAAACGTACTCATGACCGAACGTAAAGCAGTCACCTATGTAAGTATATATTTATCCACTACTCCTACAGCTTCTTCAACTTCTATCTATCCTTCTATCCATCTATCTATCCATCTATCTATCTATTGACTTTTTGTTTCGACTCTTCCGTACTTTGATTTGCCCACCAAATGCCAGATTGTTCTCTTCACATCTAGATGTCTTTTTGTGTGAGCTTCTAAGTGTTTGCTTGCCTTGTATTCAGTTGCCTTGCATGCGTTGGTGAACGTAGCCCGACCCTCCTGCAGCATATAGATTTCGATCCCTAGAACAGGTGGCCCCAGCAGCCCCTCCCACTTCAGCTTAGAACTAAGGACTACTATACTTTTGCCCCACTGCTCTTCTGACCCCCTTCCCCTTCCCCAAAACAAAACAAAACAAAGCAAAAGAAAAAAAGAAAAGAAAAGAAAATAAAAGAAACGCATATAAAGCAGTTAAATATAGGCACTGCTCCAAGAACAGCATACAGATACAGATTGTACCGCCAGAACCCGACTATATATACCGATTTCTGATCCCACAGCTGCTGCGCAACTTCAGCTCCCCAATGAGCGCCATGGCCGCCAGTCGCTGCCCCACACCCTTCGCCTTCCCCTTCTCGCCCCTCGGCCTGAGCCTCTTCGACATCGATCCGTCCCGAATTCTCAGCCTGCTGCACCACCAAACCTGGTTGGCGGAGGAGGCCCTCAGGTGAGTGATCCCCAAGCACGGGGAAAGCTACGTACATAAATCACTAAATATTAACCATGATAATTTGCTCATGCGCAGGACACGTGGCCTGTTGACGGCGCCCAAGGACTTTCCGCATCGCTTCACGACCCTCAGCGATCTGCTGACGAAGGACTACCAGCCGAGTGCGGGTCAGCCGATGGCCACGGCCACGGCGACGGCGACCACCGCCTCCTCGACCAGCCAGGTGAGTGCCAGCCGATCCGGCGACACTCAGTACAAGCACGCACAGCAACCGCAGCAACCTCAAACCGGCGGAGCTGGAGGATCTGGGGTAGCTGGTCTGGGTGGAAGCCAGGCGGCAGGAGCGTCATTCAATCTGCGCTACCCCACGCCCACCGCCTTCTACCAGCAGCAGCAGCAGCAACAGGGAAAGGGTGCTAAATCGTCGCCTTCGCCACAGCAAATGGCCACCAGCTCCACCACAGTCATGTCCAACGATTCTGGGGAGGATAGCTGCAAGCGCAGCTCGGCGGACAGCGACGAGGTGACCATCATGGAGCTGCCCAGCGAACGCAGTGCCCAGCTGTACAAGGAGTCGCTGGAGCAGCTGCTGCAGCGCCAGCGTCGCACTCCCATCCTGGCGAGCTCGGGATCTGGTTCTGGTTCGGGAACGGGTTCGGGCTCGGGCTCGGGATCCGGCAGTGTTATTGTTGATGCCGCCGGCCTGAGGCAGTACACACAACTCTTGTTGGCCGGCGCCGCCGGTAGTGGTGCTTCCGATCTAAAGGAGAAGAGCTCCTCGTCGTCCACCTCGTCCACGCCACCGCTGCTGACGCAACAGCTCAGCCAGATGCTGAAGAGTCCCTCGGACACGTGCTCCTCGCTGTTCAGCTCGTCGGGCGGCGGCGTCACAGGATCGGCCGGACCGGGTATCGCCGGCGAGACCATCGAGGAGGAGACCCGCTGCGTGGTGTGCAACGCCCACTTTCCGAACGTGTGGCTGCTGGAGCAGCACGCCGCCCTCCAACATCCCCACGTGGGCCCCGGCGAGGAGAAGCCCTTCATCTGCGAGCAGTGCGGCCAGTCGTATCGCTATCGCAGTGCCTACGCCAAGCACAAGGAGCAGAATCACCGGGCTCGTTTGCCGGCCGACAAGCTCTTCACCTGCGACGTGTGCGGCATGCAGTTCCGCTACCTGAAGAGCTTCAAGAAGCATCGCCTGAACCACGCCCTCGAGCGGCTCCATGGCAAGAAGAGTGTGGGCGTGATCGGACGCCTGGGCGGATCCGGTTCGGGGCCGGTTTCCTCGGCGATTTCCGTTTCGGTGACGGCGCCCGCTTCCGCTTCCGTTTCCGCCTCGGGATCGGTGACGTCGGTGGACCAGGACGTGGTCACCAGCTCGCAGGAGCCCATGCTGGCCGACGAGGGAGAGGATCTGCGGGTGAATGTGAAGCGGGAGGGTAACTCCGATGAGCAGAGCGCCGAGTCGCGGCCCAACGACATGGAGGAGCACGAGCAGGACAACACCGTCGACTCCGCGGGCATCACGATGCTCTACCAGGACAACAACTCCTCGGCCTCGGCCTCCACCAGCGCCACCGAGCCGAACATAAGCAGCTCCGACGGCATTCATAGTACAAACAAGCGGGTGAGTTGTCCTCGATATCCAAACCAATTTACACAGAAGTTACCTTCTTTATCCTTATAAATCGTAAGGGAATAGAAATTAATTTGAAAACAACTTTCTTGCTTATCCTAATCAATCCTAATCAACTGACGATGCAGTCGCGCCTGCACCACTTGGAAACGGATCCCTCCTACCCACACCACCATCACCACCACCACCACCACCATCACCATCAGCAGCACCACCAGGCGCAGCAGCAGCAGCAGCAGCAGCAGCAGCACCAGCACCACAATCCGCAGTCGCAGTCGCAGCTGCCGACCCACTTGGGCCACGTTTCACTGCCACTGGTGGCCACCTCGGCCGCCGGCTCCTCATCCTCGGCGGCTGCCGCTGCTGTTGTGGCCGCCGCCCAGGCGCAGGCCACTTCTGGCGGCACTGGCAGCGGCGCGACCGGAAGCGGTACAGCCGGCAGCAGCAGCGTTGGCTCCGCCGGCAGCTCCGCAGCGGGCGGCGGCATCAGTTCCCTCAGCTCGCTCACCTCCCTGATCAACGCCGAGCGCATTCCGAACGAGCAGTTCCTGGGACTCAATCCGCAGGAGGCCTCCATACTCAACTTCTTGCGCGTGGACGCCGCCGAGCGGCAGAGGGACAAGCGGTAAGTCCATACATCCGAGAAACAGAAATGTGAGACCACACATTGTTTTATTGAAATCTTAGGAAGAGTAGTAGGATCTGCCTTAAAAGATATTAATTTAATGAATTCCTTAATCGTATTTATGTCTAAAGGATAAGTAAAAGAATTGCCTAAGCGAGGTTATACAGTGTTGGAAAAAATAATAGAAACACGTTGGTTGAATCATTATGAGCCCACATGGCGGATGAGTAATTTTAGTCTATGAAGGGTTTTTCTGTATCTCCTTGTTTTTTTATGACTAAGCACTTTTATGTGCAACATAAGGTGGTCAACTGGAAAGGTTTCTACCACATTGAGAAATAGCTCGACTAATGTGCTAATATGTTCGATTGCAGGCCGGCCACCTCGCGATTCGCGTGCCCCTTTTGCGGCAAGTGTGTGCGCTCCAAGGAGAATCTGAAGCTGCACGTTCGCAAGCACACCGGAGAAAGGCCGTTCGTGTGCCTCTTCTGCGGACGGGCATTCGGCGGCAAGTCGGACCTGACCCGCCACCTGAGGATCCACACCGGCGAGCGGCCGTACCACTGCGAGTCCTGTGGCAAGTGCTTCGCACGGGCGGACTACCTGTCGAAGCACCTGACCACCCACATCCACAATGCGCCGCGCTGAGATGAGGCGCGTAGGAGACGGCTCCTACGCAGATAAGGAACCAGCTCCAGGATCAGCCACACCCACACCAACACACCCACACGCACACACACACACACACACACTAAATACAGGATATTGTGAAGCCTATGTATAAATCCTATTATTACCAGAAGCTCTACGATTAGATCGTTGTAACACACATATTTTCGGAAGTGATTTTTTTTTTTTTTTTTTGGTGCAAGCTAGAGAAAAACAAAATTATGGGCAACTAATTAGCACGGGTATTAAAGTGTTTAAGATTCTGAATATACACCTATCTCTCTAAAATATAAATATTATGTGTGAGTAAGGCTTACGATTATAAGTACGGATTATAATTATTATCGTAGCACAAGATTAAGTTTTTCTACAACTATGATTAAGTGCAGATGGGAACGAAAATGCGACTTGGTTCTGTGAGACAAATTATTTCTAACACATTAACAAAACAGCCACAATCAAATAGCATCAGAAATTGCAATACCAATTAAAAAAAGCAAAATAGTCTGTATTTTCTACCGAAACAAATGGAGTGGTACGATGCGTATCACTTTGTACCGCAGATCTGCCGTTGATATACACAATAGATAAAATATATTTAATTTTACACCGATCTATAGAAGCTAACTAGCAACAATTTGTACAAAACAAACGAAAACCAAGCAAGCGAGAGGAAACTAACTTTGCAAGGATCAATGCAATAACTGAGTAAACTCTGTTACCTACCACAGAAAACAATAAGCGATATGGGATTTTAGTTAATTCCAGTACAGCAACTGTACTGGAACTAAGCCAACCACTAAGTACTACATGTAAAACAATGTTTCAACGATGCAAGTGCAGGCATTATTTATTTTTCGGTTGAACGATCTTCATACATATATACATACATATATGTTCAGTATGGAGGCGTAGTTGGTTTATAGGATTATTGTAAAGCTAGGAGATACGAATGGGATCTACCACCGTCAATAGTTTAATTTATATACAAGACAAAGCAAAGCGAAGCAAGGCAAATCAAAACTAATAACAAACATAGCAACAATTAACAATTACCAATAGCAATTACAATTAAAACTGCATCTGCAACTGCAACTGCAAACTGCAACTACAACAACACAAAACTAACTGTGATCACAACAAGAAAGCAACATTGAAGTTTTAACTAACCTACAAACAAGCTGAACAGGCAAGAATAGTTTATAGCGATGGCAACCATGGCAAGCAATAGAGAAACTGGACGGTGCTGGCAACCCTGCAGCTGCTGCATCGTCCATCCGCTGGAAACGAAATGTGCAATTAAACAATAAAAACAATAAACTAGGGAAAGCCCAACATGATTTCTCAACCGATATTCGCTTCATTTTTAACTTAGTTTAGCAGACACACACACACAGGAAAATCGAAAAAACAAAAAACAAAAAACAAACAACAAACAACCTTGAACCAAGAACATCGAATTAAAGTGTAAAAAAATGAAGAAATGAATCCGAAAAACTAAAATGCGTAGAAGGGTAGAATTCAAAGTTTTTTTGTATTTAATAAATGTCTAACGCAATAAGGAGAGTAATGAGAATTGCCGTACCAAAAAAGTGGAAAGTAAAAAACAAACACTGAGAACAAATCAAAGTAAAGTGGTAGAAGTAAAGTAAATGAAAACTTTCACTGTGCCAAAAAGTTTCAAGTACCTCATAATTTAACTAAATATTAAAGAGAAGCAACTAACCACACCGAAAACAGCCCACACAATCCACAAGCAGTCCACACACGATCCACATACCCAAAAAAAAATAATTATACAAAAATACATACATAAATATATCCCGTAACGAAATGAGTCTAGACAGGAATTGTCAAAGCGTATGATTACATAGAAGCTGAAAGCTGAAAGCGAAGCGTTAACTAATCCTAATTTACCAACCGGAGAGGGCTAGAGAATAGTTAGTTAGATAGAGATAGCGATAGACCTAGAGATAGGGACGGATGTAGAATAGAGACAGAGACAGAGAGAGATGGCGATGGCGATGGCGATGGGCGACAGCGATAGCAAGAGAGAGAGAGACAGTTAGAAGCCGCCGATTCAGCGCATGTGGAGATCTACCATCCAAAGGGGATCCACATGTATCGTATATCGTATATCGTATATGGTAGGATCCCCGATTTTCGATTATTTTTTGTAATTTATTTATTCTCCAGCAACACAATTCTGCCTACAATTTCTCTCCAAACTTAAGTGTTCAATCTTAGCGAATATATATTTGCCTTGGAATATATATGTTATGTGATAGTTTAACTAATTAACAGCACCTCTTAAGTTATGCCTTTTTAGCAGCAACAAACTTTGCCTAACTAATATAACCTGGTTGTAGCGAAAAGACATTAAATCACTCTATTTTCTCGATACACATGTACGTTTTTTCAATTTCGATTGTGTCAGTATGTGAACCGTCAAAGATCAGGGCCTCTAGCAAATGTTATAGTTTTAGTTCATTATTATTATTATTATTATTATTATTGTAATTATTATTATTATTATTATTATTATTATTATTAATATTATTATTATTATTATTATTATTATTATTATTATTATTATTATTGATAATATGATGTGAATTTTCGAGTGGATCTTATGATAGAATCACTTCTTTCGGTTCTCGATTTCTCCTTGATATACTATTTATTTTCCAACAACTACACTGCAACTGCAACAACAAACAAAAATCAAACACTGCCTTTTGTAAAACACAAAATCCAAGTATAATTCAAAATTTTATATTGTACTATTTTAAGTTACACCATTTCTTAAATTTTAATTTTAATTTTTTTTATGTTCACATCACAAATGCCGAACTCAATTTGAAAACTCTGTTTTACTTTACTTTTATTTTTCCAAGCTCTACATTAAGTTTTTAAGCACAACAACAATAACAATAACAACAACAACAACAAGCTGTGAGCTGTATGTGAATGAAATATTTGTATGAATATTACTACAGTTATGACACTCTTATTATTATCAATTTTTTTGGAAACACTTATTATTTTGGAATTTTTATTTGATAGTATTTATTAATAAAGTTTTTTGCAACGAACACTTTATGGTTTGACCATCTCGGGCACATCCGTCGATATGAAATCATCCGTCGATTTTCACTTCCTTGGTTAACCCACTATTTTGTATGTTTATAGTTGAAAATGCGCCTTAAAAGAATTTTAGGTAACTAAGGTAAGACAAGTGGAGGGAGGACAAACCAAAATGTGTCATAAATACTCCATTTCGGTAAGATACAAAACGTTTAATGTAATTAAGGAACCCAAAAAAGGAAAGCAATATTAACAGAATCAAAGAAAACCAGTAAAGCTAAAGTAATTTTTTCTTAGGTGTGCGTGTGCAAGTAAATGTTAATGAAAACTAAACGAAAGGAAAACTATTAAAACCATAAAATGCTAAATAATCACCATCACAATTAAGGGGAAATTTAATTGAATAGCGAGTACTGGAATTTTTTTGTGAGTGTGCAAGGCGGTAGGAGAAACAAAAATTGATTTAAAGCCAAAATAAAAAATTGGAGGGACTTAAGACTCTTATTTCGTATATACATACATATACCTATATTACAAATTTACCACGTAGGCAGTTTTTTTAAGGCATTGACAACATGCAGGAAAATACGTGTAACAGAAAATTACATTACAAAATTCAACAACGAAAACTTTTGGCATTACAAATTAATGCATTTTTAAATACAATATTTATTGATATACCTAGATTTAAAGCGCAGCAACAACAACCAGGCGAAAGCGAAGAAAAAAATTCCAAATAAGACGGAAACGGATAGAAAAACAAAAAAAAAATATAACAAAGAAATCCAAATATTATACATAGAATATATCTATATACAGATACATAAATGTACACGTGGTTTTCGGTGTCTATTACTTATATAAATAGATATATATACATACATTATATACAAACATCATATTATACACATGACGTGCATATTTTGAAACAAAAACCAGAACCCACAAAAGCCCAAAAAAATAAATATAAATGTTGTTCATTTGACTAATACGCGAAAGCAACTCAACCAAACAAAAATATATTCTAGCATATATAAAAACTAATGGTATTCCACTCCCACACACACACACACACACACTCACACACACACACTCACTCACCACCAGGGACACCCAAAATAGGGACATTTTTGCATTTTATTGGGTTCACTTAAGCACACTAGGGGTATTCATATATTATTCATATATTAGTTCTACTATCATAGATTGATTGCGTGTATGCATTACAAATACTGTTAATCTTGTCGCAATTCCTAGCATAATTAATGAGAAGGTCCTACTGCAAGCTTTATTATCCTGTTTCGAACCTCATCAGTTACTTCAGCTTGGGTGTCCCCAAATCATTTAGCAAATACATGAAAGTTTTAAACGTAATAATACAACTTAACAAAAATAAAACTACGATTTCATGAAATTAAGACAATTTCAAGGTTTCACTTGCAAAACAAAAAAGGAAATGGAAAAGGAAAAGGAGAAGGAAAAGAAAAAGAAAAAGAAAAAGGAAAAGGCATACCCATATAACAATGTTCTATATTGTAGTAAAAATCATTTTAATCGGTTTTGGATACACTTTGATTTAGTGTTGAGAAAAATGAAAGGAAATGAGACGACAATTTGCGTTACGATGAACAACAACAATTTTAACTTGTCTAAAACCAATTAAATTGTTAACAGCAACTAACTCATGTATGTAAATACATTAAATGGATACCATCTCAAAAAGGAAAACCACAAAATATACAAAATACAATGGCGATTGCAAAAACGAAATTTGAAGATGGATAGCAGAAGCATAATAAACATAAAATGTAGTACATGCAATATATTTTTCGGTGTTAGGCGTCTTTTTGAGATTTTTACAGAATACCAAACAAAAGTCCCTCAAACAAAATCTATAAAGTATAATATTTCATTGTTGATGTTGTGAGCAAACTAAAGGAAACTAAACCAATCTAAAGTAAATTGTATTTATTTCTCCTACTCTCTCAACAGTCTCTCTCACCTAAGCTCTAAACTTTAGCTGTCGTGTCTCTTTAAATATTTATAGGGGTTTATAACGTTTATAAGTCGTAGGCGATGCGGAAACAGTGGAAAATGTTTCAAACATTTTTTTTTTTTGATATATACATAAACAAGAGATTCGGTGTCTACAAATTATACGAAACCTAAGATGCAACTAAGGAAAACATTTTTAGATCAAATTCGAAGTGGTTAAACGAATGGATGGCGGCGGAGTTGAACGGCTGGAGTTGGAAAGCTGGCGTGGCAATTTGCAAATGGGAGGAAATACTTAGCAATAATTCTGAAATGACCTCAATCAAATATTTTTTAAATTTTATATATTTTAGTCGTGCAAAGAAAACCTAAATGTGTAAATAAAACTTTAAATACATACAAATCGAAATAGCAAAATAAACAAAATGTAAAACTAAAACTAAAACTAAAACAAACAAAACAAAACAAAACAAAAGGAAAGGAAAAGGGGGAAAAAAACACATAAAAATGTCTCTCGAACGAACGAAGAAAGAATGTGATATTTTTCTAAGGTGTACTACAAAACAAAATGATGAAAACAAATATGAAAACAAAAATCAAAGATGCAAAAATTCGAATAAAATATTTAACACTTTTACTGAGAACCAGAAATAGAGCAAGCCCACATAAAATAGAACAAATTGCAATAGAGACTGATTTTTGACATCATCTCATCGACGTTTTCACCACCAATCACAATACGAATTGTCATACATTGTCATCAAACCCAACAACTTTTACTGCAGTTACGTTTTTGAATGGGAAGAAAAACTGGTTAAATGGGTGATTTAGGTGCGAAATCCCCAGTGGTTTTCCTAGGTTTAGGTGCCTCTTTGGTGCCATTATATTTTTCACTTGAAAGTACGGGCTATGGATCATTTGAGTTCTTCGATTGCACAGTGGGTGAGGGAAGGCGAGAGAGTAGGGGAAAATATGAAAATATAAAAATATGGGTGTGAAAGGTGTGAAGGGTGTGGAATTAATGGAACCAATTCGGAACGCATCGCGTCAAGGTCACGGTCAAGGTTAAGGTTTACAGATGGGACTTAGAAGCAATGTTAGTTTAGGCGTGGCAGGGCATAGAGTTGGCTGCATTCGCACAGAGTTGTAATTATTTTTGTGATAAAATCCGAAGCGCAATTTTTTTCTCCAACTGTATGGTAGGTTAGAGGTCTGTACATAGGCGGGGGGCTAAGAGGGGCAGCGAGAGAGCGAGAGAGAGAGAGAGGGGGGTCAGGGGCTGGGGTCAAGGGCCAGGGATCAGGTGGGTTGAGAGTATGTTTATGAAGGTGCTACGAACAAAGACGTAATTGAAAATGTGATACAGTTTTTTCCTTAACCTATTTATTGAACGGTGCGCAGAGCAGGGGACGGGGACGGAAACGGAGGCGGAACGGAAACGGAAATGGAACAGGAACGGGAACGGAAGCGGAAACAGAAACCGAAACAGAAACAGAAACATAAGCAGAAACAGAAAAACGGAACGATAACGGAAAGCGGAAGGAGCTTAGCAATATGCTTTACAAGCAAACAGATTTCTATTCCAAAGTTTTAATGGTTTTTTTACGGGAAATGTGAACGGAAAGTGTAGTGGGTTATTTTATTCGGTTCAATTCAACCTTACTTCGTTGACACAGAAAATCGAGACACCACAGAAAAAAAACAAACCGCAACCACAACAAAAACGAAAACAAAAACAAAAACGAAAACTAAAAAGCAAACAGCAGAAAAAGGCAAGAGATGTATTGGGGAAAATTGTAAAAAATTTACACTTTAGGAAAATCTCTAAATTTTAAGCTTTCGGTGTTTTTAAACCAAAAATAAAATTAACAAAAAAAGCAAAAATGGAAAAAGAAATGCAAAAAAAAAAATACAATAAACAATGGCAACACGTATAAAATTAACAAGAACAAGAAAAAAATTAGCGAAAACACACGAAAAATTTATATATATACATATATATTTCGATATTTAAAACTTCATTCGGAAAGAAAAGCAAAAACATTAACAATTTTGAGCAAACTCTCGGTGTTTTAAAATTAAGCGCATGCAAAACCACATTACACTAAACAATTAACTAAACCCAGAGTAAACAAAATAATAAGTTAAGCAAACAGACGTAAACCAAAAACAAAAACCTCTTTCACTTTCGTGTCTTTGACTTAAAACCAAAAAACTAAAGCGACAAAATAAGCGGAAAAAACCAAAAACAAAAAATATTAAGCATATTTTTAAAATGTAATTTAGCACAAAACCAAAAGAAGACAAAAAGGAAAACGAAAAAAAAGAAAAAAAAAACAAAGCGAAAACGCATAAAAGAAAACACAATTTTTAAACTACCAACGTATTGATGTGTATTTGATAACAAAATCAAAATTGTAATGAATTGAACAGGACATAAATGGAAACCAAAAATATTTGAAATGGAACTAATCAAATTAAACGAACCATGTTTTTTTCACATCACTCAGATATTTCGAATCTTGCGTTTTTCGGTTTCGAATTCGAATCTTGCGTTGAGAACGATTTAGAAGGAAAACTTTTACAAAACTACGAAATGCAATGCCTGCCAAAGAATTAATGTTTTTAATGCGAAATGCAAAGGGAAACGATAAACAAATATTACTTATATGCAACCAAACAACAACAACAAAAGTTCAATAAAGCCGTTCCAATAAAATGAAACCAAGTAAAAACTGAGAACAAAACAAGCAACAAAAATCAAACTTGTTCGGAGATCTTTTGCGTTTCCCCTTATACAAAGACATTTACGACGACTAGAAACCAAGAAAAAAAAAACAAAAAAAAAAAAAGAAACAAAAACCAAAATGAAAACCAAAATGAAAACTACTGAAACACGAACATTTTTTTTGCCACTCACTTAATGAATGCAAAAATTACATGTGAAAATCAAGAAAACCTATTTGTCGTGTACAAGTAAACTTATTTGTATTCCACTAGTCAAGTGAAATGTTTATTGGTTTTATTTTTAAACAAAACAAAACACCACCATTTTTATGCATTACATTATAAAAAGAAACGACAAGCAAATAAAATACATTTAAAAAGAAAAGAAAACTGTTTTGTCCGAACTAAAGTTGGGAGCGCTGTGCGAGTATAGATAGTTATTAAAGTAGGGGAGCACTACGAAATGCAGAGTTGTAAATTCTAAATTGCACAATTTCGAATTTGAGCGCGCACTTAGCCAGTGCTGCCAGATGTGCTTAGTTGCGTAAAGCTCTCGATGGCATTGGAAGTAGAAATACCGGTTCGAGTGAAACGTAAGCTTTCACGCTGGCACCGTTGTAAGCTCGCGCGCTGGTGCTATGGTCACACTGCGCACTGGCTCACCGATTTTAGTCGCAAAAAAAATTCGCACCGAACACAAGCTTTTCGCCAACTTTGTTTTCGCTCCATTGCAATCGCACACGAAATAGCAGTATTATTGTTGTTACCACCGCTTGTTGTGGTTGTTGTTTGCATTTTTTTTTACAGTGTCTTACCATCGAGTGCGTTGAGTGCCCAAAAGAAACAACAAGACTAAAAAACCGCAATAGACAGAGATTGTGAGTTCATAGTGTGCAAAACTCGAGTTCGAGTCGCACCTTCAACGAATCGAATCCATCGCGAAGGTGCCGCCAAGAGGCTCGTTTTCGAGTTCCAAGCCGGAGGTGGGATCGAACCCGGTCCGAAGGACATCGAAGTCGCCGGGATATGCAGAGCTACGCGGATGCACTGAGTGCCAAGGGCTATCGCAGCTTCGGATTCGATACGGACATGGAGATGGACATGGACATGGGCTGCACCACGATGCGGCGCATCGAGAAGCGTAAAGGCGGTGAGTGTGTCACTGTGGGCGTGGCAGCTCAAGGGGGGGGCGGGCCGAGATGGATGTGCGTGTGTGCGGGCACAGAGGCGTGCAAAAAGGGATTAACTCATGTTTTGAGTTGAATTACCTTCGAGTAGTTAAGAGATCATTACAGCAAACAAAAAGCACTACTTTTACTAAGTTGCTCTTACTGTCTATACTACTTTCAGTTTTAAATTTAATCTACTAATCTACTACTCAGTAGATAAAAGCAGTTTTTGCTGAAATTGCAATAGGTTACAAACAATGGAGAACTGCGGAAATATCACTTTGCATTTCGTTCGCCAATATTGCGACCTCATCTGCATGTTTATTGCACTTTTGTGCCATTTAATTTTCGAAAATTCGCTGAACAATAGAATGCCTATTGTAAACAATTTGATTGGTATTAAAAGAAACCAATTTTCGCCGTTTTGATTTTGCATTTATTTTGCATTACAAATGATTAACGAAAGCAGTGGCGTAGCAATTTGCTCAACAAGTATTGTTTTTTGCGTATTTTAGAAACATTTTTATATCTTCTTAAAATTGATCAGACCCTGCAGTGGTGATACAAACTTAAGCACTACATTTTTGTTCTGCAGCTTACGTGAAAAGCTTACAACATAGAAACAGGTTACTCTGGCCATTTATTTAGGGGAGGTCTTCTGACCCCCGGCCACGCCCCTCTTCCAGTGCGCCCCTGCGTACGTGTGGCTGAACTACATGCCGTTGTGTGGGTGTGTCGGATGCATTGACTTTTGCGCCTTCGTTCACTTCGCTTACTGGTCATCGCCGTGAAATATTTCCACTTCCATGTCGAAAGAACCTCTCACACACACACACACGCACACACCGAGTGGTTCTGTGTGTGTGTGTGTGTGTGTGTGTGTGTGTGATCGTAATGACGTGCAATTATTTTAATCAGTCGGCAAGAAAAAGGCGTGCTGGTAACTGTGCATAAATTATCTGGCTAAAGTACACTACGTATACTTAAGTTTGTCCATTGATGGCGATGGTAATCTTGATGATAATGTCCATGTGGATAATGGATGGAGGTTCCTTTGACGACGAATTTCCCTTTGCTGTCCTTCAATTATCTCCGCCTTTCTTTTCCTTTCGCACACAGTTGCATGCCATGCTGTATATACATACACCTATATATGTATGTATGTATATATGTATGTGTGTGTGTTGGTTGGTGGTCCACAGATGACGTCATTCTAGTTTCGATTTTTCGCTTCCTGTTGGCTCAAAATGTTCTCAGCCAAGAAAAGTTGGTAGTAAATCTTAGTAAACTGCACGAACCAATAGTTTTGATTATTTTTTCCAGCAATGCAGCTAGGTTTTATCATCACAAATAAAGTACTAAAAGAAATCGAAGGGTATTCAACTAACGTGGATAACAAAGTAAAGTAAATGGTTCCTATTCAAAATGTATGCAACATATTTTGAAACAGAACACTATCAAATCTTATATCTTATTTTCTGTAACAAGAAGTAAAAAAATAACCACAGTTTCCCCACTTTTCCCCAATCTCATTCAATATTCCTCTTACTGTTTCGCAGGCAAACCCAATTTATCCCGCATTCTCGTGTTTAAACCCCAGTTTTACCGACTTTTCGTGTTAGCTTACCTTTTGTGTGGCTTTTTTTATTGTTTTTTATACTGTGTAAGTGCTGCATTTTTACTTTG
Source organism: Drosophila orena (assembly GCA_005876975.1). NCBI lineage: Eukaryota > Metazoa > Arthropoda > Insecta > Diptera > Drosophilidae > Drosophila > Drosophila orena. Next base: position 1,614,705 of record VCKV01000297.1, read on the forward strand.
TACTTACTTTCCGCTTGTTTGGTTCGCGTTTAGGCGTTTTTGTTGATGCAGCAAACAAACGCAATGGGCGAAAACCAACAGCAAATACGAAGCCATTTAGAAAATTGGTTAAACATGAGGCGGGCTCATGCGACGGCAGACATAAGGGGCACACTTATATTTATGGGCCAGACTGTATGTGGCCCAATTAGCCGCTTCTATTCTATTTGCCACTGACTCATCGCTTGAAGGTTCGCAGCAGCGAAATGAAACGCCCAAGGGGAAACGAATCTTGGGTTCCTGAAATCCAACTCCATTTGAATTGTGCCTTTAATCTAATCTATGGGTTTATGGATGCCTCGAACGCCACGTGGCCATTCAGCGGACCGGAATACGGGAATACAGGAATACAGGAATGGGCATTCTTTTGCATTCAAATGGCATTTCAATTAGAAAATCTATCTACATTTATTTATCTACAAACAGAAACATGTATAACACAAAAGTCCGATGCTCGCGTGATAAATGGTCTTTAAAAATAAATATCACTGGGCAAAACTATTCGTTATATTCATGATAATAGTTATAAAATGCAGATAAGCACTTTTAGTGCTATTTAGTGACGTTTCATTGCGGAAAATGTTCCATGAAATATTATAACAGCAACTTCTTTTTATTTTTTTCATCTTTCCTACATTTCCACTTATTGTTCATGTTCATGTTCGTCTGTTATCAGCACCTCAGCTACTCCAGCTACTTTTACACAGTAAAAAATAACAGGCATATTGCAAGTTTAATCATTCCTAGTTCGAACCTATTGTAACTACTCAAATTGTAAGTAGCTAATCTTGTATTGTATGTGAACGTTGTTCTATCATTGTGATATGTGAATTGATTGTGCCAGAAATATGGAACTAATATTGTACATTTGAGTACGCGGAATTACTCCTCTTATCGGTCTATAAATACACTTGGTGAATAACAACATCCAAATTTGAGTGCGATTCGCATTCAAACACACACATGTATGCACATACATGTATGCATATGTACATACATACGTGTATGTACATGTATGTATGTGAGCGTTCACAATACGTGGGAATCGGTACCAGGTCTATTATCTACTATCTGCCCATCTAGTGCTCATATCCCATTCTAATACTTAGATCATCGTCCACTCAATTGGGGCAGTCATTTGGTCGACATGTGTCCGTCGCTTATGAGAACGTCGCTTATGTGTTCCGTTCAATCAGCGCGGGAATCCAAGGAACCGAATGGCAGAAGACTCGAAGCTACTCAAGCAAAAGAAAAACCAAAGAGTTTGAACTTATGTTTGAATATATTATAACTGCTGCAAAAGCACTAGCATGCAATGCACATATGTACGTGTATAGTTAGTATCTTAAGTGATCGTTTGTTTCAAACAAAGATTGCCTGGTGCTAAACTGTTGGCCAGCACTGTGCCCACGACAGCTGGCTTCTGTCCATCGTAGGCATAGGTCAGGGTTTTCCAATTAGAAGCAAATAATAATAAAAGCGGCGGGCGGCGGCGGCAGAAGGAAAACAATACTGCATTTCCCACCCGATTTTCCCCTAACCCTTTTGCACACAATCATATACATATGTATGTATATGTTTAAGCTCCTAAATGATTTATTTGTGGTGCCGTGCCGACTCTCTTGGCCTTTAGAACGCTCAGTTTTCTCTTTTCCGACTGGCTTTTCTCTTACTTTTCCGCCGGGGGAAATCAAGACTAAATGCAGATAGTCATGCCAAATAAAACTGTTTACATTCGTGGCTTATTATAACTGGCTTATTGTACATACGTATGGCAGATTTTCCAATCAAACCGACAAAAACTGAGTGGAAAACCAGAGTCAGTTGTCGGCGCGAAGTCGAATCGAGCGGAAAGTCGAGAATTTAGCCGCATCTAAAGTCGTTCTTTGGCCCACTTTTCTGGGCTGCCATTACGCAAGTTACGGCGGCGGAAAGTTGGCCATATTTTCATGTGAAAATCAATAGTGGATCGCAGTGGGCACTTTGCCCAAAATAAAAAAATCTAGAAAATCCCGAACGCAGCAATTAATAAGTTCGCAATTCGGTCAATAAACACAATAAACACAAAACAAAGAGCGTGCCAAAAATATAACGAAATGAAATGAAATGCGCTTAAGCACAATCGAATAATAAATTGAAACGTACAACAGATAAACAAACACATATACGCACGTCTATCAGAATGCCCATCTTTCTCTATATACATATGTACGTGTATATGAGTATATATATATACGTGTATATATATATTCATTTATATGGCATACGAGGTATATGCATACGGCTTGCATATCGCACACTCGGCAAATAAGGCAAATGAACTGACAATGACTTGCAGACCTGGCAGAATAAGCACAATACCAGGTTGAATAAACCAATTGGCCTATGAAGCTATCAGAAGAACCCTGGGTTATTAACAACCCACCGCTAACCAATTTCAACCCGATACTCCAATTCCAATTCCAATTCCAATTTTGGCGCCCATCCATCTAGGGCCCATTGATAAGCGATTCTGACAGGGTGTTAAACGAATCGGGCCGAGCCTCCTAATAGAGGAAAGTTACCAGACCGAAAACCAACAAACTGCAATATTGCAAAATTGCAAGCCGCGAACTGAAGTGGCATTTCAAGCAGTCAGCCCTATCGTAGTTATCACTGTCTATCCTATCGAAACTGCGCCCAATAGGCCATTAATTTGGTGCTCTATAAGCATAATGTAGAAATTGCGGATCATAGTCGACTTATTGATCGGATTTGACAATGATATATGAGCATACGTGTATAAGAGTTTCAAGTTGTCAAATCAAAAACTATAAGTATAATCGATTTTTGCCAACAATTGCGTCCTGATATTTTGACCAAAGAGTTCGGGTGTTTTGGCCAAAACTTTGGAAGTAGAGGGCCTAGATAAAAATGTCTTACCTTGTTGAGTTGGTAATTCAATTCCCAATCGAATGACATTTACGTTTTTAAATTAAATTTTTGACATTTTTCGCAAATGTTGATGATTATACGACTATATTCGTGATTAATACGAACCAATCGAACTATATATCCAAAATTTATCGAAAAAAAGATTTCAGTTATTATTTTGGCATTATGACAATTTTTAGCCATGTTTGTAAAGTTCGAAGAACCATAAAGTGATACGAGTGATACAAAACTGCTATTCCTTAAAGCTACAAATACACGTATGCCTATTCCTTTGCCCTCAGTCTATGTTAAGTATGATGGCCTATTAGTATTCCTCTGATATACACGTATATATGAATATGTAAAGATGTATGGGTTCAGAGTACCTTGATCTTGAAAACCCCCCTTTCGTTCCGCCCATTCAGCGTGGCTATATGCAGTTTGTTTATCCAAAATATTGTTTATAATTAGCCAGCATGGTGGGCTTTCCGAGCTTTGCGAGTGCCAGAAAGCTCCCTCCCAACTTTACCTGATATATAAACTTTTGATCCGCTGGGATCACGAGAGGTGTGAAACTATGTGTATAGCGAGTGAGAGGCGGTGAAGGAGAGAAAGCTGAGGAAAACAGCGAGACGTGGACAAAGAGTAAAGCGAGAAAAGCGAAAAAAGCGAAAGACAGGCGCGTAGAAGATGCGCGAATTGCGTCGGACAAAATTCAAACTAAATTAAGTGCAGCCGATCGCGGGCGGTATATGTACATATATCCCACCGATCCGAACCGACAGTTGCCCAAAGACATTGCCCAGAGCAGAATCTCGAGCAGAGCGGCGACACCTGTCACCGGGGGAATTACATAAAAATCAAAATCAAAACACAAACACAAACAGAATCAGAATCAATATCAGAATCAGAATCAGAAACACTTCAAATTCCCCTCACACCGAAATCAGTAAACACCGGAGAAAACTCAAATCGTATCACCAAAAGGCACACATTTGGATTTGCCGATATCCAATTAGCGTTCAGGATCCCAGGATCCAGAAACGATCCATTAGCGAGATGTCGTACCGCGGAATGCTGAGCACCTCGGACGGTTCGCCCGTCGAGTTGCGCGTCCAGGATATAGACTCCTTCGACGGATCCATGATGTCCCATGCGGCCACCAGCAGCAGCAAGGCAAGCTGCAAGTCCCTCAACGCCTCCACCTCCATGTCCATGCCCCAAAAGCCGAGTTCGCTGCGTGTGACCCCCAGTCGCTGCCCATGTAAGTGAATGCACCGCGACTACGCGAACCACACAAGCCAGCCAACCACCCAAGCAGCCAACCACCCACTGACCTCGCTCACTGCGAGAAAACACATCAGGCCAATTGATAGTTCAGGCGGAAAACGTATGCACTAATATCAGTTTACGAAATCAATGAAGATGGGGTAACTTGGTTTATGGAAATCATCTTTTACCTTCTAAGTAACAGCATACCAAATTTGAATGTTATTTTGTATATATGCACACACCTATATGTACACATATTTCTTTACGTGTATAAATCTTTGCTATGCCTTTGTCTTTCTCGCTGTCTCTCTGCTGCTTCTCTGCTGCAAAAAGAAAGCAAATGACAGTCACTCTCCCACGCACAGCAAAGCACTCTCACTCTCACTCGAAAAAAACCTGTAGCAATAACTCACACGGCTCGATACACTTGAAGAAATGCATTGTCGAGGCATATATGCGGTTTTATTCATAGTTGGATTTGCCAACTCGTTAACGACTATGCAACTATGCAATACTTGGCCACAAAGGGCATACACTTATTAAAATTACTGCTGCTGTTGAAAATGTTTAGTCAATTTATGATTGTATGTGGCGCTTCAAGGTTTCAGTGTAGCGCTAATCCTCTGTCGCTGCGCTGCCAATCAGTCGCAACATCTCTCGAGTCCTACTTACTTGAAAGCTAATGTACCCTGTAAAGGGGTCGCTTAGAATCTGGAATGTTTTGCTACCACAGCTTATTAAACAACTTATATCGCTTGGTTTTATCCCTGAGCTTTGCGGAATATTACTAAGCTACTTAATTATTGTTTATTCCATTGATGATAAGTGACTATTGTTGTTTGTGACCTTGAAAAGTGTATTCCAAGTTCGGATCGTTTTAATCAGTGCGTGTTTTGATTTCGCCAGTATTTTTGCTATCTCCGGTGTCAACCAACCGCCCCCCCCCCCCTTTCCAGCCACTCTCTTGCTGTTTTACACTGCAAAAAATTACACCAAATTTATTTATAATAGAAAAATCGAATTAAATAGAGTTAGATATTATAAACTGTCATTATATTGTACCTAAAATCCAAGAGATCTTTGATATCAGTTCATTGATTAAGAACTTCACATGTGAAGCAAAACTTGTACAGTGCACTTCTTGTTTTTAAAACTTTGTTGCTCGCCAATTTGTAATCGCCAATCAATTAGGTTTGGTTGTTTTTCTTGTTCGTTTTGTTTTCATTATTATCGTTTTGTTTTTATTTATGTGTGCTCCCAAAGATGATGCTCCTCTGCTGCAGTCGCAGTCGCAGTCGCAGTCGCAGTTGCCGCCTCTGCCGACGTCGACGTCGGTAGATCCCGGCCTGGAATTCTCCGATCTTCGACGTTTTCCAATTTCATTGAGACAACAACTCTCGACCAGGTTACTTCACAACATCCTAGCCACGACTCTCCGATTTTATTCTCCGGTGAAAACCACTGCATTTTCCGTACACTTTTCCACTGCCATGAACTTCAATCGCATGGATACCGCTCATCGGTTGCGCGTAGATGTTCGACTTTTTGGGGGAACGATGGGAAACCAGCTAAATGACACAGTCACAAATTCGTCAGACGATCTCAGTAGGTTCCCATATCACCATATCCCCATATGGGATCTGTTGCCAGCCTTCAAGCGATGCCTTAACCTTTCCTAATTCAATCCCTATATAACAATCTGATCTTCTAGGTGATCTCACCGATTCGCCGGTTGATGAGAAGGCCGAAGCTGATGTGGAGGTAACCAACGAGATCTCGGCGCCTTATGAAGTGCCCCAATTTCCCATTGAGCAGATCGAGAAGAAGCTGCAAATCCAGCGCCATCTCAATGAAAAGTGAGTGTTAAACAGCAGTATATAACTTTAATGGTGATTACAAATCGATTAAAATTAAAAAGCCAATTTAGCTTTGAGCGATTATACATTTAATTTGTTGGATTGAGAGAAAGACCTGATTATTTGGCTCTTATCAGCAAAACTTTTGTGATTCTCTATTGGCAACTGACACATGATACAGCTTAATCAGTTATTAATAGGTTTTACAACCTGTCTTACGTGCTCTCCACTAGCCAGATCATAAAGTGTTATTCAGTGTTTAATATAAACAGCAGATTTGAAAAATGTAAGTTCAAAAAAATTACTTTAAAAGCCAAATTTCATTAAGAAGAAAAACAAAAACTTTAAGTTTAGTATGCACTTTCTACGATTTAAGTTGAAGATACGGTTTGTTTGGGTACTGCGATGTTTCTTTAAATCCCCACTATTTGGTTTTAGTAATCAGATCCCAACCTAAATCTGTGCTTTACATGCAAATCAGGCAAAAACACAGCGAGTTCACAGATCTCGTGATTGAGCGCTTATCAGCCCGTCTTTAGTAAGCTTCGATTTTTTCCAAGTCTAAAATACGGATCCATTTCATTCGATCTAGAGAGATGAAACGAACAAAGAAATATCAAAAAACGCGACAAAAAAATACGAGTCTTATCTGAGAACATTCGAAAATATGCTTTTACATCTAAAAAAAAATACAAAATATATACAAATATTTTAGAATTCCAACATGCACGTATTTGAGCACATTACTAGGATTTGAATGCAGTTTAGTCTGCTTGGATTTCAGTCACGAGCAGCTTCTATAGCCGCGTAATGAGGCAGCCACAAGGTGTGGGCGTTGCAATTATCAGACGGCCAGGTGGGCGGCGGATGTACATTCCCGGCTAATCCAAAGTGGGCCAGAGTCCGGATTTCTGTTACTTTTTTGGCCGGCGAAAGTGTGGACCGATGCAGAACACGTTTTGATTTTGAATGGAACTGCATTAGGCAGCCACGTCGGAGGTGGCGGACTTTCGCCCATGCCACCTAAAATCGAGCTGCTGCCACTGATGGTGGTGCTAAGGCTTATGGCGTAATGAACCACCACCACCACCAGCACCACCAGCAGCACCAGGAGAACCACTGTAAGCAACGGTTGAGTTCTGGCGCGGATGCCGTCACTTTCAGTACGCTCCGATCCAATAAACGGGCAGCTCAACGTCGCGAAACGCGGCCCAAAGTTTCCCACCTGCCACCTGCCACTGCACTGTACTACATACACTACACTACTACCTGTGCGACCTCCGCTGACATTGAGCCCTCCTAATAGGGAAAACTACCCATCGAACTGCCGTCTAGCCACCCACTGTCCCACTAAGAACCACCATCATTATTGTTCGTGTCGCACGTCAGGCGTCGCCTAAAAAAAAGAAAAAAAAAAAAAAAAGGAGGAGAAGAAACCAAGAAGCCGCTTCTTGGCCAAAACTTTCCAACTCGCACGGACACTTCAAGTGTTTTTTGGGCATAAACCTAGAATCCCGACAAGTTTCGCACGCCAGTTAAATAAGAAGAGGGGAAATCCCCAAGTGACGGGTTTTTGTATATATATAGCTGAAGATGTTGTTGAGGCATTATCTGCCCATTAGTGATATTGAAATTTAAATTTGGAGAGTAGTTCTAAGAACTACTCTCAATATTACAAGTAGGAGCACTTTCTAAACAATTTTTGATAGAACCTGATCCATAAAGCTTATAAACTACAACTTTTCCATTAAAGAGTTCAGTTACTTCTTCAAAAGAGACACTTCTTCCTAGATGTTGTAGAACCACAGAGAGTTAACTATTTTTCTTAGGGATCTTTAAAATTGAAGCAATTTAGGTACAGCAAATTCGTTGAACAACAATAATTACCAATAGTACGTCCATTGCTGCAATTTATGCGCCAGACAAAGGACAATCGAAGCGTAGAAATTTAGTTTAGATACTTTACCAAGACACGCAATTTGTGGCAACTTTGGGGGTTGCAGAGCTACATATCTTAAATAGCGTGCTGGATTGCAAATTAGCGACAATCGGTAGCTTTGCATTGCCATAAATCAGCTGGTCAATCGATCATCACCCTATCTCCATCGCCATCAAAGTGAAGAGACCCGCGGCGAAGTGCTCCATTTGTCGGCGGTCACTAGTCCAGGCAGGATGTCCTTCGCGGATGACAGCTATAGCTTTGGTCGCTGCTACGAATATCAGCCCGACGATTGCAAATGGTCAGCCTAGCAGGAGATCCCTTTATATTGCATACAAGTTGTACCAAAAATTGTCAGTGACTAAGTCCGTAACAGATTGTTGTAAGATCCAAAGATCTCTTTAGCCAGCTTTATGTACTTCTTCTATTTGGTTAACCGGAAGGTCAATGATTATTTTAATACATTTAACTGTCTTATTAAATCTGTATAATAATCGTATTTGTGTCCATTTTTCAGGCAGGCTACAGGACCTAGACCCGTGGCCACAGCCACCGTTTTGGCCACGCACAGGGAATCATCCAGCAGCACCGAGGGCCGCGAGTCCACCGTTGATATGGAGAGAAACGATGCGGACATCAACTTTCAGCGGGTCTCCATTTCGGGGGAGGACACCAGTGGCGTTCCCCTCGAGGATCTGGAGCGGGCCTCGACCCTGCTGATCGAGGCACTGCGTCTGCGCAGCCACTACATGTCCATGTCGGATCAATCGTTTCCCTCGACCACGGCCCGTTTCCTCAAGACGGTGAAGATCAAGGATCGCATCAACAACCTGCCCGTCAAGGAGGTATCCGGTGAGTTCTTGTATTCCATCAATCCAATCCCCCATTCCCGGAGGAAGAGTGCAAAGCTAGTTCTTGGTCTGCCCTTGTACAGTGGTATCCTCAACTTACATGGAATGGGTCGATGTATAGCTTTAAATTAAATTAGAGTGCATAGGTGTATTTAATTAGAACGAAATCGACCCAGTCCATCGCAAATATGTAAATATGTATGAAAATGCAATAATAATTGTCCCCTGAGTGTTGTGATGCACCCAATTATAAATATTGTTCATATTTGGCAATTAATTCACTTGCGAGTGAGTAATGTATAATACAAGTTGGCGTTAGCGTGTGTTTTGTGTAAACTGTACGCGCCGGCGTTGCCACCTCATTTAATTGCAGAGGTTAGCTCGTGTGTCCGTCTCTTTCTCGCCTCCGCCTTAGCAGCCCTAGCCGCCTCGCTCGAGTCTCGTTCCGTTTCGTTTTCATGTACTCCCTTTTTTTATTTAGAGCCTTGAACGAGCTACTGTTTTCCAGTTGCCGGTCTATGTTACATACTGTATGTTTGAGCCTTTTTAGACCCTTCATTTTATTTCAATTTGATTTTTTATCGACTATTTATTTCTCTTCTCGTATTTTTCATTATTTCTTATAGACATCATTCGCAAAATGAGTGTAACGAACATACAAGGTAATTCGTGTGCACACATGATTTTCCTACCTCCCCTATTCCTTCCTATCCAACTTTTCCACCACGTTCGATTTAAATACAACAAGACCAACTCCTCCTTATAACTTCCTGCCTGAAATTTGATTTCCGTTGAGCACTGCTTTATCTTGTTTTGTGTAATTCTTTGTGTCATTCACGCTCCTAACCTCAAATTAGAGATTCAAATGCTGTTTTTAACGCAGACAAGTGTGGCCAGCTATCGGTTATTCAGTGTGACTGTAATTAAAATACAAATATGTTTACTGAATGAATGTTTCCTATAAAAATAATAATCTTCATCATGTTTATGTTACTTGTTCCCCAGTTCGCATAATAATTTCAGATTAATTGCTTCATTCATTTTGTACAGTCGTTCAAAGGGTAGAAAGTTGGCCACTCTAACCTGCAGTTGTCTCGCTCTTGCTGCATCAAACACAATGCTGGTCACACTTATCTCAAGCAATTTTGGCCGCAACACAAAACTGCTTGGTAGAAGCACGTTGCAGAATCCAACTTTCTGTCAACCACTCGCATGGACGTTATCATTGACCGTTTATTTTTGATTTTCAGTGTTTTTGCATATGTTGTATTTGTTTGCTTTTAGTTTGTTTGTTTAGTTTAGTTTGTTTGTGTGTTCCATATTTTTCTAACCAGAAAAGAACAACAACAACACGCCTTAACCTAAAATCGTAGACACTAGAAGCTTAGACTCTTGCCGTTCGTCACTCACTTTTTGGTCCCTTGAAAGGGAAAAGCCTTGTACAAAAGGAAAGAGTCATCTACTCCACCTTGAAAGTTTTTGTAGAACAAGGTTTAGTAGCTCTTTAAATTGATAGGGACTATTTTAACACAACAAATTGTAATTTAATTAAGCTTGAAAAAGTTAAAAGAAAATTCAAAGACACAATTTTTAAGAAGACAAAAGTATAATAGCTGTACTGATTTTGGAGGTCCACTCTATAGCACGTTATAGACACCAATACTTACTGACAGTAACACTCGCACAAACACCTGAGTGTAGAGTGTAGTTTTTGCCACTAACTGTACCAATTGCCATTGCTGCTTCGATCGCCGCCACAACTAAACCAATTTCTTATTTTAAATTTGAATTTAACACAAACACACTCGTCTTAAATCGCTTCGAAACGATTAAGAATCTACAGACGCCCATTTGAGACATTCGCATTTGAAGCTCACGAATCCGTGGAACGTGGAGTTTCCCAAAGACGAAGATTTTAGGATCAAGCCCCTCAACGGAGTGTTTCACATTTACGAGAATGATGTAAGTATCTAGCTATACATGCTCATAAGAACACCATGAATCCTTACAAAATTATGATATTCCAGGACGACAGCAGTGAGATCCAATACGAATATCCAGATATGAGTCAATTCGTGAACGACATGCAGGTCATGTGCAATATGATTGCCGATGGGCCATTGTAAGTATTTGCGGCAAAGAATCAAATTGATTAAGCTATTAAAATAATGTCAAACGGTCGACTATAATAGGAAATCCTTCTGCTATCGACGTCTCTGCTATCTGTCGTCCAAGTATCAGATGCACGTGCTCCTCAACGAGCTGCGGGAGCTGGCTGCCCAGAAGGCGGTGCCGCATCGCGATTTCTACAACACCCGCAAGGTGGACACCCACATCCATGCCGCATCCTGCATGAACCAGAAGCATCTGCTGCGCTTCATCAAGAAGACGCTGAAGAACAACGCCAACGAGGTGGTCACCGTCACCAACGGGCAGCAGATGACCCTGGCCCAGGTGTTCCAGTCGATGAACCTGACCACTTACGATCTGACCGTCGATATGCTGGACGTCCATGCCGATCGCAACACGTTCCATCGCTTCGACAAGTTTAACTCCAAGTACAATCCCATTGGGGAGTCGCGGCTCAGGGAGGTGTTCCTCAAGACGGACAACTATCTGAATGGCAAATACTTTGCGCAGATCATAAAGGTGGTTATTAATACACCAATAAATTCATACTTACTTTTTGTTACATTTCCTCCATTTTCTCGATTTCCTCGCCAGGAAGTGGCCTTCGATCTGGAGGAGTCCAAGTACCAGAACGCCGAGCTGCGTCTCTCCATCTATGGCAAATCGCCGGATGAGTGGTACAAACTGGCCAAGTGGGCCATCGACAATGATGTGTACAGCTCAAACATCCGTTGGCTGATCCAGATACCCCGTCTCTTCGACATCTTCAAGTCGAACAAGATGATGAAGTCATTCCAGGAGATCCTGAACAATATATTCCTGCCGCTCTTCGAGGCGACAGCCCGACCCAGTAAGCATCCCGAGTTGCATCGCTTTCTGCAGTACGTGATTGGGTTCGATTCGGTGGACGATGAGTCCAAGCCGGAGAATCCGCTCTTCGACAATGATGTGCCCCGACCGGAGGAGTGGACCTACGAGGAGAATCCGCCCTATGCCTACTATATCTACTATATGTACGCCAACATGACGGTGCTGAACAAGTTTAGACAGTGAGTAGCCGTAAATTAGTATAAATCTTGTATGATTTATTAACCCATTGCCACCTTTGCCACTTCAGATCGCGCAACATGAACACATTTGTGCTGCGACCCCATTGCGGCGAGGCTGGACCCGTGCAGCATCTGGTTTGCGGCTACCTCATGGCCGAGAACATCTCCCACGGCCTTCTGCTCCGCAAGGTGCCCGTGCTGCAGTATCTGTATTATCTGACCCAAATCGGCATTGCCATGTCGCCGCTGTCGAACAACTCACTGTTCCTCAACTACCATCGCAATCCGCTGCCGGAGTATTTGGCTCGTGGCCTCATCATTTCCCTCTCCACGGATGATCCCTTGCAATTCCACTTCACCAAGGTGGGTCAGCCTATATGTTTACATTTTCAGCATTATTTGAACCCCTGTCCTTTTACAGGAACCCCTCATGGAGGAGTACAGCATTGCGGCCCAGGTGTGGAAGCTCAGCTCATGCGACATGTGCGAGCTGGCCAGGAACAGTGTGATGATGAGCGGATTTCCACATGCCGTGAGTTCTAAGCATGCAGTCGTTTAGGCCAGGACAACTGATTCCAATTCCAATTTCATCCAACAGATCAAACAGCAGTGGCTGGGACCCATCTACTACGAGGACGGTATCATGGGCAACGACATCACGCGCACCAATGTGCCAGAGATCCGGGTGGCCTATCGCTATGAGACCCTGCTGGACGAGCTGTCCAACATCTTCAAGGTGAACCAGACCTGCTCCGTCCCAGACATAAGCATCTCATAGTCTGGTAGAGGGTCCATGCGGTACATCTGCACCTTCGCGTTGTTGTGGCTTCCTATGCTAACTTAATGCAAATTACGCAGATATATACGCTAGTTATATACATAATTTAAATGTTTCTGTACTAACCAAAATGTAAACGCGGCAGACCAAAATCTTGAAATATACAAAACTTGTACACGCAACTTTCTCATTCAACTTTTAGTTTAAAATAATCATAAAGGTAAATAATATATGCGGTATAGAAATATATGTTGAGCTATGGGTAGTTTTGGGTTACCTTTTGGACTAAAAAGTAAAAATTGTGTATCGGAAATAAAAACTTGACAAATAGTTATATTTATTTTACAATTTTTTAAATATAGTCGCCAAAATTTTTTAAATCTGACTTCCAAACAAATTTGAGGAACTGTAAAGGTCATACCATTAAATACCATTAATTCTACATTTTTAAGCAATAACGTTGCAAAATTTATAAATACATTTTTTTTTAATGTACATACATTTGATATTTTAGGGTGGCCCTGTTGAGCTACTCCCATTGAGCGGCAGTATATTTTGTGGTATATTTGTCTACTTGCCGGATGGTATATTATAAGCGTAAGCCGCGGCGGTCACACTGCACTGTACGATTTTTTTGATTTTCCAATGCAGGCGCACAAAGAAAATGCAGAAAAGCTGATAGAGTAAAGGAAAAGCCGACTGACTGATTGCCAACCAGACGCGCACAGTTAGCTGAGGTCTTTTCCGACTGGGAAAAGCGAGCAAATCGTTGATTTCGGGGCGGCGTCCCCCCCACAGAGCGAGATAGCAAGTGTGGCGAGGGAGTAGAAGAGACGGAAGAAGAAGACGAGAAGGAGGAGCAGGATCTGGAGGATAAATATATATTAAAATATAGAATGACCACCCAGCGGACGCAGACGCAGGCGAGGAATCCGGGCAATTCCGATTCCGACTATGAGACACTGATGCAGCGTCTTCACATCGGTGGTGGTGGTGGTGGTGGTGGAGGAGGAGGGGGAGGCGGAGGCAATGGTGGCCCTGGAGAGGGGGGCGTGGCCATGCGAAGCTACCAGCGCTCACCGGGCGCCATCGAGAACTACCTGCTGGAAAGTCAGCAGCAGCAACAACAACAGCAGATGCAGCATATGCAACACCTCCACCACAATCAGGACTATAAGCTGTACGAGCGCGGCAACATCATTGCCGCCTCCAAGTACCCCACGCCCCGTCCGGTGGAGCAGATACAGCACACGCACAATGGAAGTGCACACATCTATGCACCGACCGCACAGATTCTGGGCCAGCGGATTGCCCCGCAGAAGCATTCGCCGGTATACGAGAACCTGGAGTTCTACGGCCAATTCGATTCAAACCACAAGAGGGCTCAGCCCCAAAGCCCCGGGAGCAGGCAGAGCGCCATATTGAACGGCTATCTGCTAATGCAGCCCATTCGGGCTGGGCGCTTTGCGCACACGCCGGTGCCAGAGAATCAGGGAACTGCATCGATGGGAACGGCCAGAGGAGCAGGAGGACCACCACCACCGGGACGTTCTGCGGCCCTGGGGCCAACTGGCGATCTGGAGGAGCATGCTGCGCCCATTTACGAGAACATCATTCCACACTCTGGCCAGAGGGCACAGCCACAGGCCTCGCCGGCCACCGCCACCATGTATCAGGAGATGCAGCCCACGTCCAACTCCTCGGGCGGTTCTTCCACCGCTGGTCTGGATCTCAATGCGCTGCTGGCCTCGCCCATGCACCAGCGAAGCATAAGCAGCAATACGGCCAGCTCCAGCTCCTTGGGATCGCCCACCCAACGATATAGGAATCTATCGCTACCCAGCCACCTAAGTCCTGTGCCCACAGCGCAGTCGGTGGCCAAGCTCCAACAGCACACGCCCATCAAGTCGCCTGGTGGCGCCATAAATGTATCCGTTAATCCCAACTATATAGAGGACATCAATAGCTCCGACTACGTTTGCATGACAGCGAATCTGCACAGGAATACGGCAGCGGGATTGGCTACCGGCAGGGCGGCTGCAACGGGTGCCACTGCCCAGCGAACTGTCCAGGAACCACCAATAATAACGTCATCACTGGCCATGGGAATGGTCACGGCAGCTCCACCAGCCACATCCATTGCACCAGTATCAGCGGCGCCATCAGCACCAGCAGCAGCACCACCAACATCCACCGCTTCCTTGAGGGCGACGCCCATTGCGATGACGGCTCCTCTAGCGGTGGCCACATCACCCACTCCCTCGCAGGGCAGCACAGGTGAGCGGATCTGTCCCAAAATTAACCAATTACTTTTAGTGATGGGATAGGCACAGCATCGCCTAGGTGGAATACATTCTATATACCAAGAACATAGTAAAGTGAGCAAAAATCCAATCGATCTTCGTAAAGCTGCATGGAGATTTTCCAATAAAATGATACATTCCCAAATTAAAATTAAGTAATGCTCCTCATTAATATAAGGCTTTCATTTAAATATCAAATACTTTAAAGCACATTGATGGTATAGACATGTATTTCGCCTGGTTTGGTATAAAATGCTATAAATATTTGGGTATCTTTGTGTGCTTTCACCTACATGGATACATTCCATCACTGCCTAAAGCCATCCATTCGAAGTAGTATTAATCAAACTAATGAATCCAAATGTTTCCCCCCACCAAAAATGCTTGCACGCAGCCGTTAACGCTGCCTTGAAACCCAGGAGAGGTATGATGGGTTGAGCTTGGTTTCTCCAAGGGGTTGGGTTCCGTTCGTGTCATCACTCATCGCTCAATCATAAACCGGTTGGCGGGGCGACAAACTTTGGTCAAACGGTTGCCGCTAACCGGTTTATTTTCAAGTCCTTTACCTGAACCGATTCAAAGAAAAGTGAAACCGATTCGAATGTAATATTTTTCATTTCACCATGATTGAAATTGCTATATTATCTTGTATGTTTTGTTGATGGAAATTATAACTTATATGCTTTAGTTGATTAAACTATTATTTAGTTAATCGAAAAAAGTTAACACAAATACTAAAAATAATAGTATTTTTTAATTTGATCTAATCAGAAATGTAATATATTAAGTTTTCATTCAAGAATTTGGCATACAAGACAAGAAACCATTCTTTCTCGATCTATATCATATTATATCATATTTCTTGATTTATTAATTTCAATTATTTTCGATCATGACTAATAATCGTGGGATTATTCGTGCCTATTTTGTTGGCCCGCATATTTATTTTTGATTTTTCACGCTGACTAAGCTTTACTTGGCCAGCCAAAACGATAGCATGACCTAATATCTGCTCTGTACGCCATCAGGTCTCACCAAGAATCTGCTGCCGTACAGCGTCACCCCGCCGCGTCCGGCTGGCCCGACGGAGGCGCAGCGCAAGATCGAGGAGCTCACCCGCCAGCTGGAGGAGGAGATCGAGCAGAGCGAGGAGCACGGCGAATACTTCGGTGTGTATCAGTAGCACTCAAGCGCAATTTCCCGACTCATAACAATCGGTTTCAATTACTAGGCATTTGTCACACATGCGGTGAGAAGGTGAAGGGTGCCGGGCAGGCTTGCCAGGCGATGGGCAATCTGTATCACACCAACTGCTTCATCTGCTGCTCCTGCGGACGGGCGCTGCGGGGCAAGGCCTTCTACAATGTGCATGGACGGGTCTATTGCGAGGAGGACTACATGGTGAGAAGATAGTTGTAGCTTAGTCAGGACTGAAAAATATTGATTTTCACATATGTATGTACATGAAAATTCCTTTTGATTTTGAGAAAACACTTTCCTAACTGTGCTGCTTTGATCAGTTATTATTCACTTAATATATTTATGATTATAAATCGTTATTTTTGGTTACTGACACAATTACCTTTTCGTTTGCTTTGTTATGATTTCAACGCCATTAATTAATAATAATAAGAATTCACTCTTGCAGTACTCGGGCTTCCAGCAGACGGCGGAAAAGTGCGCCATCTGCGGCCATCTGATCATGGAAATGGTTCGTTTCTATCCCACTCTAAATGGGCCGCTCACATTGATGTCGCTCTTTCTCTCCCTCTTGCAGATCTTGCAGGCCATGGGCAAGTCGTATCATCCGGGGTGCTTCCGGTGCTGTGTGTGCAATGAGTGCTTGGATGGGGTGCCCTTTACCGTGGACGTGGACCACAAGATCTACTGCGTCAACGATTACCACCGAATGTTTGCGCCCAAGTGCGCCAGCTGCGGCAAAGGTGGGTTCCCAACAACTTAATTCCATGAATACCTCCCATGTTAAGTCCGCAATCGTTCGCAATTCCCGGCAGGCATCACACCCGTCGAAGGCACCGACGAAACTGTGCGCGTCGTCTCGATGGACAAGGACTTCCACGTGGACTGCTACATCTGCGAGGAGTGCGGCATGCAGCTGACCGATGAGCCGGACAAACGCTGTTACCCGCTGGACGGGCGCCTGCTCTGCCGCGGCTGCCACCTGCAACGTCTGGCGCTGCAGTCCTCGCCGCACGCCCGTCATCAGGAGCCCGTCTGCGCATCGTACCAGTATATGGGATGAACGGCGCGTCCCGACCTCCTACCCTCGACTGAGTGCCGCACAAAACCAGAACAAACTATCGCAATCAACTTATTCCAATTAACAATATTATCTTAAATAGACAGAAGTGAAAACAAATGCATTTATACAAAACGATTGTCAAGTTAGTGGCTTTTTTTTTCATTTTTATGGCAGTGTACTAGGATCTCCAAGCGGATCTGTAAGAAACTATGTAATGGATTCCTCAAATCTCCGACAGTTGGCCGCAATTGTTGGCAATACTATTTTGATATATCAATGTGTTTTTCGTATGTATGTCATGGGGTGTTCCTGAAACCTCTTTAGGTTTCAAAGCAATAGCAAAGGTGTCTCAAATTATGCAATAAAATACTTAATACTTCTGATCTGCTAGTGTTTTTTTTTTTTTTGGATATTTCAATGGGTTAATGGGTTGTTGTGGTATGTATTCCGGTCTTTAGGAAGCTAAAATGCCCAATTTGAATTTATGGCCTACGAAATACTGCCTAAACCATGGCTAATTGGCATGTGCATGCGACATTTCCCATACATATTCTCGGCTTGGGTTTGATATTCCAAAGCAATCAAATTATTTAAAAAATCATCAATTTAATTTTAACCAAACTCAATAACGCGATCAGTATGGTATTAATCTGGCTAGTGTTAGTGCATAAGGATCTCTAGCTGGACGAGACGCAGGTTGGTGGTCGATGGCATTCGGTAGGGAAAGCTGGCGGCCATGTTGGTCAATGCCTTGGCCCTGCTCCGCAAATGTCTCACGGCGGGCTCATTGTATACGCTCTTGGTTTCATCGCCGAAAACTGAAGTGGTTTCGCTCGAGCCCTTTATCTTCACATACTCCTTGTACAAAATGTCCATGGCCGCCAACAGCATATCGGGCAGCACCTTGATGATATCGTGACCCATGCGCTTTAGGTTCGTCACACACTCATCCACTTCATAGGAGTTGGCGGGTATCAGCTGATTGGTGGACAGGATTTCCAATGCCAAACGCAGTTCTCCCGAGTGATAGAGGTCAAAGAACTCCATGACCTGCGATAGCACCGTATATGTTACAAGCACATGAACCTCTACGTCCGTTTTGCGCTCGTCCAACACTGCACTTAGTCGCTCGATGACAACGCCCATCCGTGCCCTCATGCTTCCTTCTTGCGGCGGTTGGTGGACCACCTGCGCCAGTAACGAGCACAGCAAACGCAGTGCCTTGGTCAGCTGGCCAGCAATAAGGTAGAGCTTGATGGCGGACTCGTAGTTGCTGCGTTTGGACAACTCATCGCCCACCATTTCGGCCAGGTAGTAGTTATCGCATTCCGGCGTATGGAATTCCGCGAAGATGCCGCTAAATAAGAGGAAATAATAATCATCATAATCATAAGCTTTTTGCCAGAAGGATTTCACAGTGAGTACCAGTTAAGAGTACCGAACGGAACTTACCCTTTATAGCGTAATGAATTTTCTACATCCTCGACCCCGAAAACCAGATTTAGCATGCGGTCGCTGCAGTTCTCAACGAGCAAATCGCAGACACAGCTGAGCATCGCGTTGGATCCATCCTCGGATTTAAAGTGACGCAACAGGTAATAGTACTGCAGCGCCTGCTCGGTGTCCGTCTGCTCAAAGCACTTGGCGTACATGACAATCAGCCGCACAAGATTGAGTCGCTTCATGGGCGTTGGGTCTTCGGGTTCGGAGCTCAATAGCGGTTGTTGCACGGAACGGGGTGCTCCCAGCATGTATATCTCATTCAGGGCAACGGCCATGTGAACAGCATGCG
The DNA here is from genome assembly GCA_005876975.1 of Drosophila orena. NCBI lineage: Eukaryota > Metazoa > Arthropoda > Insecta > Diptera > Drosophilidae > Drosophila > Drosophila orena. Next base: position 1,633,890 of record VCKV01000297.1, read on the forward strand.
ATCGATTTTTCTCCGTGCGGGCAAGGAATTCAATGGCGGCCTCAAATTGACCAGTGAGCGCCAGCACCTGGAAGTATAGCGCCGTTTTCTCGCGGGCATTGAAGTAATTCTCGCCGTACTTTTCCAAAATGAGCGATTGTAGGCCGCTGTAGTTTAGCTGCTCGATGTTGTAGTCACGTTGGTCCTCGCTGCGCAGAATGGACAGTTGCATCCACAGGAAGTCGTCGATGCTGCGAATCAGCTCTGCGTGCGTGAAGTGCGGATCACAGGCCAACAGTAAGACGTATACCTAATGGAAAAGGGAAAACATATCAATAGAACGAAGACAAGCAACATGTACTATCAAAAGACGAGCACTCACCGCCTTCTTGTAGGGATCCGTGCAGTCGTGCAGTTTGTTGTTAAACTCCAACTTTAGCTGACCCTCAAGCTTGGCCATCGAGGCGTCCGTATCGCCGTTCTTTCGCAGCGTCATCAGCTTTAGTAGGTCGGGACAGGTTCCTGATTCCTTGAGGTAGTTCGCAGCCACTTCCATATTGCCACTCCGCATGCTATAGTACACCAGTGGCCACAATGGCCGGCCATTGTTCACGTCGTGCAGCCCGTGGAGGGATTGCTTGTTCCGGAAAGTAACGTTCACATAGGAGCGCACCACGTTGTACGCGCTTGGATTTCCACCACACTGCGCCAGAACCAAATTCGACCCGATCATCCTTTTCATATACGTCCTATATCTGCGCTCCAAGTAGGTGCGGGCCTGATGAACGAAGTGCGGTGTTTTCTGACGATTATTGATTGGATCAACGCTGCGCGGGAGTGGCGTCACCACGGACATAAACTCCAATACGTTCCACATCTCGGATACGGGCTCATCATCGAAAGAATTCTTGACCAGTTCGGCAAAAGTCGACACCAAGTTGGGGCGCTCTATTCCCTGGATGTGCGACATGTTGTAAGTTCTGATCTGTTCAGCGTACAGCTGCTGATGAACATTCAGTCGGGAGTACGGAGTGGGATTATCGGCCATGGCCGTGGGCACCATCTGACGCTGCACGTCGGGGAAGTCCTGTTGGTTTGGTCCGACCAAAGCGTTCAGCAGCGACTCCTTCTCCCCACCCCACTCCGAATAGACGCAACGCCACTTCTGTCGCTCCACCGACTCAAATATCTGCAAGGAATTGGGTAAAGAGATAGAAATTTAAGGATTTGGGTGTCTGGAGCACTCACACTGCAATTTGTTTCGTCGATAACTGACAGTATGGCGTTCTCCCGCTCGTTCTTCAGATAGCCCTGCACATCGGTGTCCGTCACAGGATCAAGTGGCTCAAAGGATTGGCGGGCGCTGAGCGTCTTCAGCTTCTGGGTAAGCTTGGGCAGGTCCACGCCCTTAGAGCCGAGCAGTATGTGGCTGCATTTGGATATCATAACTATGGCGTATGGCGCATGGCATATAGAGAACTACTCACGCCTGCAGATCGTTGGTGCCCGTTTGGGTGACACGCGAGTTGAACTCCTGGGTGGCCTGCAGCACCTGGGACATGGTCCGTTCCACGCCCGGCACCTCCGTGTCCATCTTGGTCTCGTTCGTAAGGCGCTGGGCCTGCTGCAACAGATCAACCAAGTCCATGTCGGGATGTTGGGAACGAAAAGCCGGTGCTAAACAAAAAAATCTCGACAGCGCACACCAAGCTGCTAGTGTTGCCACGTGGTCGCAATACGGAATATTTTGGCGCCACACATATTTTGCAATGAACGATATTTTTACTGGACTATTAAACATCAAAACTATTATACAAAATAAATAACTATAAAAATGTCTACGAATGGTGCAATATGAATTTGGTGTATTAAATTGAAAAGTGATATGGATAGCATTTATTTCTCAATATCTAAACATTTATTTACACCAAGACAACATTATAATAATTGTCATTACTGCTGGCATTATAGAAAATGAGTACCGTTACGTTATCTGTTATTGGAACATTAACATTAGGGAGTACCTACAACTATTATAAAAAATTCGAATAACAGCTTGCTTGGTATTTATTTGCCGGCCAAAATGTAGGACCATCTGGCAGCCCCGAGCAGCAGGCGTTAGGCCATTTCGCGCAGTGCAAATTGGTTTATTCAGCGGCTAACAAATTCAATCGTGAATAGACTTTAGCAGCGCGCAAATCGTGGAGCAGAACGGCATATTTTTTTTAAACACTGCGAGGCGAGCTTCTTCTTCCCTCCGTCTCTCTGTGTGTGTGTGTGATTGTGCTGCTTGTTGTGTTACTGCTTGTGTACGTGAGTGTGTGTATTGGCAAAGGAAATTAGCACAACAAAAGCGAAAAGGAAACGAACACGCACGCACCTCGTCACGCGGATAAAACTCTTCGATCTGATCAGATATCGAGAATAAACCATTAAACAAACAATATCGCAATGTCGGCCGAAGTGGAATCGCAGCAGAGCCAGGAGACTAACGGCACCAGCAAATTCGATGTGCCCGAGATAGAATTGATCATAAAGGTGAGCGACATTTGCATACCGCTGCAGTCTTCCATTTCGCTCTGCGCAAATTTTCGTGCAGAGTGAAAATGCAGCTGAGGCAAAAACAAAAGGAAAAGCAAACAAAGGCAAAAACAAGCAGCGACTGGGAAAACGCGAATTGCCGTTTGTTCCTCCTTCTTCCCCTACCTCTCTCCGGCTTCTTCCCCCTGCTCGTTCTTGTTCTCCGTCTTCTTCTTCTCGCTCTGGCACTTTGCAGTGTGTCACATTTGGTTAAAACGAACAGAATACGTTTAGCACCCCCCTCCTCGTCGCGCCCCTTTCGCCTTGCGGTTCCTAAGCATCGCCAAAACCGGTTTTCTCCTTTTCTCCCTATCGCACACTCACACACACACACTCGCACATGCATTTAGGCACATCTGCACAGAACAAAATCGTTGATAAAGTTATGGTTTTCAGAACTCCATGCTCACCATTATAAAACACCCAAAGGTTCTAAAAAAAAAAAATACCTATAGAGAGGCTTAAAAGTACCCAACCTGATTTCAAAGTTCTGGGACTCTAATATAACAGCATACTTTTTAACACGCTTTTGGTGATCTACTTTAGATCCTCCGTTTTCCTAATATTAAAGCAAACGAAGATAAAAATATGAAATAACTTCTTCATATTCGGGATACGTGTCATAAGGTATCATGATATATTTGTGTGTGCCAAGTCTGAAATTTTGTGGAACGTAACATATTTCTGCGGTTCTTATCTGCTATAATCTTTAATCACATTTCATTGCGCCAATTGCTCAACAAATGCTCCTTCTTCATAGTTCTCCTAAGCCCCCCGCACCGCCCCTCTTCGCATCCACCAGCATGTTTCTGTGTGAGCGTGTGTGTATTAGTTAGTTGTTTTTTTGTTTTTTTATCTTTTTGTGATTTCTAAATTTCTTGACGCATACGTCATGCTCCTCCAAAGAATCGAAGAAAACGAAAAGCTAGCACCCTGTACATTTGCGGTCAAGATAATAGCGTTGAGAAGGAGATTCCTTAAGTGTGAATAATTTTGTGAATGTAAATCATAGAACGTATCTTAACTGCAAATTGCTTCATATTTAGTGTCTTAAAGTCGACTGTATTTCATTAGGTACTGCAAATTACTGATAACAAAAACTTGTGCGATTTTCCCCAATACTTTTCAAGACATCTCCTCGAACACAACGCTGTTCTTATCACTTCGGTTCCTCGATGGGGAAAAGAAAGACTTGTGATAAAACAGTTGTTTATTGGAATCTCTCTGAGAGTGCTATTATTGCAAAGTGAGTCAAAGAAGGTTGGCGATTACGAACCCTTCGCTGTTTTCTATTTTATTGGTCGCAGTCTATCTGTTTTCCCGCAATTGTAAGTCGAGCATGACTCCACTTAACTTTATTTTCTGTTGGTTCCCACTGTTTGCCGAAGTAATTGTAATTGTTTTCGGAACACTTTGGAGCCCTGCTGTTGTTGATTCTATTGGCAAACTCGACGCGACTCGATTCGACTCAACTTGGCCACTCATCCAGCCCACGCAATGGAGGCCGCAACTCGAGTCGTCTGCCCATGAGTAATTCCCCCCACCATTACTATTGCCCAAACCCAAGCAGTACAATACCATGTTATACCATTCGATTCCCGAAAGCAAAAAAAACCCACTCGACGCATAACAAACGGCATGAGCAATCAAGTACTTCAAATAAGTTTTCGGAACCAGTTGTGTTCCCAAAATAAACAACATTACGATAAGCAATGGTTAAAATTAGTACCCATATTCTATTCATGTCATATGATCGATGTTTTGTCCTAACACTTTCGAAACCACCCATCCCATTTCCCCCTAAAACCCAATGATCCATGGCCCGCTCCCTTTTCCTGTTTTCGTGGGAGAAAGTGCTTGGGAGCACCTGTTTCCTTTTCGTTTTCTTCTTTTTTTTGCCTGGATTTCTTGGCCAGCTAAAGGCAACAGCTTAAGTCCACGGGAAGAGTGACAGAAGCATCTTTGACATAACTGCGGAATAACAACGCACTCCGTACAAGGCCCACGTTTTCATTTCCATAGCCATTTCCCAGCGAAAAAGTGAAAGTTCAATTTGCTGCAGCCGAGGAAAGCTGTAGTTGGTGTTGCTCAGTTGTTCAGTTGTTCAGTTGTGGAGCTGTGGAGTTCAAGAAGAGCTAGTGTGGCAATGGTGGCGGTGGGGGATAGTCATGGATCCAGCTATATGGCTGGGGATCGTGGCATGCCTCTTTGTTCCGCGCGTGCAGGCAACAAACAAATACAAATGTGTTTTCTTGTTTCTTCGTTTGCTGCAAAACAAAACAATCATTGAACGCTAAACAGGTTTTTCTCGTGCGCGCTTTTCCGCCTCCTTGACTTGGCTTTGGCTTTGGCTTTGGCTGTGGCTCCGTCTCCAAGTTCGGTTTTGGTTTTGGTTTTGGTTTTGGTTTCAGTTTCGGTTTCGGCTTGGAAAACATGCTTGGCCAAAGCCAAAGCCAAAGCCAATGCCTTACCCTCGAGTCATCGCCCACGCGAGATCTCCAGAAATTGGCCATGCCATCGAATCGAATCAAAACAAAGCGCCGATCAAAACAAAAGGCGATTTACAATGCACTCGAAAAAAAACCAGCTACCAATTTTCGCACATTTTCCACGGTCCCATGGAAGCAGAAGTTTGGAAGAAGTTGGGACTCAAAATGCATGCGTACATCAAATGTATTAGCACAGTGGACATTATAAAAGAGGCTTTATGGTGTATGGTTACAAGTTTTTTATCCCATAACTTACTCGCCTCTTTGCCACACAATGGCCTTCTATGGGGCAACCTTTCCCCCAAGGATAAATCTCATGCAAACTTGAGCTACATTAGCGCCTTTTGTTGCATCTGAACGCCAAGCGATTGTTTGGGGGCTTCAGTTGTGCTGAGTTGAGGAAAATGCGCTTCTTTGTTGTCACTTCAGCTGCAGCAAAGAGTCGAGATGAAAAGCTGCACTTAAACACTGCGCTTTTTTACTTGGCACTGCAACTACATGAGTGGGCATGCTGTATAAACCTTCAATTATGCACTTAAAAGGAAATAATTTATAGCATTGGTAGAGTGCAAGTTTTTGGGGATTCACAATGCTTTGCAAAATTTTATTTTTCACTTGATTTTTTATATTGTTTATTACTACTTTAAAATGAGCAAAAGTCATGCCTGAAACTAGCTGTCAGAATGCCATTTTAAAGTGCTGATAAATACGAAATATATATTGGATTTTGGTAAGGAAAGTGCAATTTGTCTAGGTACCACTGTACGTGTCTTCCTCGCCTTTTTATGGTGTGTGTACTTGTGATTTGTTGTTTTATTCACGCCCCCACGTTCTCAGTGTGTGAGTGTGTGTGCATTGCTGTGTAACTGGCATTGTAGCGAAGAAAAACACGCAAAGGCTTGACATCCTACGCTCACAATTTCCCGCCCCCAAAATGTTTCCCTTCCTTACTCGAAAACTAAAGTGCATTTGTTCCAACTGACAATCAGTGTTTTTTTTTTGTTCTTGCTTATCTCAGTGTTTATAACTTCCTTTCGTAACTCACATCGTATATCATTTATGACTTTTACTTGCCCAACGTTTTGCTGTTCTGGTAATAAGTTAACAAATATTATTGAATGCAGAAGCATTTTCTTTTAATTTCCTTCTTTTAAATGTAATACGATAAGCTTAATCTAAGCTTAAGAAAAGCATTAATTCTTGAATATATGTATGTACCTTGGCATAGATTGCCAAAAGTTTGGGGGGAAATGCGTATGAGCATTGAAAAACCCATTAGCCCATTAAAAATTTGTGGCCCAAGATAGGCCGGCTGACTTCACCTGCCATGCGGCCACTTGCCCTGATTAAATTCCTATTATTTTGGCTATTACTTCATCAGGGGCTCCATCATCATCCGCAAACTGCGGCGATAACTTCCGCGGCACGACTTTTGATAAGATATGGCACATATGTATCTGTGTTCCCATGTGGCCCAATAGAACTCGGGATACGAGAATCGAAGCGACACATTTTTTGAGTGAGTGCGAAGAAAGCTTTTCTCAAGGCTGACATCTGCCGCCAACATCATCATCATCATCATCATCATCATCATCAGCAGCAGCAGCAGCAGCAGCAGTAGCATTGGCATCGTCGTCATGATTAAAATTAAATTATTGCGCTGCAGCTGTCAGCGAACCGGTTCCGAAAATAAAACAAGCCATCCAAACCATCGAAAAGAACAAAAAAATATAAATAAAATAGAAATAGAAATAGAAATAAAACATGGGAGGGGGAATCCACTATTTCCACGAATTTCATTTTCGTTTACATTTACGATTTCTGGTCGCTGGCGCAAAGCTTACAAATTTCATTTTATTTGACTTTACTTAACTTTTCCGCCTCTATCTTATCGCACCACGAATTTACAATTAAGGGGAAAACAAATCGAAGATGATGAGTGCGTCTATATATGTGCGGGTGTAGGTGTACGGCGTACGATGGCGTACACAATAATAGGGCTTAAGAATACACATTTCGAAATATCGAATAATTGCCTAAGCAACCATTTTCACTGTCACATTAACTATTATTAATTTTTTATTATTTTTAATAGTATGAAAAATAGAAAATCTATAGTTGTCACCGCTTCTGTGGCTAGCCAAAAAAAAAAACAACTCATTTTTCTCCAACAAAAACGTATTCAAAGACGAACGTTTATATTGGCTAGGTATTTATTCAGCCAGCAGTTTTTATTAGCCAGATGTGGCCATATATACATATATGTATCTGAAGCATACGTGAATGGCACTTGACATTTGCTAACTGCTTTTTTGCCTGCCTCCTCTCGTCATTTCTATTTTGAAAACGTCAATTGCAACCGTCGTCTTTGTATCTGTATCTCTATCTGTATCTGTATCTGTGTCCATAGTTTTGCCATATACTTTGTATTTGTATCTGTATCTGTTGCTGTTGCTGTACCTCGGGATGATTGCCTGACTGACTTCGACTGACCTTTCGACGTTGCCACACGTCTTAGTCTTGCGTTTTGCAATTCCCATTTCCAATTTGTGCAACTCATATTGCAAACTATTCGCTCGCCAGTGATGGCAAAAATAATGAAATGCGATATTATTCGCAATTAATGTCAAAGCAAACAGCTATATTTAACAATTTCGTACTTGTCTTGTTATTGCGGGCAACAAAGTGGGCTAAAAACTCAAGTCAACAATATGCGGGCCACGAAAATATGATACAAATACGAGCGTAACGAATATGTGCGACTGACTGAAAGTAATCCGGGTCAGTTGGGAATTTGCGGTATGGCTATGGATGGATGTGCGTAGACCAGGTAAACGAACGTTTAAGCACCGCGGCGGAAAAAAAGATACAAAATTATACGAGCACCGCTCCCCACAATCATTGTAGTTTTTTTTCTTTTTTTTTTCCATAGTTGATTATGTTGCGACCATGTGGGCGAAAATGGGAAAATGGGTTGGGTTCGCTTCGGCTTGGTTTGGTTTGGCTGGGTTTTGGTTATTAAGCCATTAACACACAGGGCAACGCTAATTAACTCCGCATTCGACATAATACTATTTTAATTGCCTGCAATTGGTGCGTAAAATTGAATTTACAAACTGAAATTAACTGGGGATAATTGCGTACGCCTCGTTATCATATTTGTCACTTATTCCAAATGTGTATTTGGCCAGTGTTGAACCGTAACCATCAAAGTGGAGATAACCATACTCATATTCACACTTGGAAAACTCAAGGGGCAGAGCTGAGTTTTTGTGGCTTCGCAATGGAGTTTGCAGAATGCCAAACTTCTCGGCCAGTAGATTTGCTCACCCTTTTTGTAGTTTCGGTGCTGTAGTGGCAATTGTGTGAAAATGTCAGTGCAGGCAGGCTTATCTAACGAATACAAATATGCACAGTCCCATATAAACGCACATTAATTGCCTGGTGTTGGGGCTTATTTGAAGTTAAGCCGGCTGTCGACGCCAGCAGAAACGGCAACAGAAATGGAAAAAAATAAAAATATATATATATATATGTGGACAGCAAATAAAAAAGGCTGGCAACGGCAATCAACAAGTAAACTTCACACACCGCACGCCTGATGACATCATCGTCAACACTTCTGTGATGTGTTTGGCTTTAGCTGCTTCTCAGCTGCAGCAATGCCATCGATCTACAGTGGATACCGGCTAAGCGGATTGGCGTAGATGCAGTGCGAAAAATGTGCTAATTTAACGTGGCACTTGAGCATAGTAATATACATATGTATGTAAATGAAATAACTAAAAACACGCTGGACTAGAATGAATGCCTTGTGTAATCATAACACAGAATTAAAATCCAGTTAAGTTTACTAACCATTTCCATATCCAAAACCATATAATAATCATAAGTATAATAAATCATATCCGGCTTTTGTTTTGCTTTAAAACCACTGGAAGCTTTAAATAAATACATATATACGTAAATCACGTAAATGGTGGGAGTGTGCGAAATATTCTTAAGCTGTTATCTTCATTTGTGATATTTGTGGAATGCAGCTGCAAAGGCGTGGATAAACTAGCCAGTACACACTGTAGCATGTGGCGCTGACATTGCCTTGCCGTTTGCCAGGTCTCACTATTTATCTTTCTATCTGTGTGTGGCTACAAATGTATCTGCCTATCCGCCACTGGCCTTGGCAGTGCAGCGATGCAGAATGCTCGTCTGGCTTGGCCAGGGTCCGGTCGTCCACTCGACGTTTGGCGTCCGTCTTGTCTTTAGATCGCTTCCGGTCCCCCCAAAAAAAATAAATAAATAAAAAAATAAATAAAAATGTGGCAGCAAACAAACCTCAATGGCTCATCACGCCACGCTGAGTTGGTAAAGAATGCAGAACGTTTATGGTTATGATGATGACGATGATGATGTCACATGCTCATAATGGAAAACTATGTTGTCTTATTTCGTTAAATTTCTGTTTGATTTATTTATCAGTAATTGCCGGCACGCGATGTGCCATTATGTGTTCATTAAGTGGACAGAAGGCAATGTCCAATCGCTGAAAAAATGCCCACTCCCCGGATTGTGTGACCCACATTAACACTTGATGGTATCGCCGAAAACACCACACTTATCGAATTGCCCAAGTAAACATATTCGGCTGCAGACACTCGCAATTGATAAAACCAAAAACAAAACAAAAAAAACAAAAAACGCATGTTTTCCCCAAATTGAGGCACTAATTTGGTTATTTTCCGCTTCGGTTCGCAGGCCTCAACCATCGATGGCAGGCGGAAGGGCGCCTGTTTGTTCTGCCAGGAGTACTTCATGGACCTGTATCTGCTGGCCGAACTGAAGACGATCAGCCTGAAGGTGACGACGGTGGACATGCAGAAGCCGCCGCCCGATTTCCGCACCAATTTCGAGGCGACACACCCACCCATCCTCATCGACAATGGGCTGGCCATTCTGGAGAACGAGAAGATCGAGCGGCACATCATGAAGAACATACCGGGCGGCTACAATCTCTTCGTCCAGGACAAGGAGGTGGCCACCCTGATCGAGAACCTGTACGTCAAGTTGAAGCTGATGCTGGTGAAGAAGGACGAGGCCAAGAACAACGCCCTGCTCTCGCATCTGCGCAAGATCAACGATCACCTGTCCGCGCGCAACACGCGTTTCCTCACCGGCGACACCATGTGCTGCTTCGACTGTGAGCTGATGCCGCGCCTGCAGCACATCCGTGTGGCGGGCAAGTACTTCGTCGACTTTGAGATCCCGGTAAGCATTCGTTTCCAGGCTATTCTGGATCCTATATCTGCACCACAGCAGTAGAAACACTCTCGCCATGCAAATAATATTGTATATTATCTTATTTGCAAAAATAATAAATTAGGCGTGACAGCTTTTATTGATAAAGAGTTTATTTGCGAATAGAAAGCATGGAACAAATATTGACTTGCTGGCTTTGTGACCTTTTGCTAAAATTATTTAATACCACAAGAATGAAAGCGGATGAGTTGTAGTGCAATATAGATTTTTAAGGCTATAACATTGTATAACTAGCCAGTGAAACAGTAAACAGGTTTTAAATCAATTTCGTTATTGCCGCTCGAAGTCCAATTAAAGCTATTAGTTATAGTATCGATTGCGCCTATTTAAAAAGACAACAATGACTCACCGTTCTCGACGTTCACGTTCCGACTCCTTGCAGACGCACTTGACGGCACTGTGGCGCTACATGTATCACATGTACCAGCTGGACGCCTTCACACAATCATGCCCGGCCGACCAGGACATTATCAATCACTACAAGCTGCAACAGGTACGTATTGTGACTCATCAACCAACTGGGCTCCAACTGAAATGCTCTATTGCCATTTGCAGAGTCTCAAAATGAAGAAGCACGAGGAGCTGGAGACGCCCACGTTTACCACATACATTCCAATTGATATTTCGGAGTAGGTTTCCTATGGAGCAGAGCCATGCAACCACACATCATCAACTAGTAGTATACAGCAACCACAATATTTTGGACAACTTTACAACAGCAGTAACTCTGAGGACTATACATAGATGTATACTTAACGGATATAACTACCCATGCATATATTATAATATATATATACATATATATACCTACTATATATAACGAGTACATAACAAGCATAACAACAAGTGTTCTTTAAGCAGCCGCGTTGCCTTTCTTCAGCTATGCTTAATTTAAACCCCATTTCAAAAACACCAGCCACAATCAAACGATGAGGCTCTGACTTACTTGGCCCGCCTGCATGTTTGTTTGCTTAATTAATATTAAAACATTTGTGTTTGACATACAGATGTCCAGGCAAACGCATGAATATATTACGTAGTTCGCTGTCAATTAAAATGTATCGATCGCATGAAGGACCGCTTCTCGTGCCTTCCAAATGTTTATTTTATTTTAGATTTTTTATTCAGCAAGCTTTTTTGTCGTATTCGAAGACAAATCTTTTTTTTTATTTGCAAATTTATGATTTTGATTTTTTTTTTGGCTCCCTGGCGAAAGTTTGCCATTTTGTTCGCTTTTAATTTTTATTTAAATATTTTATTTTATCATAACAAGAAAAACAAAACAAAAAAAAAAAATTGAGGAGAAAATGAAGAGTATTTTTTGTATTTAAGTGCAAATTACAAATAAAAAACACAAAAAGACAAATATTGCCTTTTATTTAACACAGGAATTTTGTAACATGTATTTACTCTTCGAATAATATTTATGCAAACATTTTGGAATAAAGCATAAAGCCTTATTACAGAAATAAAGCATTAAATGACTTCTTCCAAAACTTTAGCTCGAATTAAGAGCTCCTCCTGGATTTCAACATAATGGTCAAGAGTTTTATTATAAATCTCGCTGATAATTAACAATTAACGCCTACACTAAAACAAAGAACACCATCAGAATTGGTCAGTTGCTGAGCACATTTGGCCCCAATCACAGTACCACATTGATAGCCATAGTGATAGCCTGAGTAGGATTACATTCGGCGGATCGCGGATGACGGATGTCTCGTCAGGTGCGCATCGAGGGATCCGAGGCAGAGTGCTCGCGATGATGCGGCATCCTAGGCGGCAGCTTAAAGGGCCGAATGAACTTGATGTTCGTCTTGAGGCAATCGGGCAGCAAACTGGGGGGCAGCAGGCAGTGCAGGAAGAGGTGCGTGAGGTAGCCGGTGATGCCCCAGATGCGATAATGGTCCACAACAAATACGGGGCCGCTGTAGCCGCTGCGAAACTGTGTGTGCCTGGTGGCCTTGGGCAGCATTAGCGAATTGAGCGGCACACTAAACGCCTCCTCCACCTCCTCCCAGTTGAGACGCAGCTCCGAGAGGCTAAAGTCAGGCACGACGCCCACCACCGGCACAATGGCCGAGGTCCTCGGCAGCTGCAGCTGCTTGGCCTCGCCCCACACCTGGATGCGGTGCCGTGGTAGGCCGATCTCCTCCTCCGTCTCGCGCAGCGCACAGTCCACGTAGCTGGAGTCGTGTTTATCGCGCCTTCCGCCCGGAAAGGAGATCTGAAAGCTATGGCTGCGCATGTGTCGCGATCGCCGGGTGTACAGTAGGGATATCTCATTTCTGAAAGTACAAAACGATGCGGCTTATTCAAATGATTCGGTTCCTAGTTTAATGCTATACTCACGAGCCACGCTCCTGGCAGAGAGCGATGAGGACCGCGGACGTCTGCTGCTCCCGGCGACTGGGCGTCAGGGCCTTAGGACGCGGGAATTCTGGCAGGCTGCGCATCTTCTCCATGCACCTGTGCTGCGATTCCGGTCCGAGGAGCTGGGCAGGAGTGATCAGCTGGCCGACATCCGGCGGTTCCGACGACGTGGCGAAGGTTCTGCTTGGGCAGGAGGTGCCCAGATGGCGGTTCAGGTGCAGCAGGAGCTGCGGCACAGTGCGACTCGCTTGGGCGATCAGGGACATCGTTTTTGGGTGTGGAGCACCGAAAGTAATGATGTAAACAAATGCGATTGAAACGAACTTTGGAATTGGACAAAAACCAAAACAGAGCAGCTAACAGCCGATAGTGGGCTGTTGTGCGCCAAAGTGCGCTGTAAACGGTTAACAGTGCTGTCAACTCAGCCGCTTTCAAAATACCCTATTCCAACCAAACAACTAACCGTTACACTTGAAACTGATATCGACATTGAAATTAATGTTTTTTTGTTTTGTTTTTTTGACAAGAGCACGGATTTGTGTATCGAAAGTTGATTCGAATAGTATTATTTTCTATTATTTTCATCATCAACGGCACTAAAGAGTATTCATTTTTTAAAACGTTTTATTAAAATTTCTCGTCGCTTGGGGCTTGGCTGCACAAAAAAATATATATTTATATATATATAAATATACATATTGCATTTAGTTAATAGTAAACGCTCGTGTGTTAATGCTAAATGTTGTTCCTTAGGTAATCGGTATGCAAAATTTTAGATTCCTTGTGAGTTCCTTTAATTTGTAATCAACTGGTTTTTTTTTTGTATCGCTTGTGTGAAAGCAATGGCAACGGCATAATTGTCGACTTTGGGTTGAAATCGCATGTGAAATCCAGGTGAAGGTACTGCTTACAACTTACAACTATTAAACGTTACTTTCGTTATTGCCGGCAGCCTGTTGTTTGGCTGCCAATCCTCCGGCGGCCACGCGGGTGCGGGTAAATTTACTAATGGACGTGGGCGATGCGGAAGCGGAGGTGGCAGCAGCGGCAGCAGCGTCCAAACGGAGACTATTCCCGGCCGGATAGACACAGCCCTTGGCCCGACGACGTCCCGCCGGAGAGCCGGAACTCCAATCCCCAATTTGTACTAGGCTGGGCAGATCCTCGCCCCTGGAGAAGACAAACTCCTCGGACGAGAGCCGTTTCCTCACCCTGCCACCAACCACATCCGGTCGCTTGCCATTGCTAAGCGGCGATGGTGAGGCTGGTGCCACCAGAGCCGGTGTTTCCATCGTGCTGCCACCGCCGAGAACGGGAAAGTGCGACTCCAGCACGCCGGGTCGCATCAGTATCTCCTCCAAGTGGGTGCCAGAGCCCCCAGTACCACCGTTCTGTCGGGCCGGTGTGGCAAACTGTTCCAGCGATGAGCTGGCACTGTAGAAACTAGTGTCTGTGGAGCCCAATCCCATGGCGGCACCACCAGATCCGCCGGATATCTCTGTGCCGCACTTCCCGTGCTCCGAGCGGGTGCAGCAGCCACGCTGGACATCCCGATCACAGGGACAGTGTGGACACAGTCGCAGGCAGTCCGCGTCCGTCAGGATATCGCTATCGCTGAAAGTCAACTTCTTGGCCGGCTGCGTTTGTCTCGTCGCACCGGGATCCACGTCCAGCGGATCGGCGGACTTGGAACTCTGCACCGCATTGGCAACGTGCGGCAGCTGCAATCGCTGCAGGCTGTGGGCCGACGCAGACTCAAAGCTATCGTCGCTGGAGTCCAGACTGTGAGTCGCTGGCGATTGATCCGGAAAGATGCGCGGAAAGGTGATGAACACACGACCCAGCCGTTTGTACTGATCCAGATTTCTGGTGTCCTCTGCACAGCCCGCCAGATTCTCGCTGAACTTGGGCGCCCGCCTCATAACCTTGGGCGTATGCAGCTGCGACTCGAAGATGTCCTCGAGTGGGACTTTTGGACCGCTCACGCCCACGCCCATGTGCTGCAGATAGCGCTCAATGCTGTTGGCCAGGCTAATGGGGACGCTGGTTCGTGAGGAGACGCTAGATATCTCGGACAGCGTTTCGGGACTAGCCAGTGGGGCCAGGCCATACCAGTCGTCGTGCAGAAGATCCACACCAGGTACCGCACTCGCATCCGAAGCTCTACGAAGGGCCTGGACTTGGGCAAGCGGCAGAGAACGTGGCTTTTTCTCCGAGTGTTGCCGCCCGAGCAGGGATATCTCAGGCAGCGTTGGCGGCGGAGTAAGGGCCATATCGAAAGCCACCGCCCTGAGACGTGGTGGTATGGCAATCTCCTCCGTATCCGGTTCCGGATTAACAATCACCGTGGCCGTCGTCTCAGCGCTGATCAGCGAGGGGCTCTGCCGCAGCGCCACTGTGGCCAGGCTGTCGTCCAGAGCACTTGATATGTCATACGGCGTGGTTGCCGAGCTCAGGAGCGATGAGGCCGCCGACGGTAGCCGCTGATTCGGCTGCACACCGGGCTGGTGTGGAGCCGATCCGTTGGTGAAGGACGTCTCCAGGCAGAGTTTGTGCTGAGCGGTCGGCGTTAGGACGAGGCAGTTGCTCAGGTTCGTGTAGGAACTTTGCGAGGGCCGCTTGCAGTGCTGCGACTGCGACATCGAGTTCTGCATCTGGCCGGGATCCGTGCGCGGCTCGAATCTCATGGCATCCGTCGGCGCATTGTGGTCGCTGCAATGCGGCGGTTCCAGGTCCGTATCGTGTGCTGCCTCGTTCGATCCAGTGGAGAATGCATTCGAGGTCTGGCGCTGGGGCTTGCGTGGCCCACTCGTTGTTACAACCTAAAGACGAGTAGCGAGATTGTTGGGGATCAGTGTTTGATTGTACGTGATCATTTAACTTAGATGTAAGTTGTGGTCCTACTGAAATGTTAAACCGATTGATTGATTGATAGGTCTGTTTTCGTAAATATACATAATTGCTTTTGCTAATTGATTGGCAATTATACCCTTTTCTTGACTGCAGTTCTTGGGAAGAGGACTTATTGCATTTTTTCATAATTATTTTTATCTATTATCGAAACAGATCAAGCAATCAATTAATTCTGATCTTCACAACTGGTAGTTACATATAAATGCAGAAAGAGACGAGTAGATGTTGCGAGCGAGAGTGGGATGCATGTATGTACAGTTTCACAGATGAGCGAGAGTGGAAAGTGACAGTAGCAGATGCAGTTAGTGAGTGACTTAGTACAGTTGCGTCAAAGTTAAGCGAGTAGGATGTGGGTACAATTGCTCATGGTTCGATAGTTCGCAGTGGTGAGGTGTGGTTTCGGGGTGGGTGGGAGCTTACGAGTGCGAGACACAATATCGATATTGGTTATCGTTGTACATACACAGCGAGTACGATTACATTTAGAGAGTTTAGTTTACAAAATTGGATAGGTTGTTGGTTTTTATTTTGTTTGAGGTTAGGTTGAGAGCGGGAGAGAGAAATATACATAGAGAGAGATAGAGAGAGAGACTTGTAATTCGGTTGACATATTTAAGAATTTTGTTTGGTTTTAACGAGAGCAAAATGGAAAGTTGGTTTAGTCTTTTGTTTAATGATAACAAATTTATATAGAAGGCGGGCGGCTGTACCTGGTATCTGTATTTTGTGTTGTCGTAGTTGTTGTTGTTGTTGTAACTGTTGTAGTTATTGTCGTGTTATCATTACGTCTACGAGAGGTACATGCCTTTACGGTTCGATCTCTACAAGACACGACCTGTGCACATCATCGGATGATCGCGTCACATACAAATCGGTTAAATCGGTATTCGTTTATCAGTTATCGATAATCGTTAAGTTCCATAAAAGAAGCAAAACAAAAGCATAATTAAATACATCAGTGATTACAGATTTCGTCGCATATACTAGCTATGATCTGAATCGGATCATTTAGGGTCGGGAAGGGTTGAGAAATCGCTCATTGTGTTATCCTATAGCCTGATCCACTACTCTCTCATTGCAACTAGCACACCTACGGGACCGGGTCTCCTCCCAGCTCAGCAAAGGCAATACGTTTCATCTACCATATACATATGTATTGGTTTTGCCATTCCTTAAGCTTTACAACAACCATTCCCATGCAGCAGATACTTTTAAAAAGAGTTGTGTACAGGTAGTATGATAGGGTATGTTGTATCTGTGTAGTCAAAGCATAAAAGTTGAACTGAAAAAACTTACCAAATCAAATCCATATAAAGAACTCAAATGAAATCATCATCAAACGTGTGGGTATATCGGCTATTCAAAACCAATAATATACTTTTTTCCAACTAGCGGAGCCATTTCTTGAACATCTTTAATCCACCGAAATCGGGATTAACTGGACATTCTGATTATGTTTACAAGATGTGCAAATACATAAATATTAACCATTACCGATTTCAAAAGTATTATAAAGCATACATTAAATTAAACAAATAATCATATTTAAGCACTTGTACGTACTACAAGTGTGTATATTCTTAATATATAAGAAAAACGGTTTACGCTTTAAAGTGAAAATATATAAGAGATATTTGGAGAGCGTGATGGAAACACGGAGATTTTGAAAACGAAATGCAAATTACATCTGTTCAACTTAAACATAAAATGGACAAGCTTTAATAAAGCCATAGAAACAAAATACAAATATATAAATATATAAATATAAATTTAACTTAGGTATAGGTGTAAACATTCAAAGTCCATTGTCAATGCCTAACACAGCGATAAATACATTAGAGTTACTGCATTTTGGTTATACGTGTGTAGTGCTGGCTAAGTATCGGTTCCATTCTCTGGACATATTAAAGCAAAATGTTGTAGATATGAGAAACAAAAGGGCAATAAATAAATATAAATAAATATAAACAAATCAATGTCGAACAATTTAGCATTATTGAAATTATAAGCTATAGTTGGCCTTAGACTAGATAACGTTAAACGTAATTGAGTTTACATATAGATAAATAGGCATCGGTGTACATATGCTTGTCATGACTGTGTGGGTGGTATTCGCGTACGAGTGGTTCTTGTGGTTGTGAGTTTTGGTTGGTTTGTGGCTTGTGGTCATGGGTATTGCGAACTGCGGATTCCGCATTGCGCATTGCGGTTCGCCGTTCGCGACCTCTGACCTTAAGGCTAGACTAAGGGCAAAGTACAGTACAGTACAGTACAGGACAGTAGACGAATCAACTAACTAGATCGGTGCTGCGTACTCTAGATATGCTATAGGGCTATAGTTAGACTATATACGGTTCTAGGACAACGACGAAGACGACGGGGGTGTAGGGTGTCAACGATCAATCATTCCATATTTAACTCGATTCCATTGCCGTCCGTCCATTCGACCGGATCTGATCAACTGGCTGTGGAATAGCTGTGCACTGAGGAGCCGCGCTCGTCGTCGAACTCGGCAATTACCTTCTTGAGGGCGGCGAGAACCTTGTCGGGCATGTGATCCTGCAGCATCACCGGCGAGATGAGCACCTCATCGAAGTCCGTGGAGTCAGCCCAGATGGCCTGGTATACGGGCTCCCGATTTTTTAGAACATTTCTGCAAAATACACAAGAGCTTCATTGCAATAGTTTACTTTTGGCGTATTTAAACTAACAAATATCTACTTTCTAAAGTATTACACAAATTCCTTCAAAAAAAATTTTATTTGTGGAC
Source organism: Drosophila orena (assembly GCA_005876975.1). Classification (NCBI taxonomy): domain Eukaryota; kingdom Metazoa; phylum Arthropoda; class Insecta; order Diptera; family Drosophilidae; genus Drosophila; species Drosophila orena. The sequence goes on from VCKV01000297.1 coordinate 1,652,307, forward strand.
CAATTTAGTTGTCACAGAAATCTCTTTCAATTTTATTTGATTCACTAACACGTAATCTCTACTTGTCTAACGTATATTAATGTGTTATTGATATTAGATATCTACTTAATTTATTAAAGAATAATGAGGATACAAAAATCAACACTACATATTAATCAAGTTGCCACAAAGGTATATTAATTATTAATGAATTCCATAAGTTTGAAAGGATTTCCGTGACCCTGGTCATAAAAAGAAATGTTTACTTAAACTTTCGGGTCTAAAATCATGCTGGATCTGCTATATCAAACACAAATTATAATGATAATAGCCCAGCTCATATACTAGAGCGAGAGAGGGCGACAACGAGAGAAGGATAAAAGGTCTAAGGACCTCATTTTACAAGCCGAATTCTCATCTGAGATCATGATCTATTTGTTTCTCATCCTTTAGCGAAACTGATCTATTTCAGTGAGAGTTTAGCTCGTGTAGAGATGGGAAGATGCATGCTTCGGTGATTTTATTGTCTCATGCAACAAAGATTAACAAAAATGGAATGTGAAGGAAGTCTTCTAACAGAATAAATAGATCTATAAAATTCTCGGGCTGTCACTAGTCAACACACAAACCAAACAAGCTAAGACACAAGAGAAAGTGTGCGAAAGAGAGAGACAGAGGGCGAGCATAAACACGGGCAGAGTGGGATAGACATATGTAGACAGAGAGAGACAGGAGAGATAGATAGAGATAGAGACGGAGATCGAGTTGAGTTACGGCAGCGCTGCTCAAGCTCTTCATCTTTCAATCTTTTGGATGCGTGTGCTCGTATCTGCATCTGTGGTCGATGCGCTTTGTAGGTGTGTGCGTGTGTAAATGTGTATCGATGTGGATGTGGGTGTGGGTGTTGATGGGCTGGTGGGTCTGTGTGTGTGCCTACCTCCAACCACTGTCGTATTTTTGCCTGAAAAACATTTTTGTAACATTATTTTCTGTTCTCATTGACTGGGTTTCGGGACGTTGGGGCAAACAGAAATCGACCAAACACGTTCGGCAACAGAAAACATAATGAAACAAGACAAGACAAACTAAACCAAACCAAAACAAACCAATTGAAACAATAACACGTGAAAGTAGTCGCTCGAGAACTCCGCCGATAGCAGGGTACCATTCATACATTCATACATACACGTATGTACATACAACATCTTAAAAGCACAGGATCATAAACTACGACCCATCATATAGGGATACCTAATTCCACCTAGTGTTTGGTATTCAATCTTAATACATTTAAAAATACTTTGAAGTAATAATTCTTATTAGTGTATTAATATTCTTATTAATGCTGCTCGGCCATACAAATTGGATGCTAACCAACTCTGTGCCTTCCTGTAACTTATGGGATTTCTCATTTAACTAATATATTTATTAACGAATGTCTGGAGAAAGCGTATCTGCGTCTGGAATTTCAATATGACCCTACATTCTCTATGTAGTCGCATTACTGCCGACGAAATGGGGCACTTGTGAACTTAAAAATTGAAGCAGCACGTTTCGGTCATAAGTCACGTGGGTATGTCAATTCGTGGACGACAATTAGAGTCTGCCAACGAATCGCAAGGGGCCCCAACTGGATAGAGAGTTCAGTGCCCCTTCCCGATAACGAGATCATCAGCTGTATCATCTATGCATCTCTACGAATGGGCAAGGCGATAGATGAATATACATACAAGATAGTGCCAAGCGACGACAACACAAGCCTGACGTCATTGCGAATGAGTCAGTTGTGGATCAGCTTGACATTTCACTCCACCACTCTCACTTCGGCGATAAGCACTGGCTATCGCACCTCAATTAGCACAGACCTTGGGCCAGAGGCGGATCGTATCGCGTATCAAACAAAAAACATCAAAAATAATAAATCAGGGTGAGGGTCAGGAGGTCGGGTTGCACGATCGAGATAGAAACAAATGCGGATGCGGCCAGCTGTCGCACTTATTTCCAGCTCGTCGAACTCAAGCTACTCACTCGTCGGGCTTGGGATGATGTCGCACAATGTGAATGATGCGACCGGGCGGATATAAGGGCTGGTGCAGGGTTAAAGCTATCGAGCTGTCCGTTGGATGAGCGCTGGTCGAACGGGCAGTGCCGCGCTCCTGAAATGATAAGGATAAGCACCTTTTAGTATCCCGAACCAGAGAAATGAGATATGGACTAAATACCTCCTGGTACTGATTGATGTGCGTGTCCTGGCCGGACATGTTGACCACGGAAGTGGGCTCGGGTCCACAGCCACAGCAGATGACCGAGCAGGAAATGGTCTTCCACTAAAACGATATAGAACGACGAACGTATTAGGTGCATATTTGAAAATATGGTACACAAGAAAATCACCTTGGGATCCACGCTGCGTTGAATGGCATTGATAAGGTCCGCTCGCAGGGCCTCCATTTGATTGAGACCGATGCGCGGCACTACGTCCTTGCCCAGCACCACCGAGGTGATGAACGACTTTGAGTACTCAACGGCGGGCATACTAAGAAACAAGCATAAGTTTGAATTTGAACGAGCACGAGGTTTGCCAAAACATAACCCACCTGAGCAGACCGCCTGGCGGGGAGTAACTGAAGCACTGGAGCGTGGGATGCTCGGGCTTTAGGAGAATGGCGAGTATGGCCGCCGTGCCGGCGCCCAGCGAATGGCCCACCAGCACTAAGTCAAAGGTGTGCGTTTGGCGGTCCGGATTCCGTTGCAGTGCCCTCTCGATAAGGTTCTCCTCCTGCAGCTTGTTGCGTATGTAGATCGCCGCTTGCACCATCCCCTTGTGGCCAAGCCAATCGTCACGCGGCGGCTGCAGCGGCAGAACTTCACCCTCGGCATTCAGATCCGTAAGGATGTCCTTCATGCTTAGGGTACCACGTATGCTGATCACAACCGACCGATGTGTATAGTCGATGGCCACGAAGAAGGGCGTCTCGCCCACGTCCACGTGATAGGTGGCATAAACGATATCGATGTCGCCCAGCTGGAGCGTCTTCTTTAGCGCCGCATAGTTGCACAGGCAGCAGTTGTCCTGGATTACCTCTGTATCATCACTTGTGCCGCAACAGCAGCCAAAACATCTGAACATAATGGAATATACAAATTGCTTACAGAATGCATTGTCATGTTTCAATGGCTATACTCACTTCAGTTCCGGCACCAGGTGCCACATCTTGCTTCGATTAATGATGACGTACATGGGCCAGCCGTAGGCGCCCTGGGCAAAGTACATGTAGTGGATGACCGTTTGAAAGAAGTCATAGTTTTTGGCATCGTTGAGTGCTAGGAACTGGGTCCGCTCCGTGATCGGTACGCCGCTGAGGAACTCGTAGGTGCCATTCTTGCGCTGCCGCACGATAGCCTCGCGTTCGAGACGCTGGAACTTGCGTAGTAAAACTAATCCGGCCACCACATCCGATGGCACCACGTCCAGCTCCCGGAAGAAGTCGCTCAGCAGGCGGGCAATGTCCGTGAACGAGTTCCGGTTGCGCTCCGAGGAGCCCATGCAGCAGAACAGCAGGCGGCAGCGATGATCCCAACTGTCCTGGTAGGCTCGCATCACTTTCCTGTGCGTTTGTTAGTCAATTAAAGGATTAAATGGTTATATGAGCTATGAGCTACGAAATAAACTTACCTTTGCCGCCAGTTGCGATTCATACTGTTGCTCCGCTTATAGTTAAACCGAGACTCCGTCTCGCGCATTGATCGCTGGTACTTCTTCATCTTCACCCAGGATCTTCCGGCAGCATCGAAGGTGCACCATATCGTAATGAGGGTGATCACCACCAGAGCCCAATTGCAGATGATAATTGCTGTGAGGGAAGGTAGAAAATAGCCGAAAAAGATGGGAGTAAATGTTAGTGTCAAGGAAAGTAACAATGTGCATTCTACAAGGTATATGCATTAAATTGGTTTCAGTTACAGCAGCAAACTATACAAATATTGATACTATATACCGATAATTCATAACGATTACTCTAAGCTAGACTGTTTGTTTAGCCTATTTAGAGACATGTGAATAAATCTGCGATATAGCTCACCTATGTAGACCTTTTTGGGATCATCGATGGGCGCAGTGGTGTAGTAATGCCCCAGCCAAACGGAGCCCACCGCCAGCCAGCCTATATCGAACAGGATTACCACTGCAGTGAAGAATATATTAGATATATGGTCTTATTCAAGGTGTACACCTATTGGTGCTAACTTACAGCTCTTGAGATATATCCAGATGTTGATTGAGGTGCGCGCCTCGGCATCCAGAATACTGCCACGCATCGAGATCACACATATACCTATTTCTACGCATATTGAAACTGCAAGGCAGGATGAATATCAATAAGGAATCCACTAAAATTTAAGCAGCATACTTACAAAATAGTATCAACAAGTAGCCTATTAGATGATAGAACAATAATTTTACGCTTAAAATTCGTGTATTATACTCAAAGATAACCAACGAGACGCTAACAATCACAAAACTGTCACAAAAATCGCAGCGTTTTTGTTTTTGTAGTTGAACAGAGAGAGAAAAACACGAAATATAATTATGAATAATAATCGGTGACGGATTGAGAATGCACGTGGTTACTCACCATATAAAATGAATCGTCAGGAGAAATGCGCCCGGCACCACGAGATCATCAGAGCCCACAGACCAGCGACGTCTGAAGACCACAAGTCCAGGCATCTGGAATCGACAGGAAGCGAGCGAGCGAAATTAGTTTTAACTAAAATACATCTTACATAAAAATCCACTTAGCCTTGGCTTAAGTGCATTCCAAGACGTACAGCAATTACTGATAAACTATCAGTAGTTGATTAGGTTCGCAACAATAAAGGAAACCTTATTTCATAACCCGCAGAAATGTGGTATCATTGCATTTAAAAGAAAAGAACTGCAACACTGAGTATGAGTGATAATCCTAAGGTTTTCATAAAGTATATCACTCATACGCAGTGTGTACGCTTTGCCTGATCCTGGCAACGAAAACAATTATGATTATTTTATGAACCTCGCCTCTACTTGGCAACCCACTTCGGTCGCAGCTGTTCAAAAAATGCACGACATAAGCTTCCAGCTTAAACGCGAGATATTTGTGCTGCCGCTCCAAATTGTAATCCCCTTGGAAATTAAGGGGCAGCCCTTGCAGCATTCAACTGCTCGATGGTGGTACAGTCATGCCTGCATGCAAATGTGCAAGGCGAACGACTTTGGAGCAGCTTAAGGTTCCGCCAACGCCCACCACCCACTTCTCCCCACTTTCCCGATGTCAACCAGTACCAGTAGTGCCATGTAAAGCAAAGCATAATCAGGGTCAGACATGAGCAGGGCGTGCTAAAAGGGGGGCAAAAAACATTGCACAGAACGAAAATGCAGCTACTTCAATTCTTACAGCACTGGCACTTACTGCATTGCTAGATAGTGGTTCCTAAAGCAGACGTCCTGCCCAATGGCTTTAATTGGAAACCCTTCGAGCAAACCAAACTCAGGGATATTTTCTCCGGGTGTAACAACTTGTTGGGCGGCGTGTGGGTCATCATGTTTGGGAAACCGCCCCCCCATAACCGCTGGCTTGACATTGCATCGGGTACCGTACCGATAAGGCGGTCCTGACATGGCAATCGTAGAAGGGAATGCATGCTGATATTTGCATATTCGGAGACTCGGGTTTTAACAAGACTAACTAACTAATAACGCCAAGACATGAGCACACACACAGTGGTCTTATCGACTTATCGGCCACGATAGTGCCAGCCAAATGATTCACAGTCCTTATCAGTGACCTAATCAATACGTTAAATCAATTGCGATTGCAAAGTTCGCTTGTGCCGAATCAGCATTAGATATTGCAATGCCAAAGATTTCGCCAGTGGCTTATTTATAGACTAATTGGGTTTGCGATCTAAGTCAATATAAACATAAACAAGCAAATAATAAACTTAGTGAGTGCCTCGACTAGAACTGAAAATCAGAAGTTTATATACTAGCAACCTTGAACATTTGAACTATTCAATATGCTAATTTCCATAATGCTAATATCTAATAAAACACATTAGCATGCTGAGTATTTGCTATGTACCTATGGTTTTCTAATCAATTCGTGTTTATATAAACATTATTTCGTTCGGTAGTAGGCTTTCATTATTTCTGATTTTTATATGTGCTGTTCAACGTAATTAAAATTTTCTGAATGCTACGATAACAGTCATCGGGTAATCATTGAATAAATAAAATGAGCTTATCCATTAAAATGTCATTTGCATATAGTATTTACACGTCAACTAGACACAGTTAATAACTTACATATACTAGTCAAAGATTATCGGCAGTATATAAAAGAAAATCTATACCCATGCATAAACAAACTATAATATCAACATGGAAAATTTCAATTTAGAATTCTAAAATGCTGTACATTATAAGCTTTAACGGTTTTGGCAATAGGATATTCTATGAAGATATTATCCTTAAAGAAATGAATCATCAAAAATGCAAAGACATTTAAAAACTACTTAAATACGTTGAAATATTTAACAATGAAAGGAAATGAAATTTGGATGCTTTAAAGATAAATTTACGGATTTTTGTGTAGTAGGCTAAACAGCGACTAAAAAGTAAATAGAAAGTACCGTCAGTGAATCTTGACATATAAAACAAAGATGACTGGCTATAATATTCGAAATATATTTTCATATACTAAACTGATTTTATTTCGCTTCAAGGATATTCCCTCAAGCAAAAGAACGTTGTTTCCGTTACCCCTTAGTCGCAACCTTTATGTTAATATAAATATATTAAATATTAAGTCGCAAGTCCAGAGCCCGTCGATCTTAATTATTACGTTGACCTTCTTCAGCTAGAAAGCTCATTTAAAATGCTGACCTTTGCAAAGACATGGAGCTACTCTCGAGTCTCCCCTTTAAATGGACCGGATTTCGGCGACAGATTTCATTCATGCAATATTTATCACCTCCCCAGGAATGGGGGGCTTAAAGTTCGAGCTGCGTAATTTCAAGGCTATTGATCCAACTGGCTGTTCTTATCGGCAAACATTTACCTTTCGCCAGCGAATCCGGTGCAGACCGGGCCAAATATCAAAGGTGAAGCAACTAAAGCTGCCATCCAAAGGCCCAGCAACTTTGGCTTTGGCTTGGCTTTGGCTTTGGCATTGACACTGGCCTCGCTGAACTGAACCGAACTTTAAGCGACAATGGACGAGGATGACTGACTGTGACGATGCGGTGTCGATGTGGATGACGAGCCATGATTTTGCATTTATTTGCACACCATCCTGTCACTTTCCGTGTGGCCAATGAGGCATGATATGGCACCGGGGGCACGGACAGAAGGAACAATGCCGAGTAAGCCACTGGCAACTTGAGAACGCATTACAGCCACTGCAGGTATGAATGGTCATTACAGCCCACTGTTTTCTCTATGTGCACTTGCAGAAAAGTGTATCCTTTCTAAGGATTGCGGTTCTCTAAGCAACGCTTCTAATTATTAGAATAGTAAGGGGTTCACCAAGGAGATATGTACATAACACGTAAGTTTGAACAGAATTATTTCAATTGTGTTTCCTAAACTATGCCCAATTTATGCGAGTGTAGTGTGAAAAACCACGCAGCTGTCGAAGAAGCCGTAATGGGGCAAGGGCAGAGTAATTGATGGCAATCACTCTTTTGTTCTGTCTCCGTCATATATCGCAGCATATTCAATTATTTAGTTATTGCCATTATAAATGATGAGAATTTCTGTTACGGTTATTGGCTGAATAATCATCCGTAGCCAGCGCATTTCGCAGCAATTTTTCGATTAGGTTCTGTATGATAGTTGTGTGGTGTGTGTTGTGTGGTGTGTGTTTTGCGATTCGTGGTCCCAATAAATCACACACCTGTATCGATCCTTTATTGGGTGGATCGCGGCTGTGACCTGCGTTCTGGGTACTGGGTTCTGCACACAGGCCCCGCACGATAAGATAGACCGACAGCACCGACAAGCACCGACATCAAAGCAGGAGGAACTTATCTATGTATGTCTTGGCGAGAGGGCGATGTACGAACAGGTGGCACGCACCCACCGCTGCCACTCGAATCAACAAATTGCCCCGATATCATTTTGCCATCGCATCGGCGAACTGAAGTGGAGTGGTGAATCCGTGGTAAACAACCTTGATGGGTGCAATTAGCAACTGGATTTATGATAAGCCATTAAAGTCACTTACTAAAAGTATGTGTTTTGCAGTGAACTTCAAGTTGGAAGCGAACCGATAGTACAACATATGTCAGTTAATTCCAAGAAAAGGCCTTTGTTCACCGATTTTTATCTTCATTTCTCGAACCACAACTGTGACATCTCACTTGAAATGATTAAGATCGTAAAATCACACGCATTTTTATTAAAATTTATCTTATACTTTAAAAGAAACAAGTGGGTATTTCCGCATAATTTAAATGCAAACTTAATAAGCCCTGTATCACGCTAGGTTTTCAAGCACTGTTAAAAATAATTGCTCAGGTCATTTGAAATGAAGTCAAATTTTCAGCATTCAAATTAGTTTCCATCGCTGTGCACTTGAAAATCAGAAAATGTTCGTAACTTTTACACCTTATGACAGTTTAATTATAATTCAGTTGAATCACAGACTGAAGTGGCAGCTTGGGCAAAGAAATAATTGAAATTGACATGGCTAGCAATATGTTTCCGTAATTGAAGCGCATTTGAAACATACATAAGCCATTTGCACTTGTATAATGTGTTCATCGGCTGATGCAAATACTTTCCAATATTTTTTGACAGCTTTGAGAATACATTCAAACAGATACTCACGCACAAACTTAAAACAACTAAATTCCAAATTTAAAGCAACTAAATTCGAAATTAAAAGCAAAGGAAGTATCCCTAATTATGGTCAAGGTTGTGGAGGACATTTTTGGGATTGCGACCAATCCGTTCACCAAGCAGGCCCAAGTGGTTCGTCGCTACACAATGACCAACTCCAATCGCCTGTCCGTGGCCGTCATCCAGCTGGGCGCCACAATCCAGAGCATCCAAGTGCCAGATGCCTATCACCAGATGTCCGATGTGGTCCTTGGATTCGATGATGTAGCCGGGTATATGAAGTATAGGAATTACCATTTTGGTTGCACGCTCGGCAGAGTCTCGGATGTGGTCGGTAACGGAGAGTTTATCATGGACGAGCGACGGGTCATTGTGTCGAAAAATCTCGGCCAGAAGCATCAGATTGATGGTGGCTTTGTGGGGTTCGATCAGGTCATTTGGGATCTCGAAATGAAGCGACCGGATGGCGTCACCTTGCGGCATGTATCGCCGGATGGACACGAAGGATATCCCGGCACCCTGAAAGTATTGCTTCACTTCACCATCGATGACGACAATCGGTTTTTTATACAAATCGAAGCCACCACTAACCAAACGACGCCGGTGAATATATCCAATCATATCATCTTCAATCTGGCCGGCCAATCCACCGGAATCGATGGCATTTTTGACCATCAAATCAACATTGAGGCAATGGAAACGATGGAAACTTCTGATGGCGAAGCTCTGCCCACGGGTCGGTTTAAGAGTGTCAATGATTCCGTATACGATATCAGATTGCCAGTATTTATGGGCGATCGAGTGCGTCAGTTTGAACCAAAGCCGGTGAAGGGGTACGATGTTTGCTTTGCTCTCGACAAGGAGTTTGATGCAATTAAAACGCGTTATGTGGGCAGGTTCTTGCATCCGGATTCGGGCAGATTTATGGAGATATTCAGCAATCAGCCGTGTGTGAAATTTACCACCTCCAATTGTTTTCCCCAAGAACCACTTGGTGAGCCACCGATATTGGGTAAAAAGTGCACCCGCTATTGGCAGCACTGTGGTTTTAGTCTCCAGCTACTTAACTATCCGGATGCCGTAAATCAGCCGGATTTTCCACGCATCTTCTTCAGTCCGGGGGATCTTTATTACCATGAAACCATCTATCACTTTGGTGTTCAGGAATCGTGGAAATGCTGTGCCGATCCGGAGGAATTGGAAGCCCTGGGCGAAGAACCACTGCGAAAACCGAAGGCTTGATGGCCGCTTCTAAAAATTGGTGCATTCGATGGCAGCTTACGTAGCCCGTTTGAGAAGCGCATAGAAAGGCTCTTTGAAAACTGGGCGAATGCGATGGCAGCTTAGGCAGCCCGTTTGAGAAGCACAGAGAAGGGCTCTTCGAAAACTCGGTATATTCAGTAGCTGCTTAAGAAGTCCATTTGAGAAGCGCAGAGAAGGGCTCTTCGGAAAATAGGTGCGCTCAATGGCAGCTTAGGTAGCCCACTTGAGAAGCGCAGAGAAGGGCTATTCGAAAACTCGGGTTTTCGGTAGCTGCTTAAGTAGCCAGTTTGAGAAGCGCAGAGAAGGGCACTTCAAAATATCGGTGCGCAATTAAGGTATTTGTCATTTTTGATCGGTAATGATTGATTTGGAAAAGGAATTTCAAGGCAAATGACTATTTATTATAAAAAATGCTTTATGCTACATAAATTTAAAAATTTATACCAAGTTATTTATTATACCAAATGGAATATACATATATAAATGCTTCTTAAAGGAATTTCTGTATTATTGAGTGGTTATACAAAATAACACAAAATAAGGAGTTACAAAGCTAAATAGGGAAATGGGCAGGAAGTCGCGCTAGTTAATAGAATCGTAATTTTTTCCCCATTTCCTGGAAACTCGTGGCGTAACAAGTGCTTATGAAGGATAAATGAAACTACACCAACATTTCAGTACATTACGTTTACATATATCGGCTGGCTGCAAATAAATAAATGGATTCCAAGAATGGCTAAAACAATCGAGGCCTTTATCTCTTCAGCTTAGCTAATGAAATAGCAGAGATGCCAAAAAAGAAACAACTTAACCCGCAGGAAAATCGTTTATAAAGCTCATGGAGCGACCCTCGAACATGAATATGCGGCTAATGGGGCATCTGGCACGTTTTGGATCGATTGAAAATGTAACCTGATGTTTTGTGTACCCCAGATTGTTGACTGTTTGCTTTTGGTAATACTAAATTTAGCAAACGCTGCCTGCGAATCCGTTTACTTAAAGTCTATAAAAAGCGAAAGCAAGAGCTAGCGAACGGGACGAAACGGGGAATATCGATCTAAATTTAGCTGGACTGCTGTGGGACCTCCGTTGGCATTGGTGTTTAGTGGCGTTATGGGACCGTTTTTCAGCAAATTTCGCAATTCGCAATTGAATTTCCATGTACACGTATGTTGCCCCGTAATTCAGTGTGAATTATTAGGATTTTAGAACATTTCGGGTGCGCGGCACAAAGGTAAACGACTCACACACACTCTGCCGCGGAAACTGCAGTTTGACCTCCGGGGGTTAATTGCTCTGCCTCCCGTTTCCGTCCATTTTGCATTTACTTTTTACCTTCCACCATCCAGCCGCCCTTTTCCCCACGCCACTGTTTATGAATAACTTTATAAACCCAGACCGCACACTCTGATTGTGGTTTCCACTTCCGTTTCTGCCGGATTATATAGTTTCAGCATTCGCGTGACGCATTCCCTCTCTCTTCCAAGCAATTAAAAAAAAAAACAGGGCCCAAAAAAGAGAAAAACAAACTTACGAAGGGACATTACACTCTGAGAAAATTCTATTTTCAAGAAGAAATGTATTAACATCAATTTGTTCCGCTTACTCTAGTTCTGCAATATGTATAGCAATTAAAATAAAAACATTGGGAGCCATAATTTGCCTGAGACTAAAGTTACGTATTTTGTTGAACGATACTTGTCAAGGGTGTCGACCAGGTCGACCGGGCAGAAGGACACAAAGAGGTTGTGGGTGGGCCATGGCTGGTTTCGGTGGTTTTGGTGGCTTGGTGGTCTGGGTGGCATGGAAAACAGCGAGCCTGCGCTTTGAGAAAGGTAAACACACATAGGAACCCGCCAGGTTGGGGATCTAATGAGGGGGTTTGGTTTGGCAGCATTTTCGCCAACGAGCCGCTAATGTTACGCCCAGCCCCTCGAAATGGGATTTCTGCCTTCTTTTTTTCTGGCAGACCGATGTTTCATGGCACACTCACAGACGCCAGATTAGTGGACCAGCGATTTAAATCACTTTAGGCTGCATTTCTGATTATATTCACGAATCTTGTAAAAGTATACTGAACAGAAGAGTAAAGATTATATTTTTTGAATTATTTTTCAATTACTTCACATTTTTATGTTTTTTAGTAATTTCGTGATTAAGTAAGCGATGAGTCATTAGGAATTATTCTATTTTTGTCTCGCCTCGTAATCGCTTGCCCTTAGTTGATTAATCTTTGATTTGATTTGAAATTAATACATCGTTTTCATAGACTTGTTATTTCGGACAGTTCAATTAAATGGCTTTGAAGCTGATAAGACAGCGCACCGCAACACTTTTTCACATCCAGTTTAGTAATTTTTTAGAAATGTGCTTATATCACAAGTTGTATTTCTATAATATAAGAACAGGCGTATATATATGCATTTGTTGGCATGAGTTGCCGAAAAGTTACAATTTCAGTGATAACAATTTTTGAAATTAACTAGTAACGAAGGCAATATTTGCGTGACCTAAATCCTGGACTTGTGTAACCGGCAATCACGTCGTAGATCTATGACACCGATGTCTATGTCCCTGTCAATATAGCACATCGGTGGCTGATTGACATGCCCACCACTAACACCATTATCCATCACTTTGTTGGGGCAAAGCCTTTGTGTTATTTGTTGCAATTGGATCAGAATCGAGCAAAAGCCCAGAGCCGACAAACTTATGCACGATATACGCACATCTAGCAGATATCTACATACGTATATCACATATATCACATATGTACATATCGCTTTTATATGGCGGGCATATCCTTTGTCTGTAGGTAAAATGCGTCGGTGGCGGAGCAAAGGAAAAGCGGTTGGGAAAACCAGGGAAACGAAGGAAACTGAGGAAACTGGGGGTTCGCGTCATAAAAACAATGTCATCACAAGGCAGCGTGTCGGGCGGAAATCAACTAAAAGGCCAATGCCAGTAGCACTCGGAGACAGTGCGAAAGGGACGGAGCGTTGGTGGCAGAGAGAGATGGCAGCTATAGGAAAGAACAAGATGGAGATAGGACAACCGAACGGCAAGCGGCAGTGGCGCAAAAATTACGCCAGGAACCAAACAAGAGCAAGAACAAGAGCAAAAACCAAAAGAAAGTTTTATGGCTATAATGACGAGCCCCGTTTAATGAAGATAGAGATAAAGACGATGATGTTGGCTGTGGATGAGCCATAGCGAATATATCGGGCATAAACGCGGGCACATATAAAACAAAAGCGCTGCATATGTCAGGAATACACTTCAAAGCGAAGCTAGGTTGTGCTGTTGACATATTGTTAATATTCCTATCACTGATATTAAATATCGAAACACTTTTAAGAACTTTTTATAAAATATATACCAAGCAGTGGCCAGAATTAAAAACAAAATTATTGACCAGCTCTAAAACTCTGCCAGTTCGCCACAATAAATAGGAGTATAAATAAATAGCTATCCTTGGCTTGTTTTTTTATTTGGTTTCAAAACCAAATACAAAAAGACTGGCAAGAATGCTGTTCATTTGACATTTTTAAGCAATTTCCAGTTTGATTTTTTTTTTTTGCATATTTGTCCCATGTGCTGTGGGAAAATTTTCTAAGAGCTTTTCATTGCTTTGCATCTGTAATTTCCTTAGTCGGTTATTTCTTTTATTTTATCGCATTTTGGTATTTATTATGTCCAATGGAATGTGGCAAGGCATCAAGGAAATGGCGGAAAAGGAAGGAAAATGCTAGCAGGACAAAGATAAAGGGCAAGCAGGAAACACGCAAAGAATGCTGCTGCCAGCTCTGGATTTTTGACCCAAAATGAAGGAGTTACAGTATACAATATACATAAATTTAAGCAAATTCCGCCCAAGAGTTTTAAATTTAATTAGGGGTTTCTGCCATTTATTTATAGAGAATGCATAGAGAATACTAAAATGCCACTGACAGCACCGAAATTAAATTATTTCTATACAAATATTCAAATGCTTCTCTTTTTCTTATCCTAGAAAGTTTATTTCTTAACCCATCTAGTTACTAGTTAATCTAGTTATTTATCAGAATTTAAAATATTTCGTATTTTCAATTTTGTGGTTTGTTGTTTGCTGGTTTTATGCGTAAAGCGCAATGATGAAATTAAAAATGAAATTTATCGTTGCATATTATTTATTTTCAATTAAAATGTTACGCTGTTGGCAACACAAGTTGAAAACCATACGAAACAATAGTTGTAAAATGTAATTGAAAACACCATCTACACCATTTTCATCTGGAAGACAACAACAAAAAGGAGTTAAAACATAGTGTGAATTGCATGCGTGCAGCATAAACAATCAGGATAAAAGTGGGGGAAAACCACGCACACAACCACAAACAAGAACACTGAAAGAAAACAATGGCAATATAAATAGCAAAGGCTTCTTGCGACGAGAAGAAAGACTTTCGTACATTGCTTTTCCGGCTTCATTGTTAGGAGGTAAAAAAAATGGGTAGGAAAATATACAGTGGAAAAACAAAAAAATATATTATACATATTATATACAAATAAGAAATTGGTAATATAAGAGTAAACTTTATAAAATATTAACGCTGTGCAGCGTTAAATAACAGTTGTTTTTAAAATGAAATTTGAATTTGTCATATTTATTGAAGATATATCTAAAAATTTATAAACATGAGACATTCTGACACTGTCTTTTAAGTGAAATATTTCATTGAAGACAGAGAGATGTGAAAATTGGAAGTGGGGGAGTGGAAAAGACGACGTGTTGAGTGCCACAGTTTTCATCTTTCTATCTTCTTTTCTGCGGCGGCATTTTCTCCGCATGCTGCACAAGAAGAAACAAAACAATGGAGCACGCTATAGATAGCAAGTTTCCCGACTTTGAGACACCCACTACACCCTGCATTGCCGCAAACTTCCGTATTCCTGTTACATACTTTCCAACCCATATAATGTACCCCTTTGCACCAAATTAAAAGGTATGAAAATCGTACCGCATGCAGGAAGAACGCTCCAAATGTCTAGAGCCTGCACAAGTATGCAATTGTTTGTGGCAAACAAACTGGCAAACAGAAAAAGTGCGAAAACAAACAAGAGCACAAAAAACTTTATATACAAAAAATAAGACAACGTGTAGCTTAATAAATAACTTAAATCGAAAATATATTGTGACACCATTTTTCCAACTAGAATAAGGGCATACATATTTTAGAAACCTAACAATCATAAGGGAATTCTGGATATTAACTTAGAATTTTAGTATTAATATAAGCCCAGACTGATAAACGGCATTACAATCTTGACTTATTTTTCCAGAGTGTGAAAGATAGTAGGACCCAAGAAGAGGAAGAGGTCTACTGTGACCGGTTTGGCAAAAGACGGTGGTGAGTTTTTCAAACTTCAAACACAGTACACACACATACCTTCGTGCCTACCCACCCATCTTTGGCGTTTCCTCAACAACCCTCCTCGAATTTTACTGGAGCATGGAGAAAATGCGTGGATGACACACACAATAGCAGCAACAGCAGCAATAAACAATACAGTGCACTCCCCGTAGAGTGGAACCAAAGAGACCGAACATTTTCGCTACTTTTTAAGTTCACTGTGGGGAATAAAATAAATTCGGAAGAAGTCCTGAAACTGAACGAATGTCCTGTTGAAAACTGTGTTGCCTACTTGCAGGCGTCCAATGTCTTTAGATTGAGATCTTTTCTAAATTTTTTATATTCGAATTCTTATATTGAACCTATTGATTTTCACTACAAAGAGTATTGGGAAATTATTGCTACAGTTGTATCACTGGTAGAGTAGTTTGCTTATTTTAAAGATTAAAGATTAAAGATACAAAGTCAGTGCTTGAAATCGTCGATGTCTTGTATGACAAATTAAGCAGTTCCAAATGACTGATTCGAGGGTATACTGTGGTAGCACAGAAGGCAAGGAAGAAGATTTTCATTCAGGCACAAACAAAATCCGCTAAAACTCGCCGATGGCCGTCGTGGTGGATGATGATGGGTGGCAAGGTGGGTGGTTGGATGGCTGGTCGGGTGGGTGGTTGGATGGCTGGATGGCTGGTAAGGTGGCACAAGTGACGCTTTCGCTTATGGCGACAGCCTGGCAGCTTTGACATTTGCATGTGTATTATGCGTGGTCCTCTGGGCATGTGTTTGTATGGCGAGTTTTCGCCAATACAGACAAACATCTACACACTCGCGAATGCCAGAGCATCCTCCTAGATGGGGAAAATCCTTCAAAGTTCAAAAACAGAACAACAGGCAACCAAATCATCGCCTCATCGCCTTTTTTCAAGTTTTTTGTGCTACATTTGTGTTCTCTTTGAGAGCTAGACATATGGACAGATGGTCGGAAGGACAGCAGAACAGACGAACTGCACCCTTGACATTTTCCAATCGAGCTTTTGGACAGTGAGATTGGATAGTGGATGGGTATCTGATCCTGATATAAAGTGATCAATTACTGACTGAGCTTGCTAGCATAATTGGCCTTCAAAAGTCATTAGACTCGATGCACATGAGCGAATCCTAGAAAGTGAACTTTGTAACTAAAAAGTCACCTAAAATACAGAATCCTATAGTTCCTTCCTATATTATACCTATATTGTATTGTGGTATACCTTGACTAATAGTAGTACGATTGATGAACCAGGGGAAAAACCTCCACCTATCAATATCTTATAGTTTGGATATCTTGTAATATCTTGTAAAATCTTCTCATCCAAAATGTGCAATTTATGGAAGAGCAAACCCTTTGGGTTGCATGTAATATAAAATCTATTTAAAGATATTTATTGCATACCGAACTCCGCTAAACAGGACTTTGTGGTTCAGCCAAGATTTATCGGCTTTCCGTTCGCTTTCTGGTTGTCATCGCATCCGCGGGATACCATCCTCAGTACAGCCAACTCCAGAGGCAGTGTGCTGTTGGCCCAGAAAGCTGAGACCGAAACTGAAACAAAACAAAACACACATCCTTCATATCGCACATGTTCCATCCGCAATCCTTCGTCGCGATTCATCCTCCGCAGTGGAGACGAGAAGCTCGAAGGGCTGTTGCTGTTGCTGCTGCTCCTGCGTTTGTCGTCTCCAAAAATAACTAACCCCCTGATGAGAGAGCATGGGCCACACGCCAATTTTGTGTGGGGGGGATTGGTTATAGTAAATGGCAAAATGGAATGCTTGGACATGAACAGAACAGAGGAGCAGCCAGAAAAACACGGCTACACCGGTTACACCGGCTACGGAAGAATCAGCAAATACGCCTGAATTTTTTGGACAGGCATCCCTTCAGCATCCCCACCAACCACTCCCCACCCCCCCTCACTTTTCAGGCGCCAAACCACCCCCGAAAATTGCCACCCACCTTGCATGCACGCAGGAAATTGATTAACCCATGTTGCGACCATAGGCATTTGCTATAGCAATGCGAAACGAGAGAGACTATAAGATACCCATTACTGTATTTATGATTGCAATGCATGAATGATGCTCATTTATTTATTTCTGTGTAACTTTGAGGAACAGCCATTGGCAGCATCAACAAGTTCCTTCTTTATTTTTATCACTTTTGCTTAATTTTATTTATTTTTATTTTTATTGTTGTTCTTATTTTTGTATGCATTCCTTGGTGTCCCATTTTTTTAAACGATCCTTTTAATCATTCAGAAATGGGGATGACTTCATCTGGCCGAAAATCGTTATCATCGGGAAAATGTGGGGGTTGGTCGCACTCAACGAGACTTTAAACCTTAAAAGTCTAATACCTCTAATACGGGGATGACATTTATCTAGCTTTTTATCAGTCTGGTAGGACCAAAAAATAAACGCAAAATTGATTCAAGCGTCCTTTTTCAATTAAATTATATTTGCCTGTACGTTACGTTGGGAATACTTTTTTTTGAAATTCAATTAAATTAAGAAATAAAATTACTGTTGGCCATTAAGAACTTTCATGAAAATATATTTTTTTAAGAGCAAATTTCATCTTTTCAAAACTGGACGTGGGCAAAAAAATAAATCGAATTTTTGGGCTGTTCGTGTTTGCCCGACTCCAGCTTTCAAATTTCATAAATTCGATTTTCCCGAACCCAAAAGGTTAATTAAGTTATGAACGCATTGATTTATTCCATTTGATGATATAATGGACTCATGATTCAATGAATGTGATTGAAATATTATCGAACGATCCAAAAGCATCCATTAAAATTAATTTGACTAATCGGTGGATTCGCCTTTCCATTATGCAATTGAAGTGAGTTATTTTGTGGAACGAGAGTCATTCCAAATTCCAATTTCCCGTCGGCTGTCAAACTTTGAACTACATTTGTAGTTTCTCTTCGTTTTGTGTGCTTATTATGCTGTGTCTACAATTTGGCAGAATTACAAACCAAACAGTAAAATCAGCAGTATGTGAGTGTGTGCGTGTGTCAGAAAGAAGCAGTAAATATATATATTTAAATATATTTATATATGTATATATTATGCAAACATATATAGATAGATGAGTGTAGCCAGATGGAAGACAAAGGTGTGCACCGGGAAAAAATATAACAAAGTTTAACAAGTGTTTATTCTACTTATAATTGCCTTCCAAGTTGAAAAACGTATATTTTTGTGTACAATTCTTATGTTTTTAGATTCCTATTGTAAAAACTTTTCATACTTTTTAATCGGAAAACCATTTGAGTAATTTTTTGAGCTTGGGATTCAATAGATGTGATTTTGTTCTAACTTAATAGATTAAAATGATTGTGATAGTACAGTCTTAAGTGTTTATTATTAAGACGTTTTATTAACACGGTTTTAGCAAAACTGCTACGAATGGTTGAGATAAATTTCATTTTTAACATCAATATGAAATATGTAATTTTATAGGGTTTATACATTCTTTTTAATTTTTTCAGGCAATGGAAAAATATGCAAAAATGCTTACCGCAATTTGTTGTTGCCAGCGCGACGCTGGCTGCAGTCGGCCGTCGCTGCTGACGCCGCTGCTGACGCTGCTGCTTCTTCGGCTGCTGCGGTCGCAAGAGAAAAAAGTTGGCAACTTTTGATGTTTGTTGTTTTGGCTGCTCGTTTTTTGTTTATTCTTTTTTCTTGGCTTCGTTTAACGCTTTTCACCGATCCGCTGCTTTTTGCAATACTTTATGGCCTTTAGTTTAAGCTGCCTTGCTGCTTCGGTTGCACTTTAACACACAAAATTCCAAAACATTAAAAAAATATAGAGAAAAATACATTTCACGCTTGGTTTCACTAGCATTATTGTTTTTGTTCATTTGTTATTCGTGTTGTTTTCCTTTACACTTTCTCGTTCGCGAAAGCAAAATGAAATGGAGGTAGTTAGAAAGAATGAGAGATAATAAGAGCAACTAAATTAGCCAGATATCATAGAATTTTGTTGTTTGTGCATAGCTATCATTTATAAGTTTATACTAATTACTGCTGATATCGTTTCTAGAGTAATACCTTAATGATCAACCTAATCCTGCAAATTACAATGCAAAATGTTTATCAAGTATATCCGAACCTTATGCAAAACTAAGCGACTTTTGCCCACTCGAAATTTAAACACGTTCAAGGAAATAAAGTACAACTATCATTACAAGTGGGCTTTCCCTCTAGCCTTATTGTACCAAATAGTGAGTTAATGGCCCCATAAGAACATTTTTCATTCGGCGTTTAATGTGCCCATAAAAGCGCAGTTATATTGTAATTTAAGCAGAATTTATTCAGTTCCTTTGCCTCTGAAACCCCGAAAGATAACTCATTGATCGGCCCTAAATTATTATATATCTTCCAATATTTAAAACACTGCTGAGTGCTTTGAAAACTAGGCACCTTTACGAGCCAACATGTTTGAAATTTATCTCTGATAGACTCAAGTGTTTCCTTCCAATTTCGGGCACTCCGATCCAGGATGCTGCTAATTACTAGGGAAGCTGCTGGGATTCGCTTAATCTCGTTTTCATCTTCGTCGCTAGCCGAGTACCGCGTAACGGTATCGGATGGTATCGAGTACCGGTACCGAATGCCGACCACCGTTAGGCAGCTGCTTTTAATGAGCCTAAACTTTCACACCGCTGCAGCAGAATGTAACACTATTATGCACACGGGAAAAAACAAGTGCCCATGTCATTGGAAAAAAAATTATTAAAAAATATTATCTTTAAAGAATCATTTTTTAATTAGGTTAAATAATAATAAATAAACATGTTCTAGCTATTAACTGAAAGAATACTTTTCTTTCTGTGTAACTAGAAAACTTGGCAAAACTGCTCAATCGATTTGCACTTTTGTAGTGATCGCAAATAGGAATAAATGACTTTAATTATGTTATTGAGGCCACTTCTACTTTTACTTTTCTTTCTGTGTAGCGCCGACGGCCTTGGCGGCTAATTACCGGCGACCGGTAATGCGGTCGCTGCGCCGTCGACGCAACGTGGGCGGCGCAACCTTAATCCCGCTCGAACGGATTAAGTCGATGATGCTGGAATGGAATGGCTTCGGCTGCAGGTGAATCGATAAATGGAAATCGCTACTCCCACCTCTCCTCTCTCACACACTCTCTCTCACTATCTCCGCTACTCTTTGCCTTCTTCTTTCTTTTGCTTACTGTTTACACTTATTTACCATTCAGTTTTTGCTGCTTTTCCGCTTTACAGACAAGCACACACACACACACACACACGCACACATAGACGCGGTTATGTAGAACAACCACTAAAGCACCGTTAGGCCATCAGCATCCAAAGAAATTCGAATTGTCTTGCCGCTACCGATGCCGGCGTCGCAGTCGCTGTCTGCTTCGACGTCGGCGTCCTCATGTTGTTGTTCTTGTATTTCTTGTACGCTGCTGCTTCTTCTTCCTTCATTTGCCTTTTCCCATGGAATTTACACACAAGATTTTGTGTTTACGTTCTTGTGCCGCGATTTAAGTACTGTTGTAACTTTTGCCTGTCATCACTAGTTTGCTTTTCTTGTCTTGTTTATTTTTAAGCTTTTGCATAAATTCCCGGCTAACAAATAGATATATTTTCGTTTGTTTTATTTATGCACCGCGCAGTTCTTATTGTTGTTGCCGTTTCTTGCGGTAGAGATGCGACGCGCACGCAGCGTCGTCAATGGAGAAAAATAAAAGAGAAAGCGCCCGCTCAGCTCAGCCAGTCTCAGTTGACCGCGCGGTCGGCGAGCTTTCTAGCAACTGATTTTCGAGATTCCACGCGAAACTTTCGATTTCCTTTTCCCGATAACGAAGGACGATATACGTTATCCGATATCGATAGCCCAATAGAAGCAGCTGTCGAAAATGCAATGGCTCCACTGAAGTAGTTGGGGGCAGACTGAGCGCTACATTCAAATCTAACAAAAAATCTTTTGAAATTAATAAACCCATATTAATGTGCGAAGCTCAGGGACGTTTGGTTGATTTGTGTGCATTTTGGTTTGTATACTCCCAGTTAAGAACGGATTGAAGGTATGGTTTTGGCATAAATAAAAAAACATTAGGTTGAAGCGGTAGTAATGAAAAAGCCTCACGCATATTCGAACCATGTTTATCAAATGAAAATACAGTTAGTATAGCTAAATATTTATTTGTCTATACTTTACAATTAATAGATATGTACGAAATTATTTTTTCAAGGATTTTATATCTTAGAACCCGAATAGCTTGATTTTCACTAGTTAAAGGTATTTATAATGAAAAAAAAAATCTAAATTAATTTTCTAACACTACGACTTAATCGCTAAACAAGATTAAACTACTTATAGCTAAAGGCATATCACAAACGGCTAGACATAGGGATTCCAATTGCTGCCGTCCTCGGGCAACAAATTGTTGGTGATCAGCAGGATGACGTCGATGATCCACCAGACGCCCACGCCGCCCATGGTGAGGAGTTTGCCCACAGCAGTGCCCGTTTGGCCGAGACAGAAGCGATCCATCCCGAGGAAACCCAGCAGCATGCTGTAGATCAGGGTGGTCACAAAGTAGTGATCCGTGTAGCGGACACAGGGCACTCCGGCGCGCAGGAAGGTACGATTCCCGTAGCACTCGATGTCGGCAAACACGGTGCACCAGACCATGGCGTGCTCCACCTCCTCGTACGTAGATCCACCGAACTTCAGGCAACCGTATTTCTTTTCCTGCTGCGCCGTGGCGTTCTCCCGATGATCGACGGGATCCTTGCAGTCGAGGAAGTCCCGCGGCAGAAACGAGCACATCACATTCGGTCCCAGTGGATAGAAGGCCGAATTTCCAGCTGCGCCGGAGGAGGAAGACGCGGACGATGATGAGGAGGCTCCCATACCGGAGCCCAGTTGCGCCTGCACAGGCACCACCGATTGCACCGCCGTGCCGGACACCACCGTCTGCGGCTGCTCCTTGTCGCTGCGTGCCTGGATCGCTCGAACGCCGGGCTGGCTGGCCATCAGGAACGCCAGAATTCCGTAGAAAATCCGCATCTTTGCGAGCTCCTTATCAAAATATAGCTTGCCAGTGTAGCCACACCTTGGCTCTGTTAACAGAGCTCTGTTATCTGCGATGGCCTATCGATAGTGCTGATTTTCAGCACTATCGACTACGAATGAAAATAAATAAAATAAGTTCGAAGCTTTCCATCAAGCAAATAACAGTGCTCTCTGGAATAAATAAGAGCATTACTGTTACTGTAGTCTTTAGTTAATTACATATATTTTAAAATGTAATACGTTTATTTATCTAACTTCGCGTAATAAGCAAGTGACCAATCACGCGCGCGCCCATCTCTACATTCGATAGCCAACGGCCCCGTTGCACTGGTGTGCACACACTGGTCGCGTGTAATCAGCGGGCGCGAACCATTTTCTTTTTTTTTGTAAAGAACAAACACGGCCAGTACGAAAATAACAACGGAGCAGAGGGCCCGTTTAATACGACGCGTCATTTTCCACCATTTTGCTTCTGTGATTTGTTTAAATTCTGCTGTGTCAGCGCGTTGGAAATTCGTTGGACATCAATAATGAAGCTACTGCTCCTGGTGGCCATCGCGGCCTCCGTGGCGGCACTCACCTCCGGTGAGCCGTCGTTCCTCTCGGATGAGTTCATCGAGTTGGTGCGCAGTAAGGCCAAAACCTGGACGGTAATTCTTTGTCAATTACTTTGTTTTTTCCCCCACCTGCTGACGTGACAAGAAAATTGCATTTTCCCGCATTTTATCCGCCAGGTGGGTCGCAATTTCGATTCATCCGTAACGGAGGGATACATCCGCCGCCTGATGGGCGTCCATCCGGATGCGCACAAGTTCGCACTGGCCGATAAGCGCGAAGTTCTTGGCGATCTATACCTGAATACCGTGGACGATATACCCGAGGAGTTTGATTCCCGAAAGCAGTGGCCGAACTGTCCAACCATTGGCGAAATTCGCGACCAGGGATCATGCGGCTCCTGCTGGGCCTTTGGAGCCGTGGAAGCCATGTCCGATCGCGTATGTAGCTTATCTTATCGATTTTATAGCCCCTTCTCTTTGTTTGGCCAGTTGATATACAATATTTTTTTTTTTTGCTTTGTATTTATTCTTAACGATTTTTACTGATTTCGCAATGGGCAGGTATGCATCCATTCCGGTGGCAAGGTGAACTTCCACTTTTCGGCCGATGATCTGGTGTCCTGCTGCCACACCTGCGGATTTGGCTGCAACGGCGGATTCCCCGGCGCCGCCTGGAGCTATTGGACGCGCAAGGGAATCGTCAGCGGAGGACCCTACGGATCTAATCAGGTTGGTGATCTGCACTCCTGCTTTTGCGTCCCTCCTTGAAGGGATTTTGTAAATCATAAGTGAAGCTTTAAGTGGGTTCGGCAGCTGGTTTTGCTTGCAGATGTGTTTCGAATATTTCGAAAAAAGTTTACCACTGAAAGGTACAAAAAAAGAAACAAATGTGCAGAAGATTCGTATTATAGTTCTACGCAGAAATGGTTTGAAAGCAACATTAATTTGTTCTTTGTTTACGTGAAGTTATCGACCAAGTTTACGAAGCCATTAAAAAGCATTATATATAATATAAAAGATATCGCTAGATAGCGGCTTAGTATATAATATATGTGCATATATACAGAGATCCACAAGCACAGAGGCTATATATGTATTGTGAATGCACTACGGATTCGCATACATCCTCAAAGATAATTTTTAGTTAGCAACACATATGTATTTTAAACCTAATTCCTAGATTTAGGGAAGCAAACAAATAAAAACGTTTCTAAAATGCACTTTTTTGCAGGGCTGCCGTCCGTACGAGATTTCTCCCTGTGAGCACCACGTGAATGGAACCCGACCTCCATGTGCCCATGGCGGTGGAACGCCCAAGTGCTCGCACGTGTGCGAGAGCGGTTACAAAGTGGAATACGCCAAGGACAAGCACTTCGGCTCCAAGTCGTACTCGGTGAGGCGCAATGTGCGCGACATTCAGGAGGAGATCATGACCAATGGACCGGTTGAGGGCGCCTTCACCGTTTATGAGGATCTCATTCTGTACAAGGATGGCGTTTATCAGCACGAGCATGGCAAGGAGCTGGGCGGTCATGCCATTCGCATTTTGGGCTGGGGCGTTTGGGGCGAGGAGAAGATCCCCTATTGGCTCATTGGCAACTCGTGGAACACTGACTGGGGCGATAATGGATTCTTCCGCATCCTGCGTGGCCAGGATCACTGCGGCATCGAGAGCTCCATTTCGGCGGGTCTGCCCAAGCTGTAGATGTTATATGTACTCCGGCATTGCGCTGATATCAAATCCCTCTATTTTCTATCGTCCCCCCTTTTTATTTCCATTCCAATTCGCAACTGACGTTTGTAGTTAATGTAAACAACTAAACCTGATTGATAATAAAGTATTGTATATGACTGTGAAACTGAACTTTGCCTCACCGACCTCTACACAGTGGAACCTTCGCAACTAACAAGACAGTTGTGATGAGAAGGTTATCAAACTGAAGCTAGTATAATTAAATGCAAATCAAACAGAAGTAAACGGAGATACATACTATTTATGGCCTTTTATATTTTTCCATGATAGTCGTAGGTACTATGTACTATGTACACATTTAAATGGATCGTTCTGCTTTTCAGCACTCGGACAACAATAAATTGGCTAGCTGTTCGTTTTGCGAGTTATAATGTGATTAGCAACTCATTTGATTAATCAAACAAAGAGTGGCATGCATTCGCATTCGTCATGTGCTGCGATTTTTGATTCAATCCGTTAGTTATTTATAATAAAACTCAACTTTTTTTGATTAATCGGAGAGAGTCACTAAACATATTTTCGTATGTACATAGAATTTATCTTGTTGAAGCTGCCCACAATTTTCCGTACCAAATGTCCATTCCCTGGCCTCAATTTGTACACATATCTTTTCACATAACATGTTTTATTTATTTTTCTCATTTGCAACATCAAATAGAACATTTGTTTTTATTTCACTTTTTGTTATCTTGCCATGAACCGTTTTCTTATCGATTTTCTGTGAATTGATTTATACTATTCACTGAAACTCGATATTTTTCTAACAAACAGCTTACATCGAAAAATATTTGTTACTGTCATATTTTAATTGGTTTACTCTTGTTATTTGTCATAGTCCAATTTCAACTATTGGCTTAAAAATCTCTTATTTTTGGTTAGGTATATATTATATCTGTATGTATGTATAATATATATATATATTATATATTCATTTCCGTGGAATCAGCTCAGCTTAATTTTTTGTGTGTTGTAATTCTTGCTTTGCTTTACTTTTTTTTTAGGATTTTGTAAATAGATTGCATTTGGCTTGCTCCTCATTTTTTGTTCTTCGGTTTGTAGATTTTTCTTGTCAATAAATAATTTCATATATTTTTCGCTTTTCGCTTCGCTCTCCTTACAATTGTTTACAATCTGAATTCGTATTTGCTATTCCTGGACTTTTGCGCTTAATAATTAAAATACATAGCCATGCGGTCATATATTTACCTATGTACGTAAACTTTAGGTTGTTGTTCGGTTAAACATTTCCATTGTTTCCATTGTTTTCAGTGTTTTGTTCTTTGATTCAATTTTCTGCATTAGTCATCGTCAACTTGTGTGGGGCTTTAGCTTATCATCTAAATGGTGGGTTCTCAAAATATCAACGCTCTATTGGCTTCGGGAGTTCTTATTTCGACTGAGGGAAAAAAGGGAGGTGTACGATGTAGAGTTTTATAAAGTGCAGCGATAAGTCAAGAGTAACTAAACCGATCGGTATGAAATATTAGAAACACGCAGAGCAAGCACTAAAATGCCATTGTGTGAAATCTGAAGCCATTTGAGTTTTCCACTTCTTTTACTTCAGCTTAATTCCGCTTTAGGTGGGGAGTTTATGTAAAACTAAGGGACTACTCCAATTTTCAACACAAGTAACGATTATCTCTCGCAAAAATAAAGTGATATGGACAGCTTAAAACACATAAGGTAAGCTCAAGTATTCTATTCTGAGAAGTTGAACGAATTATTCATTTACAAATAGATCTACTTGGAAAGGAAGTCGGCCCGGACTAATAGTAAATGTATAGCAAAAATGGCCTTAATGTACCAGCTAAGTAGACAGACATTAACCCTTTGACTCTATGAGTATCTGGTGTGTTATTTAGTAGGACGACTTGCTTCTAAGCTTCTGCTTACCTCGTTCTTGAACCGTGAATTACTCATCTATATAGGATATACTTTCATAGGTTGAGATTCGTCTTCAAAAATCTATAAGATCTTCCATCAGTTTTCAGTTTAATACTTGCTACAAATGAAAAAATAAAAGAAAAATATTGCTAAAAATCGACTGAAGTGGAGGAAACGTATAGAGGAACGTATAGCCGGACAATACTTTAATCGGAACACCTTTTCAGTTAGCAAGCTTCAAAAGACCTTAATGTAGTTGCGCTATATAAATACACAGTATACATACAATTACACTCTTCTCATTACAACTATCGATTTAAACTCTTTAATTTGCATTTACTTTTCAGTTTAGGAAGTATCTTAATCGCCTAACTCAACTAACTTTGGCTTAGGTAAACCTAAACGGATCGAACAGATTACTGATTACTGATTACATACATACATATATATCATCTTATTTGTAAGGTCCCATTTGTACCTTCAATTCTGGTTATGTGGCTTACATCAGAGTTTTCTTTAGCTTACAAGATGCGTGAGAGTTTTTAGTTAACTTGCGTGGACAGCCCATATTGGGGGTTTGCATACATAGTGGTGTATATATATATATAGATGTATATATATTACTATATGGGTCAGATTCAATGCCCGTTAATCTTCAGGTCGCCATGAGTTGTTTGTATAGGTTTTAAAGTTTTCGGCTTGAACGCATCTCAATTCGAACTCGAACTCGAACTCGAACTCAACTTTGATTTCGGTTTTGGTTTTAGTTTTAGTTTTAGTTTTAGTTTTGGTAGTTTGGTATCACAAAATCGGGTTTTACGTTTACACAATATCCAATAGTTTCTGTTTTTTTTTTTTCCGAAATGTCTTTCCTTTTCGAATAACAATTTTAGTAGTGATAAATATATATTTTGCTGTTTTTTCGTTTCTTTTTAAATAACTTTTTGGTAGCGAAAGACTATCACAATTATGGAGATT
Organism: Drosophila orena; assembly: GCA_005876975.1. Taxonomy (NCBI): domain Eukaryota; kingdom Metazoa; phylum Arthropoda; class Insecta; order Diptera; family Drosophilidae; genus Drosophila; species Drosophila orena. The sequence continues at coordinate 1,680,099 of VCKV01000297.1, forward strand.
TGAAATTTTTGGGGCCAGTTAAAGAGATTGTATTCAATTTCATGAAGTTTTTACATTTAAGTTTCCTCTTAAGAACCGATTTTTTTTGTTTATTTCTGTCAATTTTACACGCACATACACATACATATATCTATAGATATAGTTTTAGGTTTTTGTTTGGTTCACGGAAGCCGTTAATTTATACTTTTGTAGTGGTTGTTTCTCGAGAAATGCATTTAATTTGCCTTTTGATTCTGTAACTCTATCATCCGCGCTCCTCGCTTCTCTCAGTTGTATCTTCAATCATCGGGAGATCTTCGGTTTCGGTTTTAGTAGTTTGTCCTTCAGTTGTTGTACATATGTGTGTACATCACTTGGTTTGTTGAACTTGGTTCGCTTGCATATGTTAAACGGTTCTATATTCTGAATACATCCTTGTATATATCATTTTACTCGTATTTAGTATATAGCTTTGCGATCGGCTTTTGTTCGTGTAGTTTTCAATGTTTTTTAATGCTTTTTAAGTGGTTTGGAAAACCATCAAACAACAGGAGGAAACAGTCTTTCTTTCCAGGTACCTAAGGGTTAAATATGATACAAGCACGTTAATAAACCAACAGATAGTGAGAAATGGAGATATATCGTTGATAAGCACTGGTACCGTTAAATTCCCTGGTAACTCAGAATCCTTCAGAAAGGTGTTTAAAAGTCCGTCGCACACAGTGCAATGCATTGGATAAAATAAAGTGCTGCATACTTTTAGACACCCATATTGGTAATTTGAAGTCACCAGACATTTCCAGCACCGCTGATCGTAAATTCTAACTACTTAGAGTTCAGTAACCCTACAATTCAGTCACCCCTATAACTAGTTGATTTTCAAATATATATGTAGATATGCAATTTAAACGTATTAGAATTTGTGCTTTATACGCATACTCACCGCGTGACACATTTGACTTTTGTTAAATGTTGTACAATTGTTTTTTCTCATTTGCAAATTTGGTTTTTGATATATATATAAGTATATATTACACCATTAACTTTCAATATATCGCGCATAGTATATAAATATATATATTTATATGGTATATACACAGATGTGGCATATGGAGGCATCGGTCTTGTTGTCCATTGGCTCTATACATGTTTTTCGCTATTTCGAGGGGATTTCTATTGGGGTTAGCTGAGTACATTGGTTTCACTGTAATCTGATGGATCGATCTATATAGCTGCACCTGATCTGCATCTCTGCGGCTCTAGTGGTGGCTCAGGTAGGTCTTGCGCTTCAGGTAACCACTGCGTATGGGTGATGAGAGTCCCGTCTCGTTGCTGTGTTTTTCGATGGCAGATAGGATCGATGGCAGTGTGTGCGTGTGAGGTGTGTGTGTTGGTGTTTGTGTGTTTTTTTCAGGCAAATTTGGGATATTTTTTTTTGTTTGAAAAAAGAAAGACAGAGTTAACGTTGAGAAAGAGTTGAATTTTGGCACTAAGTGTGGTTTGGATGTGGAAACGTTTCTAAGATAGATATTTATCAAATTTTCCCCCACCTCTAGTGTGGGGTTTATCAATTTTGATTCTTTTTTCACAACACCAATCAATCAACCAATCAATCAATCAATAAAATGCTCAGCTAGGTATGCTTCAAAATACTTAACAAAGGAACTGATAAATTGTGTGTATGGGAGTATGGAATATTCTAGAACACTAATTCTAACATCAATTGTCTGTATTGTTTTGGGGTTTTTTACGCTTCTATCTGTTTACAAGATGCTTTAATTGTTGTTTTTATATTGCTCTAAGCAATTTGTTTGCTTAAATTGTAATTTAATTTTCATTCGTTGCTTGTTCATGCAGCCTGATGGAGTATTTGGCGTGAGGTGTATTTGTCGGCGTGGTGAGTTTTGAACAGCGTGGTGGGTTTTGAAGGCCGTGAAGCATTAAGCGTTTTTGTTGTATTATTATTATTATTTGTTTGTATTGGTTATCCGTAAATCAAGGAACAAACAAAGAAAAGATAAAAGTCGTAATCGAAACATTATAAATCATATATATGATATATATAAATCATATATACTATGTAGGATATATATTTATAACAGGCCCATTTAACTGTACGCTTTTTTTTTATTTGCTACTAAATACTGGCGCACGTATTTTTTTAATGTTTTGTTGCATTTTGGCTTTTGTTCGCAATCAAAATAATATCATACAAATACAAATTAACATAGTACATGAATGCAATAATAATAATAATAATAATAATCATAATGGTATATAGCTTATAGCGTAAATAATACGGCATTTGTTCTACAAGAAACTTAAAAATGTAAAATAAAGTACAATACGATTCGTGAAGGACTAGTTTTGAGAAGATTGGTGAGACACAGAGATTGCTTCTGGTACTTTTACGCTGGTGATTAACCTAAAAACATACACATAAAATATGTATTTTCATCTATGCAAGTTTCCTAGGCAGCTGGCGTGTCCTTTTCAATGGCATTCTCAATCAGTTGGGCCAGTAGGGTGTGGTTGCTGCTGCTGGGACTGTTGATGTTGCTGCTGCAGGGACTGATGTTGGCCAACTGCAGCTCGAAAGCATTGCTGCTGATTGTCACGGCAAGGGAAAAGGACATGATTAGGTAGGTTGGAACTGGAGGTTTGCAAATTGGCAGGAGATTACTCGTTCCGAAGAAGGCGCACACAACAACGTTTAGTGGGTATGGGAATGCTGGATGGGTTATCACTGCATCGTCTCGATGGCAAAGCAAGAAACAAGGCTGGCTAACAAAATAAACGCCCATGCGACCCAGAACCCAAAAAAAATTAAAAAAAAAAACAGTGAACAACAGAAAGTCACAGAAAATGTCTAAACACCAACAAAGCAGTTTCCAATGGAATACAGGTATAATGCCTTCAGCTGAATCAATTTCAAATTTATTCTATTTCATAACTCGGAAAAAGGTCCTGTTACCATCTAAACGTATGTTTCAATTGTAATCATAAAAAACTAGGCAAATTCAAATGGTATTTCGTCCGAATATGATTACATACGATGTTTTAATTTTCATGATAAATTGAAATCTAAACTAACCCTGATTCATTCCTTTGGTAAAAAAATACAAGTTATTAAAAGCTACACACCGCTACCTATAACGTATTAAACACAGAAACCTCAATTCGTGACTGTAACATTTGCAACCCTATTTCAAATCAGCTAAAGGCAGTACACTGTGCACAAAACATATAACATTAACACACACGAATGCCTTGGGCTATTTACATTAAACACAAACACAGATACGTATATACAGCGAGGATCGGGCGTTACAGTGGGTGCGCTCTGTACAGTGGATCGTCTCAAGCAGCGACCAGCCAGTGGCATCAGCGTCTTACCTTCTGCGCCGCGGATTCGCGGTCTGGCCGGGAAGATTGAAGCATCCACGGGGAATGACCATGCGTGCATTGCCCTTCGCCGGACGCGAACCGCCCACAGCCTGCAAGCCGGCCAAGTGGGCGGCATAGCCATCGCTTAGAACGATGGCATTGGATTGCAGCTTCTTGCCAACCTGTGAAGCGAACGTTTATTTCCTATAAACTCTGAACACTCGGAAAACTGATTGTAAATGATTACCTTGCCCACTATGAATATTTGATCGGTTCGCATGCCAACATTCGTGTAGACACTAATGTCCTTGCTGCTGCCGTAGGCGGCGGTAATTGAGATTCCATGGTTTTGCACCAGATTGTTCAGATAGGCCGTCTTGTGGCCCAATGGATCGGTGGACAGGCCGTCGGCGAACGAGATCAGGCCATGCGGAAAGTTGTGCTGGCTCAGCCAGGACACCACGCGTTGCTGCTGCATATCCGGTCGTCCGGTGATGTAGATGAGCAGGTAGCCCAGCTCCTGCCAGTGGCGGCAGACATCAACAGCTCCGGCACGTACCTTGGGATCTCTGCCCGTCACCGACATGGAAGCGGTGAAGGAGCCATCAATGCTGAAGACCACGCATTCGGTCAACGGCGGCACCACCGCCATATAGCAATCGACCGAGGTGTGATCGCCACGTACCACCATCTTTACCGGGTATATGCCATAGCCAAGGGATACCTGATCCGGAATGCTGTACGAGATGCGACCGTTCTTGTCCGTCACCTCGGTGCTGAGGAATGTCCACTCGCCCGCCGGCGGATCCTTCATAATGTGCACGTCCACCTTCTCACCGTGCAGGGTGATCATGTCCAGGGGTCCGTACATAAATCTCGCATTCAATCGCTGCTCCCTGCCCTCCTGCACGATCACATCGTTGGCCCGATGATTGGCGGCCACATTTTTCAGCTTCACCGAGGTGCGTTTCTTGATCCACTTCTCCCTCGGCTGTCCTGGATGGAAGGAGGCATTGTCCTTGTCATCGTTGGAGCCCACAAAGGGTATGCCCTCGAATTTGCCAATCTGCCGCAGGATAAAGGCAATCACATCCGGACTCTCCCAGTAGCTGGCGTGGAATAGATGCGGCAAGGCGTGGGCCGGAAAGTTACTCAATCCCTCCGGGCAATATAAAGCGTAATCCAAGCGCTTTGTGCCCCACCATTTGTTTTGCACTGCAGATAGAAGTGTTGAATCGGTTAGTAGGAAATACAAGTTTGATTAAATATAGCTGCTTCTAGCGGGTAACGACGAGCTTCTTACGGGCATGGATCGTACTAAGCGAGACATTCTCAATCAGACCCGATATCGTGCTCTGCATAGATGCGTCCGACAAACGGCGACCAGCCAATAGGTTGTTGCCATCGTTAAAGTGCTGCGGATGCGACTGAATGACCTCCACTGGAAAAGAATAACATAAAGATCCAATACATATGTAAGGGTCTATGGATATATACTCACATAAATGCAATGGCTGACCATTTCCCAGCGGATACTTGGCGTACCGTGGCACATTGACTGGCGCCAATATAGAAAAGCGGGCGCTGAGTAGCGGCTCCAGGCGCGAGGCGATAGGATCGGTTGGATGGAACAGATTGTAGACCTGGTGGCAGTTGGGCCGCGGCAGGGCGGCCTTGGCATCGTGAAGTTTCCTTGCAGCAAGTACCACAGACAGCGGCGATCCGAACATGAAGAAATCACAGACCTCAAAGTCCAATTTGGTGGCCCGCGAATCGCTGGAGGAGCTGGAACGTCGTCTACGTGGCGATGGCGCCACCAGCAAGCGCTTGGCATCCAGATCGGCTTCGATGAAACGCTCATCATCGTCCAACCTCGAATTTCGAGCGCTCAACGGATTGTGTGTATTTATATTTGTGGCTCCATCTCCACCGGAATTCGAGGCGCCCGAAGCCGTGCCCGGTTGGCTACCATTTGATCGGCAGAGAGCCTCGTACGCCAGCAGTGAGCCCATCGAATCGCCCAGCATGACAATCTGGCCGGAGAATCCGTGTCCCTCCTCCGATTTCAAAAACTCATGGTAGACAATATTGGCAGCGGCAACCGTCTTGTTGACCGTCTCGTGGAATTCTGGCGATGCCACGGATAGTAGGGGTATGGCTCCAATGGGGACATCGGCTATATTCGGTATATCCGCCGCCGAGGGCGATGCGTCAAAGGAGTACGGACTCAGGCTGGAGAGAATGCCCAAGGCGTCGGTGCAAATTGAGGGGCACGGCACCATTTTGATGGTCACATGTGTGAGAAGGCTGGGATAGTGCTGCCGCATCACCGCCTCGAAGGACCCACGGAACGTGGTCACATCGGATTTCTTAGCGGTCAGCTCGCTAGCCGCATCCAGAACGCTGCCCGCATGGACTACCAGGATCAGAATGGTTGTGGGGCAAGACGGTGTGCTCGGTGATCCCGGCGGTGACGAATCGTGACTGCGATCCACGCTGGCCGAGGAGCGCAACTGCCGCTTGTTACCGCGCTCCGAGGCAACGCGCATCAAAAAGTCCTGATTGAATATGCTGTCCTCTTGCCGCGAGTTGCCACGCCCACCCACGGATGCTGCGCTAGAGGGTCCGCCATGTGGCGGCGGACTGTCGTCGCCCTCGCCCAGCAGCTCCAGCGAGCTCCACTTGGCCAGCGAGTTCGTCTCATTGGTGTCTAATATTGAGATTGAAATTGAAATTAGTGGTATACCTTTTAAAAAAGAATTCGCGGTTTTGAGGGCAAACGAAGGCATGAATTGTCATAAAGAAAACGCGAATTCTTCATGTTAATCGGAGTTTTTTAATGCTTACCTAGACAATCAAAGAATTCCTCATCCGAATTGGATTTGGAGTCCACTTCCAATCGCTCCATGCGCCAGTTTGCCACCTGAGGTGTGCATAATTTGAATTAGTACTTGTATATAAGCACAATGGCTGTTCAGATTGTTTATTTATAGGCATGTACATACATATATGTATGCTATATATGCACAAATATCTCTTCAAATCTGTTCTACAGAAAAACGGCATTGCGGGGCTAAGCTAAGCTAATAGAACTTGGCTAATCAAAAACTGCGACTAAGCAAATTACTAAAGGAATGGATGAGGGGGAGGAAGGGGCTTTTATACGGGGCATTGGAGGTTTTATACTATTTATAATGACGCGCTATTAGCTGCTATTAGCAATTATTGGTAATGAAAAAGAAAGAGAAGGGCATACAGGGAGCGACAGAGAGGGCGAGAGGAACTTACATGTCTGCGTGGCGCTGTCTTTGCATGCGGCTTTTTGGACTGATTTTGGATTGTTTTCGATTTTGTGGGTGTAATTTAATTGTTATTTTTGTTTTTATATATTCAATTTATTTGGTTTTATTGATTTGTGTAGATTGTGTTGTAGTTGTTGTCGTTGGATCGTGTGGGATGGAAGGTAAATTAAAGATTATTTGGTAAGACGCAGCACATTTAAAGGACGTAGCGACACACAACACACAGAAAACAGAACACAGAGACAGAATAAAGGTGTTTTCGAAGGTAATTATTGAAAACTGGATTAAAATGTAACTTTAAGTACAGCAAAAAAATTGCACTTTAAACTTGAAACGCATTGAGCATCGAGTAAAACTAGTATTGCCAATCAGAAAGACGCAGCAATTTTGCAATTTTTTCAGTAAGCAAATGTGATTGTTATTCTTGTTCTATAAAAAATCTAGTGTTATTTAAAAAAGTAAACTTTTTGGTGAGAAAATTCGCTGACTTTTCTGTCATGTTGAAGATTAGATACACAAAAGTATTTCCACATCGAAAACGAGCAAAAGACACAGGACAAAGGGCATTGATCATCTGGCCGTGCTCACCTGGAGGTCGAAGCTGTGGGCAGATCCCACCGGCGAGTGAAGGGCACCCTTTGACCCAAACTTGCCCTTCTGGGCCATCTGAATACTTTGGGAGCGCGAGCGCTGCGCGGATCCGCCTTGGTTGGCGGACAGATCCACGCCCGTACCAATGGCATCGTTCTCGTCCTCGTCGTCATCCTCCTCCTCGCCCTCCTCATCCGAACTGGCCTCGGCGCTCGGCGGCTGCTGGGTGACAATCGGCGGTACAGCCGGAGCGGACTTCTTTCGCTCGCTGCCCGTTGTGGAGGCGGCGGTGACCGCCGTGCTGACATACGGCTCCGAGATGCTGTCTGTAATGGATTAAAAAAAGTAATAAATACATTGATACATTGGTTCATTTTCCAGTAGATGTCCGAATGAATATGCCAAGTTGTATTCTAATTAAAACGTTCTCTTACTTTTCTGAGCTAACTATCCTTGAAATTCAAAATAAGATTAATTTTTAATGGCTCTTTGGTTCCCTAATGAATTCATTCTGCTAAGCAGAATGCTAATACTTTTACAATTTAGCAAGGTTATGAGGCTGAAGTGGATGATAGGATAGTGGAGGTGCCCAAAGCAGACTGACCGTCGCTGCACTCCTCGCCGCCGCCCATCTTTTTGGCCAGGGCCAGTTGCGTCTGTCGCTCCAGTTCGCGGATATCCTCGATGGTCAAGCCGAACCATTCGTCCTGCCATGCCCACGCCTGGCGATGGGCACGCAGCATCATCTTGCGCAGCGCCACGTCGTGGATGAACTTCTCCAGCTTCGTCTGCATGCCCCAGTAGCGGAACTCCACGCGGCATATCTTGTAGGCGGTCATCAGGGACATGTTGCGCGGTGTTGGCTGCTTTTTGCCCTTCACTTCCCGCCAATACTCCTCCAGCCAATCCTCGCCCAAAGGTCCGCGGCCCGTCTTGTCCGACACAAAGTGCTTGGGATCCTCCACCTTTACATAGTCGCCGCCCCAGAGCTGGTCCTTAACAATGTCAATCACGTCTGTAAGGTGCAAGGTGGTGCGTATTAGAAAAGGTACTTAAACAAGTAGCTAACATTATTCATTATTCGATGATCTCAGACTGACCTACGATGCGATTGCGCAGATCGCTTCCGGACAGCTGAAAGACATTGTCCTGATAGCCGTTGTCCGGATAATAGTATGTCTCAATGTCCAGCGAGAACTTCTCCACAAACGGACAGGTGTAGCGAGTCCTCGTATACGGATAGGCATTCCATGCCTCCTCCTCCACGGTTAAAGCGCTCTTCGGCAAGAGACCTTTGCAAATACAATGAAATAATTACTCAGTACGTAATTAGCTCGCCGGAATCAACTCACTTTTAATCCAACCAGGCAGATGATTGCCCACGTGATAGATCTTCTTTGTGTATTGACCATTTCCGCCGGGACCATCCTTATACGGCTCATTGATGATAATCTCAACGCCACTGCCCTCGCCATGACTCTCCTCGCGACTCTTTTTCTGTGAATCGGAAATCAGTTTTGCAAGATTATTATAGCTCAAATAAAAACAAACTGCAGTTCTATTGAGCAGCATTCCGAGCAGCAGAATTTCCGATGAAAACGTTCCATAAATATTTGCCATTGTAAATAAGTTTAATGTTCTAAGACGAATAAACAATTGCAGACGTATTGTAAATTTTGTGACGATCAATATTGTATTGCTAACGTAAAATTTGTATATTATATTATATATATAATTATATATATATAATATATATGTATAATATATTTTTGTTTTGGAGCCATAGCTATTCCTATACGTGCTTTATTTTTAACTGCTGTACAACTATCGAGCTTTTTCGAAACCCATCAAGCGTAAACTGCCTTTGAAAACTATTTTTAAGTCAAAGAATTGGGCTGCATTAACTATTTGAAGTTGATTATCGATTTAATGTATCTAAAATTAAGGCATTACTGAAACACTACTTTTTAGATCATGAAAGGGCGAACTTCTATATAACTTGTCTTTGCCCAAGAAATTTCATTTTTCCTCAGTATTTTAGAGTTTTGGAGTCAGAGGGAATAGGAATCCTCACCGCAATCATGTAGAGCTGGGCGATCCGGTACTCCTCGACGGTGAGGGGCAACGGAATGCGGTACTCCTTGATCAGCATGGTGATACCGCGTAAGTCGAGTCCTTGGCGCTGCAATGGGGGTTCCCCTCCGGCTGGTTATTGATGTTTTGCGATTGGCGGGCTCTTCCGACGGTACCGACTATTCCGGCGTCCTCCTTTCCGGCTGCCTCTATTGGCTCTCGTTGGCTGAGGGAATGGCAATCATCGATTGCCGCTGCTGGTCATGGCTGGATGATGTGAAGGCGACGTTTTTGTGGCGGGGATTTGGGGGTAGGTGGTGGTGGCACGTCGTCTATGACCTGGTCGAAATGGGGGAAATCGGGAAAACGAGGCGGGGTTAGTCAGCGGGTCTACGGATAATTTTCCGGGGCCGTAGGTGTACAGGGTCGGATGTGTGCGTAGGTGTGCCAGTTCCTATGGCTTCTGGCTGGTGCCTATCTGACATTTAAGTGAATGGGCGCCCAGAAAACTACAATTTGCACAGCCCTATGCGGAGTTGAAAAGTTACTTCAAGGTTGGGAATGTGCTCGTTAGAATTTGTATTTTGTATATTTTGTTGTGCGATTATCTAAAAATATACACAATTTTTGCTGTTTACCAAATGAAAAATCAAGTAATAATCCCGAAAGTTATTAGCTATAAACGAGCTGAAAAGATTTGAATAGCACACAAAATGTTTTGCACATGCAATTAAAACAAGATATACACAAATTATAGTGCCAACTATTCTACTATGCTACTATTGGCTTTAAACGAGGGGAAAATGCAGGCAAAGTTTTCAAAATAGACCACAAGAGCGATATGGTGAGTTCTAAAATGCAAATTACCATTTTATTTATTGATTTCGAGTGACAGCGAAATGGGGACATGAAAACGAGCGGGGGCCAGTCTTTGACAGGCACTTTGGATAATCAGATGTGACTTGAGGGCTCTCAGGGGTTCCTTCTGTTTTTGTTATTGTTTTTTGTTTTTTTTTTTTGTTTTGAAGCGGAACGAGGGCCAATGTCAATTAAATGCCAACAGCAAGAAGTGAGTCTCCGATAAGGTCAAGTACGGTATCGCATTTCGCAAAAGAAAACCCAAAGAACTACTTGTTCAACCTTCATCACTATCAATTTAGCATGTCCCCTTGCCCATTTCACTTTTTTCTATTTCAATGAAATGCAAAAATAATGCATTCGTTACTCGAATGGGAGCACGTTATGATAGTTATTAAATAGGCCATTGGTATAAGCGTTAATATTTCCTATAAGCACTCTCAACACTTGCATTACTTAGCTCGCTTGGAGTTGAAACTGGCCAGCTCTGACGAAAACCAAGCCAAAATTCAGTTTATCGTGTATAATTTGGTTGCTGTTCTTGCCTTGAGCCATTTCTACTTTTCCTATCTTTTTGCTAATTGGATTTATTGTTGACTGCTGACAACAGCAATACCAACTCAGGTGGTCTTCAGGGGCAGGGGATATATTATATATATAGTATGTACAGCTACGTAGGATGTCGTCTGACGCATTTGCATCGCGTTTTGACCTATTGGAATGTGGCTCAGACGGGAAGGGAGTGTGGGTGGGTGGGTGGCTAATATAGGGGGTGGTGAAACGGGCGGACTAACACGTGTTTAGGTCGAGTACTGTTTGAGTACAATCAACGATAGAGGAATTATCGTTTTGACTGATAATAAGGGTGATGAATTCCCGTGCAGAAATATTAATTAGTTTCGTATCAAGTGACTACGGTACGTATTGCTTAAAAGGAACTTCACTGAACATTTTTATTAAATAAAGTGTGCTTCCAAACAACAAATATATTTATGTCAAATCTTCACTGTTTACTGTTTCTGGCTCGGGAACCATAGTTCAATCTAAGTAAGTTACCTTAGTAAGTAAGTCACCTTATATAATACAATACAATATTAATTGGCATTTTCAACAGCAAATAAACCTTAAAACTAGCTCCACTGTGCTTCCAAGCTGTGAACTTTCATTGCTAATGACCTTCATGAGACTCCTAATCTGTTTAGATCTTATCTCGCATTTATCTCGACCACAAATTTGTACAGCTACTCATTAAGTGCTAGCCTCCTTTTTGATTGGAGCTTTTTGTGTTCGTGCGATGGTCGGAAAATGGGGATGGGGATTTTTTAAATTGATGTTGCGCAAAAGTTCACGTTTACATTTTTACTGTGGGATCAAGAAAAACAAACCGTGAAATGTCTGATATATAAAACCTATTGACGCTACAAGTTATTACTAAAAAGCAGCTCTTGATATACTATGCAGTTACAATACAATAGCAAAATTTGTTTAGATTGTAGAATATGTCTATAGAATAGCATATAGTTTGATCGCGATAGGATCCGCATAGTTATTGCGGGGACAATGGGAGGCGATGCTATAATAAGAGGCACAATAAAGAAGGGCAGTCAATCAATAATTATTGGGCACAGCGGGCAGCGGGGGAGGAAGGCACACGGACACAAACGCACACATGCACATGTTTATGTCATGCCAGTTACATGGCAGACCGTTAGAAACCGTAAGCCCCAACAATATGGCCACCGCTTTCTTTTGCCTCCTTTACCACGCCCCCTTTTGGCCCAGCATTCTCCACCCCTTTTTTCTTTTGCCTCCTTAGCATAATTACATTTCGTGACACAGAAAATGCGACGACAGATTTTCTTTGCTACACTGGGTCAAAAGTTATCGAAATCAATACAAATTTCAGTTAAGCAAGCAAAAATAACAATATGCAGTTAGCACTATATAAAGAAGGCCAAATTGCTAAATTCTGATTACAACTGCAATTACTTTTCCCTCTTTGATATTCATACTTTGTCGCCATTTCTAAAGAACACAAGTAAAGTTCATACATATAAGAAAATACCTGCAGTTAAGAGAGATAAGGAATGTTAATATTCAGGATGAGAAAAAACTTTGCAGCGATAAGATTTATTACAATGGAGCTTCCTTAATGGGGCTAATAAAAATGGACATTAATTTTGGGGGAGGGAGGGAGGGGGTTTGGTGCATTTAAAAAAAATCTAGACTGGCATCGCACATTTTTGAAAATGCTCGAGCCACCATGGATCATCGCCCCACTGTGCATCAATAATGAAATTACAAACGCACACATGTGCTGGCTATAAAAGAGCCGGCCAAAGTGCACGTAGCCTTCAATGTGGTTGCTTATGATGTATTTTGTCATTTAAAAATTGTTGTTTATGATGTGACCAAAGGGTAATGCAAGGGTATGCACACGGAGAAAAAAATATTTTTTATTACTATTAAATTATTACTATTAAAATCAAAAATATTTTGTATTTATAATTAATAAAATGTAATGACCAAATAGCCATTTTATCCATGTCCTATTTTTGAAACGAAATACTATGATGTTTAAATAATTTCTGAGATTGATTGGTATATTTTTTTCTCCGTGTAACATCGTCAGATGAAGATAGGTCAAACTCTACGTTTTTATGAACAAATCCATTTTTTTATTAAGTCTGCCAGACAGAAACTCAAAAAGTGTATAAATGTAAAACGGCAAAATAGAGGAAATACATTTGCGCAATTGTTGCAACATCAAAAACGCCAAGCTGATAAATAAATTGCCATGGTAATTGGCCAAGAAATACAATACATAAAATATAAAGGTGTAGAAAAAAGTGCAAAAAACGGTAATAAAACGAAAAGAGGCAACAACACAAAAGACGCACTCAAGCGGAAATAAATGAACGCGTTTGTGGGACAGAGACAGAAGTAGAGGGCATGCGATGCAATGAAAGCAAAGGTTGAAAGAAAGCCTATTAAATCCGAGTCTCAAGTTTAGTGAGCTAAATTAGATGGAAAGGAGCAAAAAAAAAAAAAGGTCACTCTCGCCCACTCTCCCCGTCTCGCTCACTCTTCGTACACACCTGTGGCACGCTTTGTGCTTATTAATAATTTATAAATACAACAAGCAGCAAAAATAAGAACACAACAAACGTTTTCCTAGGGTTCATATCTCAAAAAGTGCCGCATTCATTTTACGACAAGTTCCTTCTTATAAGCTCATTAGGAAGTCCAAAATTCCTAACAATGTTAATCATGAGAAATTCATAACTTTTTTATTAAAGCATTATTCTGAAAAAAAAATGGTGATACTGGTATAGGATAAGAGCTTTTCAATAAATAATTGTATTTTTATATAAATTTAATTTTGTATGATCCTCTTTTATTATAATAAGATGATGTATGTAACTTTATCAAAAGTAGTTTAAATTGTCGTTTTATATAGTAACATTTTAAGTTTCCCAACCTAACATACCTAAAAAAAACAATTATGTAGAATTTTTAATAGACTTTTTAAGACGCGATGCTATAATAAACTTTATCTGATTTATAAAAGTGCAAAGGTCCGAAACACAACAGAAACAACGCTTTACGTGAAAATTACGCATGGAAAATTCTTATCACAGACTTGTTGTTGTTTGTAGAAGAGAGCAAGAGCTAACGGGACCTTGATTTGACACACACACACATACACAAACTCGACGCAGCTTACGCATTTACGCAGCTGCCACCCACCCACACACACATACACAAACACCAGAAAAATCCTTAACAAATTTTGCGCATTTTGTTGTAAACTACATATTTCATTTTGTTACAAACGAAGTAGAAAAAATAGCAGCAGTGGGCAACGCACAAACTCTACTTTCAACGGGCCAACTCACATTATTATTATTCGCAGGCGGGCAGCTGGACAATTAACAACAAAAGAGTAAGGCCCAAAGCGCAAAGAAGAAACAAAAAAAAACAACAAACAACGCACAACAAAATATAAATATACAGTGGATATTTGTGGACTCGATGGGGCGATTAATACAATTTATCTATTCATTTTCTTCGGGGCGCTTTTCCAGGCCGCAGATGAAAAATGTTTTCAGCGTTGTTGCTGCTTGCTTATTTCTTTTTGCAATCAAAACGTACACACTGAAAAAAAACAGCGTGCGCTGCGCGGCGGCAAACTTGCGACTCGGCTCGCGTCTGTTTCCGAACTGAAGGAAGATGAACCAAAACGGAATTGAACTGAACGGGACGCCGAAGATTAAACGAAGCTTTTCGAAATCGAAATGAGCGGAGAGAGCAATTTCGAAATTTGGTTCTCTTCTCTTTCGCATCAAGATTTCTCGAATCGCGCCGAAAAGTATGCATGAAATGATAATAATACTACATTAAGTTACGTCGTGCCAATAACCGTTATTTGTTTACCTTTTCTTATTGCTATTTTAAAAACCCTGTGAGTGCAGATAAGAAGATAAGCTTAACGGCGCATTCCGCTCGGTCAGAGTGCAAGCAAACATGTCACGACATGCACAAACAAAAGACGCCAACTGTTGTCATTCAGCTCCCTTTTCCGCTCTGCTGTCCTTTCTAGCTTGTCTATTGCATGTGATAAAGTTCAACTTTGACATTTGCAGCGCGCATGTCCCAAAAAAAAGGAACAATTGAGCTTGCACAGGTTGGCAAGGGATTTTTGAACGTGTAAGCGCTAACGGTAAACTGAATGCAAGTTTTAATTGAGTGCACTTCAAGTGGGCGTACATGAGATGGACATCTAAAGTTCACAAAATGCTAATTAATTACTTCGTTTCAGGAGCATCCTGGCTACTAATTAAATGCAAGCTGCACCAGCTTATTAAATATGTACACGTATGCGTATTAATGAATTTTATTTTTTTCTGCCTTTATATGCACTTACTTTCGGCCTTTTTTCGCATCTTCATTAGCTGTCATAATTGTATTTTTTGGCACCTGCTTGCTTTTTTTTACCGTGTTCTTTGTTGGCTAAGCATCTGCTTAAGATCACCTGGGATATGTGCATCTATCTTTTTATTATTAGCTCATTTGAGTTGTTTGTGCGATTTACTATGTTAAATATGTGTGTACATTCTCGTATGCTTGTTTTAAAATCCTTGAATACTTCAGTTGACGTTTCCTAAATTTGCAGCTTTATTTTTATGGTGTTTTAAAGGTTTTTTTTGGTTGTTTAATGAGACTTCTAAGCTAAACTACGCATTCCGGGTCTATTCTGAGTATCAGAAAGTGCGTGGCGATCCAACTTCCCTGCTTTCCAGGGGGCGGGGCCATATGCGCCCTAGTTCTGGACGTGGTGCACGCCGTGGTAGGCGGCCTGCCTTTGGGCGGGGCTGCGCTGACCGAAGGGGCTCTTGGGGTTGACCTCCAGGATGTAGTCACCGCGCAGATCGTAGTCGACCTGGAGACCCATGTAGGCACGCTTGCCGAAGCCATCCTGCTCCTTGTACTGCTTCAGGGAGTTGGCGGGAACGGCGGGGAAGTTGCGCTCGCTACCGGGACGCACGGACTCGGCAAAGTAGCGGGTGGCACGGGCCACAGCCTCGATCACATTCTGGGATCCGGGAACACCGGTGGAGGGTCCATTGGGGTAGAAGTCAACGTCGCCGCAACGGATGGGGGTGCCCATGGCGAAGGCCGAGGTGTGGATGGCATCCACGAAGTCGGCATCGCCGCGAGAAAGGCCACCCAGGGTCTGGGGACGCTTGGACAGCACCTTGGCGGGGTCCAGACCGGTGATGCGGCGCAGCTTGTGTCCAGTTTGGGCGGTGTACTTGTTGCCAGCGGCTCCGGCCACATGGGCGCTGATTCCCTGGCCGATCAGGTGGATGATCTCCTGGGGCACACCCTGGTTGGTCAGATCGACCAGGGTCTGGCCGATCATGGCGCCGGTGTTCTGCACATCCAGCATCGCGTAGCGCTTGAAGTTGGTCAGGGTGGAGCCGAGGTCGATGATCTGCAATTTACATTTAATAATTATCAATTTATCATACACACATATGTATGTAAACAGAGATATTCATAATAACGAAGGAGCAAACTTACGATCAAATCGCCGCTGGCGGTCTTGGCGGACTTCCATTGGTCGGCGGCCTCCTCGCTGCTGGTGTATTCGTAGTCGTTGTTCTTGAACTGCTGCTGCTGCTCCTGGGCGTTCTTCTGCAGCTGCTGGAGGTTGTACTTCTGGACGTAGGCCTGGACCAGATTGCGCATGGCCTTGTTCTGTGCGGGACTGCTCTGGGGCAGACCGGTCAGGACAATGGTGACCTCATCCTCGCCGAATCCGGGCTGTGCCTTGGCCACCGCCACGTAGTTGTTCAGCTTGCACTCAACCTTCTGTCCGTTGGACTTGACGATCCACACGGGCACGTTGCTGGGGCTGGGCACAAAGGTGGGGGTCAGAACGTGCTTGATTTGGCCAACGTGGTCTGGGGATCCAATAGTAATAGCCAGTTAAAATCTCAGTAAATGGAATATAGTTTAATAGAAGTCTCTGGAGATTTGAATGGATGCTTCCTACTGGATGCTTCCAAGGCATTCAAAGACTTAAATGCAATTCTCAAATCTCTAGACTTGCAGTACAATGATTTCTACTCACAGATCTGCTCGATCACCTTGGCGGACTGCTCCAAGGGCTGGCTCTCCAAACGCTCCCAGGTGACGTCGTTGAGGGATGGCACGTTCTCCAGCTCGGAGGCGGTCAGCCACTTCGTGGGCTTCAGCTGGCTGTTGGAGCCATCCTTGGAGGCATGGGCCGCCACCAGGAGGCAGGTGGCCAGCAGGCAAAGACGCAGACTCATCATGGTCGTTGGGAACCGGAATTGGATCAGATCAGGCCAAACGTTGAACGACGTTTGATGGCTTCTTCCAGCCCCATCTCTGCTTATATAGCTCCCATTCCATAGATGTGCCAACTATTTTCTGCTGACCACAGGAAGTCGTCGTTGTCGGCTGTCTAGCTTCTAGTTTTCCCACCCCTTCGTTCTGCTGATCTGTCGGCGGCAGTAAAGTGCAAGTCAAGGGAAAATTGCATTTAACCGATTTATTACACATGTGTTTGCCAGCAGTTCTCTTATCGCAAAAAGGTTTTTGAACCTCTTCCACACTTGGCAAAAAGTGTGCAAAAGATTCATTCATAAAGTGCTAAGCTTCAGATTATCGGAAAATCGTTGATTACTAACATTAAATTGTATTTAATTTCAGGCAGTAAATATATTTGTACTATTACCACTATGTGCTTATGCTGCATATTGTTGTTTTTTCTTTCTTTCTTTAATAATTGTATCCCGATTCCATATTGTAACTTATAGTTAAAAAAAGTCCTTTCAATCGATTAAAATTTTTGTTCTCTGCACTTAAATTGTAATCTGGCACGATTGATTAAAACAGTTCTATAGATCCCTTGATTAGACTTGACCTGGCAACAAACTTGCAACTCCTGCGTCAAGTGAGCGACAGGTGTGACCCGGCTTTGACCTCCAGCGATTGGAACCCGGCCAATTTGGAATCAATGACCAGCTAGGTGAACACTTACACTTATGTATATATTTATATGCAAAAGCATTGCAAGTGCTCTTGTAGTTTTCTATGGCCTCAAAGATCTGCAATCAAAACAACTACATTATCTAAAAGATAAATATATTATCTATCTGCCGCAACAATAATGCTAATGCTTAAGTTGCATAAAAAAAAAACAACAAACTGGCGCTGCGTCTATGTCTCTGGAAGCTGCATGCTTAATCTCAACATTCTGGCTTTTGTAGTTCCTGAGATCGAGGCGTTCATACGGACAGACGGAGATGGCCAGTTCGACTCGGAACAAGAATATATATACTTTATATGGTCGGAAACGCTTCCTTCTGCCGGTTACATACTTTTCAATGAATTTAGTATACACTTTTACTCTACGAGTAACGGGTATAAAATGGTTAAAATAATATTTGTTTTTTTCCGCATGGTCACTTTACTACACTTGATATTTGGATTATTTTATACTCTAACCCAGCGTTAAAAACGTACACCCACGTTAAAATAGATGTAACATATAACTTGTTATAAAAAAATACATGTTTATTCTTACAAGTTTTAGCCTAGAGAACAGTTTACGTAACGCGCTTATTGATGTTCGTGTAGCCAATCCCGACACATGCCATAAGGACCTTCTGGGCACCACGCACATCCTCCGCTTCGTCCTCGTCCTCCGCCTCGGGATTCTCCAGCTTGAAGGTGATCGAGAAGAAGTCGCGCAGATGTTGCAGAAAGTGAACGGTGTAATTGGACAGGGCACCTGTAACAAGTTAAATAAAGTCCACATAATCAACACACATGATTTAGTTAGGTTCTTGAGCACATTACCTGTGAGGAATTTGGAAACATGCTTTTGCCCCAGTGCTATATAGAGCGCTGCCAGCCATTGATAGCTGGAGTCCACACAGCCACCGCGATAAATCTCGTCCAGCAAACGCAGAGCCACCTCCTTGCCTAGATCCTCGGGTATCGAGGGGGTATCCTTTGAATAAAAAAGGGAGAGATATACGTTTAGTTTAGAATATTGTGCAAGCAACAAACTACCAATTGAATGGAGGTTAATGGGCAACATCTTTATAATAGATACATTTGTTGACTCCATAGAGGATATTACTTACCGACTCCTCCCTTGTGTTGGAACAGCAATCGGCGGCGAAGCACACGCCGTCCGTCGTCTCTGCAATCAGGCAAATGCCAAATCCAGGCGAATTACCGGACATCTTGCCCTTATTCTGATCTGTGTAGATATAAACATCCGGCAGGAACTTTAGCATACATCCCTTAGCCGCCTCCACGGTGCGATTGGCCAACGCCGGAGAAACTTTACAGGCATAAACAGTGCCCCGGATACGTTTAACCATGCCCTGTGACTGGAATTGAATGGCTCGCAAGCTCTTTCGCACCGGACACCTGAAGATGATCTCTCCGCCGCCCAGAGGAGCAGCTCCTCGCCGAACAACTTTGAGTTCGAGGCCCTCGTCGACTAGAAGGAATCGCTTGAGCAGGGATAGGGCTGCACCCTTGATATGGTCCACGGATGGCGAGTCCTTGCTGTTGGTCACACCGCGCAGGGTGCACTGTAGTGGATTCTTGCAAAATGGGCCCAAGGCTATTAGGGCGTCCAGATAATAACCAATTCCACGCTGGACACAGCAATCATGATGTATCTGACCTCCATGCAGTAATCCTGGTGAGAACATGACACTCGTGCCGGCGGGATTCAATTCGATCTTGGTTCCATTGGTGATCTTGTCTAGCAGGCGGATTAAACTTATCTCGTATTCACGCAGACCGGGTGCCGATTCGTCCTCCGAACGGATTAGATTGATCTTCACCGGTTTGCCCGACAGGCAGGCGAGGATAAGGCGCTGCTTGAGGAAGTTACTGCCGCGGTAAATGAGGCAATTGCCCTCCTGGGCAATGGGCGGCATCTTAGAGACTCTAAATGCTCCTCTTAATCAACAAATTTAACAAAACGCTCGCTGCACGTGCGTTGAAGGAGGTAAACAAGGGCTATCGCCGGACTATCGCTTATCGATATACAAAACAATGTGGCAACGCGTTTTAGGCTGTCGAGAAGTGCAATTATCGCCTTTAGTAAATGGCACAATAAACTAGTATATCAGAAAGAATATATTTTACAAGAATGTGCACGTGCTTAACAAACAAAATATAATACGGTTAAAATACGGTTAACTTTTATTAAAAATACCAAAACCTGTAGAAGATTTTATATTGTTGTACGATGACTACCCTGTCTTATTTGCAATCGAAATCGATCAATTCAATTTAAAGCAGGCGCTGCAGGATTATAGAAGACAAGCAAAAATAGTCGTAAAAATGTCTGCGCTTCCAAATTTTGAGGAGTATGTCGTGTGCCCATACGATAGCTCTCATCGTATATTGCCGGTCCGCTTGATCTATCATTTGACTCGTTGTGCCAAGAACTTTCCGACGTCCAAGTTAATCCGCTGTCCATATAATATCACCCATCTACACTCGGTTGCCGATATGCGGGTGAGTCCAAAACTATTAATCCGGAATTTAAACATAACATTCAATTCATTTGCTTATCCCCCATTTTCCAGAATCATGTCATCGAGTGCCCCAATCGATCGATCGAGGTGCGCTTCATGTTCCCGGACGTATTGCCGCCTGTGGAACCGCGACCACGTGAATTTCTGATCGAATCTGCTGAGGACTGGGATGCCGATCCACCAGCTCAGACTTACAATCCGGCTGCTCACTGTGAGAATAAGCTCGTTATCCATAATTTAAGGAGCTCCGCCAGGCGGCGTTAAAAAAGAATCTCACTTAATTCTAGGAATCTTTAACATATAATTTCTTAAATATTCATATGGTAGTTATGATTACAAATAAAGATCAGCTGTAACTGTAAATTACTTTGGATGGAGCTTTCGCCATTTGTGCTTTAAAACCCCGCGCCTAAGCAGAAACTGAACAGTCTGGCAGCACTGCCTGTCCGAAAACGATATAAAAGCCCACGACGCGATGCTCTCCCGCTCAGTCAAGGTAATTTTTCACGGCGTGTTGTTGTGTGCGTTATTGGTTCCTCATTCTGCGGTTCTACAATCCTTTTTGCTCCAATCAAACTGAAAAATAAATCAAAAGTTCACACTGCTTAGCGACAAAAACAACAAAAGCGAAGCGAAGGAGCATCAGGCAAAAAAGAACAAACAACAACAATAGCAGCAACAGCTCCCCCACACACGCAACTGAATGGTTGTGGGTGTGCGAGTGTGTATGCTTGTGTAAAGGAGCCTTTTAGTAAACACTCACACACATGTGCATTTTTTTCTGTGAGACACAAGAGATTTGAGTGCATTTTTTGCAATTTGCCTTGCCAACCCCTCTCCCTTCCACGCCAATAAAAAGAGAAAGAGAGGGAGGGAAAAAAAGGAGCCCACGAAGAAAAACAACAACACTATTAAACAGGCTCCTCAGCGTACAAAAGCAGCGCAGCCGCCGTCGACGTCGACTGCAGTGGGCCAACGTTGTTGCAGTCGTGTCGTTAGTTGTTGTTCTTGTTGCAGCATCAAAGACAGAAGTAGCGAGAGCGAGCGAAACAGCAGGAGAGACAGAAAAGCACTTAGGTAAGTGGCAAAATAAAAAAGAACGAACAACATCAGCAGCAACAGCAACAACATGATCTTGACGAAGACCAATTCAAAATCCAAAGTAAATAACGGCCGGCGAATGCGAATATAAAAGCAAAAAACGCAAACCAAAATTACAGTCGCGATCACAATATGATGCCATATTAGATATTTTCCAGAAAAAGTGCAATTTTAAATATTTGTTTTTTTAAATATATTTTGATTCGCGGCATTTGCTCCAATTGGAAAACGGTGGTGTACGTGATAAAAACAACCGGCACGCACGCACGCACCCGAAAATTCGAGAAAAACAAAAACGAGGAAAGCCGAAACCGAAAAAAACAGCTGCCCACATGGGTTGGGGGTGAATTTGTTTGGTTTTTTGCCTGCCAAACGTGTTCCTTAGGCGTTTTGTTTTTATTTTCGTTGTCTCGAGGTTTATTAGCATTCGACGCCCCAATGTTTCCATGTCATCCGATTTTGTTTTCTTATATTATATTTGTCCAACAGAAATGCGGACACACAGTGGTGGCAAAATTTGCTTTGCATAATTAACAATTATCCAAATATTTAACAAAATCAGATTATAGTACAATTTACACGACATCTAAACTCCAAGAATGTTCTTACAAAAAAATGCGATATGACCAAAAGTATAATATGACTTGAAAGCCGAGATTTTATCAGATGATTTGTGTATGTACGATAGGTTTATTTGTTCTTAGGGCTCTGGAATAGGAGATTTGCAAATAATTCCAGACCAGACAAATCCATAAACAAATTCTATTTTCTCTGGTTACTGAATGCCAAAAGTTTACCGATCTCAGTTTGAAGGCATAACCAAACTTCATATGTCTGCTGTAGCAAAAAAAAAGTATGTGATTCCAATTTGCTTATTAGTTTCTTTCATAACTAATCACACAATTCCTAAGTGTGACTTATAGTTCGACGTCTTCTGTTAAAAAAAAAACAGCATACATTGTTGCGAACGTCTCTGCTTCATTTTCTTGTTCTTTTTATTGGGCATTCTTTGCTTTTTGCGAAATATTTGCGACGCAATTTCGACAGCGTCACTTTTATGCTCTTCTCCCCAATCCTCTTTTCCTCTTCTTTATCTCTGTCCCTTTCCTGCAAGCTCAACTTTTTTCCTGATTTCGGGGTTAAAAAATAATTTCGGACACGCATCAATAAAAAGCGCAAAGGAGGAACAGAAATCGGAACAAATACCGAAAATGTTTTTTTGTTGTTATCCGAAAAAAGGGGCACAACAAGTGCGAAAGAAGAAGAAGCCGATGAGGCAGAGACTGGAAGGAGACGGCGATAAAAACATAGAAATTCGTAAGGCGCACTAAATTTTCAAGGTTAAACCGGGCAAAACAAACATAAAACCGGTAACAGCATATGTATGTAGATGTACATATGTATTTACAGAGGGCGAAAAAACATAAGAATCAGCGGTTAAAGAAGAGGAGAAAGCACAAGCGGCGCAATATAAAAAGCACACACAACCCATGAAAACAAAAACAACATGCGGTTTTTTGCACGTTATCTTTGTTTTCATTTGTACATTTATGCTTTATATACATACATACATAAATGTATAGAAGAAGCGGAGGAGAAGAGTGCAAAATCGACAATTTTAGATCCGAAAATTGCGATAATTATTTAGCAAATTTATCAAACGTATTATGTACATAATTTGAATGAAACATACAATATGTTCATATAATAATTACTTTATTTTCATGTTGGTTTGTTATTGTAATAATGATTTTGTTTGTGCAATATAGCATTTACCCTAAAATTTCAACACAGTATAAAAACATTGAAAATACATAAGAAACATAAAAACAAAAGCAGCTGGGAAAGTAAAAGAAGTCTATGTAAGCATTTATGTATGTATAGAAAAAAAAAACAAGCGGAGGCAGGGAAACACAAGCAACTTTCAATTTAGAGTTGGTGCAAAGGAGATGGCTGTATTGCTTGTGGGGGTTGCAAAGCTTTAACGGTAACGAAATTATGTAGTAGCTTTGGTGTTGTTGTTGTTGCGTGACCTTGAATTTTGTCTATAGGGGAGTTTCGATACATGTGCATATCGCTATCCCTGTCACACCCACGCCCATTGACAAACATTTGCAATTTCCAAGACGCAGTACCGTTATATACAGATGTGGTCATAAAAATGGCGCTAAAGCTAAACATATTGTCAATACATCTTTAAAATAAAAACCTACAAACTTTTTAAAATTGTCAAACTATCTTGTTATAGCTAAAAATGTATAGTATAGTATGTATATGCATAGTATGTTGACTTTTGATCTTGTCATTACAATTACTTTGTATTATTGTGAGCATAAAGAGCTTATTGCCAAAGAGCTTATTCTAATTTAAGCAAAACTATTAAATCTTGTTATTCAGAAAAAGTAAAGCAAAATGAACTTGGTTAGAAGAGGTTTTTAAAGGGGGGCATTGTCGGCTACGTGCCAGACATCATGTGTATTTATTTTAGTTTCATGTATTCCATAACCGCGACGCACAATTACAAATAAAACTTTGGTTGGCGAGCATTCCTTCGTTTAGGCGAGACGAGACATGTAAATTTTACAAACGAAAGCGATTCCTTAGAAAAGCAACATCTACCCACCCCATGAACGTCCCAATATACATATTCTACATACATATGTATACATATGTAAGCAAGTTTTGCCAAGAGTCAACTTTCATAATTGCACCGAAGACTATCTCTTAGACGATTAAATAGCATATTCATAAACAAATTGATTGGAGTCCAGTTGCCAGGTCCCCTTCTGTTATACTTTGATTTTATTTAAAATTGTTGTGATGTTGATCAAAACCCTTTCCCCATCTTCCTATTTCAATTTATTTATAGAAAAAAAGAACGCACCTGGTGCCAGAGTACAAAACCCAAACCTCTACAATATCCGTGCTGTGCATTCCAAGGGGATAACGAGGAACGTGTATCGCAGAGTTTGAGAACATCGTCAGTATGGAAGTGGAATTGAATAACAAACGCGCCACCAATGGCGGCCGTCACTCCACTCCACCGGCGGAGTCCGATTCCAAGGAAAGTTCCGTCGAGCGGGAGCTGAACGGAGAGATCCAGGCAGTGGAGTTGAATGGGAGTGGTGGTGGCGGTCACTCAAACGGGCATATCAAGAAGCCGCTGCCTGTCGAGGACGGCAGGATTAAGCGTAAGGCCAAGCGGTTAATCCAAAGACAGAATAGTGGCTCCGGCGGAAGTCCCAATCAAACCAATGGCAATGGAGCTGCTGCTGCTGGCGGAGCAAGTGCTATGCCGCTGGCGATCAACGGCATCATACCGTCGCCCGGTGGCTATGTGGTCCCACATCGCCGCTGGAAGAACAGCCGTCGTTCGCGAAACCTCAATCGTGGTCGCGGACTGCCAAAGAAGGGTGGTGGCGGCGGCAAGGGCGTCTGGGGATTGCCTGGTTCGGAGGCTCTGGCCGAGGTCTATGAGGACGAGAATGATCCCAACTACGATAGTGAGTGCAACGATCGTAATGTGGAGCTGCGCGAGGTGATCACTGAGATAACACCCGAGGAGTTCTTCAAGCTGGCGGAGCCCATTGTCTTGGAGTATTATGAGCACGGGGATCCGCACGAGGTGGCACTGAGCTTCGATGAGATACTGCAGGGTCCGTTGCGCGAGCACATCACCAGCATTCTCGTGGAGATTGCCATGGATCACAAGGATTCGCAGCGTGAGATGACCTCGGTGCTGATCTCCGATCTGTATGGACGGGTTATTACAGGCAAGGATATTGAGAAGGGCTTTAACATGCTGTTGGCCAATCTGCCGGATCTTGTCCTGGACACTCCAGAGGCGCCAATCATGCTAGGCAACTTTATGGCCCGCGCCGTGGCCGATGACTGCATTCCGCCCAAGTTTGTGGCCAAGTCGGAGGAGGAGCTAAGGCACCTGGAACTGGGCGAACATGCCGAACAGGCCCTCCGCCGTGCCGATTCGCTGATCCACAAGCAGGTGTGGGCCCATTTGGACAATGTCTGGGGCATGGGCGGGCCACTGCGTCCCGTGAAGACGATCACCAAGCAGATGGAGCTCCTGCTCAAGGAGTACTTATCCTCGCGTGACGTGGCCGAGGCACAGCGCTGTCTGCGTGCCCTCGAGGTGCCACACTATCATCACGAACTCGTCTACGAGGCGATTGTCATGACACTGGAGTCACTTAGCCAGACCACCGAGGAGGCCATGTGCGAGCTGCTCAAGCAGCTAGATCTCACCTGCCTGGTGCTGCCCGCGGGCATGGAGCAGGTGGGTAATCTGATTATATCTGATGAATAGATTATTGTGTAAATTAGATGTCGATGTATTGCTTTCGAGATTGGACTGCGATTGGATTGCGATAGATCTAATAACTAGATCTGATAACCGAATTCATTCTACTATAATTTATTGTCTCTAATCCTTTAGGGTTTCATGCGCGCCTTCGACGACATGGCGGACATCGTTTTGGATGTGCCCCTGGCCTATATAATACTCGATCGTTTCGTCGAACGCTGCAATCGCGCCGGATTCCTTACCGACAAGATTATAAACAATGTGCCATCGCGGTAAGTTTTTGGTTTTTAGTCCTTAAGAGCATGGAAAACATATTTCTTGGGGTCAAGATTACTAGGGTAGGCTTTTTGGGTAGGAATCCCTTATCTATAGGCTTGAATTTCTTATAATAGGTAGTGTTTGTTCGATTTAATCACATGATCGGAAATCAGATTAGGGATCAAATGAGAATATCAAAAGCTACTTATCTACTGATACTGAAACGATGAACCTACTACCTGCAAGAAAGTATACTTAGTAATGAGAGCGAGACGTGTTTACGTAATCGTAGCAGCTATAAAGAGAACACGCCCCCCAATATACATATGTAGTAGTACCCCCTATAAAGAAGGGTTATATAGACAAACCTACATTGTTGTTCACAATCTTTAAACTCAATATACTTATACTCTCCATATAAAGTGGGGTCTACCGATCAGATCGTCAGCTATGTATGTTTGTACATAATTAAAGGAGTGGGTTAATTGTTGATAAAATCTTGGCCTTCGCTCTGATAGCAAAATTAACTAGTTCTCGATTTTCTTATGATTTTGCTCGATTATTCTATTTTTCTATTTTCGGCGAAGGGTAGACTTACATACATAGACTTACAAAGATTTATGGAGGCCATTTGTTTGTTCTAATTTTTGCCTATGAGCGCAAACAGTGCAAAACAGACAGATAAATATGGCAGGATGCAAAAAATGTAATGTAAATATTCACAAAATATTAAGAAATATAAATAATAGGGAGTGCTATTTAAAATTTATTTTTTGTAAATATTAGACACTAGGTAAAATATTTTCCTATAGAATGAAGTTGAAGAACTATTATTTTGACCGCTGCTGTGCCTAAATGTGTGTGTACGTGTTTATTTTGTGTTTTTGCCGGCTTCGACTTGTTTATTGTTCTCCTATTTTTTGATGTCTTCGTTTTTTTGTTGTGCTTTTGGCTGAGTTTCTCATATAGACGGCTAGCAGTACATACATGTAGACGCGTGTTTTGTTTGTGACTAGGCTGTTTGTCTGTGTATGTTCATATGTATATGTTTGTTTATGAAATTTCTATTGCGCAGTTTAGTTTCGCAGTTTGGAATTGACTTCACGTATGTACATACATACATACATACATCCATACATCCATATGTACATAAGACGCGTCATCCGTTGAGGCAGTCGCCGATTGCTTTTTTTTTTTTTTTTTTTTTTTTGTATATTTGTGTGCTGTGTTTTCTTATTGTTTATGTCGTTGTGCCGGTTTATCAGGTGCCGGCTAGTTATGTTTATTTTTATACAGAGTTCTTGCTTGCCTCTACTTCTGCGATCAGCTTTATTATTTTCCCACTTTCTGTTTCTTTATGGTTATGTTTTTGCTAGGAGCTGCTGGAAAATAGTATCTGTTTGACCGGTTATGCATACATACATATATACGGATATACACAGGTGCAGATACACAAGCATACATACATATATGCATGTATGTATGTAGGTCTTCAGTTTGCAGTGGGCTATTTTCAATACTACACATACTACATTATTATATCTAAAGCAGCTTTGCATTTTAGGGATCGTGGGTTAGTTGTCTTATTAGTATCATTATTATTAAAACTATTTAGTTTTACAATTTTACAAGCATTGGCTATTTTACTTGGCATAATTCTATTATGCAGCTTATTTATTATTATGTTATTTCAACAATGCAACAAGCCTTTATTATACAATACTTTTTTTAATGCATAGGGCTTGCGAGGGTAATTAAAAATCCATATTCTTTCGTCGTGTGAATGTGGCTGGACGTCTCTTATCGATTGGTTTTTTATCGCAGCAAACTTTGCATTGCTGAATTGTTGTTGTTGTATTATGCATTCTGTTGTTGTTTGTTGGTGCAACAACCTGCATGTGGCTCAAGATCGTCTTGGTGTGTTGTTTTTTATATATTTTTTTTGTTTTGTTTTTAGTGTTTGTGCAATGCCGCGGTGTTTGTGCGAAGGTAAACAACATGGCTGCCAAGTTGCTGTTATCGACCTCCTCTGCCACTCCCACTTTGGTTGTGCCCCGCTTGTTGGTGTGGTTGGTGTTGTTGCTGCTGTTGCTGCTGTTGTGGCTGTTATTACTGCCACTACTATAACTGCATTGGCATTTGCATTTCGCCTTGACAGCGGCTATTGCACTTTGCCACAGAGCGACAGCCACAAATGCAACAACAACAACAATAACAACTAGAAAAGCAACAAACTGCAGCAGCCGCAAAGGCAACAACACAAACACCATTTATTTTTTACCCAACAACAAGACTGCAACAACAACTGCATGTGACGCCAACGCAACTGCAACTGCAATTCTTTTTTTTTTAGCTTTACTCAATGCCAAGAGACTCAGACATAACGGTTCACGAGGCCCAGTGCTGGCTTTTTTCTAGCTATATGTTTGGTAACTACTAAAGTTCTGCAAACTCCATAATATACATATTTGTTTAGAGGTCGCTTTAAGAGCACATTTTAAATACATTAATATTTAAATGAATGTTAGAAACAACCAGCTTATAGATTCAAGTTTGAGTGCTTGATCAGTTCCGTGCAAATTGTAAGTGTTTTAAAATGCAAAGAGTGCCTCGCAACTGTTTCAGCTATAAAATAGCCAAACTGCCAGCACTGCCCCGCAACTGGCTTTGCTTTGTTTTTTGCTCTGGAAACTTCGCTCTTTTATGCTTTTGTTTTAATGTTCTTGATTTATTTGTATATATTTTGTTATTGTTTAACTCTTGTATTTACTTGCGTTTCTGATCGTGCGCTTATCTTGCCTCAGTTTTTTTTAATGACTCTTCTACGCCAGCATACTTGTGTGTATGTGTGTGTGTGTGTGTTTGTGTGTTTAATTCTGCATTTAGTGCCCCACTTGGTCACATATTTATAGTAGCAACTATTAAGGCTCCAGCTGGTTTTTGCCTTTATTGTGCTTGTTTTGTTTCTAGGATAGAAGGCTAGAATCCTTTGATTGGTCAGCCTGGTGGATTCCTTAAGAAATAAAACTAGTTTTAATCTACTTCACCCCCTTCTCGCCCCCCTCTGCATTTTATTCACCCGCTACTTCTGCACAGCTGTTGCAGTATAGAGAATCAGAAGAGAGAGAGAGAGAGAGAGAGAGAGCGCGAAAAAGGGTCAACGGTTGAACGAACTTTTGTGCAAATTCGTTGTTGTTCTTGTTGTTGTTGCTGCCAAATTTGCGCCAAGCATTTCGCAACTTGTTTTTTGTTTTCTCCTCTTTGTTTCCTTGTTCTCTGTATTTCTTTTTGTCTTGTTTTTTATTTTTATTTTTGTTGTTGCTGCAATGCATTGCATAATTGTATAATTGCTTGGTGCGTACGACAGTGCGAGAGAGAAAGGGAGCAAGTTGAATGAATAATGCAGTTGAATTTTACATACATGCACTTAGTTCTTTGTTTAAGAAAATAAATACTGTAGTCTTTAAAAAAAAAGGAATTAACTATGTAAAGCTGTTACACGTTACACCAAATATTTAAGGACCCCAATAAGTTGTAAATTATTATAAGCTATTTTTCTAAGATTAAAAACTAAAATCAATGCGCGGAAGTAAAAGCATTTGTGTATGTACATACATAGTATGCATTACATACACGTGTACATATCAACCAGGCTTAAAAGATAATACAGTCAGTTCGGTAATTTGTTTACCGAATCGCATGGACCATTTCATTTACTCCACCCTCGAATCGACTTACCAATTTCTGATCAAAATTCTCGATCTTATATTTTTGCAGCGGACGCAAGCGTTTCGTTTCGGAGGGCGACGGCGGCCACGTGAAGCCGGCTACCTTGCCCATGCGTGATTAAATCATGGGGACAGCGGGGACGTTATGTGGTACACATGCTTATATAGCAACAGCCCCCAAGGACGACTAGAGAAGCAGCAGGAGGAAAACAAACAAACAAAACAAAAACACCAAATTACAAAAAAGAAGAAAATATCCATAGGAACGCAAAGAATAAATACAACATTTATAAGAAAGACGATATGAAGAGTTTGTCGCAAATCTTGATGAAAAAAAAGAACCTTATCCTCAAAACCCAGAAAAGGTCACAACACACAAAAAAGTAAAAGGAAACAACAACAAACAATCAATCGGAATTTGATCTCCGTTTAAACTATATTCATTATTATAAAATAAAACCTACATAAACACCTACAACGTATATCTTACCTACATGTAACTACCAGCGTAATTCGGAAGTATATTTTAAAGATTTGTAAAAACGATAAGAGTGAAACGATCGCAAGCAAACGAGAATCCAGCCAAAAATATGCGGAAACACCCAGTAGGACAGATGGGTCACTCTTTATGGATTTCCCATCGGCTAGGATTACGCATAAAGGATAAGAGTTGGAACACAAAAACTTGGCGTACTTAGCACGCCGCGTCATAATGCCACTTGGAAATTAAAGCATATTACTTACACGAAACTGTTATTGACACTCTCGTACATCTCCTAGATTGATTGAATGGATTAAATAAGTTGTATGAACCTGATGATTTATAAACTGTGTCAACTGTTATTCAGCGAAAATGATTGATTACACACAACAAATTCCATTGACTTGAAATTGATTAAACCATTTTTATTATTCCTATGCGCATCGACAACATGATTTTCCCTAATTATTTTTTGTAACTTTGTGTGTTAGAAGACTAACCTAATTAGGCTTAAGTTTACAGTATACGTATATTTACCAACGGATTCATTTCTTTCGCTTGCTTTTTTTTTGATTGAATAAAAGTTGCATTTTATATGATAAGAAAAAGACTTCTGTTTTTGTCGCACTTTTATTTTTAAATTTTCACACTTCATGAAGAAACAAAATTCGACATATTCTTACACTTACGCCCACACATCTATATATATTTAATATATATATCTACATATATATATAAACTATTGTGTTAAAAGCAGAAAATATACATCAAAAATAAAAATTAAAAACATTAAGTACTTAGTACTCTCAATTATTCGCTTGGGCTTGCGTTGCATTGGCATACAACAAATACATTTTCTATTCCACACCTTAAAATCAATCCTAACTATTTCTATAATACTAACATGCTTGGATTTTGAGCATCAAATTGGACCAACATTATGTTTGATAGTTTGTTACAGAAATGTCTAGATATGTAATGCAAATACGTAATGCCAAATGAATAAGGTAAGCCGGGCGAGAGTTTAATTATGTTCTGAATTAAATTTAATTAAATTATTAAATTTGTATGCCCTGCATACCGGAGGTTTTTGTTTCAATACAGAGTATAGTTATAACTTCAGTTTAAATTTATTGGCAGGTTACTAGTGAATAACTCAACTCAGTCGGCTACTGGTTACTGATCCACCCGGTGGCTTTAATATCATTTATTTAATGTTTTTTATTTTTGTTTACAAGCTTTTGTAAACAAAAGTCAGTGTGACCAGGCGAGCGAGACTGGGAAACGTATGCTGCCAGGGCTGCCACCATATGTCTGCAGTGAAATTAACATAACAGCTTAAAGCTGTACTTCTAAAAAGAATTGTTAAGCCAAAAATGCTACAATTAATTGCAATTCTTTACAAAAATATATAGTAAAATGTCATTTAAAAGAAATTTCCTATTGCAGCCGAGCGTTGCCAGATCGCTGCACCTACTGCCAGTGTGTGCCCGCCAGTGGCTAAGCCTTTGCCCTTGTCTAGATTCTCAGATTCGGTAACACTGTACACAATTATTTTAATAAATTATTTTTATAAAGTACGCGCCACTTGAACTCGTCTTCGTCGAATCTATCAAATATTTCACGCATCCCGAACAATTGCAAGTGGGTGCCCGCCGTATTATAGCCAGGGATCAGGTGTGCGTGTGCTATTGGCCACCAGTTGTTGTCCACTTCGCATTCCCAAGCCACCCGAAATCGGTTGATTATCGCGCGCTCCATTGTATTTATGAATATAGAAGAGTTCGGCCCGAATCCACTCCACCAGTATGTCGCAGGGCAAGAAATCGGAGAACGATGTGGCCGGCATTTCCAATTTAATATCGAATATCGTGAGCGAGATGCTCATCTGCATCATTGGCAAACAGCTGCCGGAAGTTCACGGTGAGATTTGGGAATTTGGGATCACTTCACTGGCTGTCTGCAGGGCATACAGAGTGCTTTTGGCGTTCCGGGGGCTCTCCTGCATCATTGGGAATCTCCATCGGGCTTCAGGATTATAGGAAACCCCAGAAACTATCCATATTCTATGGAATTTTGAACGACTGAGTCCTTGAGAATGCAACTATAATTGTTTAATATATACAGGACTTCAATAGATTGAATATGGGCATTACCACAGTAAATTGTGTCTTGCATTGTCGTCAATATTTAATGTTTATAGGAATCCCATCAATCATTCAAAGTATATTATTTAACTAAAGATACTTATCAGAATGTAGCTCATTTTGGAATGCCATACAGCATCCCAAGTTGTATTATTTGAAAATAATGAATGATTTCATATAATATAGTTCTGTTTACCGTAACTCTGATAGTATAAGCAAGTTTCTTAGATCCTCAAGGATATGCCATGCAATTTCCAAATGTGAGTGAAGCTCTAAATATTGAATAATCCATTGTTAACCTCTGTATAAGGATACGTAGGTCAGGAGATCCAGTAGACACTATATGCTATATACTTGTATTATTTGCCTTTGTTTTAATGAACTTTCGTTTATATTTCACAGAAAAAGCAATGGACCATTATGACAAAATGGTAGCCACCAATGATCGTGGTATTTGGGACTCGAATTCGTTGAACGAACGCGAATGTGTGCAGAGAATACTGAAAGTGCTGAGTATGCAGGAGAAAAAGGAGAGCACAATTTTGATTCAGCACTTCTTTCAACAGTACAAGAAACTCTCGTCGATTAAAATGGATCCATACGCGAGGCACTCGCTAATTAAATATCTGCTCTCGATTGCCGATAAGTCGGCTGCCAACGGAGAAATAAATGAACTTTCGCAATCCGATAATCTCAGCCAGATTCTGGGCAGTCGTGTATACTCAACGGACAGCCTTTCCCTTACCAGTCTGAATGGAAAAGGAGAGGCTAACAGAGGAGCACGCTTCACATACAATTCCACAAAGTCCAGCAGCCAACAGTCCCTCCCAAACTACGTGGAAGCAACAGGGAAGATGCCCGAG
The DNA here is from genome assembly GCA_005876975.1 of Drosophila orena. Lineage (NCBI taxonomy): Eukaryota > Metazoa > Arthropoda > Insecta > Diptera > Drosophilidae > Drosophila > Drosophila orena. The sequence continues at coordinate 1,713,294 of VCKV01000297.1, forward strand.
TCCCGCCAGGATATAGTGACAAATGCCATTTACTCCTTCACCGGCGTCCAAGGGAAGTATTTGAAGAAGGATGTGGTAACGGGACGGTTTAAGCTGGATCAGCTGAACATTAAGTTACTAACCACCGGCCAAGCAGGCATGTTGCTCCGGCTCTCCGAACTTGGATACTACCACGACCGCGTAACCAAATTTGCGGACATATCGACCGGCCTCAATGCCATGGGCAGCATGGGGCTGGCCCTGATTTGCAAGCTCAAGGAGGAGCTTGCGGACTTTCACGGCCAAGTGGCCATGCTTCACGATAAACTGAATAGTTTTCGGAAGGCCCAGATGAATGGGATTCCAAAAAAGAATAGCGAGCCAGATGCTGGCGACGAACTGACGCTTTTTAAGCTGCTCGCCTGGTACATAAAGCCACTGCACCGGATGCAGTGGCTAACCAAGATCGCCGACGCCTGCACGATGAAGAAGGGCGGTGAATTGGCATCGACCGTGTACGATTTCCTCGACAACGGTAACTCGATGGTCAATAAATTGGTGGAGGATGTACTCACTGCCATTTGTGCCCCACTGGTGCGCATGATCTCCAAATGGATTCTGGAGGGCGGCATTAACGATCAGCACAGCGAGTTCTTTGTGGAGTCCCTCAATGATGTGGGTGTTGATCGGCTGTGGCACGATAAATTTCGCCTGCGATTGCCCATGCTGCCCAAGTTTGTGCCCATGGAAATGGCCAATAAGATTCTTAACACGGGCAAATGCATTAATTTTCTGAGGGAAATCTGCGAGGTGCACGGACTGATGAGGGAGCGCGAGGAACTAATGAAGATCATGGACACTAATGGTGAGTTTAGCATGCCTTTCAAATGGTGTAATCAAAACTAATTGACTTGCAATGCTCTATATACAGTTGCCCAATTCTTTTCGTATACACCGGACACCAGTTGGCATGTGGCCGTAGAAACGTGCTACCAGCAGACCTCCAAGCAAGTCCTGGACATTATGGTGGGTCCACACAAGCTGCTGGAACACCTGCATGGGATGCGCCGCTACTTGCTGCTGGGACAGGGCGATTTTGTCAGCATTCTGATCGAGCACATGAAGTTAGTTAGCAGTGAATGAAAATCGTACTTATGAATTTCGATATTAACACTTGAAAACCGCTTTACAGAGACGAACTGGAGCGACCGGGCTTTGAAATATATGCCCACGATCTCTCCTTAATATTGGATGCCGCTCTGCGCAGTACGAATGCCCAGTATGACGATCCGGAAATACTCGACCGCCTTGATGTGATGGTGCAACGCCCGTTCCTCGGTGATATTGGCTGGGACATCATCTCACTGCAGTACATCGTACAGGGACCACTGGCCACCATGCTGGAGCCGACCATGCCCACGTACAAGTTGCTCTTCAAGCCACTCTGGCGCATGAAGCACATGGAGTTCGTGCTCTCGATGAAGATCTGGACGGAGCAGATGGGCAACGCGAAGGTGAGTGCGCTGGCTTTTTGACTGCTTATCGGTGTTTCGAGTGCATGCACATATGTATTTAGATTGCCAAGTGCCACTCGGAGTGCACATGGTGGTTCTAGTGGTCAGGGCATCGCTGACACGCGGACTTTCTTTTCAATTCAGAAGTTTGGCTTCTGTGCCCGGGATAATTTAGGTCAGACTTCAGATTGGTTGGTCTGCAAGAAATTATTTATGAATTGTGGTACATCTGAAGAAATAATGAGTTCTTTGACTCCCGATTTATGAAGCTATTTAACGTACAATTAAGCTTATCTGATTGGGAAAGGTACTATACGGATTTTTTGAGGTTATGGAACTGAAAGATTAAAATGAACCTGGCAATGTATAGGCTAAAAGACTAATCTGGCAACAAGCAGCTGTGGGTAATCTATTTTTGTGTTGAAGGGAAGTCGAAGTTCGAAAGGTTTCAGCCAAGAAATCGCCTATAACACCTTGATAAGATTGCCCGCCCTTGTAATCTAATCCGCAGCGATTACCCCACTTACCGATAAACCATCCATAGTATCAAAGTGCACAGGAATTGGTCGTTTTCGCCTTATGTATTATTTTCTAGTTTTGTAAACGGGTTTTCCGTACAAAAATAACATTAATTATGTGGTGAAACAAAAACACGAATACATTTTACAAATTACATACACAAAAAAAAAGTAAAAAAAGTAAATAGAACACACACACTGTCAGTGAGGAATGTGCAGACTGGGCTGATGATCCTTTTTACAACTTGGCGTCGGTCTTCAGGAGCGGCGCCAGCTTCTGGGTGAGCATGATGTTGCCGGCGATCTTCAGCTTGCCCTTCATGAAGGCAGCCTGGGGGTTCAGCTTGCCCAGGGCGATGTCAACCATGTCCTCGTCGGCGACCGTCAAGGTGGTGTCCACCTTGATGCCCTGGGCAGGTCCCTCGTAGGCCTTGGCGTTCTTGCAGTCTAGAGCTGAAAGTGGTGTTCATTAATAGGTTGTTCACCTGTTTATCAAGAATATCATTTGAATAATTTGTAGGATGTTATTGGACTTTTCCAAGACGATAGGCATTGGGAAATGTTTTTATCACTATAACTTTTAGCATTTAACGATATAGTTGAGTGTATATTATTGCGTTTTAAAGTGACTTCTTGTTCCTGAGATCCTTGGATGGTGCAACAAGTGGCAAAAAATATTTTATATTGAGGTAATATATTCACTGGGTCGAACATAGAGGCAATTAAGTGGTTTTTGTTAATGCCAACAGCTGGTGCTGAAGTACAAACGCTGCGCACTTTGAACTGTGACTACTAGAAAATGCAAAACACACACGCAAACACCACGTACTGGTGCTCTCCAGTGGTCAGGAGCGGCATTGGAGTGGGGTAGCAACTGGGAGGTTGGAAAGCCCCTTCAGAGAATTTCAAGTTCACTCTTTAAACAGAAAGTTCCCCCTTCGGCTCTAGCCCATCTACGCCACTGTGCTGCGCGTCGGGAGTGTCCATTTGGTACGTGGTTTTTGTGGGCGCATTTGGCCAATGGGTAACTGGTACTTACTCCACTCCTTGGCCACCTTGCCGTCCTTGGTGATTTTGTACAGGAACACACCGTTGACCGCCTTGGCCTTGGCCTCATTATCCTTCAGTCCATCGATGATCTTCTGGAAAACGGCGTCCGACTGCAGAGACATGGTTGTTGGGTGTATTTCTGTGTGTGCGTTTGGGTTTCCGGAAAAATACAGAAAATATTCAGTGTGCTGCGTCTGTGCGTTGCTGAAAAAAAATGCTTACGCTTTGAGTAGAGAACGCGAAGTAATGAGCAAACGGCGTGCAATCGGCGATTTTATTGTCGCTTTTTTCACTACACTTCCCCTGTCGCGTGGGAGCGGGAAAGCCATACACCGACTTACCGGTCGGGGTATGTATGTTGCACTCACTCGCACCTGTTGCATTCGCGTAAGCCATTGTGTGCTGTTATTGTCGCGCTCTCTCTCGCTCTCTTCAAAATGTTAGCCAGCTGGTGAACAGTGCGCACGAACTTAAAAAAAAATTGGTTGCCCAACCATTTTATAAATCAGATTTTTGCAACTATTGAGTTTTAAACATAAATTGGTTAGGAAATATTGCTTTATTGAATTAGGGAGTACCTTCGATGATTTCAGAAATAATAAGTAAATTACTGTAGGGGGTAACATTAGCCTTTTCACCGCTTGCCAGCCCACTGTTACAGGTGTGAAGTTTAGACTTTAACATTAACATGAAACGCCTAACATAAACCCCTAACAGCGGTTATCAGCTGTTGTCCAAGCTGTAGTGCAAAGTACGCAGTCAGTTTGAAATGCCCATAAAACGGCGATAAGGCTTCAAGACTCTTAGATTATTGCGAAATAATATGTCACCTCACGGCCCATTGAGAAAACATTCCTAGCCCCCTTATGGATCGTTTATATATTATATCTTGCATGCTATATAAAAAACGAAAGCTTTTTTCAGTACTATTATTTAGCATTTCTGCGTGTGCGTGTTTATCAGCTCCATTTCCTTATGAGCTCTCGAACTTCTCCGGATCGATTCCGGCCTTTTTCATTTCCACGGCAATGGAGAAGAGATAGTCATAGCATTCCGACCTGTTATAAGAAGAGGGATATACGATTAGGGGTATAAAAGTGCTTGGTATCTGAGAGTACGACTGGAAACCCACATGGTCTTGGCCTTCTCCCAGTTCTGTCCCCAAACGTAGACGCCGTGTCGTCGCACCAGGATGGCACTGCAGCCCGGATACTCCATCATGGCAGCGTACATGCTGTCGGCCAGGTCGCGCTCAAAGGGTGTGTTCTCGATGATCGGTACGACCAGCTCCTCGTCGTAGCGCAGATATCGCTTATCCGCCTCATCGTACACGCCCTTGATCATCTCCAAGTGGGTGCAGCGGAAAGTTTTCCCTGGCCACAGGAGCGTGGCCATTACGGCGTGCTGCGAATGCGTGTGGATAACGGCTCCCGCCTGCCGATGCTGATAGGCCAGCATGAAGAGCGGCGTGCACTGGCTCTTCTTCAAGCCCTTGATCTCAGGCGGCAGCTGCAGATCCTTGCCGGTTATGTCCTGCACGAACAGATCCTCCGGCTGCATTCGCTCCTTTTGGACGCCCGATGGTGCTATGTAGATCTCATCGCTGAAAAGGATTAGCCAGATTATACCGATGTCTGGATATATGGACATATAGTATCACCCACTCACTTGTACTTGATGCTCATGCCACCTCCCGTGCCGGTCACCCATCCCAAATGATAGAACTGCCTGCATAGCGAGGGAATCAGGTGGCGCGGATGCTCCGCCGGCAAGTCTTTGAAGATCGAGAGGGCCATCTCGCTGACAATGTGACTTTCGTGGGCCGTAATCTTCCCCGTGCGACGCTGATAAGCCAGATAAAGGGATTCTGAAAGCGGCCAATCACGAACGTAAACAATGCTGCCGTCGATAGACGATTGCAATCGGTGTATCGCTGTTAACACGCAGAGTTGCCGTTACGATTAACTTTTTCCCAATTAGAATGTTTTAAATATATTTGCCATCATTTTTTCAGAGAAATAGTTTATATCACCGTATATCCTCAAGCTTATACACTTTTAATCTTTTTTCAATATTCTGGCCTTTTTCTATCTGTGGGTGTTTGAAAAATTAAATTTTTTGTTTTTATTTTGCATACCTTCAAATTTAACCAGTTTAACCAAGTTTAAACATAGGTTTTTTTTATTATATTGTATATTTCATATCCTTTCAGACACTTCGTCCAATAAACGCCGAGATAGAAAAGGCGTCGCACCGCCTGAATCTCTTCACCTCGGAGATGATGCACTTCATCCACCAGATGCAGTACTATGTGCTATTTGAGGTAATCGAGTGCAACTGGGTGGAGCTGCAGAAGAAGATGCAACATGCTACGGCACTGGACGACATCCTGGACGCCCACGAGAACTTTCTGCAAACGATTAAGGTGGGCTGTTTTGTCAGCAGCAAACCGAATGTGGAGCATTCGCTGGAGGTGGTGTACGATAACATTATCGAATTGGAGAAGTGGCAATCGGCCTTCTACAGGGACTGCTTCAAGGAGCTGAACGCCCGCCAGGAGCTGGCCACAGCTGTGGAGAAATCGGAAAAGAAGGGTGTCTACGGGCTTACCAACGAGGTGATCTTACAGCGCGACCACGAGGCTAAGATCTTTGCCGAAAGGATGGACATCGCTGGGCGCGGCCTGGAGGTCATAGCATCCAATTACGAAAAAGCTGTCAGCAGTTTCCTAATGGCTCTCAACTCCAGCCACGATCCCAATCTCCAGCTCTTTGGGACTCGGCTGGACTTTAACGAGTACTACAAGAAGAGGGACACCAATCTGAGCAAACCCCTGACCTTCGAGCACATTCGCATGAGCAATGTGTTCACGTTGAACAACAGGAACAGTCGGTTCATGATCCATACGCCGACCACCAATGAATAGAGACCAATGTTCATGCCATCTCGTCATCCAGGCCTCAACACTTCATCCAGTTGAACTGCTGCTAAATATTTGAGATATCTCGATATCATTGGAGCTAAGAAAACGAAAAAAAGAAAAGAAAAGAAAAGAAAAGGAAAGGAAAGAAAAGAAAAGCAATCAAGCAAACTAATACAATTATTAACTAAGCCTTTTTGAATCGAAAACGACCTGCACCTGCACCTCTATTTATATCTCAAGCTTTGCCGTCAATCGCCTGGCTGCAAGCCATCAACTTAAGATATCTCCAATATGTGTTTCTCATTAATACAAATTTATTGTTATATTATTATTATATTTAACGGAAGTATTAAACGACCACTTGTTTGTCGAAAGGCGCACCTTTTTTTTTGTAAATCCCTTAATTTTGTACATCGAAGCTTAGTTAAAATAATTTTTCATAAGTGCGTTTGTCAATTGCCTTGTGGTAATTAAAAAGTAAACATAAGAGAATGTTACGTATTTTAAAAGGAAATGTTAGAAACCGTTTTGAAGAGTTAATGTTTTGAACAGTTTTAAACCGCAATGCGAGCTCGAAATAAACGCTAATTGTATTGAAAGTTTGCTCTTTTATAGAATTATTATAAATGCTTTCAGAAAAAGAAGTTTTGAAAGCGTAATATATAGATTATTTATTTCCTTCTCTCTCTTTTTCAAATATGCTGCCATTGATCGGTTTGGAATCGAATCGCAGGGAGTTATCGATAGTCGATAGCGAGTGCAGCCACCTATTATTTAGTATGGACAACCACCGACATGCAGTAAGCATCGATAGTATCGATTAAACACACATTTGCGTGCCATCTCTAGTTTGCGAGCGTATTAAAGGTAAAAAAAAAAAAACGAAAACAAATCGGAAAAAGACGGAAGTGAGTGCTTTGTGCTGCCGCCGGTGATGTGCTGAAATCGCCTCGCCAAAACAGCCTAGTTTCCCAAGCGAGATACCGATTACAAATCAAAGTAACGCCACGAAGTGCAGCAAAAAGGAGCCACAATAGCAACTGCAAACATGGCACTGAAGAAAGTGAAGGGCAACTTTTTCGAGCGTATGTTTGATAAAAACCTTACCGATTTGGTGCGCGGCATTAGGAACAACAAGGATAATGAGGTAAGCGTGTCCAGGACTTGCAGCCCCGCCTTCTACCCCCCGCCAAACACCCATCGAAACTGCCGCCCCCGAACTGCCACGCCCCCCCTCAAGTTGCCCAGCTGTGCGTCCAATTAGAACTCGCTAATTGGCTGGCAAATTTCGTTTGCATTAAGGGAATCTTATTAGAGTTTGGTGTGCTTGCATGCGTCTCTGTGTGTGTGGGTGAAAGTGGCTGTGTGTGTGTGAGTGTTTTTGGCATCTGCCAACAATGCAAAAGGAAAAGCAGGAAGAGCTTGAAAAGAGCCACAGAACTCAACGCAGAAAATTAATTAGCAAGTGGCTTTTATCAAATATTTACCCTCGTTAATTCCCCCGCCGAGTGCCTCATTTTTGTTGGTCCTTATCGGAATGCTTGGCAGGATCAGCTAACGGTACTTGAGTTGCCACACACAGAGAAAATACCGTGTGATTTCGAATATTAATGCATAAATGGCTAAAAAATACACAAAAGTTACTAAGGTTTTCCATGCAGCTATGGTTTTCATATCGTAAAATGATATCAATTGGCATATAATAAAATATATACCATAAGAGTTGAGTTTGTCTACGTAAACAAAAATAAGTTATTCTTCATTTCGATTGTTGTTAACTTTGCTCTTGTGTGGGTCCTCTAAGCGGTGATTTACAAAAGTGGCTAAATTAATAGCACTCATTCTGGTCAGTGAAACATAAACATTTAATATCAACTGCGGGAGTGCCCTTAATGTATTCAATTTCCCTATATTGTGTGGTCTTTTAATCACAAATAAATGGTAGTCATCAGTGCGCGTAGTTCCATATAACTTTTCAAGTAAACAGCTTGAAGCTATCAGATTTCCATTTTGAACAGCCAATCTTTATATGTATATTTGTATTACATTTTATCAGCAACTGCATCTGAATTAAATTGAAATGCTTTTGCTTTTAAAGCAATGACACTATTAGTTTGCCTGCCACTGTATGATTTGGAATTTGTGTTTACTTCATTTTGTTTCTGTTGCTGTGGGTATACAACTGATAGCCCCACGACGATTCTCAGATATGTTTGTTGTTTATGATGTGCTGCCGCCATTGCACATTTCGCATTTTCACATACTATGTAGATATGTTTGTACATACAAATATGAACAGATTGATTGACAACAACTTTATCCGCAGGCCAAATACATATCGACGTGCATCGAGGAGATCAAACAGGAGCTGCGACAGGACAATATCAGTGTCAAGTGCAATGCAGTGGCCAAGTTGACCTACGTAAGTTAGTATATACATATAAACCCAATGTGCCTCACTTCATGAAATCCCTAAACAAAAGTCGCACTAAATATGCTTATAACTTGTTGGAATGTTGGAACATGCTAATTAGACAATGTGTTTGTGGGCAAAAACCTTAAGGAATCGAAATGCCCGGTTCAAAACTACCTGGTTATACGTATTGACAACCCAAAGAGCATTCAGATTCACCTCCAAGATTAAGATTAAGCAGTGCAGATGATTGCGTGTGCATGCACAGCATTTTGGTGGCAGCCATTCAAAGACGACCAAGTAAGTGCCTGGCTGCACTTGATGCAAACTGGCTCAGCTGGAGGAATGGGGTACTTGTAGGCAAGCGCGACAATAAGGACTGAAACAGCAACAGCCGTTAAAATACAAACTGAATCGGCAGAGACAAGGCGAGCCAAGAACAACAACGTTCCACGCCCACCCGCTGGTGGTGGTGGCCAACTAACAAGCGATCCCAACGATGCCATCAAAAGCATATACACGTGTAGTTGGCACAGTTGTGTTGGCTATGATAGCAGTGCTATCCCTGCAAATGCTGCTTTGCTTACAATAAGCTGTCGGAAACTGACATGAGTAGAATGGTGTTTATCTTATCTATATGTATTTATAGTTGGATTACTAAATGTATGCAACTAGCAATGTGCCCCCGAGTGTAAGGTGCAGCTAAGGAGATTTTAATGCTAACGAGTCCTTGGGCCTAGCCTGCACACATACACTCGTAGACACACATATGAACACCCTCTGTCATATTGTGGCCCCCATTCGTTTGCATAAAATCAGCACAAAATGTTAATATTTATTGATTCGATTTCGATTTCGATTTTGACAGATACAAATGCTGGGCTACGACATCTCCTGGGCGGGCTTTAACATCATTGAGGTGATGAGCTCATCCAGATTCACCTGCAAGCGAATTGGCTACCTGGCGGCCAGCCAATGTTTCCATCCGGACAGTGAGGTAAGCCTAAGCAAGCATTTATTCATTTATATGTACATATGTTAAAAACTTTTTTTTTTTTTGCATATTACAGCTGCTCATGCTGACCACCAATATGATACGCAAGGATCTCAACTCACAGAACCAATACGATGCGGGTGTGGCGCTCAGTGGACTAAGCTGTTTTATATCCCCCGATCTGTCCCGCGATTTGGCCAATGATATTATGACACTGGTATGGAGCCATCATAGCTAATCGACGTGCACATCGATTGATTTGTACTTTCTTAATCGGCAGATGAGCTCAACAAAACCGTATCTGCGCATGAAAGCCGTCCTTATGATGTATAAAGTATTCCTACGCTATCCCGAAGCATTGAGACCTGCATTTCCCAAACTCAAAGAGAAACTGGAGGATCCTGATCCAGGTTTAACCAAAATACAGATAATTCTGCAGCTATTTCGATGGGACTCGTGTCTAATGCACTACTATTCTGTTTTCTAGGTGTGCAATCAGCTGCCGTGAATGTTATTTGTGAACTAGCACGTAAGAATCCAAAAAACTACCTGCCCCTGGCGCCGATCTTCTTCAAGTTAATGACCACGTCAACCAACAACTGGATGCTGATCAAGATCATCAAGCTGGTGAGTGTTGCTCCACATCACTGGCCATCAAAGATTCTCAATGATTACTTTACTCTTAAGTTCTGTTTTTAAGTACGTATCCGTTTATCTTTTTATTTTCGTTTGTTCACGGACAAACGCCGATTTCGTTTTGCTGTGTACTATGTACAAATATACATACGTATACGTCTTTATATGTATATGACAATTGAATTTTTGTCTAACAAAAAGTTAATTAACACTACAACTACTCCTCCCCCTCTCCTCCCTCGGCTCCTGCTCCAAACAAACCAACAAAAAAATAATAATATACAAACCACTCCAAACAAAATACTAATGAAAACCGAAAAACTGAATGAAATGCCAAATAAAAATCGAATGAATTTTAGTTCGCGAGCCTCACGACAATTGAACCGGCGCTGGGACGCAAATTGACTCAGCCCCTAATTGAAATTATTTCCAGGTTTTTATCGGCGCGCTTTTCTTTAATCAGACCAACGAAAAATTCCAATCCAGAAAACTTAATTAAAAACCAGCACGCGCTTTGATTTACTCTAAAGCATTTTACTATTTACAATTTAGTTATTGAACAATCCTTATTGTTTCGTTGGTATATATTTTCGTATTTTCCTAATTGTTTAAATGGAAGCAACACAGATATTGTTGTATTCTTTAGTAATTATTTCCATGTCTTATTTGATTTAATCCAGACGAAACCGTATGAGGTGTAGTCAATCACCCGTTACGATTTTGCCAGGATTTATCTACATCATATTTTCCACACCTTAAAAGCAAACTCCTTCACATACCTCGAAAACACATGAGCGTCGTAATTGATTATAATTTATTATAAATGTATTGAAATTACCCAAATTGACATTGCAATTTCAATGACACATCATTTTTGTTCACCCATGTTGATGCACATGATGTTCCATATTCCCTGAAGTAATTAAAGCTTATAAGACAAGTTATAATACATTGATATAAAAATATAACTAATAGTCTTTCCAATACGTTTCTATTATTTTGAACAATCTTTGTCTATAAGCTTTACTTCATATATTCACCTCCTCAATTCACACCGAGTCGTACTCCTTTGGCTTTATTGTGTTGAAAAACTGCTTAATTCGCTTGACTAAAAATAAAAACAATCTTCAAACGATAAAATGTATACCAATGTGTATGCAAAGTGTAAAACTATTATTTCGCTACCACAAAAGAATATATATACAACCAAGACCCCGAGATACACAAATCTATAGACATATCATCAAGAGATCCGATCCGGAAGGAAAAGGACCAGGAAGAACGATAAAACCAAACTCACAGCCAGTTTATGAGAAAGAGAAATACTTCTTACAGTGTTCCAATTTATATTTTTCTTTAACCATTTAATTTTGAATTTAGTTTTCGGTTTTAGCTTTAGTTTTAGTTCTAGTTTTAGTTTTAGTTGTGGATAAGGACGTTGATGATTTCGATTGTGTGTAATTTATAATTTCTTGCTTGTTTCTTTTTCTCTTTGCATTTGCAGTTTGGCGCTTTAACCCCCTTAGAACCCCGGCTAGGAAAGAAATTAATAGAACCACTCACAAATCTAATTCATAGGCAAGTCTTAAATCATTGCAAAACAAACAAACAAAACGAAAATACAAATGAACTGAACTTAAGAAGTGAAATACGATACGATTTCCCAAAAATGTGTGGAAAACGATTGCAACAAAGCAAGGCGAAAGCAAAAAATTCAAAATCGCAAAGTGACCGATTAATGGTCGATATCAATTGATCGATAATTGAAGCTGCTCGATGATTGTGCGACTGAACGTTATACATATATATTCGTTATTATCATTTAACTGTACAAATCTTCTAGCTTCTTATGTCCGTTACCTATACCGCTCTCTTTCTCTCTCCATCTCTCTCTCCCACTCTCTCAACTTATGACTGTCGCCATCCTGCTTAAGTTTGTATTTGTTTCTTTAATTTCGTCGTTTGCCTATCGATATTTTGCTTATCGAGCACACTCATTGAGAGCCAAAGTTCTAATTAGTTAAACCGGCAGAAGCGAAAGAAAAGCAAATAATCAAGCCGTTGCAGTTGTTGTTGTTGCTGTTGGTAGTTTTTCTTTTTTGGTTGCCTTTGCTGCGTTGCTTCGCAATGTTGTGTTTCCCCATTGTCTATCGCAATAATCGCTAATTGTTATCGCTACCACTATATATGCTATCAATATTGCTACCGTTGTTGTTGCCATTGCTATTTGCTATTGTTGTAGTGCAATGTTTGTCGCTTTATCGCTGCTTACTCTTAATACAAGTACCTATTTTTTTTTCTCAAACTAATACAAACCACAACAACAACAAAATATAAACTAACCGAAACACCAAAACAAAAACAAAAAAATGAAAACAAAACAAAAAACGAACCAAAAACCAAACCCAACTCACTCAACAGCACCTCAGCGATGAGCCTCCTGTACGAGTGCATCAACACGGTGATCGCGGTGCTCATCAGCATCAGCAGCGGCATGCCCAACCACAGTGCCTCCATCCAGCTCTGCGTGCAGAAGCTGCGCATCCTCATCGAGGATTCGGACCAGAACTGTGAGTATTACCTGGCTTTCCCAGGCAATTTATCCCTTCTAAGTTCCCTTATACAGCATGCTTTTTAATCTTTCAATCATGACAAAACTTAAGAACGGATTTCCAGTGAGTCGGAAGAATTCGCGTCTCAATACAAGTATAAGCTAAAATTGGAAGGTTATTTTTCAGTTTATTTGTCTGTTCACTAACTGCGTCTGCTATGGGCCACCATAGTATTTAACTGATTTATTTGACGATATTGCGATACTGATGGTTCATTCCGTCTTTCCTAATTTCAGTGAAATATCTTGGACTGTTGGCCATGTCGAAAATCCTGAAGACGCACCCGAAGAGTGTGCAGGCGCACAAGGATCTCATACTCGCCTGCCTGGACGACAAGGACGAATCGATACGTCTGCGCGCCCTGGACCTGCTGTACGGCATGGTCTCGAAGAAGAATCTAATGGAGATTGTGAAGCGACTGCTGGGCCACATGGAGCGGGCAGAGGGCTCCGCCTACCGGGACGAATTGCTCTACAAGGTGATCGAGATATGCGCCCAGAGTTCCTATCTCTACGTGACCAACTTCGAGTGGTACCTTACTGTGCTTGTGGAGCTCATCCAACTGGAGGCAGGCTCACGGCACGGCCGCCTCATTGCAGAACAACTCCTTGACGTGGCCATTCGAGTGCCTGTAGTGCGGCAATTCGCCGTCAACGAGATGACCAATCTGCTGGACACGTTCACCGTCTCGGCGCAAAGCAACTCCATGTACGAGGTGCTCTATGCCGCCGCCTGGATCGTTGGTGAGTTTGCTGGCGAGCTGGAGGATGCGGAGAAGACGCTCAACATCCTGCTCCGGCCGCGGCTACTGCCCGGTCACATCCAGGGCGTCTACGTGCAGAACGTGATCAAGCTATTCGCCCGCCTGGCCACCACGTGTTTAGAGCTTCAGGATCTGCCTGGCTTGGTGACAGTAAGTGCTCCCCCTGACAATTTCAAACGATCCCTTCTGAATCCGTATTTTCATTTGTAGCTATGCGACCATGTGCTGGATAAGCTACAGCATTTCAATGGTTCCAGCGACATTGAGGTGCAAGAGCGTGCCAATTCCGCTTGCATGCTGATCGAGATGCTGCGCAACCAGCTGTCCATGTCGGCAGATGCCATGGCCATGGACACGACAACGGAGGGCGGCATTCCCCCGCTGGCCATTGAGATTGTCCAGGAGATGACGCTGCTGTTCACAGGCGAGCTGATTCCGGTGGCGCCCAAGGCGCAACGGAAGGTGCCCCTGCCAGATGGCCTGGATCTAGACGAGTGGATCAATGCTCCGCCCCCGGAAGATGCGGCGAGCAATTCATCCTCGGAGCACGACAAGGACGAGCTATTTGTTAGTGCCTCGCAGGCAGCATCGGGAGCTGATGGTGGCGAAAAGCGGCGGCAGAGTCTTGAGCTAACGCCGGAGCAACTGGAGCGGCAGCGAATGGCTCGTCTCATTGAGCAGTCGAACAATCCTCACTACCTCAAGTCCACGCCCACGGCGAGTGGAGCTTCGAATGCGGATCAGTATGACAATATAGATGACATACCCATTACGGAACTGCCACTGGACATGGAGGGCGTGGCCGCTTTGCGCGTGGGCAGTAAGTTATCCGCATGGATTATACAATCAGCTATTTTTTTCACACATGATTATCTGTTTGTGCAGTCACCAAGCGATCGGATAAGTACCTCCAGGAACAGCAGGCGGCACAGGGCGGCAAGGATGGCAAGAAGAAGCATAAAAAGGGCAAAAAGAGCAAAAAGGCCAAGAATAAAGTGGCGTACAATAGCAGCTCCGAATCGGAAGGAGGTAAGTTGGAGTTAACAAAAGTATGCCTCTACGATGGCCTATAACTTCGTCACTTTGCAGAGCCGAAACCCTTGCACATTGTGAACACCACGTTGGACATGCCCGAAGGTGTCTCCATGTCGGACAGCGAGGACAAGGATGGCAAATACGATCCAAATGATCCGCATCGTGCACTGGACATTGAGTTGGACATGTAATCAAAGTGCTGAGAGCTTTATAGAATTAAAAATGCTAATATTTGTAATACCCTTACAGAACGGACTTCGAAGCGCCCGCGGTGAGGTCCTCGTCCAAAAAGTCAGCGGCGGGCAAAGAGAATCTCAAGACGACGGCGGAGTCGGCCGCCAAGAAGGATAGGAAAAAGGACAAGGATAAGGACAAGGACAGGAAGGCGAAGCGGGAGCACCGGGAAAGCAAGGAGGCTGCCGTTCAGCCGGTGATCGATCTCATTGACGCTGACACGCCCACTCCCAGTCCCAGCCACATCTCCGCCCCCAGCAATAATAGCAACGACAACAACAACATTTCAACTATCCTTCCAGATGCCCCCAAGCATCACAAAAAGAAGAAGAACAAGCAGAAGTCGACGGATGGAGCGCCTGATGCACTGGCCACCGCCACCGGAAGCAACATCATTAATGTGGGCGAGCAGGAGGCGTTCGAGGTGGCGTCCAAGGCGCACAAGAAGAAGCATAAAAAGGACAAGTCGCAGCGCAAGGAGAAGAAGGCTTCCGAATCTGCATCAGCAACCGTATCCGTCATCGTTTCGATCGGCGAATACGAACAGCCACTGGGAATCTCAACACCCAGCAAAGAGATTTTGTAATTGCTAAGCTCCAAGTTCCACTATTATAATTAATCATTATTACGATTGTTTTTTTGTGTCGATTCATTACGCGTCTATTCGGAAAATAGGGGAGACGAAGCTAGCTTCAGACTCTCCATTTTCGTTAAGTTGAAACAATTGCCTCCTAAGAAAAAGAAGAAAAACTAAACAAATTATCGCTGCGATATAAAAACAAAACCAACATTGAACAAATTGATATGCTAAAAAATAAATCAACATAAACCGTATATATATAAATATAAATAATTATTAATATTATATATAGAAGTGTAAAGTTAATGTGTAAAATGCCGCCAGTCTGCCAATTGCGGCTTAAAACATGAAGAAAGCTACAAACGGAAAGGAAATATGGGAAACTGATGAACTGCAAATCAGGATCCAATGCGATGTAGCTCGATTCCTGGATACTATCTATTTTTGATGAATTTGTAGCCTAGAGCATGCAATTCCACTAAGAACACACCCACAAACACAGACAATTATATACCTATAGTTATGTAAAATGGAATTTTATAATGAATGCCACACGGAGAATGGAACGAACCGCATGGATTGTAAAAACAAATGATATATGTATGTATACATGTGAAACCATATGAATCAAATATAAAGTACTGCTATACACCATAAATACTAAAAAAACTGATACAGAAACGGAACAGAAGCTAAGTGAAATTATACATACATACATGCATATTATATACAAACACCCACACAACCCACATACAAATATATAAACGTTAAATAAATGGAAAGTACAATACAGTTGGATATTGATCTCTTGTTTAATTTGGCTGCTGAAAAACGGCTTGGTGATTGTTCAAATTCGGTAAGAATAAATACATTAAATAGACAATCAAATCAATAGTACGATGGGTAACACAAATAAGGACAAAATCTGTTAGCGAGTTTCGTTTAATTTGTTTTAAAAATAATTTAGCCTTTGACCTAAGATTACGATTATTCTTCAACAATATTTTTGGTAGTTAACAAATTTTTCATGTAAAACAAAAAAAAGATATATATAACTCTCATTTTGTGTTTGGACTTGAATTTCAGTAGTATTTTCAGTTCTGTTATTTCTAAGTCCGTCAATACACTTAATGCTTTCAAAAATTGTGAATAAAATTTTGAAATTTTTGAATAAGCAAAGAAAATAAAACAGTTTAATCAAGAAAGAATTCAAATTTACAAATGATTAAACTAAAACCTTTTTCAATTTAACCCGCTTTAATTAATAACGTTTCTATAACTAGAAAATATCAATTTTGAACAGAAACAAAAAAAAACCAATTGAAAGTACAAAGACTGCGATGAGGAGCACATCCACTTAAAGGAGGTGGTACTTTCCCAGATCGGCATCCCTGCCGTTCATCAAATAGGCGTTGATGGCAATCTGGCTGAGCACCTGGACACCACATTTTTGCAGATAGTCCATGTCCTGGGACGACAGCGGCGCCTTCTTCACATCGACAAAGCAATGGGTGGCACTTTTGGCCACTGGATCTTTGGAAAACGGCGTGCTGGGCTCCAGGATGCAGGCGCCGCCGGCACGCAGCACATTCCTGATGGGCGCCCCGCTCCTCTCGTTCATGCTGAGTATCACCCGGTGATCCGAGAAGGCGCCACCGCCGCACGCACCCAACTCTGTGCGCCAACGATGGACGGCGGCAGCAATGGGCTCCTCCTCCGGTGCCAGGGTGGGCAAGTTAATGGCCTTCGGATTGCCCCACTCGTACAATGTTTCGTCCAGGAAGTGTCCACGCGCATGACACTGTTCGATGTACTGGATATTGAGTACCCACTTCCCGGCCGCAATGCAGGCCAGCATCTTCTCACCGCGATTCGGACGCTCGCACAGCAGATGGGTGCAGGCATCGTCATAGTTTACCAGATTCTCGCATAATTTTCCACCCAGCTGTGTGACCCGTTCGATTAGTTCCGCCCGCTTTTCATCATCATCACCGCACGAGATACTGAAGCACGGAATGCCAGCATACTGCATTTTGGTTGAACCGCCAGAGGATCTCCTCTTTGCCGCATTGAACTCCGCCGGATCGCGCCAGTCGACCATGTCCTCGGTGCCCAGAGCAAAGCCTTCGGACTCGAAGGGCTGCACATACTGCACCTCGCTCTCGCCGCAATCCATGTCGTTGTCGTGGCTGCGCTTCAGGCTGTTCCTCCGCGACTCACAGTTCTTTAGATAGTCAGTGATCTGCTTGACATCTGGGGCCATTTCGGGAACGGCCGACTCCTCGAAGCTAATCTTGTCAAAGTTAATGGTGCTTTGACCTTCCTCGCTTAAGGATGGTCCATCTGATCGCCGTGGCGGTGCTGCTTCGTTTGGACTCTGTGTGTTCGGCATGAAGGGGGATTGCGTTCTGCTTCGAGGTGAGCCCGTGGACACTCTGAGTGGCGTCTTTACACCTACCGATAGCTTGGGTGTTTTCGGTGATCTATCAAAGTTCAGTTTGGTGGCCAGAGCCTTGGCTGGCGGCTTCTTCTTTAGCGTTGATGGCGGTTCCGAGACGTCTTGCGCCTTAGCACTACTTTCTTCATATTCGATGCCCAGAGTTTCGCATGTAATCCGCATCACGCGCTGCCTGATGACGGCCAGCGGTGTGTCTGGTTTGATTTTCTGGGTTGGCAGGCGCCAGCGCCGCTCAAAATCATCGGCCATCCGCTGCTGGAACTCGGGAGTGAGGCAAAACTCTGGGATTCCTGGGGCTGGTCGTTGATGCTTACGACTGACGGGCGTGCAGGCCTGCCGCCGAATGCGTTCCAGTTCCGGCGTTTGGTTCTCTCGCATTTCGCGGATAATCTCGCGCACACAATCCTTGCCCTCATCTGTATCCAGGCGTTGAACGAATTGCTCTAGGAAGTCCAGGTTGTACTTCTGGGCACCCGCCTGGCTAAGCGGCGTGCATGGAGAATCGGGGCACGGTGTGGAGTTGTTGCTACGATGTCGAACACTGCCCGCGGGTATTCCGGCTAGCTCGGAAACTCTTTTGTTGCGCAGGGGCGTCAGTTCTGGAGCTTCTGCTCCTGGATTGGCAACAGCAACCGGTGTGACAGATCCCGCCGGTTGGTTCTCCGCCTCCTCCACGGAAACATCTGGTTGGGTCGCCAACGTGGACTCAATCGGTCTTCTTGGTGTTCGAGTATTGCTGTCCCGCAAGCGCGGAGATATGGGGAAGTCCTCGGGACTCTTGCCCACTATGTATCCGACGAAGGGCAGCTTCTGACCAGTGCGGGCGCACTGCACCAGCCACTCGGATGTGACCACGGGATAGTTCCACTTAATGGCACCTTCGTACTTGGAGCCCTCGGCACTGGGACACACCAGCAGCGGCTTCTCCTTCTTGATGAAAGTCTTATTGACGGAGGCGCCAAGTAGCTCTGCTGCCGCATTAATAAAGTCTCGCTCCAATCCTGCATAGATGGACACCACAATAGTCATTCCCTTGAGCGGCTGACGCAGTGCAGCAGCTGGCACGTGTTTGTGGTAATATTCGACGGGCAGCAGCTGATTCTTCTTCATGCAGCTTTCCAGGAACAGTTCGGTGACCACATGACGAGCCTTGACGGGTAGTTCCTTCACGTCCAAGGCTACCTCGAAGCTGACGATGGCGAAATCCACTTCATCGGAGAAACTTGATGGCACCAATAAGCCTTGGGCAGCTTCGCACTCGGTCAGCATTTGGTTAAAGAACTCCTCATTGAAGCACTCCTTGTGCACATAAACAGAGACACCGGCAAAGTAGTCCAGCTTCTCGAAATCAATGGATAGAGTGCTGGCACTGAGATCGGGCAGTGGTATACCGGCAGCAGGAGGATTAGGATTGGCCACAGAGACGCGCGGGCGTATCTCCATTTGGGTGGAACTTGCCGCTGGTGGGAGGAGACTGACATCCGCCGGCGGCAGCTGTGCCACTGCTCCTTGATCCTGTGAGTACTGATCCAGCAAGGTATGATCCGGTTCCTCGTGCTCCTGTTGCTGTACTGCATCCGGTTCCTGATCGAAGAGCTTCTTCTTGATGGGCAACGTTGGCTGCTTGAAGCTGTGGTTCATGGAGCGCAGGGTTCGCTTGCTGGCAGGGGAGGCAACGTCTGGTTCTCGATTCTGTGGCAGCGACACACGATGCACCAACTCACTGACCACGCGACCAGCTCGAATGCTCTCCAGCAGCCAATCTAGGCGCACCACATGAACCGAACCCATAAGACCATCGCGCTGCCACTGCCGGTACTCGGCGTCATCCAGTTGGCCTACAATGATGTGTGAGATGCCCTCGTTGGCCTCATCGTAGCGGGTCGCTCCGCCCGTATTCAACACTCTGTTTAGCTTTTCCCGCTCCTCTGAGCGAAAGCCACTCAAATACACACAGTAACCATCCAGAAAGGCGCCCGCCTTTTTCGCCAGTCGCGGTTCAATTTCGCTCAGCACCTGCTGGTAGCTTCTGCCACTGCTGGTGGCCTGCTTGAGCAGATCCTTGGCGGGCGAGCTGCTGCACACACTGTTGACGGATTCGTTGATGGTACTTAGATCGCTGCACATGCGCCGTGAGCCGGAAACGAAGCTGATCCGTGAGAGATCCGAGAGGTGCGTTTGATCTGCGCCGGGAGCTCCGCCCGAACGAGTGCCCTTGGTGGGTGTGGACGACGTCTTGCCAGGCCGCACCTCATAGTCCTTTGTGGGCAGGGCATAGCCGCGATTGTAGCTATCGAAAATCCATTCCGGCAGCAAGACATCCTTCTTGTAGCGTATGGCCGCCTTGAACTTCTCGGTATCCGTTTTTGATTGCTCGGTAATGACGATGTCCACCACCTGGGAGCGGAAGGCGCGATGATAGATGCCTCCATTCTCATTGACCAGCCGCATAACCTGATCCTTGCGCGCCACATCCAATCCACTGCACGTGATGTTCGCCCCAAAGAAGATGGGCAGATGGTACTTGTCGAAATCAGGATCTGTGGCATTGATACCTTCGCGCTGGCTGCGACGACTCTGATCCCAGACATACTGCACCCAGTCGACGTGCATAACGGGCACTCCGTTCAGCGTGGCCTGCTCGTACTTGCTGGACTTGATGGTGTTCGATATGAGGTGGGTGGTGCGATGCCCAAAGCTCTGAAAGTATTTGCCGCCCATCCAGTTTATCAGCCTGCTCAATTCCTCTTTCATTTGTGGTGTTATGCCCGTGGCCGAGACCTGTAGGTCCCTCATCGCCGTGGTGTAGATGGCCCTGCTGCCGTCGGGAATGGGTTCATTGCGCCGCAGGCATGTGATCAGGCACGGTGGCCCCAAGATCAGAGCTCGCGTCTGCTGCAATTGCTCGAAGAATTCGCCCTCGAACTGGACCAGCACAAAGACGTCCTTCTTGGTCAGGTTGCCGGCTGCGATCAGGGGATATCCCTCGCTGGGCTTTATTTGCCGGATCTGTGTTTCCGCCAACTGTTGGCCCAGTAGCTCCAGCGACGCCTCGAACTGCTCCAGTGTGTCGGCCTCCTGGACGCCGCCGTCGCCCGGCTTCAGGTTGTTCACGAAGTACGCGCAAATGGTCTCGTCCATGCTCATGCTCATGCTCATGGTGGCGGTTGCGACTGTGTTTCCAGCTCCGTGATGCGCTGCAAAATTGCCGAGATTTTCGCACTGCACTTTTGTTTGCGTGCGCTATTTTGGCGCCGTTTGTTGTTGCTTTGAATCCGTTGGCAACGCTGCCCTGGAATTCGTTGGCAACATTATCATCAGCTGTGTGGCAGCGCTGGGTTCGATTTACTTAAATATATTCCTTAAATATATTAATATAATATATATTATATTATAATATACTCCTTAAATATATAAGCAATTATTACATATTAAGGGAATTTTTCGAATGTAATCAATTACTTACTATTTTCCGTTTAAATCATCGATGTATGTTATTTGAAATCGCAAGCCAAGCGAAATATCGATAATAATCTTATCGCGCACCGTCGATGGCAGCTCAGCCCTAAAAGAAAGAAAGAAAGAAGAAAGGAAAGGCAAATAAAAAATAATAGAGACATTGGCCAACTCGGACCAGTCTTGTGGTCACAGGATCCTACTCTTGAAGGAGACCACAGCTTTCGGGACACACACACAGCGACCATTTCGCACGGCCAAGTCAACCACATAAATGAAATGTCATCATGTCATTGTATGTGTGGTGACCAACTGATATAGAATAATAAACTAAACCAGCGCAGAGAAAACTTAAGACAACAGCTATTTCGGATCGGATTTTCCATAGTCCCGAACCTATCAAATGGGCAACTTTGTCAGCAGACAGAACGCGGCGGTGGAGGAGGCGGATCCGAGCACGAATAATGCCTACAAGTACCCACCGAGAATGGGTAACTTCTTTGGCACCCACTTTATCATGGGCGGCGAGCGCTTCGACACGCCCCAACCGGAATCGTACTTGTTCGGCGAGAATGCGGATCTCAATTTCCTGGGCAATCGGCCCACAGCCTTTCCGTATCCCCCACCGCAGGCCAATGAGCCCACAAAGACCCTAAAGAGTCTGGTTAACATTCGCAAGGAGTCGGTGCGTTTCGTCAAGACGCTGAACGACAAGAAGATGGGCAGTGTACTCGATAAGCCCAAGATGAAGGAGATTGATCGGGATTTGGATCTGGACAAGGAGAAGTCCAATGTGACCATCGAGGATGTGGATGGAAATGTGCTCTGCTCGATGGGTTTGGGTGGCGGGGATGCCGATTTAACGCCGCCTGCGCCGCCCTGCTCTTACAACATCGAGTTCACCTTTGACTCGGACGCCAAGTGCGCCATTACCATTTACTACTTCTGCTCGGAGGATGTCAGTCCCAGCGGCGTGACGCTGGTGCCACGCGAAGGTCTCACCTCGGAGACGTATCACTACGAGAAGGGCATCAATCAGTGCTTCTCGCAGCCGAGCCATGTCTTCAATCCGCAGCAGATGCCCGAGGATGAGCTGGGCTATAGTCCCGGTCGAGAACAGTATCCGGTGGCCATCCACTGTGTGGTGGAGGAGGGCAGCGACGAGTGTCGGCAATCGCACACCACCATCTGTGTGATCGATCATCATCCGGAGAACGGTAGCTATGTGCTCCGTGCACTGAAGCAAAAGATCTTTGTGGATGGCTTGTGCTACCTGCTGCAGGAGATCTATGGCATCGAGAACAAGGCCGTGAACAAGACGTCTCTGGACGAGGAGATCGACGATCATGGCAGCGAGTGTGTCATCTGTATGAGTGAGACCAGGGACACACTCATCCTGCCCTGCCGCCATCTCTGTTTGTGCAATTCGTGTGCGGACTCGCTGCGTTATCAGGCCAACAACTGTCCCATCTGTCGGGCTCCGTTTCGGGCGTTGCTACAGATCCGTGCTGTCCAGAAGGGAATTAGCACGCATGTGCTGCACCAGAACACGCCCACATCGGCGGCCGGGGAGCCGGCGCCAGTAGATGTGCCGCAGGGCTATATTCCAGTCTCACTGATTGAGGCACTCAACGGACCGCCACAGTATGTGGCCAGGGCCAGGTAAGTTATGGTGTGAATTACACCAAAGACGTTGCTAATGCCTGTTTTCCGAGTTCAGGAACAGCGAGCACGATATCACGGACTCCGCTGCCACCGTGGCCGCTTCCACAATGACCAGTGCTGACATTAAGGCCACATCGCCGATTAAGTCCAATAGCCAGCGCCGACCGAAGATCAAGAAGAACGCCTCGACGTGCACGTCGACCAGTGAAGTGGGCACCATTACCAATCAATCAGGCGGCGGCAATGGCAACGGGTCATCCACACACTCTGTGGAGATTGAAAGCGATCCGAAGAAGTCCAGCACGGCCACCTGTACTTCGCCAACTTTGGGGGCATCCACTTCGCCGGAAGGGAAACAGGACAAGCTGCAGATCGTCAACGAACGAAAGTATCCCAGATCCGCAGCCGGATCCGGTGGCGATGGCTCTGCGGGGACTGATGACGATGTGGACAGTGAGAACGAGAAACTATCGCCTCTGCTATCACCCGGCAGCAAGAGCAAGAATGTGTCTAGCAAATCGCTGAAGCAGGTTGTAGCTTGCCTGGAAGCGGATGATGTCGATAATAAGAGCAGCAGTGGCGATGGGCCGCCCGAGGAGTCCAGCCTGAAGAAGGGTTCGTCACTGAAGCGCACCAAACCGAGGCCAGAACTTAGCGGAAGCGGGGCACCCTCGCCCTCCGAGGCCACGGCCGAGGATTCGGATTACTACACCCCGGAGGATACTCAGAACTCGATATTAAGCCCACTGTGCCCCACGGAGCGAGCCAAAAGCGGTGATCCCCTTGGCGCCGGTAGCCTTGGCAATGGCGGTCTTAGTGTGGGCAGGAGTGCAGGATCAGTGGGCGGACAAGCTGGAGTGGGACCCGTCGTTGTGGGCTTCAGCAGTGCGGTCAAGAAGAACCTTCACAAAAAGTCCACATCGGTGGGCAATATGGTGGGCTCCGGATCGGTGACTACGGTTGTGGACTTGAAGTCCAACAACGTGAGCTCCCTGCCAGGTGGGTTTTTGATTCGGTTTCATGATTCGGTCACATAATTAAAACATATATCTTCCTGCCCTCCAGACATGTTGGACAGCCCAATTAGTGGGAATTCGGCCTCGACGCGCAGCTCCAGTGATAGCTACTCCTCCAGCTCGTCCACCAAGCAGCTGCTCAGCTCCAATCCGACCACTACGGCGGCCAACATTATCGTGGATGACAAGACAGCTCTGCAGAATGCCGTCAATGTTTAGAGCCGGTCTCAGTTGAATTGCGCGGAAATTTTAGCGTTTCGTTTTCTCGTTTTAGTCTTGCGTTTATTCTATTTATTCGTAGTCACCTAGACTTAGTTAAATCAATGCTGCTTCCCCGCCCGCAGGAACAAATATTTTGAGGACTATAATTATGATGTTGATGAAGATGATGATGATGATGATAAAGGAGCTGGAGGAGTAGCAAGTAGAAAGGCCACCAGGACACAACACTTAACCAGTATACAGTACATACACACAAGCACCACAGACACGGAAAGACGCACGTCCCACATGCATGTGTACGTAGTTTAATCTAGCATAATGGCTTGGGTATATAACAAATAAACTAAATCCAATAAACAACGGCGTCTAGGGCGCTGCATTCCACAGAAAAAATCGAACTAAAGTAGTTACAAGTATCAATAGGCCGTGTGGGTCACTATTAAAACTAAATTGAAGTCCACTTTATATCTATGATGCTTATGTTCATCAGGAGAAGCTTGTATTCACAAGGCTTTAATATTAGCAAAAAGAAGGTAATTAACAAACAAAATAATACGAAATTGTGGTATTACGACCATAGATCAAATAATTGCTATTTTTTTTATTTAGATAGTTGAGTCAGACATGTAGTCTAAAATGCTTTTTAAATTTCAAATATAATACGGACATAAATATTAAAGTGAAATGAATAAATATTAAGTATACGTAAGCAAACAAAAGTTAGCAACATTCCCAGTGGGTAAAACTAGTTTTCCGAATTGTATAAATTTGAAATATTACATTTAGAAATAACACTGCACAGAAAGTGAAATTTAATTGAATCTACAACTTTAAATACAATATTTAAATAAAAAAATTTTAGCAATTGGCTATCGATAACACCACCCGCACTATCGAAAGGCGTCGATAGGCCGTTAGGAGCTGCCATCACTGGAGATCACCCTTGGAATTGTCCAATTGGATTTGTTTACCTTTCGCCCGTTTAAGCATTTCTTTTCGGTGGTTTTTTCGCGTGGTAAATTGGCTGTTGGTCACCGCGTGAATTGTGCGAAGGATCGAGACGGGACGCCCGCTGTTTTGCCGGAGGTACGTAAGCAGGACCTTCTCGTCCTGCTCCCACTTGGTGTCCTCCCAGTTTTCGATCTCCGATTGCCGGACATGTGCGTAGTGTAATTGATTTTTCGGTCAGCGGTCAAGCATTATTTATTTACCAATCTAGCACCCCAACCCCCAACCTTCTTTCCTGCAATTGGTACACATTTGCTCATTTTGTTTGTTTTATTGCAAATCTCAATAGAAAAACTCTCGGCGACAAAAAAAAAACAACACACACACATTAGGACTTCCAACATTGCATATTTTAGAGATTAACTGTAGGTACAGAGATCGGGTTTACATATGCATAAAATAGGCCTATGGTGTTATCAATTATTTAGTTAATTTTGCTAATCATTTTCTTATCGTTTTTTTTACGTAACAAAAACGGACGGGAGGGGATTATATTTGACTAAAATTTTGAACGAAAAACTGGATGATGCACCTGACGGAGATTCTGGATGTGGTCAATACGCCTAGCTGTCAATTATTTCGGTGCTCCGGTTGACGAAGTTCGGGATTTGCGCTTCTTCAGCTTGGTCTTCACCTTCCGCACCAGATTCACGGTGTCCAGGGAGATCCCTGTAGAGGATTTGTTGGCCTGGACGTTGCCATTGCTTCGCTGGTACTGCATTTGCCCGGCGGATGATCCCAAGGTGCCATTGCTGCCCTTGGCCTGCAATCCGGCTGCATTTCTCATTCGCCTGGAGCTTCCACCGGTCATATTGGTCGGCTGCTGCACGGCGGTGATCACCAGACCACCGGTCTTGAATTTATTGGGCGCACGTCCACCGCCATTGCCCTGCATGTGACCCATCACGCCGGCAGAGTGCATCCGAGCGCCCATAGCTCCCGCTCCACCTTGGCCCTTGAACAGCATCCGCTGGTGCTGGTGGTGCATATGCTGTGGTGGCTGCTGCTGCTGCTGCACTGTTGCTCCTCCGGCGCTGTTGCGACTCCGGGCGAATCGAGTCACCAGCTGCGTGGTCTCTGCTATCTTCATCATGCTGCTGGTCTTGCGCTTCACCTTACCGCCGGACTCGACTGCCACCAAGGCCTGGATGACTTTGGCCTGGCTGGTTAGCGTTGACTTTTTGACCATGTGCATGGGCTTGAAGGCTTGCTGGTCCCGGTCACGATCGCGATCCCGATCTCTAGAATGTGGCGGAGGATCCTCCACCCTCATTAGGCGCTGCGCCGCTTGCGGATGGGAGCGCTTGTGCTCCTCCTGTTGCTGCCACAGCAGTAGCTTCTGGGAACAGGCACTGCAAGAGAAAAAGACATTAGAATTCGGATATTAATGGCGGAATAACATGGAAGAAATCCTTCACTTACTTAAAGAGATCAACTTGCTCCAGTTTTCTGGGTCTCCGTGGTGCTCCCAGATAGGCAGGTGGTATGCCCATTGCGATGCCACCGGATGCAGCTGTCTGCTCCCTGCCACTGGATGTGAACATGTTTCGGTTCTGACCACCTCCACCAGCTCCAGCTCCGCCTCCTCCAACACCACCGCCTGCACTTCGTATGGTCGTCGTAGTGTTGGCCATTTGGGATGCTGCTATCGAGTGTCCCTTGTACCAGGCCAATGGACGACCATCCGCATCCCCGTGCGCACCAGTCCAGACTTTCTTCTTCAGCGACAGCTTGAGCTGCAGGTCGTCGGCCGTTTGCGCATTGCCATGTCTCTGGGGAATGAAGTTGCTCGGGACACTCCTTGGAAGAGGCAAACACAATCCGTATTAGATTTCGCAAAATTATCGGTAAACACCTACCTTCTGGGAGGCGGTTTTGTCATCGCCTTAATGGCTGGCTTGGAATCGCCCATGCAAAAGTTGGCCTTGCCCTGACCGCCGCTGTTGCCATTGGGAATCTCTTGCTGATCGAGATTGTGCCACGAATAGGTGCGTCTGGCGGATGTCGCAGCTCCGCCGGCCTGCCGTTGCATCACGACAATTCCCGTGTCCAATTCTGGGGCAGTTCGAGGCGTCAGCTTGTAGACATCCAGCTTTTTCCCACCGCCCGGAGTGCCGCTCTTCGAGGGTGTGGTCACAATCAGTTCCGGCGGCATATGCGCCGGCTTTGGTTTCTGCACCACCGTATCGCCAATTTCCTCAATGTACCGCCTCTGCAGATCGCTCTGGAGCAGAGTGTGCCGGAGCGGAGCCACTGCACCGTAACCATTGTTTCCGGACGTCGGCGAGTGCTCCTCGTCGTCGGTGGAGAAGTGCAGATCCGAGCCCGGATCCGTTGTGGGCAGGTCCAGAGTGGTGCGCACCACCTCGCCACGTTTCTTCTGAGGCTTATTTCTTACCTTAGTGCGACGCGCCTGCGTGGACTAAGTCGATTAGATGCGGGAGAATTGAGGCGAGATCGGGGAATTATCAAATTAGTTGTGCTTGTGTGCTATGTGGTGCTATCATCAATCCCTATATGTACATACGTACAACGCATAAGGAAAACTATCTCTCGAAACTACTTTTAGCATACTTTTTCTGTTTGGGCATATACCTTCTTACGACGATAGATGTAGATGCGCCTATCGGCCAGCCACAGCCGAAAATTGCGATCAACGCGCATTTTCTGATTGACCACCGGCTTCCTCTTCTCCGTG
Source organism: Drosophila orena (assembly GCA_005876975.1). Classification (NCBI taxonomy): domain Eukaryota; kingdom Metazoa; phylum Arthropoda; class Insecta; order Diptera; family Drosophilidae; genus Drosophila; species Drosophila orena. Next base: position 1,741,068 of record VCKV01000297.1, read on the forward strand.
GGCATGAACTTCCTCTTTTTGGTCGTCTTCTTGGTGCCTCTACCAGTGGGCTTCACCTTTTTCATCATCTCTTTACTCGTTACGGTGCTAACGCTTAAATAATCCGGCTCCTGTTGCGATTCCGATAGCGAGGAATCCATGCTATCCGAACTGTCCGAACTCTGGGCTCCAGTCGGTGGAGCACTACTGAATGGCAAATTCCTGGCCAATTCTCTATTCGGATGCGGTTTCTGGCCATCGTTGGTCTCCACAGTGGATCCTCCCGCTTGGACGGCCGATGCGGGCATGGTTTTGCCAACACCAACGGCAGGACCACCACCTCCGCGAAGGCGTTTCCCATTTGGTGCCGCCTTGACACCCATTTTCTGACGCCTCCTCTTCAAGGTCGTTAGGGTTTTGAATTTGCGCTGGAACAGGGGCGTAAAGTAGATCCTGTCCAGTTCGTGCATCACCTTGCGCATGCGTCGCATGCGAAACTGCAGTTCAAATGGGGGAGAGTACGGAAATTGGAAATGGGCAATGGGAAATGGGGTGCAAGTGCAGTGCAGGAAAACGAGTGGGACAATCCACTTACCTTGCGAATTTCGTGTATCACCTCAGGCGAACTGGGCGGTGCTCGGGTGGGAGCACAACATGGTCCCTCCAGGTCGGACGTTGTTATCGAGTGCTTGCCCTCATTATCCGAACTGGAGCTGCAGTTGCCCTCGTCGCTAATGGGTTGTTGGTGGTAGTAGTATGAGTAGTAGGATTAGTTAAGGTTAGTAAATGGATGATTGGCAGATGGACCCACCTTGAGTAATCCGACAGAGGGATATTCAATGGCTCGTCGGCACTGGAGCCTTCTCGCATCAGTCTTTCGATAATTTTGGATCGTAGCCTGTCCTGTTGTTTGAGTAAATTTAAAATCTATTGTAAATGTTAATGCATTTGGATTAGTCAGAAATCATACATTTGCAAAACTGAAAATAAGTGATAATACATTTGAAACAATGTTAGTGTGCAGGATAATCAAGCGAGTCATTATAAGCATGTGAAAAGCAATACAGCCTAATGGCTAACCAAAAGTCAAAAACGTAAATCCTATGGTAGATATGGTATTTATTTCAAAAAAAATATTCTCCGGTTATAATAATACGATTACGCTTACGACTAGCAACATCGAACGAAACGCGAAACATAGTTAGAGCGACTAGCATAAGATAAAGGACCTCTTGTGCCTGGCGATGCTGTGCTGTGTGCCACTATCTAGTTACGATTGTGCGGATGTAGGTGGGTGTAATTATATATAGAGCTACAGAGGTAATCTAGGAACCCATTGCGTGGATAGATAACCTAGCCACACAGCTGGGTGATCAAAAACATTAGAAAACCTGCGATACGCGCAAATAGAGAGCATTAAAATTCATACAATTCAATGCCTCACATACATACATCCCCGATTGGACAACATATGCGTATGGTATATGCCCAGATATACGTTAAGCTATATCTGCCATATAACTATGGCCGATGTGTAATTGTTGTGTTGCATTGTTGGATTGTATTAACGAGAATGTCGATGGCTATGGGTTTGGGATTTGAGATTTGGGATTTGGGATTTGGGATTTGAATTCTGGGTCAGCACAGCAGCGCTTTAGGGACAAAACGCAGGCAGCGACGAGTTGGTAACAATAATCGCGATTACAATTACTTTATGCGATCAACGATATACGATTTACGATTAACAATTTACGATTTACGATTTACGATTTACGATTATAATTGAAGAACGATAAAAACGGCACAAATTGACGTGTTTGTTTTGGTTTTCGGGCTGTGTGAATCGAGAGTGGTATTGGGGACTAGTATTGTTGGGATAGAACCTTCCTAGGAGACACTTTTCTCCACAGAACGTTTCACTTTCAATTTGTCGTTCATTATACATCCCTGATCGGCCATTTTCTGTAATTTCAATGCTTTCTGTTCGCGTTTCTCGCGTTTTCTTATCTTTTTGATTTGTTTAAACAACTTTGCGTGCCGCTTTACTTTGTTCGGATTCTCATCGCAGTAGTCCAGAAGTGTCTCACAAAATGCTCGTCCCATGTGCTCGTAGTCCTGAAAGACATGTAGTATTCAATTCGACAATGGTCTAAGTACTTGAGTTAAGTGAACGGCTATGGAACGCACCTGCGTGTTGAAGTGCGTCCCCTTGCGCGATCCCAGCGAGGAGCCGCCAAAGGAGGCCTCGATCGTATAGCTGTTGGTGATGCCCAGCATCCAGACCACGATACGCCCGGTGCCCTCCTTGCTGCGCTGGATCTTGAACTTGCAGCTCTCGAAGGAGAACTGCAATGGGGTGAGCATACATACTCGATCAGCATATAGCACCAACTGGTTAGCCACAATACCCACCCGATCGGCACTGTTCTTGTGCAACATCAGCGGAAAGACCTGCTCGGTTAACTTCTTCTCCGGGTTGCGCTTGTTCTCACAGCCATATATGAATATGTTGTGCTTTCGTGAGTGAGCGTGCATATCACAGTACATGGCCACGCCGCATTCCTCAATCAGTCTGCAATTGACATATGATGGCAGTGAATGCAGTTAACCAGATATTAACATGGGTAGCGAAATAGGAATAGGGGTCATACATCCACATCCTCTGGAATTGCTCCTCTCCATGGATCAATCTGCTTAAACTCACCTTCTAATCATGGCTTTGGTATACCAAATGGATGGATATGTCTCGCGTATTACCGTTCGGTACTGGCGGTTGAGGTCCTTGCCGGTCAGCGAGTTACGTGTGTTGCCCACAATGACTCCGTCCGGATTCAGCATGGGCACCAATTTGAAAATGAACTTGTGCCGCAGCCGCTTGGCCACTGTGGTGTCCCCAGTGATGAAGTCCATCAGGCCCTTCATCATCCACGAGGCTGGCGTCTCGCTGGGATGCACACGTGCCGACACCACAATCGATTTCTTGCGCTAAAAATGTGTATGGAAACATGAGAAATTTAACATACACCTTGGATGGAAGAATATATGGAACAATTTATGTTGCTGTATGGTATGGAACATAATTCCAATTGCTCATTATAACTTTAACTGTTTGCCCGCATAATGAATGGGTGTAGTATCTAAGCACACTGTTTGTGCGGGAGTGCGGGGAGAAAAGTTTGTCTACAGTTTAATTGCCATGAGATAGATGAGTTTGGTCTACCCGCTCACCCGCATGTTCTCCTCGTTGGAGGAGGGCGCCGTCACCGTCAGGTAGTAGACATTATTGCCAGCCAAGGTGCGGCAGAGCAGGCGCAGCTTGCAGAACTTTGACTTGACCGGATGGCGCTGGATCTCCATGAGGTAGTCCTGCAGGTCGCTATAGGTGTACGGATAGCTGTGCGCAAAGAACACCGTGTCGTCGTCGTGCTCAAACTCAATGGTGAAGGTCAGCGTGTACGTGGAGTTGTCCTCGTCGTCCTCGTTGGCGCTGTTGCTGCCACTTCTGGTGGGGAACAGGGGAATAAACCAGTTAAAAGTGCAGCTCAACTGCGGCCAATTTCATATTCAACCCTCCCAGATTTCTCTAGAGATTTGATGCCACTTAAAAAAGAGACTAATAAAATGCTGGTATGGGTCTATGTTATGGGTCTAGAGCCAGTTTCATTTCCGAATTGGGTTAACCCGTTAACCCCATACTTACTCATCATCGTTACGATAGTAGCAAATATTATCGCCGCATCTCCGCCAGCCTTCGCTCTTCTCCTTGGCACCCAGCGTGGAGTACATGACCGGCTGCATGCCGTCGTTGTAGAGACTGTCCGACTTGACCAGATTGACAATGGAGAAGCGGTAGAGCATCTTGCGCCTGGTGCGCCGCACACGGAAGTAGAACCACTGCTTGGACCGGCTGGTATAGAGATCGGGTCGCAGGTAGAGCTCGTAGTAGGTGGGCGTGATTTGGACCGCCTTGGCTAGGTTGCCGCTCTCGAAGCGCGATTCAAACTCCAGTCCATCGTACTCCTCCGGATTCATGGAATGACAATTGGTCATGAAGCGGGCACCACCGACGGCCGAACGGCTGAACTGCGCTTGGGGTAAATCGGAGCAGAGAAACGATTGCGACGAGTTGGTGGTCGTCGTCTGGTTAGTACTTGTCGATGAGATCACGGTGCTGGTCGTCTCCTGGCTGGTCATCGAATTCAGCAATAGGAGCTGATCCTTGCTCAGCCGGAAGACGTTGTTACTGACGGGAGAGGAGGTGCGAGTGCCCATCGAGCTTGTGCCAGTTGTTCCCACTCCCATTCCCATACTCTGTTCCTCCTTGCTACCCAGACAACCGTCCTTGTCGCGGTGGCGCCCCCTGGCGAGCGCCGCTGCCGCCGCCGCCACTGTGGCCGCATGGGTGTGGGGTACCGATCGAAGGGGGGATCTCTGGCGACTCTTAGAGCGCATACGGTCTCGCTTATGCAGACCTTTAGCTGGGGGGGATGGGTGTTATTGTTGGGATTCTAACAGTTCAGACAGGTTTCCATGTAGTGAAAGCTCTGTCTAGGGATGGTTAGGAACATTGAATTCTCATAAGTGCATTAGCTATGCTTTGATATGCAGTACTAGTTCCTAAAACTTTCCCTTCAATAAAGCCTTCACTTTCCAAACCTCAGGGTCATTAAGTTGAAGCGACTTGGGATCTATGATCTATGATCTTTGATTACGTTTCAAAAGCAATCACTAATACGGCATTAAGAAGAGGTACTTAAGTGTAGTTAAAATCGCTCCAACTAAGTGGCCCATTTGCAATATGCTCACAGCAAGCCAGCCTGCTCCTGCTCTCGCCTCCCACCAAAGTTTCTGTATCCGAAACGGATCCGGAACCGGGACAGGCGCGCTTTTCGGCGCCACCTGCTAGCCGGGCCGAAAAGCTTCCCAAGATTCTGCGCAAGCCACAGCCACTTCCCGAATTCTCTGCTTCCGAGTCGGAATCCTCCTCCATATCCTCCTCATCCTCATCCTCCTCCTCCTCCTCCTCCTGCTCCTCTTCTTCATCACCCAAACCAGAGCTACTGGTGTCCTCCTCAGAGGTGCTTTTGCTACGGCGATGACTGCCACCCGTTTGCCTACCCAAAATTCCCTTTCTTAAAAGCGATTGGGATCGATCTTGACAGGCACTTCGCTCGAAGGCCACCTCTAAGCGGGCCATATTTGTTTTGGGCAACGTGACGGGGCCTACGGCGAACTGGTTCGATACCTTTTGGGATCCCGATGCCGGGACAAGATCCTTGTGATCCACGATCCGATCGATCATCGCCTTGGCCACATTCTTTCCGAACTGACTGAGCACATAGCGCGGCGAGGCGGGCTTATATTCGCTGGTGTTGTTCTTCCAGATATCGTCGATATCGCTGGGATCTTTGCTGACCTCCGAACGGCTGGCTGCTCTTGAATTTCGGGCTGTGCCACCCCCTGCGGGTGTGACCGTCTCCTCCTCCTCGTAGCGCTTCTTTTTCGCCTCGATGAGATCCTTGATGATTGCCTTCTCCTTGGCCTCGCCACTTCCGCCACAATAACCGCCGGAGGTATCGTATTCGTCATCGTAATAGTCATCGTTGTCGTCTAGGGACGCACTGGTGGACCGATTGTCCACATTGTTGATCATCTCGGACACGCTGCTCAGTTTGCCAGGGGCACATACACCGCCGCCCGCCAGGCGCATGGGTGTGGACCGGCTCGGAGGCGTCGAATCCTGGTGGGAGTCCGATGAATAGTCCGACTCGTCGCTGGACTCATCGTCCTCCTTCTTCGCCTTGGGCTTTTCCTGTATGGTTTTCGTCGTAGCCTTTAGTTTTAACATTTTTACACGTCAGCGAAAGTGGGTTAGTTTTAAATTTCCCCTTGTTTTTCCTTTTAATGGATACACGATTTCCCCCTTAACTGGTTAGTGCAGGTGCAAAGTGCATGTCATTCTGATTATGTTTGATTTGAAAATACATTGAAATGGTTTCAATCGCATCAATGGCACTTCCAAATCAAACTCGAGCAAATCTCTCGAAAGTAAAGCCAAAACCATAGTCTGCAGATACTCACATAGTTCACGGCGCTAATGGGACTGTAGCTGAACACCACAATGCCGTTCTCCTCGCCCACGGGACGCGGCTTCAGCTCGTTTCCCGTCGGAGCATTGAGCGGCTCCGGTACAGCGGGTACGTACGGAATGTGTGTGATGCGCTCCTCGATGACCTGGATGGGAAGAGAGGGAGAGTCGTAGTTAGTGCAAAGAACACCGCTGGCATAATAACCGGAAAAACCCTAAAAAGGCGAATTCTCCCACTCTTCACTGCCTAATAACTCAACTCAAATAACTCATACTGTTCAGTTTTATGCAACAGTAAAGCAAATTTGATTTGTTTATCGGTACCAATCGAATTGAAATGTCCTTGCCAATCGCTTTTAATTCGAGTAATTAATAGTTCCGACCATTACGGCGACACCTGTTCTTCTTTCAAAGTCTCGTTAATTAAAATCAGTGATACTTGAATTTCCACGGACAGATGTTTCTCGCCATGGCAGTTCTCATCGTTTGGTATTTGCTGTCCTTGGCAAGGAAACTGACGAACGTCAGTCAGGGTTATTACTACATTTAAACTCCATGTCACCAACGATGATTTGCCTTGTGCCCGGTCCCAGCTGCCCACTGACTGTCAAGCCCCCATGCGAAGCCCCATATTCATCCCATTTTCCATTTGGACTGTCCTCAGTTGAGGCTTTGATGTCAGTCTACTGTCCTACTGATTTTGCCGTCGCTGTAATTCTGCCCACAAGCTTGAGCAGCTTATTTGCTTAGCCTTTTGATATGCTTACACATGTAAGACGTGCACAGTGGGGCGATAACTATTTGCACATGGGTAATAGTTACTGATGAAATCGTCTATAATAGACATAGATGATTTAAACTCTAAGATTAAGTTTACTGTTTTAGTTTACCTGCAGCACAGGTCTATAATGTGAATATCACTCATACGCAATGTTGTCTGTCTCATAAACATGTAATTGGCATAGAATGGCATTTTTCATATCTGAACTATTAATATCAAGTATATATGTATATGTTGAACAAACGAATAACCATTTGTCATCATTTGGCATACATGGCGTATGAGTACTTTCTATTCAGCTTTCGCATTTTCCCTAAGACCTTCAATAAACAATAACATTAGAGTGCCCAGTTAAGCTAACCTGCCAGTTTCCCAAAGCTTTAGGCATTTAAAAACCTTAAAAAGTGTTTGAAAAATATTTTTGCCAAAATATTTGCAAGGTTTTTTTCATTTTTCGCTTACTGTGCAAAAAACAGGACGATAAAACATGCAAATCTGATACTCAAACTCACTCACACACACACACACACAAACATCGATTTGCAGACATTTGTGTCTGTGTGTCTGTGTGATGGCTTAATTGAAACATATCAACGTCAGTTTTTGCAAAATTCCCCCTCTCTGCCGTCTCCTTCCCCCTCTCGGGATTTCATTTGTCGGCCTTATTTATTTATGCTGCGATTTTGTATGTACGATATCAAACTAATTAGCTTGTTTATTCTACCCTACGAATTCCGTCTGCCTTCTGTCGCTTTCAGTTAATATGACCCTCTCGTTTTCCTGGTATTGAAAATTCGCAAAAAAAAACCAAAGCAAAAAAGAAGCAAACTTTTTCATGCCCATTGCCAATGCCAGTGTCATTGTGGCAACAGCAACAGCAACAACTACAACAACTACAACGACAACAACATCAACAACAATAACAATTACAACAAAGCGAATCAAGTCGACACCGAAGGCGCTTTTCGAATTTCACTTTTTATTTGAGTTTGCATTTTGGACGTCATGGCCAAAAGGCCAAATAAAGACGAAGAAGGCACACGAAAGACGTTTCCCCCGAAAAACTTTCTTGGCTTATTATTTATGTGTGTATTTTTGGTCTTTTAATTGCATTTACAGTTTGCCCAGTGTGAGTGTGTGTGTGTGTGTGTGTGTGTGTGTGTGTGAGCGCGTGGGTGCTTGGAGCCTAAAGAAGGCAGCGACTTAACGGTAAAGCGGCGAAGGTGAAGTGCGAGCAGGACAGCGACAGCCAATGTGGTGAGTTTGAATTTTTTAAATTTTAAATGCGACAAGGATTCAAGCCAGGAAATTACTCAAAACTCATTGAATATTTTGAACTGTTTTTTCACATAAACTGTACGTGTATGTACATTAAAATTAAATTTCGTTTTTTTTTTTCTACGTTCTAGCAAACTGCAATTTTTTTTGCGTTTGCATTTGAAGCCATGTTAATTGACAAGGAAACGTTGGTCTGCCTTTGTTTTTTCGATGCATTCGAACTGCCACAAATTGACCTCCAATTGATTCACTTGCGTCTATTTGATCAATCAGTTGGCCAATCTCTTTTGACCCCCTGCAAAACTCTTCCTCCTACTGAAAACCCCAACCCCACCCCCCGAAAACCCAACAAAACCCCGCAAGAATCCCACCCCCTAGCAGTTCCCATAAATCGCATTCATTCAACGACCGACGGGGCGTATGGGTGATGTGTAATATTTGCCCAACACAATTTGGCAGCGCATCGAATGCAAATCGAGTACAAATAAATAAAATCGATTGTTAACAATGCTAACGACTTGGCCAACAATTAGGCAAAAGCACAACACAAAAAAAATATAAAAAAAGAGCTAAATACAACAAGGGAAAAACAAATAAATAAAATCTAAAAGCGGAAACGAAAGGATTTTCAATGCACTTGGCGAGCGTTTACCGCGTGCCATGGGTTAAGCGGGGGCGGCGGTGGGCGTGGGCGTGGGCGTGGCCTAGTGTGTGCACCTTTTATTGCAATCTGACCTACATAGAGGCAAGATGGTTGAGGGACACTACAGTCCCGCTCGCCTAAGTCGAACTACAACAGCCCGTCAAAGTCTGGTAAATTCATAATTAATTACTTAGGCAAACTTTGTTAATTGACAATATGCTTAAAACTTTCATGAACCTTCCCCGCTCAGCATTATTTCTTCATACATATATAAACTGAACGAACCTAAAGTTCGACATAGCCAAGTTGGCCTGTAATGTCTTCGCATTTGCGGCAGCTCCTTTAAAGGTCTTCACCCCATTAACCCTCTGCCAGTCGGATTTTTATATGCATTAATATTTATGGGGCGCGGCACGCATGTCCTGCGATTTCCTCGCAATCGAGGTGCGTGTCAAAGGCATTGAAGCTCATCCCCCCTACATGCTCGGTTAGAATCTAGGACACCTCTCTGCCTTAGCCACATCCTCGTCCTCGTCCTCGTCCTCGTCTACGTCTGTGTCCATCAACGGCTCCTCGATGGGTGCATTGATTGGGTTTGGGGCTTGGGGCTTGGGGCTTGGATATTGGGGCTTGCCGCAAAGTATTACCCTGGCCAACTGCCACTCCACTCAATCCACTCACTCACCTGGCATTCCACCGGCCATCTGGGGGCCTGCTGTGAGCAGTCATTGTCCTTGTCCTTCGGCAGGGCGAAGAGATCGCGCGGTTCCTTCAGACGTGCAACTGGTCGCAGGGTCTTCTCATCCGTATTCACAACCAGCTGATTGGTCTTCAGGCCCTTCGATAGGAAACTGCCAAGGAAGCCTGCAAGACAGGATGTCAGGGAAATAGCTTAATAAACAGAAACTGGGCGACAGGCGGATGCCTTTTAAAATAGTAAAATAGTTGAGAAACATGGCAAAATACTTGGGAAATAGAAACAAAATAGCCAGGATAATTAGTCCCAAATAAAGCCGTATACCAGCTATTGGAACCCACTTAAATGCAATTTCTCGAAGGATTTGCTTGTGAATAATTTATATTTATATTATCTGCAATTTCCCTTACTAGTTTTGCCTGCAAAGCATTGCAACTGAATTTAGCAGCCCATTCATACCTTGCAATCGCTTTAATGGCCTTTCATCGAGTTTTGAGCTACTGGACACTTCTGGACTTTGCCAAACTAATGATCGTATCCTGGGGAACACTAAGCGCGTACTTTGAACAGTATTGTGTAATTTTGTCAACGGGAAAACCAAGAAATGAAATTTGCTCCCGATTTAAAAACGAACTGCTTACAGCACCGAAAGATATAGAATCGAATCGACCGATGTGATGTTCAACTCAAGGCCTGTGTGTTTATAAGGGAATTCGTGGCATACAGTGGGTCAGCAATTATATAAACATTTGTCGTGCCAAAAAGTTTGCCGCTCTCCTCCAATTTTGAAAATTTTTGCTTGGATAGGCGCAGCAGCGAATCGCCATTAATATTGGCCTAAATGAGCAGCATTTCGGCTGACTTTGTCAACAACAATTAATTGCCATAATGTGCGGGGGGAGTCCCCTACAGCATTTTCCACTAAAGTTTTGTGTGTGCACAAGATATTTCGCTTTCATTTCGCGCTTTTTGGAACGCGTTCCTATTCTTTCTTTTTTGCACCACCGCCACAACATATTTTGTTAATTAATTTTTGGTTTCTTCTTGCTTTCTTTGTGTGTCTGCTTTTTCGGTTTTTATTAGCACATAAAAGCCGATTTTGTTATCGTTTTTTTTTTTTTTTTTGTTTTTTTTCTGCCATGTTTTGTGCTCCTTGTTGGCTTCTTTTATTGCAATTTTTCGCTGGAAAAGCGGAAAATTTAGGGGGTGGGCTAATGCCTGGCAACTGTAAATCTTTTGGGACTTCCAGAGGAAAGTTTTTCCCCAGCATCCAACCATTTAGATCCTGTCAAGTCGATTAATATCGCTAATAATTTTCGGCTTTTTTACTCTTTATGTTACTGTTACTGATACTGTTACTACTGTTACTGTTTATGACCAAAAGAAGATGTGGCTTAAATTCAAGCCCATGGGTTATACAAATTCGTTTTACATCAGAATTGAGAAAAGCTCGTAAATATATTATTCACAAAAGAAATGCAACAAATCGAACCAGGAAATCCAATAATACAACGAAATGTCAAGCAGTAAGAATCGAAACAAAGAAAATCGGATTTAATAGAATGCAAATTTGTTAAGTAGAAATATTGGTATATTTAATTATATCGGACACAATCGATTGTTCAAAATGGTGTTTTTATATTCTATTAATCCTTAGCGGTTCCAATAACCCAAAATCATTTAAGTTTATTATTAAGAGTTTGTGGGGGATCTTCTGGCAATTATTTTGGGAACCTGTCGAGGGGATTATTCACTTGATTTTTTAGTGGAAGCACTTGAGCACAAGTATGTCAAATTGCTCATGGCTCATTTTGAATGGTTCTATGTGAGTGCACTGCAAAAAGTGTTTATTTGCAAAAAACTGGGACTGGTGCAATGCTAATACATATTTATCAACAACATTTTGACCAGAACTGTATTAAAAAAGACGTCGTTTGTTTTGCTTTGCGTGAATATGTGATTTTTGAAATATGCAAAAATGTCTAGATAAGATTTGTTTGATTTTTTAAAAACAAGATGACCAAGACACACTCTTGTAAAATAAAGACGTAGTATAAATAGGTAATGTATATTGTGATTATAAAATACAGTGCAGTGTAACCAAATGCTAAGATTTTTGACAATTAAAAGATTTGTCGAAGTAATTTTATTAGTATACAAGATTAAATGTGTTTATTGTTTCGTATGAAATATAATAAGATTAGATGGAGAATGAGAATGTAATCCTTCAGATTGTACTACCAACGTGCGTATTATTTTGCGCTCAGTGTAACCCCAAGAAATGTTCTTACCGGCACAGAATTTAGAACTCGCTCCTCCAAACGATCTCGAAAACGCGAAAAGGAACACGGGCGATAAAAGCGAAACGAAAACAGAAGTAGACGCTAAATGTGGTGGGTGGCGGAGGCGGTGAAGGAGGGGGCGGCACTCACACAGCTGTTCGTATTAGCTGATATCTTGTTATTCTTTCGAACAACGATGTTCAAAATTTGTGGCACTCGAACAAATAGAAAACAATAAAACAAATCTAAAATGTGACAATATAAAACCAATATATGGCGGCACACTTTTCAAATATTTAAAGGGTATTTAAATGTTTTTGATGTATAGTTTTTGAAATTTTGTTTCTTCGCGTTTTTCAATTTGGAGTTTTTTTGATTTTCCTTTAAAATTATGATTACGTCTCGAATTTGTTATATTACAATTTTGTCTTTTAGGATTTCGAATGCGTTTTCCTTGTATTTTTTGTCTTGTCGTTTGCCGTTGCGCGTTTTGTTGTTGACTAAAACAGAAAACCCAAGCGAATGTGGAATGCTCAGCTCTGTCGCCGCGCTGCCGACGTCACTGTCGGCGTCGCTGCCTGCGAATATTATTTAATGCGAAAGAGCAGGAGGAATCGCACAGGAGAGGGCTGGGGTGGCATGCAAGGAATGAGAGAGAGAGTGGGAGAGAGCTTTTGCACTTTCGCTGACGACGCAAGTTTCGCGCTCAGCTGTTCTCGCCTTCACCGTTATCCTGCGCGCGTGTGTGTGTGTGGGTGTTTGTATGGCTGCCATTGTTATTGTTTGGTGGAGCTTTCGTTCAAAGTTTCGCAGCTACAGCTGTTCCTTGCGCTCTGTGTGTGGGGTGTGAGAATGAGCAAAAGGACTTCTTCTGTGCGTTGGTGATCTTCAGTTCATATTGCAAATGTAGAATTAACACTGGAACCGTTTACCCTACGAAATTTATTATTTTGATATGGGCCATATGTCTGCTTTGCTCACTTTATGTACATTTTTGGCCCAAAACCACTGAAATATGGAATGACACACCTTGTTGAGCTCGCAATTAAATTCCCAATCGATTTGCAATCAAGTTTTACAAATTTAAATTGTATGCCATTTTAGTTTTTATAAACCCGTCAAAAGGTTGTATATGTACATATGTCCATTTATTGCTTGGAAATATTGTATTTATTTGTTGTTAAAAGTCGTTTTTCAGATTGTCCGTCAACAAAAGGTGTACATACATCAGCCAACGGATTTAAAAACTAATCACTCCTCTGTACTTCGAACCGCCCTTATCCTTGAGCTGTGCCCACCATTTCCTCCACTCGACTACTTCAGCTGCACTTTTAAGTGGAATGACAAAGCTCAATCGGCGACCTTGACCTTTCTCCCCACGCAACCCCACTTGCACATGTGGTTTTTGTGGCTTTTTGTTACTGTTGGTTTTGGACTGCAATTTGGCGAGCTTTTAAATGTCATTTGTCGCCAGGAATTGCACACATGAAATTCTTTTTGGAAAAGAGATAAAGAAAGTAAATACGGTAAAATGTCGGGAAAGCTTATTCAAGCAATGAATTTTTTATAGGAATACATTTGGATACCAAACCGATTCGCTTGTTTGGCCAAATGGACAAGGGCAAACATTAAGCGTTCATTCATGGGAAAAGCGAAAAGAGAAAGGGGAAATCAGGAGAAAGGGCTAGCAAATAGAAAGCTCGGGCTCTCTGTGCTTTAAATTGTTTCAATTGTTGCGCCAAGGCGATTGTCGTCTGCCGAAAACGACAGCAGGAATTTGGCGTTAATTAAATTTTTATGCTCAAATGCAGGCGGCAATCGAGAGGCAAAGATCTGCGCACCGATCGTCTCTAATTGCGCGCTGTTGCATATTATTTACTTAAATTGTATTATTATTCGTAATATTTATGGCATTTTGTTTATCCCAATCGCAGGCATTCGGCCAATGCCTTTAAGGCCGAACCGCAAAAACCCCGGTAGATCCCAAAAACCGAGCCGATCCCCACAATATTTCACAATTTTTATTCGGCATTTTTTCTCGCCCGTCTGCCCAGGCCATTTTTGAAATCTTTTTTTTTCGTTGATGAGTTTGCAATTTGCATTCTCGTGAAATTTGCTTAATACATTTCGTTGTTACATTTTCTTTGTTCGCCATTTTTCCAGACGCTTTTATGGCATTGCTCCCCAGATCGTTCTATGTATGAAATACCCCTTGTTTCGTTGACTGTTCTTTCGTTCTTAGGGTGAGCTTGTAACCGACATGCAGTTGGGAACTACTATATTTTCAGAAGATTTAAAAAAAAAAAAAATGCATAATCACGATATCTGATTATTGAGAACAAATATTGCATTTCCATAGTTGGTAAGGGCAATAAATTAAGAATTAATTAAACTCACATCCTTTGGATGTTTGTCAAGGCAACTACAATAACCTATATCCATATATAATTGTGACCGTTTTTCTAAGGGATTTCCCGAATCGAGTTCACCTGCGATTTTCCAACTTTTCCAAGTCACCTGCAGCAGTTCGGTTTGTATGGAATTGATATGCACCGATTATCGCAGCTAAGCGAAAATTCCACGCTAGAAGTATTAAAATAGTCGAGGGCTCAAGTCAATGAACATTAATGAGTTTACTGTCTCTGAGTTTTCGGGGTGCCTGGCTGTGATTTATGCAGGTTAACCATCGTTAATCGCAATTCAATGAACTGAAATGAGTTCGAATACCCCCTTTATTCATATAGACTTATTTCTTGGTTGACAACAGGCAACGACTTGGCTTTGATTTCCCAATTGCGATTCCGGAATTTCTGTGTTAATGATTTTGTGTTGCCGTTGTCATGACAGCCGCAAGTGGCTGCTTAAGTCAAACAGTTTTGCGGCTAATTCTAATTTCAATTTATCCACACTTTATCCGATTTCAGGTGGGCCAAGAAGTGAGGAAGAAGGAAGGAAGGAAGAACGAAAGAAGGAAAGACGGAAAGGCGGAAAGGAAGGAAGGGAAAAAGTTTGCAAACGAACAACGATTCACAACGATATTTTCCTACGGGCAGGCGGGTAATAAAAGCCCAACATTCAACAAATTTCCCATGCTGGTCATGTAGTACAGTGAACTACCCATAACAGCAATTACCTAACGAAAAACAACACCGAGGTGCCCTTAGACAATCTATTCGTACAAGAGAAACAACAAACTCAACTAAAAACAAATTGAATGTGAGTATTTAACTATTTCTCAAAACTTTTATATACGACAGATGGCAATCGGTTCGGAATTATAGAACTCTTTGATTTTAACTACTAATTAACTTGTTTTCTAGCCATTGATTGAAATCGATATATTCTTATATGAACTATTTGGATTCAGTTACAGAAGTTTTACTGTAGTTATACCTTGTGGGAAGAGGCTCAATTGATTTGGTTTCTTAAGCTAATACTAAAAAGTAAAACGCCATTTAGACAGATAAGTTCTAACCCCAAACACCACAACAAAATATATAAAATATAAGATATACATACATATACATATATGATATATATATAGATATAGTACACAATAACATATCTAAAGGGAAAACATGTTTTGATTTATCTGTTTTCAGATATTCAAGACATTATTTTTGCGAATGAACTAATAAAGTTATATTACGGCGCTACAACACAATTATGATTAACTAAGATCACTTAAAACGAGCATTTTGAATATGAATGAATGAATGAATGAATGAATCAATGAATATACTATAATTCCCGAAGAACACGATCCATTACCTCCACTGGACGTGGTCAGCGTGCAGACGGGAAATAGCTGGGCCTGCAGGAACTGCACGCGACCGCCTCCAAAGTCCATGGTATATATAGTATTCCGATTCCTACGGCATAGTGGCGGGGAATGCGGGGGAATTTGGGATCGTACTCAAATGGGAGCACAGACTGTTGATTGATTTCACTACCGCGCTTCACTTGCTTTTGGCACACATTGAAAAAATGCAGACCACACGGATATATCCTTTACACTAGGTCCTTATGCAATCGCCATGAAAAGCGGCTATAGGCGGCATTATTCCTGGTATTCACACAGCGGTTCCGACTCTGCGACACTAAGACAGTATGAAGTTCTGTTGTGGCTCTTTTCAAGGCTCGATTCGCATTGCGTCGTCAATTGATAACCACCGATTTGGCCAAACTGAGCCGCAGTCGATGATTCGTGCCGTTGTGAGCCAACTCGAATTTCCACTGCGACTGTTATAAACAAATAAACAAAGCCTCGCCAGTTCTCGCTCGCTTTCTCTCTCTCTCTGTCTCTCTCTGTCTCTCTCTGCCAATCCTCGTTGTCTAATGTTCCAAGGAAGTGCAAGGCAGTAGTCCTGGCACTCTACACATACCCATACACCTCATATCTATGAGCCATCTACCATCCTAACCATCCCATGTTTCCTATCCATCCATGGCATGCCGTGAACATGAATTCGATTCGATGGCTCAAACAAAGCCAAAGCCAAAGGCAACCAGCCTTGGATACGCCAAAAAAAAATTTAGAAAAAGTTGTGGAAAAACTAACGAACACTGCTCGTGGAATTTTTGTGCATATTCTAACGAGCAACAAATGTTTGCCGAAGGTGGAGCGATTCACGGAAACGAGTATCTCCAGGTCACGTTTACACCGAACCATCGAGATAATTCCAGTTAGGAGCAGATGAAATGTATTATTAAGCGGTTTCATAAACGATCAATTCGAATTATGGCGCTTACAAATTATACAGTTTTCCGAACCTCTGTAGCACGTACTTATTTTCAAATTATTTATATCAAATGCTGTCTTTGTAAGCTTATAAATGCTTGTATTCATTGCATTGCCATTTTTGTGTTGAAAAATCATTTAGATGATCAGCTGCTGTCGGTTTAAGCAATTTTCGAATAGGTAGAAAAGCCAGGCATAAAAATAAAATAGTCGCAGATAAATAGAAAAATTTAAAGGAAAATCGAAAAAAATCAAAGCACAGCCTCGGTGCCAAAACAAATTTGTCAAAGTCGCTCCTCTTCGGCGTAGGAAAAGCGTTGGTAAGGGGGGAGGGGAAAGCCAGGGGTATGGCGAGAGGGGTGCAACACCGTGGGAAACTTTTGCCAGAAGTGAAGGGGGGAAGGGGCTGGGGAGTGGGGAGTGAGGAAGAAGCAGCAGCTGTCAGCTGCCTACGCGGACACAAAACGAACAGGTGTCAAAGAGAGAGACGAAAGAGCGAAGCGAGAAGAACAAACTTTTAATCAGTCGCTCCCTATCGTCCTCCCTTCTCTCTATCTCTATCTCTATCTTTATCTTTCTCCTCCTTCTCGTTTTCCCTTCCTTTTCTATTTGTTTCTGCCTATGAGATTATGTCATCGAAGTGGATGAGCAGCGAGAAGCAGTTAAACCATAAAAGACCGAATGCGATATACCCTTTCGTCTTAAGATCTTCGAGAACCTATAGTCTCTTATGAACAAAACCCAAAAGAAAGCGGAAAACTAGTTATCCTACGTTTTAAAAATAAGCAACTTGTGTGGATCAATGTATTCTTCTTGCTTGATTCCTTTACAAAGCCTTAAGATCACATATCGCTATGAAATGGATTAATACCCCACAGAAGAGTATTTTTGAAAGAAAAAGCTGCAGCAGCGATAAAAGCACAGCAATGATCTTGATCGTGCAATTTATGTGTTTTCTATTTTGGCAAGACGCCGTGACTGCCAAGGCGAAAAGAAGACTCTCTAACCGAACCGTAAACGCATGCCGTCCTCCTCCTGACCCCGCAGAACTGCTCCTTTGTCCATTTTCCCCGCTTTTCGCCGATTTTCGCCCCTTTCCCCACCCCCCACTTGCAAGACCCTGCGCCGCTTGGCCCTCGTCAATCATCGAATTGTGCCAGCGATTAGCTTTCGCCACCCCATCCTCCGATTTGTCCGCCAAGAACTTTTCCCACTTTCCGATTCTACAGTGAATAACGCACTTAGCCCATTTGATTTCACAACTTTTCAACTTTTCCGAAGATATAGTTATGCATATTATAATAGATATATTAAAAAGTTTTCTAAGTACATACATATACATATAATAACTGATCTTATGGAATCGAAATACTTACATATATCTTGTGAATCAAAATGATATATTTCTAATGATACATAATGGAATAATTAAATCTTAAACTACTTCATCGTTATATGTGTTTCCCTTCTAGCCAATATGCACTATGTCTATATTATTTCAGCTAGCGGGCCGCTTTGGGCAAATTAACAAATTGCAATTAAAAATTTCCGTTTGCCATATTTTGGCAGCGGTCGACATGTGTGCTTTTGTTCACACAAAAAATAAAATCACCCGAATCCGCATTTCGATGCTGTATAAAATTGTGACAGAGATAAACGATGTACACGAATTGGTAGTGAAAAGCGAATTATGCGATTGCTGAATAATATTCCCGATGGATATCTGCAGATTGTGCATGCGTCGTTTGATGTTTTATCTCTAGAGGGAGTGACTCAGTGGTTCCTTTCTTATTTAACACTTACATATTTCTGAATGAGACATCTTCTACCGTTTAATATAAATAAGTGGTATATTAAACGCTTCAACTAAACGTTAGGCCTCACAAAAGTTACTTATACGACATGGGGACCACACTAAAGCCTAATTTTCGTTTGCCCACCAGATGATTGCTTGCGATTCGAAATACTTTACGAGGTGATTAAATTGTTTTAAAACATTTCACTGCTAGCCCCTTTAAAGCAGCAAAATTTTACGATATGCTAACACGGCGTATGCGTAATAATTTGAAAATGTTTTTAGCAACAGAGGATAATCGCTGTCATATTGGTTATCTTTTACCAAGATTCCGAAAGTCTTTGAACATTTCTAATCATAAATTATTGAGAGATACTTTTAAGGGTAGCCCAAAATTCATTTCTTGTGTAACCTTCTTGAGTGGAATTCCTTTGTTCCGTTTTTATTTCTGCTTACACATCAAACTGAATCTTCATTATCTGACGACAACGCTTGAGTGAACATCTTGAGTGGCACGCGGCAGAAAAAGTAAGTGCACCCAAGAAAAAACGCATAATGTTAAATTATTTCGATGAATTATTGATGTATTGTATTGAGATGTATTTTGCATGTGATTATAGCAATTGCCGCTGTATTATTTCAACATATCGAAATAATATTCAATTGTTTAGTACAGCATATCGCTGTTATTTTTCCCAGTGTTGGGGATGGAGCATATAACGGCACTCACCATTCACATAGTCGCCCAGGACTAGAGAGCATTCCATGTCATTGCATTTGAAGTTGGCTCTCACCACATTGACGTTAACGGTACTGCTATCTCGTTTGAGCTCCAGCTTATCTCTCTCTCTCTCTCCCTCTCCCTCTTCCGCATCCTCCTTGGGCTCCAGCTCGACACCCTCTTCCTCTTCCACCTCTGCTGCTGTCCCTCTCTCGGCGCTCTTGCAGCGGTCATTGTTGTTGCTATCATCGCTGCAACTGCTGCAGCATCTCTCCGCACTCGCCCCACTGCCCGCGCTCCCCCCGCTCCCACCGCTCCCCAGCGCCATCTCGCTCTGGTGCACGGGCAGAGGCTGCAGGAGAGCGAGGGGGCAGTGGCGTCTGCTCATCGAAGCCGAGCTCAAGGTTCTCAGCAGGCGGCTCAAGGAGGCGGACATTGCCTTCCTCTCGCGCTCCGCCATCTTGGATGGATGCACTTAAACAAAAAATCAAATAGCGAAGAACACAACACTGCACTCAAGAACACAGATCGAAGCGCGCGCGTTCCTGTCCAGTCCAACTAACGGTTTATCTCGGAGTCGCTCTCCCCTTCTTCGCCCAGCTAAGCTCAGCTCAGCTGCTAGCGCAACTGCTGACTGAGCTGCAAACCCAACGCGGACGACAATGGTGGCCTCTGCCTCTGCCGACGTCGATGTCGCTGCCTATGGCGAAATTGCGAATCACAGTAAACCACGGCATTAAAATTGTTGCTGCCACGGCGTTGCCTTTGTGCAAGGCACCGACGAAAAACAAGCATACAACAAAAACAAACTGAAGGCCCGCTCAAAAGGCCGAACCAGATATACCCTCAAACAAAGGCTCCTGCAGCGGCTAAACGCATATGGACGGCAGGAAAAACATACATGATAGTTTAGTAGCACACAATGCACTAAATGACCAAGTTTCATATTAATTGATGCCATCATTACTAATAGGAAGTCTTAAAATTGCAAAATTAAATGAAATCCTGTTTTAATAGTAATTGTACATATTTATGCGCGTTACAAATGTAAAATGCGGAGGGGGGGGGCAATATTTTATATGGTGCACATGGCGTATGCGTAACTTCTGCTATCTTAATTACTATTGCCTTCTTAAAAATGCCATGCGTTTTCACACTTCAACCTAAAATGCAGGTGCTTTCCTGTGAGAGTATAAAAAAAAAACAAAAAAAAACAAAAAAAAAACAACAAAAAATAGTTGTTCGTTGTTTTGTTGTAGGCCTACTACACGTGGCAATGCAGGCGGTGGGCGTGCCAGTGGGCGGCTGGGTGGGTAGGCGCATTATAACTTCCCTGCAGCCTTACCGCCCACCACCACCCTCCGCCCCACCTGCCTTTTGAAACTCCGTTGTGATTAACATAAATTGCGCACGGCATGGGCTATAAACAGCGCAGCTAAATCCCAGCCCTCATCCCTGTATTGCCATACAGTTGCCCCCCCCCCTCCCCCCACACAGCCGGAGAATTTGTTTTGCGATTTTAAAATAAACATATAATAAAAGTATGCTCACTAAATCCCATTTGAGCCGGGACAAATGCCCATATGGGCCTATGTGCTCCTTCCGGGCCACCCACGCCACTGAAATCTAGCCCTTTTTTGTTGCCTACTTTTTGGCGCGTGAGCGATTTCCATCAGTGATGATGGAATTCCATCAGGAGAAAATCCGTGCCCATAATGGCATGATTTCTAACCTATGACTCTGCTGTAAAATACAGATATTTTAAGAATAAATTGCATAAGCTTTTAAGTTTTTTTTTTGCATATTTGCATATTATTGCAGCCATTCATCTAGACAAGCGCTTGACATTTATGGTTTGTTTGAGTTGTGCCAAAATGTTGGCACATGTACTTAATTTTGCGATGACAGATTGCCGCATTTTCAAAATAAGTAATTAACAAATGAAATAACCAACTCAAGCGCAAGTACTGAAAAAAAATACGAATTTTGTAGCGAAGTTCAATCAATTACAAGACAGTATAACTTGTATAACTTCCCTTATCGCCGCTAGAGAAATCCATCTTAAAAAAGCCAAAAGGGCGATAAAAATAGCTGATTTGGCAATACCGATTCCCCCTCATAGCCCCTCATAGCCCCCCAAGAGCCCCATCCAAAATCTCGCTCCTCCGTTCTTTGTGTGTTTTGCATGGCCCGCTTGGCACCAATTCATTTTTTTTTAGCTTCAGCTTGGTTGTTTTTGGCGGAGATGGAGACGATGTCGGCTTATTGGCATTTGACAGCGCCCTGGCAGCGGCGGGACGTCCTTAGAGAAGAGCTCCTTACGGCCCCTACGGTCCTTGCGGTCCTTACGGTCCTTACGGGCGGCTCAATCTCAATGACTTGGCGGTGGCGCCACGCAAGGGAAACGCTTTTCAGAAAACTGTGCCACAGATGCCACAGACTCGCTTGATTAACCCACATGCCGCCCCATGGATGCTTTGCAAGCAAACCACTAAATTAACCCTATATAGCCTAATACTACCGAATGTCACGGGAATCGTAATGCAATCGCGCCCAAGCCATCACTAATCGTAAAAGATAATCACTGATTGCCACGTATCGATTAATAATCAGCGAGGTAATCTGCGTAGTTCGCTTGCCACCACACTCAAGGATTCATTTCCGCCGGATATTGCCACGAGGCGTCACATCGTTTTTGTCTGCAATGCGTCATTAGGTAGCCCAAACCCGACCCCCAACACCGGCTGCAACGCCCGAGATCCCGAAAGCCTCAAGCCCCAAGCCCCCTCCCTCACCCCCTCAAATATACCCTATATAAGTAGAGACCCCCTATATAGAGCCCCCATATTATAGCCTTGCGTCGCTTGCATGTCATTTTGCTTCACCAATTGGTTGCGTCTCCTTTGTTCCTTTTGATATACGTTTTTTGTTGTGTTTGCTCAATGGTTTCGTGTAGTATATTTTTCCCTTCGTTTTTCTTTTTGTTTATTGTTTTTTTTTTGTTTAATTTCGTATTTTTGGCTGCGGCCGCCCGCAGCACAGTGAAGCCCATCCTTCCGTTATCCCCTCGCTATAAAAGACAGTGACAGGAGCGGCAAGTGCTCCGCTTCTCCATTTCCCCATTTCCCCATTTCCCCTATTCTCCAGCTCTCAATTTCTCCTATTCTCCGTTACTGATATGCATTTGGAGCCAAGACGAAAATAGACGCCGGCGCCAAAAAAAGAAACATATTGCAACTATTTACGGTGGACGTCAGGCGTCAGGTACGTCAAATGCCAGGTAAAAAACCAAAACTACAGCGGCAAAGTGGAAGTTTTCCTATTTTTTTTCTCGTTTTCTTTGGCAGCCGACCGGAAAATGTATGGCTGTCTGTGATTTATCAAGCGATTTTCCAAGCTAATTGATTACTGCAGGACTGCAGGGCTTTAGTAATAAAAGAACTGCTTGAATAATTACGAGTATATTAATTGCTTTGCTGACAATCAATTAATCTTACTGCTCACGCAGATTGTTGAACCTTGTTCGTTCGGATTTGATTAGGAAATATATCATGGGTACTTCAAAACCCATCCAAATTAAGCACTGATTGATAAGCATGTACACAAAATCGGTTAGTTGTAATTGTGTAGGATATTTGATCGTGTTTTATAGACTTTCATAGTTTTAAAACTGCATTTGCAATGGCTTGCAAGCAGAGTATTCAAAAGAAACGACTAAAAATAGTTTCCAAAACACGTAATAGTAATTCTAAAGTATTTTTCTTGCGGTGTATGTCAATACAGTCTTATGATATGCTAAGGCTCTCCTATATACGATATGCTAATGCTCTACTATATACGAAATAAGACAATGGATTATATCCGCAACCGGACTTGGACTCACCATCGTGTTGCTTGGACGGCTGCTGATGGAACTCACAGATCTCCGGACCCAACATCGAATTCCGGTTCTCCTTGTCCTTGACGCCCTTCTGCATTCCGGAAGCGCAGTTCCTCCTCCTGTTCCGGCTGGCCCTTCACTCCACGTCTTCGGGATCTTCTTGAGATGAGGCGAGCTTACTTGGTGTGCCGATTTGGGGTGGGATTCGTGGACCAGTTCGTAGATGCGATTGAAAGACGAGCTTTGTGCTGAATTTGTCTCCGGTTAGGAATGGGATTTTCCCTTTCGTGTGTTCATGTGTCTTAAATGAGTAACTAAAGGGGTGAGTGTGAGTAAAAGAAAAAGGTTCGGATGGGGTTTTTTGGGAATGTGTGTCTAGTGTGTATGTTGTGGGCCGAATTGAACTCTAGTATCAGGGCCTACTTCGGTACATTACATCTTCTTCCGGGCATCGAATTCGAGGCACACTGCGACTCGTTTGCTCGTTTTCACACCTCAAGTTACGCGTACACTGCGAGAAAATCGTCTAGTCCCAGTGGGCATCAATTTATCCTTCTCTGGCCAAATTAGGCATTATGGGATTTTTAATCCACCAAATTTCAATTGAAAAACCTAAAAAAAAAACGGCATTTTTAATAATAGAATATTTTTTCTATCAGCTATACATAATATTTGTTTTATAACTAATCGTAGAGAAGTTTTCACAGTTCTGATTAGGAATGTTCTGTTTTTTATGCCGTATAATAACATTTCGAGCGTGCACACAGTATACATGACATATTTTGCGCAGTGTACGTTCCCACCGATGCGGTATTTTCACCTTGAAGCGAGCGGTAAATGTTAACGGTGAACGGATACGTTCAACGCCGGATACCGGGTAACTGGCTACTGGCCACCGGACGGGCTCCGATGCCGCCGGAAAAGTCGGAAAAATCGGAAAAGTCGAAAAGGTCGGCGAAATCGGAAAGGAGACGGGAAACACTTCGTGACAATGCGACGCGGGCTGGCAAACAAATCAAAGCGAATTAGTTGCATTAGTGGCAGCTATCAGCGGCACAGGCAGCAACACGGCTCCAGGATGCGGCGCCGCTGCCAATGACTCTCCTGCCACTCTCCCCGTCTCTGTCCCTGTTCCTGTTCCTGTTCTACTTCCGTCTCCATATATCCGCTTCCGTTTCCAGCTGCAGTTCCTCCTCTGCCAAGCCGAAAAAGCTGGTCGCCTGGCGTGCCAGCACGTGGGGCCATAATGCACATGCGAGTCCATCGGGAAACAGGGTGTCCCCCGTTCATATCCAGGATGTTCTAAACATGAGGAAGATTAATCATGTGTATTGGGAGTCCTACGTACTCAATATCTATTTGCATATACATATTTGCATGAGTTTAAATACACAGATACGATTTTAGTTCTTGTTTAATTCATTTCAGTTATTTCAATAATGTGACAGTTTTGGAATAATGGATCTTTTCAAAGTGCAACCAACGCTAGTATAATTAATATCATTAAAAACAGTAGGAATCTTTAAGATACACCTTGTTAGGCAATTTTACAAATAGTTTTTTGGTAATGAGCAAGTTAAATACAACTATGTGGAAAACATGTCAGTTTGAAAATGTAATATTATTTATATCTGAAAGTAACAATTAATCCGCTCTGACACCCCTTATTGCAGATAATCGTATGCACTGGCACATTTATCGGATTCCCCCACATTCAAACCATCCATTTGGCTGCCACTGCTGATTATGTGCCATTAAAATTGGCTGCCAATTGGCAAAAGTTTTCTTTTTTCGCTCCGCATTCTGCATTCTGCATTCTGCATTGCCGCTTTCTCCATTATTTTTCATTCACTCCACATCCATGGCGGCCTTTTGTTCTTAGGCCTGAGGCTTTGCCCTTTGCCTGCGGTTCAAAGTTCAATGCATTTCGCTTGCGACACGCATACTCGCACACAAACACACTGGCACGTCAATGTGCCACGCCCCCCACCCACAGCGCCCACTTTAGCATTGCACCTGACCAGTGTTGTTGCTGTGGACATTTTGGAGCTGAACCCCAAGTTTTTAACTAGTTTTCAATTCAATATACTATATAAACAATGTATATATGTATATATCTTTTGTTTGAAAATTCTAAATCGTGGGATACATCGAATCGTATTTTTTTCCAAAATGAACTTTTTATTTTTTTATTTAAAGTTTAATTCTTTATTTCATTAATTTTAAAGTCGCTAAAGTCGTGTAGCTTAACAGATAATACTATGGATTATGTTCCTTAATTATAATATATACAAATGTATAGTGGAGGCATCCAAATGAACATATGAACAAATGCCATGATAAGTTTTCAACTTTTGCAGCATACTTTTCGACACCCTCTATAAAGATTTTATTAGCATTCCATCACCAATTAAATCAATACTTTGTTTTCATATTTAACTTAATATATACCCAAATATTTATGGTGTTAGTATTCCATTGAGTAGAAACTTTCCAAACTTTGCGCTCTCTGCATTTTCCTTATTTTCCACCAAAATTGACAGCTCTGCACCTGACAGTCCATCTTTACACATTTCCACAAAACGCCGAGGCGTCGAAAAATCCTAAACGCAACTTTGTCAGACTTTTATGGGGGGCTTGGGGAATTTGGGGAACTTGGGTATCTTGGGGGTGCTGGGGTTGGGGTTGGGGCATTGGACTCTTCTCGTTCTCCAGCTCGTATTTGAATTTGAGTTTTAGCTCGACTTCGGCTTTCGGTGGGGGAGAATGTTCCTGTCAGCCATCAAGCGGGAGAAATGAAATATGCGCGACTTCTACGGGCAAAACTAAATGAACTCTGAACTTTATGCGAAATTTCACCTCATGCATGCATGCATGTGTGTGAGTGCAGGTGTGTGTGTGTGTGTGTGTGTGTGTGTATGCGCTGCGTGCTTTAAACTTTTGTTGCCTGGCAAAGTAAATTTGGATAAGGTTTTTTGGTTAAGTGAGGTACAAGGATGGTGCTGCGGAAAACACTGCGCAAAAATATGCCTGAAGATCACATTAGTCTATGTAAACAATGTAAGTTTAGTGTATTCATAAAAAAATAGCACCACACAGCAGAAAACATGGTAAATCATAAATATTATTATGTATATTAGTTTATTTTATTTATATACAACATGACATTTTTTTGTATAGTTTTTTCTGTGCATACATTATTCGTCGGGCTTTCAATTTTTCAGCTTGAAATGCCAAAAGTGCGTCATGAATGATGATATATGGGGTGCTGTGGTAACTGGCGGGAAATGTGAGGTAATGGTGGATGTTACAGGGAGGTTTCGGGACTAGAAGTGGGCCATGGGTGTGAAAGGAAGTGGCCAAAGCACCGGAAATTCCCCAACTTGATGCGGAATTTCCTATGTGCAACACACTAGCAAGGGTTAAATGTCGGCCCTGGAATTAACCCGGGATTCCGGGACTCATAAGCTCTTGAATTCCAAGTAAATATTACACAAAATCAATGCAAATTAATTTCTGTAGTCATTTGAACCATACATTCAAGCTTTCTTAACTTAAACTGGTTCAAATGTACAAATATGAAGAAATTCATTTGTTATAGTACCATAACCTTAAGGATTTCCTATCTATTTCGAATTCTTAAGCGGCATCTAACTTGGGTACTCCATTTAAGTTTTACTGCTACCAAATCTCTTTGGCTTATTGCCACTTTTGGGGCAATTCGAAAAGTTCGAGGGTTAATTGGGCGATTTGCGATGGGCTCTGTGTCGCATTATCCTCCGGCCTGCAGCGCTGTCCCGCTGCCATTGACTTGGTCCTTAGCTCTAATTTTAGATGCCGGCTACGTCAGCGGGCCAACTTGCGAGTGCCGCTGCCACCGGCGACTCTGCGGCTGTTTGATCAATAACCCAGATATACGGCCATAACAACAAACAACAACAGCGCAATCCACACAATGCCACACAGACCCAGAAGCCCCAAGAGTCGACCAAGTCCATCGCATCGAATTGAAT
This sequence comes from Drosophila orena, assembly GCA_005876975.1. NCBI lineage: Eukaryota > Metazoa > Arthropoda > Insecta > Diptera > Drosophilidae > Drosophila > Drosophila orena. Next base: position 1,767,966 of record VCKV01000297.1, read on the forward strand.
CGCTGCCATCAAATTAATTGCAGCTGCATTGTGCATCAGGCCTAAATAAGTTACCTGCATTCGTCTCTGGTTCTTCATTTTCAGTTGATAACTGCCGATTTTTTAACTGACAATAAAACTAAGCGAAACTGCAACAACAAGGAACCAAAACATCATACCAAAAACCAACTAAACACGAAATTTGAACGGACTAAAGGATACGTTAACAAATCAACACAGCAAAATGGGACGCAAGGTGACCGTGGCGGTGTCCACATTGAATCAATGGGCATTGGACTTTGAGGGAAACACGGTGAGGATACTGCAGTCCATCCTGGAGGCCAAGGACATGGGCGCCAGCTATCGCACGGGACCGGAGCTGGAGGTTTGGTAAGTCCCAAGATCCATCAATTTCGCTGACAACCCTTTTCAAATTGAATTTTACAATAGACTACAATTAATATCGTAATCGTAAAGTCTATTTTACACGTATGTAGAATTAAATAATGTAGAAATAATAATGTAGATTAAAATAGGATATTCTATGTTGTATCATAAATGAATAGTTTCCACCCAAAATGAAGAAAAACCTTAACGATATTAATACTTTATCCATTGTTTTGCCAGTGGCTACAGCTGCGAGGACCACTTTCGTGAGCCGGACACATTCCTGCACTCGTGGGAGGTGCTGCTGGAGGTGATGATGTCGCCCATGTGGTAAGACCATTCAAGTGCCAGTACTCTATCGCATGGACTAACCCATTTGTTGGATCCTAGTGAAAATATGCTGGTGGACGTGGGCATGCCGGTGATGCATCGCAATGTGGCCTACAACTGTCGGGTGGCGTTCTTCAACCGCCAGATCCTGCTCATCCGGCCCAAGATGGCCATGTGCGACGATGGCAACTATAGGGAGTCGCGATGGTTCACCGCCTGGACGAAAGCCCTGCAAACGGAGGAGTACGTGCTGCCGCGAATGATAGCCCAGCACACGGATCAGCAGACGGTTCCCTTCGGGGATGCGGTGATAGCCACCAGGGACACCTGTTTGGGCTACGAGATCTGCGAGGAGCTGTGGAATGTGCGCAGCAAGCACATCGAGATGTCGTTGGCCGGTGTGGAGCTGATAGTGAACAGCTCCGGCAGCTACATGGAACTGCGGAAGGCGCACATAACCAGCGACCTCATCCGGAATGCCAGCTTCAAGGCCGGCGGCGCCTATCTCTTCAGCAATCTTCGAGGTTGCGATGGCCAGCGGGTGTACTTCAATGGCTGTTCGGCCATAGCCTTGAATGGCGAGATCCTGGCGCGCGGTCAGCAATTCGCACTGCAGGATGTGGAGGTCACGCTGGCCACCATCGATCTGGAGGAGATCCGTGCCTACCGAATGAGCCTGAGATCCCGCTGCATGGCGGCTGCATCGGCAGCGGATTACCCAAGGATCTACTGTGACTTTGAGATGTCCACGCACAGTGACATCTTCAAGACGTCGACGCCTCCTCTGAAATGGCCAACTCACACGCCGGCGGAGGAGATTGCCCTCGGACCTGCCTGTTGGTTGTGGGACTATCTGAGGAGGTCCGGTCAGGGTGGATTTTTCCTACCCCTAAGCGGTGGTGTCGATTCCAGTAGCTCGGCAACAATAGTGCACTCCATGTGCCGGCAGATCGTGCAAGCTGTCCAGCTTGGCGACGCTCAGGTGCTCCACGACATTCGAAAGATTCTTGCCGACTCGGACTATACACCGGATAATGCCGCCGGATTGTGCAACCGATTGCTGGTCACCTGCTACATGGGCAGCGTTAATAGCAGCAAGGAAACCCGTAGACGGGCCGCCCAACTGGCCAACCAACTGGGCAGTTACCACATCGAGATCAGCATTGACTCGGCGGTGAATGCCTTATTGAGTATATTCAATACCGTCACCGGCTTGACTCCTCGATTCTGGATACAGGGTGGATGTGCCCGTCAGAATCTGGCATTGCAGAATATGCAATCGAGGATACGCATGGTCCTGGCCTACATCTTCGCCCAGTTGATGTTGTGGGTAAGGAACAGGCCTGGCGGCTTGCTCGTCCTGGGCTCGGCCAATGTGGATGAATCCTTGCGCGGTTACCTCACCAAGTATGACTGCTCCTCGGCGGACATCAATCCTATTGGTGGGATCTCCAAAATGGATCTGCGCCGGTTTCTGACCTATGCCAAGGATAAGTAAGCAAATATTACATTACAAGACGGAGTATATAGATATCCTTTACTGACCTCGATTCCCCCATTCCCCCATTTGCCAGATTCAACCTGCCCGTGTTGGAGTCCATCATCGATGCCCCGCCCACCGCCGAACTGGAACCGCTGCAGGAGAACGGGGAGCTGCAGCAGACGGACGAGCAGGACATGGGGATGACCTACGCGGAGCTCGCCCAGTACGGGCGCCTGCGCAAACAGTCCTTCTGCGGACCGTACAGCATGTTCTGCCACCTGGTGGCCACGTGGAAGGGCGACCTCAGTCCCAAGGAGGTGGCCGAGAAGGTGAAGCACTTCTTCCGCTGCTATGCCCTCAATCGGCACAAGATGACCGTGCTGACGCCGTCGGTCCACGCGGAGAGCTACAGTCCCGATGATAATCGGTTTGACCATCGCCCCTTCTTGTATCGACCCAACTGGAGCTGGCAGTTCAAGGCGATTGACGACGAGGTGGAGAAGCTGCAACCGATCTACACTCCATCGTCGCCCCAGCTTCGCCCTAGCAGCGAAGACCTGCTGCTTTCCACCCAAAGATCCTCCCACCTGGAAGACTCCAAGCACTCGTCTCCATTGTCGTCGGCCTCGGCGTCGGCATCGATTGACGTGGGCATTCCCACGGCAGTGGTACCACTACCAGGTGCAGCTGCCCCCGGCGGACTCTCCAAGAAGCCCAGTGGTTATTCAAAGGTGCACGTCAATGTGCTGGGCAAGATCAAGGACCGTACCGGCATTCCCGTCTAGGAACAGCATACTCGCAACGCACTGGAACTATATTATACACAGTTTTTTTTGTTACCACAGCTCAATGTCTTTTGCTGCCTCGCTAAGAAATGTACTTCACATGTGTTATAGTTAGGCATCGGCTATCTTTTGCAACTATGTGCCTTCTATTGCTCTCAAAAAAATGTTTCCTTAAATGTTTCCCTAAAAATATCAATTCTGATCTAGTTATATGGCCATTTAATAAATTTAATTCCAAAGAAGAACCTATCCGTGATTAGTATGTGCTTATAGTTTGATACTAACCTTTTGTAATTTACAAGATTCTTTAGTACGGTACATCTATATCTATCTGTTTCGAAATGTTCTTAGTAATCTAAAACTGATATTAAGAATACTGTTTTATCTGAGTCATAGCTAGCACTTGGCAGTCATTACTCAGTAAACCACTAATAATATAGCCTTACTATTCGGCAGCAAAGGGCATTATGCTGTACATATACAGAATTGGAATCCATATGTGTAGGAATAGGCCTAGAGATCCATGTTTTCTTCAGATCCTTTTCTAGGTAGTCAGCCTTCGTAGAGTCCTTTGCAGTTTGCCTTATCTAAAAGTGTTTAATCTTGTCTAATGCTCAAGCTATAAACTGGACAAACAGTTCGTCCGCCTGTCCAAAGAATTTGTACAACAATCTTGTTAAAGAAACATTTTTCGGATAAATCATGCTATCATCTGACTTTTTTACAATAAAGAAATTACTTGTTGTGTTATTGGTTGTGTACAGTGCGGCTTAAACTGGCATAAAACTGATTGTTTTACCTGATTTTTTAAGACATCAAATTATTTATAATGATGTGTGTATCTATAATCAAATATTTTAACTGGCATAAGATTGCTTCACTACACGCCGCATTCAAAAATTAGAAATTATATGTAACCCAATTCGGAGAAATTAGTTTAATGTTTTAATGTTCCGAAAGTTGCACTTTTAAAAACGCACTGTATGTTTATTAGTTAAGATGAATTTGTTGATCATAAGACAATTTCTCAACCTTAAAGCAAAGCAAATTACACAAAATCAATTAGGAACGTCAATTATATTATATATGATGTGGGCAAGTTAAGCCCAAAAAATCATCAAATATAAGATATCACAACTATTTGCTTAAAATGTCCCATTAGCATCTAAACCATTTGAGAAACAATTCTAGCAGAACCCCACTATAGCTAAACTTTTGTTGATCAACATATTGCACATATGTATGAATGCAATTCAAATTGTATTTCCTTTCTGAATTGCAATATCGATTTTAAGTTTAGACTAAGACCAATGCAGCTTATGCTAATTCGCCAACCTTTAAAAACACTTCCTTGGGAGATGGGCATTAATTTTTTTTGTAGTCAAGTATGTAGACTTATAGCACATTGTGAATTTGAACACTCGCATCTGATCGATTTAATGGAACACTGATTATACACTTCTGTAGAAGGAAATATATACACCAGACATTTTTGTAGTTTCAAATGGACTGGGCACTTGATGGTTTCCTCTAGAAAATACAGTAAGATGAAAGATCATTTGGCAATCACTTATATGGCAGGTAAGCTGTTAGCTTAAATCTCAAAAATTGGGTTATCATTATTCTGGACTCTACTATCCACCTACATACGTGTATGTTCTTCCCCAAGCACTTCCCCATAATCTGTGGCCAAGTCATAGAACCCCATATGCCTTATCAGGCCATAAGCCGTATGAAAGGGTTTGGAAATTGTGGTAAGCTTGAAATATATTTAAGATGCTAAGCGCATAGTTGTGCGATGTCGGTGTTGGGAAGGAATCCCGTCCAGGCGATGATAGTGCGGAAGGTAGCTCCACTACTCAGGCGCCTAATGACGTGCACATTGCTCTTCTTCCCATGGATGTCGTCCACCTTTCGGCCGCGCAGGTGATCCAGCACCATCTGGCCACGGGTGTGGTGGCCACTCAGCTCCACGGTGGCATAGTACTCCCGCTGATCGGCGATCATCGCATCTGGGAAGAGATAGGCGGCGGTGAGCAGGGAATCACAGCTGATCCACTTCACGAATCCCCGCGGCTCCAGCATTGAGCGTTCCACACGCGTCATCAGCTCTATAAACGGATGATCGACAGCGCCGAGGACATTCAGTCGCCAGTCGAGGGTGGTGTCGAACTCCCCATCGATGCAGGGCTCCCAGGGCAGGATGAACGCCGGCTCCGGCAATCGCTCCAGGGTAATGTGCGCCGCCTCGGGATCCATCATGAAGTTGAATTCGGCACTTTTCGTGACATTGCCCTTGCCGAAAATGTTGCCGCCCATTATGTAGACTCGGCCAATCTTCGCCAGAAAAGAGCTCCCATACAGATTGATGCAGTTGGCAAAGTTGGTAAGCGGACCGCACAGCAGGAAGTCCACTTGGCCGGGACTCTGGCTGGCCAGGCGGTACATGGCATTCACAGCGTGCTCCGGCTGCAGTTCCTGCTCCACATCGACCACGGGATAGTTGCCCACATCGTTTAGGCCATCCTGGCCATGGAAACGGTTCGTGTACTGCCAAGTGCGGGGCACTATGGAATCGGCACAGCCCTTAAATACGGCCACCTGTGTAGATCAGATGGTTAGCACGAGTTGGAAATCCGGTTGTTTAATGCATTTCACATCGCGCCTGTTCAACGTGTGCAGAACCCTCAGGGCATTCAGTGTTCCATTGTCCACGTCCGTGTTGCCCTGCACCGTTGTTATGGCCACCACTTCGCAGGTCCTCCCTCCGGGCAGAGTCACCTCCTCCGCCCGCAGCATCATGGCCAGTCCCCAGGCATCATCGGTCCCAATATCACAGTCGTAGACCACGAGGCGGTGCTTCTTGTCCATGCCGAACTAAATATGTGCATATATTTCAAACTGGTTGCTGTACCTTCTATCGATTGCGAAACTATCGCTGCGTTGCTCGCTCCATGGTGGCCACCAAATTTAAAATACTATACTTAACTAAATTCGGAAGGTTGGTTTCGGCTGCCAAGCAGGGTGGATAATGATGAATCCCGGCCTGGAGGTGATTTGCCACTCCCGTGAATATTGTGCTGCTATTGAAAGGTATTTCACAGCTTTGTAATTAGCTAACATTTTTATTTAAACTAAATAAGCGGAGCTTAGCAATTACTTGCTAAAATTTATGAAATAATATCTTCTGTAACAACCCAAAATAAACAGCTGTAAGCGGCAGTCTAACAGCATGTAACATATGATGTGATATGATATGATTTGATATATGTATAGGGTATTCAGCTGTAAATCTAACTGAATATTTAATGAACAACAAAGAAATAAATATATAAATAAATTATATATTTTGATAAGTTTTGAATGTCTAACATTGCATTATCATTAGTATTAACTTATATATGTTTGCATTTCTCCCTTTAGTTTAAGCCAGAATTTGTATTTAGAGTTAGAGTTACAGTTAATATGTAGAGTGTGCATTTCGTGTGATCTTGCTAAATTAGAAAAAAATTAGAAAACAACTAAACTACAGAAGAACACGCATTGAAACCCACATCTAATAGCATTTATTTTAAGCTTAAACATAGGGACCTAAGGGGTACACATGTTTATGATTGCAACACTCGTGCGTATAAAAAATAGACTATCCAAATAGAGCATAGTCGTTTATGACTTAAGTGGGTGGTGTTCCACGCTCATTTTCATCTACTTATATGGGATGTACTCGCGTCTGGCATTCTAGATTCCATAATCTAGATTACCTCAAGTGTCGCAAGTGGGCGATTCTCACCATGGATCGCTATTATCGCGACGACCTGCCGCAACTTGATTACCATTGTTGCAACCATACTGGTTCCAGTTGCCCTTCGGATCCCGTCACTTTTATTCATTGAATTAAATTGTAAATTTAATTCTTCCCTTATTCAGCGGATTTCTATAGAATCGTCTCCGCGGGGAAAGTCTTGTTGATGGGGAAAAGAATTCAGACTCAACTAGCTTATCTTGTATGTCTTTATGTACAAACAGTTGTAGTTTTTAATGCGATTATTATATGCTTTTATTTATTATATGTACACGTATGTATCGTTGACACTATCTAACAGCTGTACCAAGCAGTAATTCCTTCAGTTCTATGATAATATTGGGCGAATACATATATGGTAAAAGAACCATTCAAAAATCGATTTTTTGATAAAAGTTAGTTTTCCCGATTTCCTTACAAAAAATGCAAAAATTGACCCAAAAAAGAAATTCCCAAAAAGTGATAGGGATCGTTAGCATTGGTAATTAGCTGCTCAAAACAGTTATTCTTTCACGTTTATGATAATTTTTAGCAAAGTTATGATCAAAATGCCCATCAAAAATATTTTAATTTTTGCCAAAATCCGTTTTTTCGAATTTCGGTCAAAAAATAATCAGTTTTATTGCCACAACTTTAAAAATAATTGTCTGAATTTGGAATGGTATACCTCGTTGCGTTCGTAATTAAATTTCCAATCGAACTGTGTTTTAAAATGGGAACTCTATTTTTTTGCCATTTCTTGCAAATTTTAACGATGTTACCCCTTACAAAAAATGCAAAAATTGACCCAAAAAAGAAATTCCCAAAAAGTGATAGGGATCGTTAGCATTGGTAATTAGCTGCTCAAAACAGTTATTCTTTCACGTTTATGATAATTTTTAGCAAAGTTATGATCAAAATGCCCATCAAAAATATTTTAATTTTTGCCAAAATCCGTTTTTTCGAATTTCGGTCAAAAAATAATCAGTTTTATTGTCACAACTTTAAAAATAATTGTCTGAATTTGGAATGGTATACCTCGTTGCGTTCGTAATTAAATTTCCAATCGAACTGTGTTTTAAAATGGGAACTCTATTTTTTTGCCATTTCTTGCAAATTTTAACGATGTTACCCCTTACAAAAAATGCAAAAATTGACCCAAAAAAGAAATTCCCAAAAAGTGATAGGGATCGTTAGCATTGGTAATTAGCTGCTCAAAACAGTTATTCTTTCACGTTTATGATAATTTTTAGCAAAGTTATGATCAAAATGCCCATCAAAAATATTTTAATTTTTTTACAAAAAATGCAAAAATTGACCCAAAAAAGAAATTCCCAAAAAGTGATAGGGATCGTTAGCATTGGTAATTAGCTGCTCAAAACAGTTATTCTTTCACGTTTATGATAATTTTTAGCAAAGTTATGATCAAAATGCCCATCAAAAATATTTTAATTTTTGCCAAAATCCGTTTTTTCGAATTTCGGTCAAAAAATAATCAGTTTTATTGTCACAACTTTAAAAATAATTGTCTGAATTTGGAATGGTATACCTCGTTGCGTTCGTAATTAAATTTCCAATCGAACTGTGTTTTAAAATGGGAACTCTATTTTTTTGCCATTTCTTGCAAATTTTAACGATGTTACCCCTTACAAAAAATGCAAAAATTGACCCAAAAAAGAAATTCCCAAAAAGTGATAGGGATCGTTAGCATTGGTAATTAGCTGCTCAAAACAGTTATTCTTTCACGTTTATGATAATTTTTAGCAAAGTTATGATCAAAATGCCCATCAAAAATATTTTAATTTTTGCCAAAATCCGTTTTTTCGAATTTCGGTCAAAAAATAATCAGTTTTATTGCCACAACTTTAAAAATAATTGTCTGAATTTGGAATGGTATACCTCGTTGCGTTCGTAATTAAATTTCCAATCGAACTGTGTTTTAAAATGGGAACTCTATTTTTTTGCCATTTCTTGCAAATTTTAACGATGTTACCCCTTACAAAAAATGCAAAAATTGACCCAAAAAATAAATTCCCAAAAAGTGATAGGGATCGTTAGCATTGGTAATTAGCTGCTCAAAACAGTTATTCTTTCACGTTTATGATAATTTTTAGCAAAGTTATGATCAAAATGCCCATCAAAAATATTTTAATTTTTGCCAAAATCCGTTTTTTCGAATTTCGGTCAAAAAATAATCAGTTTTATTGCCACAACTTTAAAAATAATTGTCTGAATTTGGAATGGTATACCTCGTTGCGTTCGTAATTAAATTTCCATTCGAACTGTGTTTTAAAATGGGAACTCTATTTTTTTGCCATTTCTTGCAAGTTTTAACGATGTTACCCCTTACAAAAAATGCAAAAATTGACCCAAAAAAGAAATTCCCAAAAAGTGATAGGGATCGTTAGCATTGGTAATTAGCTGCTCAAAACAGTTATTCTTTCACGTTTATGATAATTTTTAGCAAAGTTATGATCAAAATGCCCATCAAAAATATTTTAATTTTTGCCAAAATCCGTTTTTTCGAATTTCGGTCAAAAAATAATCAGTTTTATTGCCACAACTTTAAAAATAATTGTCTGAATTTGGAATGGTATAGCTCGTTGCGTTCGTAATTAAATTTCCAATCGAACTGTGTTTTAAAATGGGAACTCTATTTTTTTGCCATTTCTTGCAAATTTTAACGATGTTACCCCTTACAAAAAATGCAAAAATTGACCCAAAAAAGAAATTCCCAAAAAGTGATAGGGATCGTTAGCATTGGTAATTAGCTGCTCAAAACAGTTATTCTTTCACGTTTATGATAATTTTTAGCAAAGTTATGATCAAAATGCCCATCAAAAATATTTTAATTTTTGCCAAAATCCGTTTTTTGAATTTCGGTCAAAAAATAATCAGTTTTATTGCCACAACTTTAAAAATAATTGTCTGAATTTGGAATGGTATACCTCGTTGCGTTGGTAATTAAATTTCCAATCGAACTGTGTTTCAAAATGGGAACTCTATTTTTTTGCCATTTCTTGCAAATTTTAACGATGTTACCCCTTACAAAAAATGCAAAAATTGACCCAAAAAAGAAATTCCCAAAAAGTGATAGGGATCGTTAGCATTGGTAATTAGCTGCTCAAAACAGTTATTCTTTCGCGTTTATGATAATTTTTAGCAAAGTTATGATCAAAATGCCCATCAAAAATATTTTAATTTTTGCCAAAATCCGTTTTTTTCGAATTTCGGTCAAAAAATAATCAGTTTTATTGCCACAACTTTAAAAATAATTGTCTGAATTTGGAATGGTATACCTCGTTGCGTTCGTAATTAAATTTCCAATCGAACTGTGTTTTAAAATGGGAACTCTATTTTTTTGCCATTTCTTGCAAATTTTAACGATGTTACCCCTTACAAAAAATGCAAAAATTGACCCAAGAAAGAAATTCCCAAAAAGTGATAGGGATCGTTAGCATTGGTAATTAGCTGCTCAAAACAGTTATTCTTTCACGTTTATGATAATTTTTAGCAAAGTTATGATCAAAATGCCCATCAAAAATATTTTAATTTTTGCCAAAATCCGTTTTTTCGAATTTCGGTCAAAAAATAATCAGTTTTATTGCCACAACTTTAAAAATAATTGTCTGAATTTGGAATGGTATACCTCGTTGCGTTCGTAATTAAATTTCCAATCGAACTGTGTTTTAAAATGGGAACTCTATTTTTTTGCCATTTCTTGCAAATTTTAACGATGTTACCCCTTACAAAAAATGCAAAAATTGACCCAAAAAAGAAATTCCCAAAAAGTGATAGGGATCGTTAGCATTGGTAATTAGCTGCTCAAAACAGTTATTCTTTCACGTTTATGATAATTTTTAGCAAAGTTATGATCAAAATGCCCATCAAAAATATTTTAATTTTTGCCAAAATCCTTTTTTTTGAATTTCGGTCAAAAAATAATCAGTTTTATTGCCACAACTTTAAAAATAATTGTCTGAATTTGGAATGGTATACCTCGTTGCGTTGGTAATTAAATTTCCAATCGAACTGTGTTTCAAAATGGGAACTCTATTTTTTTGCCATTTCTTGCAAATTTTAACGATGTTACCCCTTACAAAAAATGCAAAAATTGACCCAAAAAAGAAATTCCCAAAAAGTGATAGGGATCGTTAGCATTGGTAATTAGCTGCTCAAAACAGTTATTCTTTCACGTTTATGATAATTTTTAGCAAAGTTATGATCAAAATGCCCATCAAAAATATTTTAATTTTTGCCAAAATCCGTTTTTTCGAATTTCGGTCAAAAAATAATCAGTTTTATTGCCACAACTTTAAAAATAATTGTCTGAATTTGGAATGGTATACCTCGTTGCGTTGGTAATTAAATTTCCAATCGAACTGTGTTTCAAAATGGGAACTCTATTTTTTTGCCATTTCTTGCAAATTTTAACGATGTTACCCCTTACAAAAAATGCAAAAATTGACCCAAAAAAGAAATTCCCAAAAAGTGATAGGGATCGTTAGCATTGGTAATTAGCTGCTCAAAACAGTTATTCTTTCACGTTTATGATAATTTTTAGCAAAGTTATGATCTAAATGCACATCAAAAATATTTTAATTTTTGCCAAAATCCGTTTTTTTTTTCGGTCAAAAAATAATCAGTTTTATTGCCACAACTTTAAAAATAATTGTCTGAATTTGGAATGGTATACCTCGTTGCGTTCGTAATTAAATTTCCAATCGAACTGTGTTTCAAAATGGGAACTCTATTTTTTTGCCATTTCTTGCAAATTTTAACGATGTTACCCCTTACAAAAAATGCAAAAATTGACCCAAAAAAGAAATTCCCAAAAAGTGATAGGGATCGTTAGCATTGGTAATTAGCTGCTCAAAACAGTTATTCTTTCACGTTTATGATAATTTTTAGCAAAGTTATGATCTAAATGCACATCAAAAATATTTTAATTTTTGCCAAAATCCGTTTTTTCGAATTTCGGTCAAAAAATAATCAGTTTTATTGCCACAACTTTAAAAATAATTGTCTGAATTTGGAATGGTATACCTCGTTGCGTTCGTAATTAAATTTCCAATCGAACTGTGTTTCAAAATGGGAACTCTATTTTTTTGCCATTTCTTGCAAATTTTAACGATGTTACCCCTTACAAAAAATGCAAAAATTGACCCAAAAAAGAAATTCCCAAAAAGTGATAGGGATCGTTAGCATTGGTAATTAGCTGCTCAAAACAGTTATTCTTTCACGTTTATGATAATTTTTAGCAAAGTTATGATCAAAATGCCCATCAAAAATATTTTAATTTTTGCCAAAATCCGTTTTTTCGAATTTCGGTCAAAAAATAATCAGTTTTATTGCCACAACTTTAAAAATAATTGTCTGAATTTGGAATGGTATACCTCGTTGCGTTCGTAATTAAATTTCCAATCGAACTGTGTTTTAAAATGGGAACTCTATTTTTTTGCCATTTCTTGCAAATTTTAACGATGTTACCCCTTACAAAAAATGCAAAAATTGACCCAAAAAAGAAATTCCCAAAAAGTGATAGGGATCGTTAGCATTGGTAATTAGCTGCTCAAAACAGTTATTCTTTCACGTTTATGATAATTTTTAGCAAAGTTATGATCTAAATGCACATCAAAAATATTTTAATTTTTGCCAAAATCCGTTTTTTCGAATTTCGGTCAAAAAATAATCAGTTTTATTGCCACAACTTTAAAAATAATTGTCTGAATTTGGAATGGTATACCTCGTTGCGTTCGTAATTAAATTTCCAATCGAACTGTGTTTCAAAATGGGAACTCTATTTTTTTGCCATTTCTTGCAAATTTTAACGATGTTACCCCTTACAAAAAATGCAAAAATTGACCCAAAAAAGAAATTCCCAAAAAGTGATAGGGATCGTTAGCATTGGTAATTAGCTGCTCAAAACAGTTATTCTTTCACGTTTATGATAATTTTTAGCAAAGTTATGATCAAAATGCCCATCAAAAATATTTTAATTTTTGCCAAAATCCGTTTTTTTGAATTTCGGTCAAAAAATAATCAGTTTTATTGCCACAACTTTAAAAATAATTGTCTGAATTTGGAATGGTATACCTCGTTGCGTTGGTAATTAAATTTCCAATCGAACTGTGTTTCAAAATGGGAACTCTATTTTTTTGCCATTTCTTGCAAATTTTAACGATGTTACCCCTTACAAAAAATGCAAAAATTGACCCAAAAAAGAAATTCCCAAAAAGTGATAGGGATCGTTAGCATTGGTAATTAGCTGCTCAAAACAGTTATTCTTTCGCGTTTATGATAATTTTTAGCAAAGTTATGATCAAAATGCCCATCAAAAATATTTTAATTTTTGCCAAAATCCGTTTTTTCGAATTTCGGTCAAAAAATAATCAGTTTTATTGCCACAACTTTAAAAATAATTGTCTGAATTTGGAATGGTATACCTCGTTGCGTTCGTAATTAAATTTCCAATCGAACTGTGTTTTAAAATGGGAACTCTATTACCCCTTACAAAAAATGCAAAAATTGACCCAAAAAAGAAATTCCCAAAAAGTGATAGGGATCGTTAGCATTGGTAATTAGCTGCTCAAAACAGTTATTCTTTCACGTCTATGATAATTTTTAGCAAAGTTATGATCAAAATGCCCATCAAAAATATTTTAATTTTTGCCAAAATCCGTTTTTTCGAATTTCGGTCAAAAAATAATCAGTTTTATTGCCACAACTTTAAAAATAATTGTCTGAAATTGGAATGGTATACCTCGTTGCGTTCGTAATAAAATTTCCAATCGAACTGTGTTTCAAAATGGGAACTCTATTTTTTTGCCATTTCTTGCAAATTTTAACGATGTTACCCCTTACAAAAAATGCAAAAATTGACCCAAAAAAGAAATTCCCAAAAAGTGATAGGGATCGTTAGCATTGGTAATTAGCTGCTCAAAACAGTTATTCTTTCACGTTTAAGATAATTTTTAGCAAAGTTATGATCAAAATGCCCATCAAAAATATTTTAATTTTTGCCAAAATCCGTTTTTTCGAATTTCGGTCAAAAAATAATCAGTTTTATTGTCACAACTTTAAAAATAATTGTCTGAATTTGGAATGGTATACCTCGTTGCGTTCGTAATTAAATTTCCAATCGAACTGTGTTTTAAAATGGGAACTCTATTTTTTTGCCATTTCTTGCAAATTTTAACGATGTTACCCCTTACAAAAAATGCAAAAATTGACCCAAAAAAGAAATTCCCAAAAAGTGATAGGGATCGTTAGCATTGGTAATTAGCTGCTCAAAACAGTTATTCTTTCACGTTTATGATAATTTTTATCAAAGTTATGATCAAAATGCCCATCAAAAATATTTTAATTTTTGCCAAAATCCGTTTTTTTTCGAATTTCGGTCAAAAAATAATCAGTTTTATTGCTACAACTTTAAAAATAATTGTCTGAATTTGGAATGGTATACCTCGTTGCGTTCGTAATTAAATTTCCAATCGAACTGTGTTTTAAAATGGGAACTCTATTTTTTTGCCATTTCTTGCAAATTTTAACGATGTTACCCCTTACAAAAAATGCAAAAATTGACCCAAAAAAGAAATTCCCAAAAAGTGATAGGGATCGTTAGCATTGGTAATTAGCTGCTCAAAACAGTTATTCTTTCACGTTTATGATAATTTTTAGCAAAGTTATGATCAAAATGCCCATCAAAAATATTTTAATTTTTGCCAAAATCCGTTTTTTTCGAATTTCGGTCAAAAAATAATCAGTTTTATTGCCACAACTTTAAAAATAATTGTCTGAATTTGGAATGGTATAGCTCGTTGCGTTCGTAATTAAATTTCCAATCGAACTGTGTTTTAAAATGGGAACTCTATTTTTTTGCAATTTCTTGCAAAAAATGCAAAAATTGACCCAAAAAAGAAATTCCCAAAAAGTGATAGGGATCGTTAGCATTGGTAATTAGCTGCTCAAAACAGTTATTCTTTCACGTTTATGATAATTTTTAGCAAAGTTATGATCAAAATGCCCATCAAAAATATTTTAATTTTTGCCAAAATCCGTTTTTTTCGAATTTCGGTCAAAAAATAATCAGTTTTATTGTCACAACTTTAAAAATAATTGTCTGAATTTGGAATGGTATACCTCGTTGCGTTCGTAATTAAATTTCCAATCGAACTGTGTTTTAAAATGGGAACTCTATTTTTTTGCCATTTCTTGCAAATTTTAACGATGTTACCCCTTACAAAAAATGCAAAAATTGACCCAAAAAAGAAATTCCCAAAAAGTGATAGGGATCGTTAGCATTGGTAATTAGCTGCTCAAAACAGTTATTCTTTCACGTCTATGATAATTTTTAGCAAAGTTATGATCAAAATGCCCATCAAAAATATTTTAATTTTTGCCAAAATCCGTTTTTTCGAATTTCGGTCAAAAAATAATCAGTTTTTATTGCCACAACTTTAAAAATAATTGTCTGAAATTGGAATGGTATACCTCGTTGCGTTCGTAATAAAATTTCCAATCGAACTGTGTTTCAAAATGGGAACTCTATTTTTTTGCCATTTCTTGCAAATTTTAACGATGTTACCCCTTACAAAAAATGCAAAAATTGACCCAAAAAAGAAATTCCCAAAAAGTGATAGGGATCGTTAGCATTGGTAATTAGCTGCTCAAAACAGTTATTCTTTCACGTTTAAGATAATTTTTAGCAAAGTTATGATCAAAATGCCCATCAAAAATATTTTAATTTTTGCCAAAATCCGTTTTTTCGAATTTCGGTCAAAAAATAATCAGTTTTATTGTCACAACTTTAAAAATAATTGTCTGAATTTGGAATGGTATACCTCGTTGCGTTCGTAATTAAATTTCCAATCGAACTGTGTTTTAAAATGGGAACTCTATTTTTTTGCCATTTCTTGCAAATTTTAACGATGTTACCCCTTACAAAAAATGCAAAAATTGACCCAAAAAAGAAATTCCCAAAAAGTGATAGGGATCGTTAGCATTGGTAATTAGCTGCTCAAAACAGTTATTCTTTCACGTTTATGATAATTTTTATCAAAGTTATGATCAAAATGCCCATCAAAAATATTTTAATTTTTGCCAAAATCCGTTTTTTCGAATTTCGGTCAAAAAATAATCAGTTTTATTGCTACAACTTTAAAAATAATTGTCTGAATTTGGAATGGTATACCTCGTTGCGTTCGTAATTAAATTTCCAATCGAACTGTGTTTTAAAATGGGAACTCTATTTTTTTGCCATTTCTTGCAAATTTTAACGATGTTACCCCTTACAAAAAAATGCAAAAATTGACCCAAAAAAGAAATTCCCAAAAAGTGATAGGGATCGTTAGCATTGGTAATTAGCTGCTCAAAACAGTTATTCTTTCACGTTTATGATAATTTTTAGCAAAGTTATGATCAAAATGCCCATCAAAAATATTTTAATTTTTGCCAAAATCTGTTTTTTCGAATTTCGGTCAAAAAATAATCAGTTTTATTGCCACAACTTTAAAAATAATTGTCTGAATTTGGAATGGTATAGCTCGTTGCGTTCGTAATTAAATTTCCAATCGAACTGTGTTTTAAAATGGGAACTCTATTTTTTTGCAATTTCTTGCAAAAAATGCAAAAATTGACCCAAAAAAGAAATTCCCAAAAAGTGATAGGGATCGTTAGCATTGGTAATTAGCTGCTCAAAACAGTTATTCTTTCACGTTTATGATAATTTTTAGCAAAGTTATGATCAAAATGCCCATCAAAAATATTTTAATTTTTGCCAAAATCCGTTTTTTCGAATTTCGGTCAAAAAATAATCAGTTTTATTGTCACAACTTTAAAAATAATTGTCTGAATTTGGAATGGTATACCTCGTTGCATTCGTAATTAAATTTCCAATCGAACTGTGTTTTAAAATGGGAACTCTATTTTTTTGCCATTTCTTGCAAATTTTAACGATGTTACCCCTTACAAAAAATGCAAAAATTGACCCAAAAAAGAAATTCCCAAAAAGTGATAGGGATCGTTAGCATTGGTAATTAGCTGCTCAAAACAGTTATTCTTTCACGTTTATGATAATTTTTAGCAAAGTTATGATCAAAATGCCCATCAAAAATATTTTAATTTTTGCAACAAAATCCTTTTTTTCGAATTTCGGTCAAAACATAATCAGTTTTATTGCCACAACTTTTAAAATAATTGTCTGAATTTGGAATGGTATACCTCGTTGCGTTCGTAATTAAATTTCCAATCGAACTGTGTTTTAAAATGGGAACTCTATTTTTTTGCCATTTCTTGCAAATTTTAACGATGTTACCCCTTACAAAAAATGCAAAAATTGACCCAAAAAAGAAATTCCCAATTTCGGTCAAAAAATAATCAGTTTTATTGCCACAACTTTAAAAATAATTGTCTGAATTTGGAATGGTATACCTCGTTGCGTTCGTAATTAAATTTCCAATCGAACTGTGTTTTAAAATGGGAACTCTATTTTTTTGCCATTTCTTGCAAAGTTTAACCATGTTACCCCTTACAAAAAATGCAAAAATTGACCCAAAAAAGAAATTCCCAAAAAGTGATAGGGATCGTTAGCATTGGTAATTAGCTGCTCAAAACAGTTATTCTTTCACGTTTATGATAATTTTTAGCAAAGTTATGATCAAAATGCCCATCAAAAATATTTTAATTTTTGCCAAAATCCGTTTTTTCGAATTTCGGTCAAAAAATAATCAGTTTTATTGCCACAACTTTAAAAATAATTGTCTGAATTTGGAATGGTATACCTCGTTGCGTTCGTAATTAAATTTCCAATCGAACTGTGTTTTAAAATGGGAACTCTATTTTTTTGCCATTTCTTGCAAATTTTAACGATGTTACCCCTTACAAAAAATGCAAAAATTGACCCAAAAAAGAAATTCCCAAAAAGTGATAGGGATCGTTAGCATTGGTAATTAGCTGCTCAAAAACAGTTATTCTTTCACGTTTATGATAATTTTTAGCAAAGTTATGATCAAAATGCCCATCAAAAATATTTTAATTTTTGCCAAAATCCGTTTTTTCGAATTTCGGTCAAAAAATAATCAGTTTTATTGCCACAACTTTAAAAATAATGTTACCCCTTACAAAAAATGCAAAAATTGACCCAAAAAATAAATTCCCAAAAAGTGATAGGGATCGTTAGCATTGGTAATTAGCTGCTCAAAACAGTTATTCTTTCACGTTTATGATAATTTTTAGCAAAGTTATGATCAAAATGCCCATCAAAAATATTTTAATTTTTGCCAAAATCCGTTTTTTCGAATTTCGGTCAAAAAAATAATCAGTTTTATTGCCACAACTTTAAAAATAATTGTCTGAATTTGGAATGGTATACCTCGTTGCGTTCGTAATTAAATTTCCAATCGAACTGTGTTTTAAAATGGGAACTCTATTTTTTTGCCATTTCTTGCAAATTTTAACGATGTTACCCCTTACAAAAAATGCAAAAATTGACCCAAAAAAGAAATTCCCAAAAAGTGATAGGGATCGTTAGCATTGGTAATTAGCTGCTCAAAACAGTTATTCTTTCACGTTTATGATAATTTTTAGCAAAGTTATGATCAAAATGCCCATCAAAAATATTTTAATTTTTGCCAAAATCCGATTTTTTCGAATTTCGGTCAAAAAATAATCAGTTTTATTGCCACAACTTTAAAAATAATTGTCTGAATTTGGAATGGTATACCTCGTTGCGTTCGTAATTAAATTTCCAATCGAACTGTGTTTTAAAATGGGAACTCTATTTTTTTGCCATTTCTTGCAAATTTTAACGATGTTACCCCTTACAAAAAATGCAAAAATTGACCCAAAAAAGAAATTCCCAAAAAGTGATAGGGATCGTTAGCATTGGTAATTAGCTGCTCAAAACAGTTATTCTTTCACGTTTATGATAATTTTTAGCAAAGTTATGATCAAAATGCCCATCAAAAATATTTTAATTTTTGCCAAAATCCGTTTTTTCGAATTTCGGTCAAAAAATAATCAGTTTTATTGCCACAACTTTAAAAATAATTGTCTGAATTTGGAATGGTATACCTCGTTGCGTTCGTAATTAAATTTCCAATCGAACTGTGTTTTAAAATGGGAACTCTATTTTTTGCCATTTCTTGCAAATTTTAACGATGTTACCCCTTACAAAAAATGCAAAAATTGACCCAAAAAAGAAATTCCCAAAAAGTGATAGGGATCGTTAGCATTGGTAATTAGCTGCTCAAAACAGTTATTCTTTCACGTTTATGATAATTTTTAGCAAAGTTATGATCAAAATGCCCATCAAAAATATTTTAATTTTTGCCAAAATCCGTTTTTTCGAATTTCGGTCAAAAAATAATCAGTTTTATTGCCACAACTTTAAAAATAATGTTACCCCTTACAAAAAATGCAAAAATTGACCCAAAAAATAAATTCCCAAAAAGTGATAGGGATCGTTAGCATTGGTAATTAGCTGCTCAAAACAGTTATTCTTTCACGTTTATGATAATTTTTAGCAAAGTTATGATCAAAATGCCCATCAAAAATATTTTAATTTTTGCCAAAATCCGTTTTTTCGAATTTCGGTCAAAAAATAATCAGTTTTATTGCCACAACTTTAAAAATAATTGTCTGAATTTGGAATGGTATACCTCGTTGCGTTCGTAATTAAATTTCCAATCGAACTGTGTTTTAAAATGGGAACTCTATTTTTTGCCATTTCTTGCAAATTTTAACGATGTTACCCCTTACAAAAAATGCAAAAATTGACCCAAAAAAGAAATTCCCAAAAAGTGATAGGGATCGTTAGCATTGGTAATTAGCTGCTCAAAACAGTTATTCTTTCACGTTTATGATAATTTTTAGCAAAGTTATGATCAAAATGCCCATCAAAAATATTTTAATTTTTGCCAAAATCCGTTTTTTCGAATTTCGGTCAAAAAATAATCAGTTTTATTGCCACAACTTTAAAAATAATTGTCTGAATTTGGAATGGTATACCTCGTTGCGTTCGTAATAAAATTTCCAATCGAACTGTGTTTTAAAATGGGAACTCTATTTTTTTGCCATTTCTTGCAAATTTTAACGATGTTACCCCTTACAAAAAATGCAAAAATTGACCCAAAAAAGAAATTCCCAAAAAGTGATAGGGATCGTTAGCATTGGTAATTAGCTGCTCAAATCAGTTATTTTTTCACGTTTATGATAATTTTTAGCAAAGTTATGATCAAAATGTCCATCAAAAATATTTTAATTTTTGCCAAAATCCGTTTTTTCGAATTTCGGTCAAAAAATAATCAGTTTTATTGCCACAACTTTAAAAATAATTGTCTGAATTTGGAATGGTATACCTCGTTGCGTTCGTAATTCCAATCGAACTGTGTTTTAAAATGGGAACTCTATTTTTTTGCCATTTCTTGCAAATTTTAACGATGTTACCCCTTACAAAAAATGCAAAAATTGACCCAAAAAAGAAATTCCCAAAAAGTGATAGGAATCGTTAGCATTGGTAATTAGCTGCTCAAAACAGTTATTTTTTCACGTTTATGATAATTTTTAGCAAAGTTATGATCAAAATGCCCATCAAAAATATTTTAATTTTTGCCAAAATCCGTTTTTTCGAATTTCGGTCAAAAAATAATCAGTTTTATTGCCACAACTTTAAAAATAATTGTCTGAATTTGGAATGGTATACCTCGTTGCGTTCGTAATTCCAATCGAACTGTGTTTTAAAATGGGAACTCTATTTTTTTGCCATTTCTTGCAAATTTTAACGATGTTACCCCTTACAAAAAATGCAAAAATTGACCCAAAAAAGAAATTCCCAAAAAGTGATAGGAATCGTTAGCATTGGTAATTAGCTGCTCAAAACAGTTATTCTTTCACGTTTATGATAATTTTTAGCAAAGTTATGATCAAAATGCCCATCAAAAATATTTTAATTTTTGCCAAAATCCGTTTTTTCGAATTTCGGTCAAAAAATAATCAGTTTTATTGTCACAACTTTAAAAATAATTGTCTGAATTTGGAATGGTATACCTCGTTGCGTTCGTAATTAAATTTCCAATCGAACTGTGTTTTAAAATGGGAACTCTATTTTTTTGCCATTTCTTGCAAATTTTAACGATGTTACCCCTTACAAAAAATGCAAAAATTGACCCAAAAAAGAAATTCCCAAAAAGTGATAGGGATCGTTAGCATTGGTAATTAGCTGCTCAAAACAGTTATTCTTTCACGTTTATGATAATTTTTAGCAAAGTTATGATCAAAAATCATAAATTTTTGCCAAAATCCGTTTTTTCGAATTTTCGGTCAAAAAAATAATCAGTTTATTGCCACAACTTTAAAAATAATTGTCTGAATTTGGAATGGTATACCTCGTTGCGTTCGTAATTAAATTTCCAATCGAACTGTGTTTTAAAATGGGAACTCTATTTTTTTGCCATTTCTTGCAAATTTTAACGATGTTACCCCTTACAAAAAATGCAAAAATTGACCCAAAAAAGAAATTCCCAAAAAGTGATAGGGATCGTTAGCATTGGTAATTAGCTGCTCAAAACAGTTATTCTTTCACGTTTATGATAATTTTTAGCAAAGTTATGATCAAAATGCCCATCAAAAATATTTTAATTTTTGCCAAAATCCGTTTTTTCGAATTTCGGTCAAAAAAATAATCAGTTTTATTGTCACAACTTTAAAAATAATTGTCTGAATTTGGAATGGTATACCTCGTTGCGTTCGTAATTAAATTTCCAATCGAACTGTGTTTTAAAATGGGAACTCTATTTTTTTGCCATTTCTTGCAAATTTTAACGATGTTACCCCTTACAAAAAATGCAAAAATTGACCCAAAAAAAGAAATTCCCAAAAAGTGATAGGGATCGTTAGCATTGGTAATTAGCTGCTCAAAACAGTTATTCTTTCACGTTTATGATAATTTTTAGCAAAGTTATGATCAAAATGCCCATCAAAAATATTTTAATTTTTGCCAAAATCCGTTTTTTCGAATTTCGGTCAAAAAATAATCAGTTTTATTGCCACAACTTTAAAAATAATTGTCTGAATTTGGAATGGTATACCTCGTTGCGTTCGTAATAAAATTTCCAATCGAACTGTGTTTTAAAATGGGAACTCTATTTTTTTGCCATTTCTTGCAAATTTTAACGATGTTACCCCTTACAAAAAATGCAAAAATTGACCCAAAAAAGAAATTCCCAAAAAGTGATAGGGATCGTTAGCATTGGTAATTAGCTGCTCAAAACAGTTATTCTTTCACGTTTATGATAATTTTTAGCAAAGTTATGATCAAAATGCCCATCAAAAATATTTTAATTTTTGCCAAAATCCGTTTTTTCGAATTTCGGTCAAAAAATAATCAGTTTTATTGCCACAACTTTAAAAATAATTGTCTGAATTTGGAATGGTATACCTCGTTGCGTTCGTAATTAAATTTCCAATCGAACTGTGTTTTAAAATGGGAACTCTATTTTTTTGCCATTTCTTGCAAATTTTAACGATGTTACCCCTTACAAAAAATGCAAAAATTGACCCAAAAAAGAAATTCCCAAAAAGTGATAGGGATCGTTAGCATTGGTAATTAGCTGCTCAAAACAGTTATTCTTTCACGTTTATGATAATTTTTAGCAAAGTTATGATCAAAATGCCCATCAAAAATATTTTAATTTTTGCCAAAATCCGTTTTTTCGAATTTCGGTCAAAAAATAATCAGTTTTATTGTCACAACTTTAAAAATAATTGTCTGAATTTGGAATGGTATACCTCGTTGCGTTCGTAATTAAATTTCCAATCGAACTGTGTTTTAAAATGGGAACTCTATTTTTTTGCCATTTCTTGCAAATTTTAACGATGTTACCCCTTACAAAAAATGCAAAAATTGACCCAAAAAAGAAATTCCCAAAAAGTGATAGGGATCGTTAGCATTGGTAATTAGCTGCTCAAAACAGTTATTCTTTCACGTTTATGATAATTTTTAGCAAAGTTATGATCAAAATGCCCATCAAAAATATTTTAATTTTTGCCAAAATCCGTTTTTTTCGAATTTCGGTCAAAAAATAATCAGTTTTATTGTCACAACTTTAAAAATAATTGTCTGAATTTGGAATGGTATACCTCGTTGCGTTCGTAATTAAATTTCCAATCGAACTGTGTTTTAAAATGGGAACTCTATTTTTTTGCCATTTCTTGCAAATTTTAACGATGTTACCCCTTACAAAAAATGCAAAAATTGACCCAAAAAAGAAATTCCCAAAAAAGTGATAGGGATCGTTAGCATTGGTAATTAGCTGCTCAAAACAGTTATTCTTTCACGTTTATGATAATTTTTAGCAAAGTTATGATCAAAATGCCAAATCAAATCAAAAAATAATCAGTTTTATTGCCACAACTTTAAAAATAATTGTCTGAATTTGGAATGGTATACCTCGTTGCGTTCGTAATTAAATTTCCAATCGAACTGTGTTTTAAAATGGGAACTCTATTTTTTTGCCATTTCTTGCAAATTTTAACGATGTTACCCCTTACAAAAAATGCAAAAATTGACCCAAAAAAGAAATTCCCAAAAAGTGATAGGGATCGTTAGCATTGGTAATTAGCTGCTCAAAACAGTTATTCTTTCACGTTTATGATAATTTTTAGCAAAGTTATGATCAAAATGCCCATCAAAATATTTTAATTTTTGCCAAAATCCGTTTTTTTCGAATTTCGGTCAAAAAATAATCAGTTTTATTGCCACAACTTTAAAAATAATTGTCTGAATTTGGAATGGTATACCTCGTTGCGTTCGTAATTAAATTTCCAATCGAACTGTGTTTTAAAATGGGAACTCTATTTTTTTGCCATTTCTTGCAAATTTTAACGATGTTACCCCTTACAAAAAATGCAAAAATTGACCCAAAAAAGAAATTCCCAAAAAGTGATAGGGATCGTTAGCATTGGTAATTAGCTGCTCAAAACAGTTATTCTTTCACGTTTATGATAATTTTTAGCAAAGTTATGATCAAAATGCCCATCAAAAATATTTCAATTTTTGCCAAAATCCGTTTTTTCGAATTTCGGTCAAAAAATAATCAGTTTTATTGTCACAACTTTAAAAATAATTGTCTGAATTTGGAATGGTATACCTCGTTGCGTTCGTAATTAAATTTCCAATCGAACTGTGTTTTAAAATGGGAACTCTATTTTTTTGCCATTTCTTGCAAATTTTAACGATGTTACCCCTTACAAAAAATGCAAAAATTGACCCAAAAAAGAAATTCCCAAAAAGTGATAGGGATCGTTAGCATTGGTAATTAGCTGCTCAAAACAGTTATTCTTTCACGTTTATGATAATTTTTAGCAAAGTTATGATCAAAATGCCCATCAAAAATATTTCAATTTTTGCCAAAATCCGTTTTTTCGAATTTCGGTAAAAAAATAATCAGTTTTATTGTCACAACTTTAAAAATAATTGTCTGAATTTGGAATGGTATACCTCGTTGCGTTCGTAATTAAATTTCCAATCGAACTGTGTTTTAAAATGGGAACTCTATTTTTTTGCCATTTCTTGCAAATTTTAACGATGTTACCCCTTACAAAAAATGCAAAAATTGACCCAAAAAAGAAATTCCCAAAAAGTGATAGGGATCGTTAGCATTGGTAATTAGCTGCTCAAAACAGTTATTCTTTCACGTTTATGATAATTTTTAGCAAAGTTATGATCAAAATGCCCATCAAAAATATTTTAATTTTTGCCAAAATCCGTTTTTTCGAATTTCGGTCAAAAAATAATCAGTTTTATTGTCACAACTTTAAAAATAATTGTCTGAATTTGGAATGGTATACCTCGTTGCGTTCGTAATTAAATTTCCAATCGAACTGTGTTTTAAAATGGGAACTCTATTTTTTTGCCATTTCTTGCAAAAAATGCAAAAATGCAAAAATTGACCCAAAAAAGAAATTCCCAAAAAGTGATAGGGATCGTTAGCATTGGTAATTAGCTGCTCAAAACAGTTATTCTTTCACGTTTATGATAATTTTTAGCAAAGTTATGATCAAAATGCCCATCAAAAATATTTTATTTTTGCCAAAATCCGTTTTTTCGAATTTCGGTCAAAAAATAATCAGTTTTATTGTCACAACTTTAAAAATAATTGTCTGAATTTGGAATGGTATACCTCGTTGCGTTCGTAATTAAATTTCCAATCGAACTGTGTTTTAAAATGGGAACTCTATTTTTTTGCCATTTCTTGCAAATTTTAACGATGTTACCCCTTACAAAAAATGACCCAAAAAACCAAAAAAGAAATTCCCAAAAAGTGATAGGGATCGTTAGCATTGGTAATTAGCTGCTCAAAACAGTTATTCTTTCACGTTTATGATAATTTTTAGCAAAGTTATGATCAAAATGCCCATCAAAAATATTTTAATTTTTGCCAAAATCCGTTTTTTCGAATTTTTGTTTCAGTTTTATTGTCACAACTTTAAAAATAATTGTCTGAATTTGGAATGGTATACCTCGTTGCGTTCGTAATTAAATTTCCAATCGAACTGTGTTTTAAAATGGGAACTCTATTTTTTTGCCATTTCTTGCAAATTTTAACGATGTTACCCCTTACAAAAAATGCAAAAATTGACCCAAAAAAGAAATTCCCAAAAAGTGATAGGGATCGTTAGCATTGGTAATTAGCTGCTCAAAACAGTTATTCTTTCACGTTTATGATAATTTTTAGCAAAGTTATGATCAAAATGCCCATCAAAAATATTTTAATTTTTGCCAAAATCCGTTTTTTCGAATTTCGGTCAAAAAATAATCAGTTTTATTGTCACAACTTTAAAAATAATTGTCTGAATTTGGAATGGTATACCTCGTTGCGTTCGTAATTAAATTTCCAATCGAACTGTGTTTTAAAATGGGAACTCTATTTTTTTTTTTCTTGCAAAAAATTTCTTACAAAAAATGCAAAAATTGACCCAAAAAAGAAATTCCCAAAAAAGTGATAGGGATCGTTAGCATTGGTAATTAGCTGCTCAAAACAGTTATTCTTTCACGTTTATGATAATTTTTAGCAAAGTTATGATCAAAATGCCCATCAAAAATATTTTAATTTTTGCCAAAATCCGTTTTTTCGAATTTCGGTCAAAAAATAATCAGTTTTATTGCCACAACTTAAAAAATAATTGTCTGAATTTGGAATGGTATACCTCGTTGCGTTCGTAATTAAATTTCCAATCGAACTGTGTTTTAAAATGGGAACTCTATTTTTTTGCCATTTCTTGCAAAAAATGCAAAAATTGACCCAAAAAAGAAATTCCCAAAAAGTGATAGGGATCGTTAGCATTGGTAATTAGCTGCTCAAAACAGTTATTCTTTCACGTTTATGATAATTTTTAGCAAAGTTATGATCAAAATGCCCATCAAAAATATTTTAATTTTTGCCAAAATCCGTTTTTTCGAATTTCGGTCAAAAAATAATCAGTTTTATTGTCCACAACTTTAAAAATAATTGTCTGAATTTGGAATGGTATACCTCGTTGCGTTCGTAATTAAATTTCCAATCGAACTGTGTTTTAAAATGGGAACTCTATTTTTTTGCCATTTCTTGCAAAAAATGCAAAAAATTTGACCCAAAAAGAAATTCCCAAAAAGTGATAGGGATCGTTAGCATTGGTAATTAGCTGCTCAAAACAGTTATTCTTTCACGTTTATGATAATTTTTAGCAAAGTTATGATCAAAATGCCCATCAAAAATATTTTAATTTTTGCCAAAATCCGTTTTTTCGAATTTCGGTCAAAAAATAATCAGTTTTATTGCCACAACTTTAAAAATAATTGTCTGAATTTGGAATGGTATACCTCGTTGCGTTCGTAATTAAATTTCCAATCGAACTGTGTTTTAAAATGGGAACTCTATTTTTTTTTGCCATTTTCTTACAAAAAATGCAAAAATTGACCCAAAAAAGAAATTCCCAAAAAGTGATAGGGATCGTTAGCATTGGTAATTAGCTGCTCAAAACAGTTATTCTTTCACGTTTATGATAATTTTTAGCAAAGTTATGATCAAAATGCCCATCAAAAATATTTTAATTTTTGCCAAAATCCGTTTTTTCGAATTTCGGTCAAAAAATAATCAGTTTTATTGCCACAACTTTAAAAATAATTGTCTGAATTTGGAATGGTATACCTCGTTGCGTTCGTAATTAAATTTCCAATCGAACTGTGTTTTAAAATGGGAACTCTATTTTTTGCCATTTCTTGCAAAGTTTAACGATGTACCCCTTACAAAAAATGCAAAAATTGACCCAAAAAAGAAATTCCCAAAAAGTGATAGGGATCGTTAGCATTGGTAATTAGCTGCTCAAAACAGTTATTCTTTCACGTTTATGATAATTTTTAGCAAAGTTATGATCAAAATGCCCATCAAAAATATTTTAATTTTTGCCAAAATCCGTTTTTTCGAATTTCGGTCAAAAAATAATCAGTTTTATTGCCACAACTTTAAAAATAATTGTCTGAATTTGGAATGGTATACCTCGTTGCGTTCGTAATTAAATTTCCAATCGAACTGTGTTTTAAAATGGGAACTCTATTTTTTTGCCATTTCTTGCAAATTTTAACGATGTTACCCCTTACAAAAAAATGCAAAAAATTGACCCAAAAAAGAAATTCCCAAAAAGTGATAGGGATCGTTAGCATTGGTAATTAGCTGCTGCTCAAAACAGTTATTCTTTCACGTTTATGATAATTTTTAGCAAAGTTATGATCAAAAATGCCCATCAAAAATATTTTAATTTTTGCCAAAATCCGTTTTTTCGAATTTCGGTCAAAAAATAATCAGTTTTATTGCACAACTTTAAAAATAATTGTCTGAATTTGGAATGGTATACCTCGTTGCGTTCGTAATTAAATTTCCAATCGAACTGTGTTTTAAAATGGGAACTCTATTTTTTGCCATTTCTTGCAAATTTTAACGATGTTACCCTTACAAAAAATGCAAAAATTGACCCAAAAAAGAAATTCCCAAAAAGTGATAGGGATCGTTAGCATTGGTAATTAGCTGCTCAAAACAGTTATTCTTTCACGTTTATGATAATTTTTAGCAAAGTTATGATCAAAAATGCCCATCAAAAATATTTTAATTTTTGCCAAAATCCGTTTTTTCGAATTTCGGTCAAAAAATAAAATCAGTTTTTTTATGTCCAAAACTTTAAAAATAATTGTCTTTGAATTTTGGAATGGTATACCTCGTTGCGTTCGTAATTAAATTTCCAATCGAACTGGTGTTTTAAAATGGGAAAACTCTATTTTTTTGCCATTTCTTGCAAATTTTAACGATGTACCCCTTACCAAAAAATGCAAAAAATTGCACCCAAAAAAGAAAATTCCCAAAAAAGTGATAGGGATCGTTAGCATTGGTAATTAGCTGCTCAAAACAGTTATTCTTTCACGTTTATGATAATTTTTAGCAAAGTTATGATCAAAATGCCCATCAAAAATATTTTAATTTTTGCCAAAATCCGTTTTTTCGAATTTCGGTCAAAAAATAATCAGTTTTATTGCCACAACTTTAAAAATAATTGTCTGAATTTGGAATGGTATACCTCGTTGCGTTCGTAATTAAATTTCCATCGAACTGTGTTTTAAAATGGGAACTCTATTTTTTTGCCATTTCTTGCAAATTTTAACGATGTTACCCCTTACAAAAAATGCAAAAATTGACCCCAAAAAAGAAATTCCCAAAAAGTGATAGGGATCGTTAGCATTGGTAATTAGCTGCTCAAAACAGTTATTCTTTCACGTTTATGATAATTTTTAGCAAAGTTATGATCAAAATGCCCATCAAAAATATTTTAATTTTTGCCAAAATCCGTTTTTTCGAATTTCGGTCAAAAAATAATCAGTTTTATTGCCACAACTTTAAAAATAATTGTCTGAATTTGGAATGGTATACCTCGTTGCGTTCGTAATTAAATTTCCAATCGAACTGTGTTTTAAAATGGGAACTCTATTTTTTTGCCATTTCTTGCAAATTTTAACGATGTTACCCCTTACAAAAAATGCAAAAAATTGACCCAAAAAAGAAATTCCCAAAAAGTGATAGGGATCGTTAGCATTGGTAATTAGCTGCTCAAAACAGTTATTCTTTCACGTTTATGATAATTTTTAGCAAAGTTATGATCAAAATGCCCATCAAAAATATTTTAATTTTTGCCAAAATCCGTTTTTTCGAATTTCGGTCAAAAAATAATCAGTTTTATTGCCACAACTTTAAAAATAATTGTCTGAATTTGGAATGGTATACCTCGTTGCGTTCGTAATTAAATTTCCAATCGAACTGTGTTTTAAAATGGGAACTCTATTTTTTTGCCATTTCTTGCAAATTTTAACGATGTTACCCCTTACAAAAAATGCAAAAAATTGACCCAAAAAAGAAATTCCTAAAAAGTGATAGGGATCGTTAGCATTGGTAATTAGCTGCTCAAAAACAGTTATTCTTTCACGTTTATGATAATTTTTAGCAAAGTTATGATCAAAAATGCCCATCAAAAATATTTTAATTTTTGCCAAAATCCGTTTTTTCGAATTTCGGTCAAAAAATAATCAGTTTTATTGCCACAACTTTAAAAATAATTGTCTGAATTTGGAAATGGTATACCTCGTTGCGTTCGTAATTAAATTTCCAATCGAAACTGTGTTTTAAAATGGGAACTCTATTTTTTTGCCATTTCTTGCAAATTTAACGATGTTACCCCTTACAAAAAATGCAAAAATTGACCCAAAAAGAAATTCCCAAAAAGTGATAGGGATCGTTAGCATTGGTAATTAGCTGCTCAACAAAACAGTTATTCTTTCACGTTTATGATAATTTTTAGCAAAGTTATGATCAAAATGCCCATCAAAAATATTTTAATTTTTGCCAAAATCCGTTTTTTTCGAATTTCGGTCAAAAAATAATCAGTTTTATTGCCACAACTTTTAAAAATAATTGTCTGAATTTGGAATGGTATACCTCGTTGCGTTCGTAAATTAAATTTCCAATCGAACTGTGTTTTAAAATGGGAACTCTATTTTTTTGCCATTCTTGCAAATTTTAACGATGTTACCCCTTACAAAAAATGCAAAAATTGACCCAAAAAAGAAATTCCCAAAAAGTGATAGGGATCGTTAGCATTGGTAATTAGCTGCTCAAAAACAGTTATTCTTTCACGTTTATGATAATTTTTAGCAAAGTTATGATCAAAATGCCCATCAAAAATATTTTAATTTTTGCCAAAATCCGTTTTTTCGAATTTCGGTCAAAAAATAATCAGTTTATTGCCACAAACTTTAAAAATAATTGTCTGAATTTGGAATGGTATACCTCGTTGCGTTCGTAATTAAAATTTCCAATCGAACTGTGTTGTAAAATGGGAACTCTATTTTTTTTGCCATTTCTTGCAAATTTTAACGATGTTACCCCTTACAAAAAATGCAAAAATTGACCAAAAAAAGAAATTCCAAAAAGTGATAGGGATCGTTAGCATTGGTATTAGCTGCTCAAAACAGTTATTCTTTCACGTTTATGATAATTTTTAGCAAAGTTATGATCAAAATGCCCATCAAAAATATTTTAATTTTTGCCAAAAATCCGTTTTTTTCGAATTTCGGTCAAAAAATAATCAGTTTTATTGCCACAACTTTAAAAATAATTGTCTGAATTTGGAAATGGTATACCTCGTTGCGTTCGTAATTAAATTTCCAATCGAACTGTGTTTTAAAAATGGGAACTCTATTTTTTGCCATTTCTTGCAAATTTTAACGATGTTACCCCTTACAAAAAAATGCAAAAATTGACCCAAAAAAGAAATTCCCAAAAAGTGATAGGGATCGTTAGCATTGGTAATTAGCTGCTCAAAACAGTTATTCTTTCACGTTATGATAATTTTTAGCAAAGTTATGATCAAAATGCCCATCAAAAATATTTTAATTTTTGCCAAAATCCGTTTTTTCGAATTTCGGTCAAAAAATAATCAGTTTTATTGCCACAACTTTAAAAATAATTGTCTGAATTTGGAATGGTATACCTCGTTGCGTTCGTAATTAAATTTCCAATCGAACTGTGTTTTAAAATGGGAACTCTATTTTTTTGCCATTTCTTGCAAATTTTAACGATGTTACCCCTTACAAAAAATGCAAAAATTGACCCAAAAAAGAAATTCCCAAAAAGTGATAGGGATCGTTAGCATTGGTAATTAGCTGCTCAAAAACAGTTATTCTTTCACGTTTATGATAATTTTTAGCAAAGTTATGATCAAAAATGCCCATCAAAAATATTTTATTTTTGCCAAAATCCGTTTTTTCGAATTTCGGTCAAAAAATAATCAGTTTTATTGCCACAACTTTAAAAAATAATTGTCTGAATTTGGAATGGTATACCTCGTTGCGTTCGTAATTAAATTTCCAATCGAACTGTGTTTTAAAATGGGGAACTCTATTTTTTTGCCATTTCTTGCAAAGTTTAACGATGTTACCCTTACAAAAAATGCAAAAATTGACCCAAAAAAGAAATTCCCAAAAAGTGATAGGGATCGTTAGCATTGGTAATTAGCTGCTCAAAACAGTTATTCTTTCACGTTTATGATAATTTTTAGCAAAGTTATGATCAAAATGCCCATCAAAAAATATTTTAATTTTTGCCAAAATCCGTTTTTTCGAATTTCGGTCAAAAAAAAATAATCAGTTTTATTGCCACAACTTTAAAAAATAATTGTCTGAATTTGGAATGGTATACCTCGTTGCGTTCGTAATTAAATTTCCAACGAACTGTGTTTTTTAAAATGGGAACTCTATTTTTTTGCCATTTCTTGCAAATTTTAACGATGTTACCCTTACAAAAAATGCAAAAAAATTGACCAAAAAAAAGAAATTCCCAAAAAGTGATAGGGATCGTTAGCATTGGTAATTAGCTGCTCAAAAACAGTTATTCTTTCACGTTTATGATAATTTTTAGCAAAGTTATGATCAAAATGCCCATCAAAAATATTTTAATTTTTGCCAAAATCCGTTTTTCGAATTTCGGTCAAAAAATAATCAGTTTTTTATGCCACAACTTTAAAAATAATTGTCTGAATTTGGAATGGTATACCTCGTTGCGTTCGTAATTAAATTTCCAATCGAACTGTGTTTTAAAATGGGAACTCTATTTTTTTGCCATTTCTTGCAAATTTTAACGATGTTACCCCTTACAAAAAATGCAAAAATTGACCCAAAAAAAGAAATTCCCAAAAAGTGATAGGGATCGTTAGCATTGGTAATTAGCTGCTCAAAACAGTTATTCTTTCACGTTTATGATAATTTTTTAGCAAAGTTATGATCAAAATGCCCATCAAAAATATTTTAATTTTGCCAAAATCCGTTTTTTCGAATTTCGGTCAAAAAATAATCAGTTTTATTGCCACAACTTTAAAAATAATTGTCTGAATTTGGAATGGTATTACCTCGTTGCGTTCGTAATTAAATTTCCAATCGAACTGTGTTTTAAAATGGGAACTCTATTTTTTTGCCATTTCTTGCAAATTTTAACGATGTTACCCCTTACAAAAAATGCAAAAATTGACCCAAAAAAGAAAATCCCAAAAAGTGATAGGGATCGTTAGCATTGGTAATTAGCTGCTCAAAACAGTTATTCTTTCACGTTTATGATAATTTTTAGCAAAGTTATGATCAAAAATGCCCATCAAAAATATTTTAATTTTTGCCAAAAAAATCCGTTTTTTCGAATTTCGGTCAAAAAATAATCAGTTTTATTGTCACAACTTTAAAAATAATTGTCTGAATTTGGAATGGTATACCTCGTTGCGTTCGTAATAAAATTTCCAATCGAACTGTGTTTTAAAATGGGAACTCTATTTTTTTGCCATTTCTTGCAAAATTTTAACGATGTTACCCCTTACAAAAAAATGCAAAAATTGACCCAAAAAAGAAATTCCCAAAAAGTGATAGGGATCGTTAGCATTGGTAATTAGCTGCTCAAAACAGTTATTCTTTCACGTTTATGATAAATTTTTAGCAAAGTTATGATCAAAATGCCATCAAAAATATTTTAATTTTTGCCAAAATCCGTTTTTTCGAATTTCGGTCAAAAAATAATCAGTTTTATTGCCACAACTTTAAAAAATAATTGTCTGAATTTGGAATGGTATACCTCGTTGCGTTCGTAATTAAATTTCCAATCGAACTGTGTTTAAAATGGGAACTCTATTTTTTTGCCATTTCTTGCAAATTTAAAAACGATTGTTACCCCTTACAAAAAATGCAAAAATTGACCCAAAAAAGAAATTCCCAAAAAGTGATAGGGATCGTTAGCATTGGTAATTAGCTGCTCAAAAACAGTTATTCTTTCACGTTTATGATAATTTTTAGCAAAGTTATGATCAAAATGCCCATCAAAAAATATTTTTAATTTTTGCCAAAATCCGTTTTTTCGAATTTCGGTCAAAAAAATAATCAGTTTTATTGCCACAACTTTAAAAATAATTGTCTGAATTTGGAATGGTATACCTCGTTGCGTTCGTAATTAAATTTCCAATCGAACTGTGTTTTAAAATGGGAACTCTATTTTTTTGCCATTTCTTGCAAATTTTAACGATGTTACCCCTTACAAAAAAATGCAAAAATTGACCCAAAAAAGAAATTCCCAAAAAAGTGATAGGGATCGTTAGCATTGGTAATTAGCTGCTCAAAACAGTTATTCTTTCACGTTTATGATAATTTTTAGCAAAGTTATGATCAAAATGCCCATCAAAAAAATATTTAATTTTTGCCAAAATCCGTTTTTTCGAATTTCGGTCAAAAAATAATCAGTTTTATTGTCACAACTTTAAAAATAATTGTCTGAATTTGGAATGGTATACCTCGTTGCGTTTCGTAATTAAATTTCCAATCGAACTGTGTTTTAAAATGGGAAACTCTATTTTTTTGCCATTTCTTGCAAAATTTAACGATGTTACCCCTTACAAAAAATGCAAAAATTGACCCAAAAAAGAAATTCCCAAAAAGTGATAGGGATCGTTAGCATTGGTAATTAGCTGCTCAAAAACAGTTATTCTTTTCACGTTTATGATAATTTTTAGCAAAGTTATGATCAAAATGCCCATCAAAAATATTTTAATTTTTGCCAAAAAATCCGTTTTTTCGAATTTCGGTCAAAAAAATAATCAGTTTTATGTCACACCTTTAAAAATTTAAAAAATAATTGTCTGAATTTGGAATGGTATACCTCGTTGCGTTCGTAATTAAATTCCAATCGAACTGTGTTTTAAAATGGGAACTCATATTTTTTTGCCATTTCTTGCAAATTTTAACGATGTTACCCCTTACAAAAAAATGCAAAAAATTGACCAAAAAAGAAATTCCCAAAAAGTGATAGGGATCGTTAGCATTGGTAATTAGCGCTCAAAAAACAGTTATTCTTTCACGTTTATGATAATTTTTAGCAAAGTTATGATCAAAATGCCCATCAAAAATATTTTAACTTTTGCCAAAATCCGTTTTTTCGAATTTCGGTCAAAAAATAATCAGTTTTATTGTCACAACTTTAAAAAATAATTGTCTGAATTTGGAATGGTATACCTCGTTGCGTTCGTAATTAAATTTCAATCGAAACTGTGTTTTAAAATGGGAACTCTTATTTTTTTGCCATTTCTTGCAAATTTTAACGATGTTACCCCCTTACAAAAATACAAAAAATGCAAAAATTGGACCCAAAAAAGAAATTCCCAAAAAGTGATAGGGATCGTTAGCATGGTAATTAGCTGCTCAAAACAGTTATTCTTTCACGTTTATGATAATTTTTAGCAAAGTATGATCAAAATGCCCATCAAAAAATATTTTAATTTTTGCCAAAAATCCGTTTTTTCGAATTTCGGTCAAAAAATAATCAGTTTTATGTCACAACTTTTAAAAATAATTGTCTGAATTTGGAATGGTATACCTCGTTGCGTTCGTAATTAAATTTCCAATCGAACTGTGTTTTAAAATGGGAACTCTATTTTTTTGCCATTTCTTGCAAATTTTAACGATGTTACCCCTTACAAAAAATGCAAAAATTGACCCAAAAAAGAAATTCCCAAAAAGTGATAGGGATCGTTAGCATTGGTAATTAGCTGCTCAAAACAGTTATTCTTTCACGTTTATGATAATTTTTTAGCAAAGTTATGATCAAAAATGCCCATCAAAAATATTTTAATTTTTGCCAAAATCCGTTTTTCGAATTCGGTCAAAAAAATAATCAGTTTTATTGTCACAACTTTAAAAATAATTGTCTGAATTTGGAATGGTATACCTCGTTGCGTTCGTAATTAAATTTCCAATCGAACTGTGTTTTTAAAATGGGAACTCTATTTTTTTGCCATTTCTTGCAAATTTAACGATGTTACCCCTTACAAAAAATGCAAAAATTGACCCAAAAAAGAAAATCCCAAAAAGTGATAGGGATCGTTAGCATTGGTAATTAGCTGCTCAAAAACAGTTATTCTTTCACGTTTTATGATAATTTTTAGCAAAGTTATGATCAAAATGCCCATCAAAAATATTTTAATTTTTGCCAAAATCCGTTTTTTCGAATTTCGGTCAAAAAATAATCAGTTTTTATGTCACACACTTTAAAAATAATTGTCTGAATTTGGAATGGTATACCTCGTTGCGTTCGTAATTAAATTTCCAATCGAAACTGTGTTTTTTAAAATGGGAACTCTATTTTTTTGCCATTTCTTGCAAATTTTAACGATGTTACCCCTTACAAAAAAATGCAAAAATTGACCCAAAAAAGAAATTCCCAAAAAGTGATAGGGATCGTTAGCATTGGTAATTAGTGCTGTCAAAACAGTTATTCTTTCACGTTTATGATAATTTTTAGCAAAGTTATGATCAAAATGCCCATCAAAAATATTTTAATTTTGCCAAAATCCGTTTTTTCGAATTTCGGTCAAAAAAATAATCAGTTTTATTGTCACAACTTTAAAAATAATTGTCTGAATTTGGAATGGTATACCTCGTTGCGTTCGTAATTAAATTTCCAATCGAACTGTGTTTTAAAATGGGAACTCTATTTTTTTGCCATTTCTTGCAAATTTTAACGATGTTACCCCTTACAAAAAATGCAAAAATTGACCCAAAAAAGAAATTCCCAAAAAGTGATAGGGATCGTTAGCATTGGTAATTAGCTGCTCAAAACAGTTATTCTTTCACGTTTATGATAATTTTTAGCAAAGTTATGATCAAAATGCCCATCAAAAATATTTTAATTTTTGCCAAAATCCGTTTTTTCGAATTTCGGTCAAAAAAATAATCAGTTTTATTGCCACAACTTTAAAAATAATGTCTCTGAATTTGGAATGGTATACCTCGTTGCGTTCGTAATTAAATTTCCAATCGAACTGTGTTTTAAAATGGGAACTCTATTTTTTGCCATTTCTTGCAAATTTTAACGATGTTACCCCTTACAAAAAATGCAAAAAATTGACCCAAAAAAGAAATTCCCAAAAAGTGATAGGGATCGTTAGCATTGGTAATTAGCTGCTCAAAAACAGTTATTCTTTCACGTTTATGATAATTTTTTAGCAAAGTTATGATCAAAATGCCCATCAAAAATTATTTAATTTTTGCCAAAATCCGTTTTTTCGAATTTCGGTCAAAAAATAATCAGTTTTATTGCCACAACTTTAAAAAAAATAATTGGTCTGAATTTGGAATGGAATACCTCGTTGCGTTCGTAATTTAAATTTCCAATCGAACTGTGTTTTAAAAATGGGAAACTCTATTTTTTGCCATTTTCTTGCAAATTTTTAAAAAAAACGATGTTACCCCTTACAAAAAATGCAAAAAATTTACCCAAAAAAAGAAATTCCCAAAAAGTGATAGGGATCGTTAGCATTGGTAATTAGCTGCTCAAAACAGTTATTCTTTCACGTTTATGATAATTTTTAGCAAAGTTATGATCAAAATGCCCATCAAAAAATTTTAATTTTTTGCCAAAATCCGTTTTTTTCGAATTTCGGTCAAAAAATAATCAGTTTTATTGCAAAACTTTAAAAATAATTGTCTGAATTGGAATGGTATACCTCGTTGCGTTCGTAATTAAATTTCCAAATCGAACTGTGTTTTAAAATGGGAACTCTATTTTTTTGCCATTTCTTGCAAATTTTAACGATGTTACACCTTACAAAAAATGCAAAAAATGACCCAAAAAAGGAAATTCCCAAAAAGTGATAGGGATCGTTAGCATTGGTAATTAGCTGCTCAAAAAACAGTTATTCTTTCACGTTTTATGATAATTTTTAGCAAAGTTATGATCAAAATGCCCATCAAAAAATATTTTTAATTTTTGCCAAAATCCGTTTTTTCGAATTTCGGTCAAAAAATAATCAGTTTTATTGCCACAACTTTAAAAAATAATTGTCTGAATTTGGAATGGTATACCTCGTTGCGTTCGTAATTAAATTTCCAATCGAACTGTTGTTTTAAAATGGGAACTCTATTTTTTTGCCATTTCTTGCAAATTTTAACGATGTTACCCCTTTACAAAAAATGCAAAAATTGACCCAAAAAAAGAAATTCCCAAAAAAGTGATAGGGATCGTTAGCATTGGTAATTAGCTGCTCAAAACAGTTATTCTTTCACGTTTTATGATAATTTTTTAGCAAAAGTTATGATCAAAATGCCCATCAAAAATATTTTAATTTTTGCCAAAATCCGTTTTTTCGAATTTCGGTCAAAAAATAATCAGTTTTATTGCCACAACTTTAAAAATAATTGTCTGAATTTTGGAATGGTATACCTCGTTGCGTTCGTAATTAAATTTCCCAATCGAACTGTGTTTTAAAATGGGAACTCTATTTTTTTGCCATTTCTTGCAAATTTTAACGATGTTACCCTTACAAAAATGCAAAAAATTGACCCAAAAAAGAAATTCCCAAAAAGTGATAGGGATCGTTAGCATTGGTAATTAGCTGCTCAAAAACAGTTATTCTTTCACGTTTATGATAATTTTTAGCAAAGTTATGATCAAAATGCCCATCAAAAAATATTTTAATTTTTGCCAAAATCCGTTTTCGAATTTCGGTCAAAAAATAATCAGTTTTATTGCAACTTTAAAAATAATTGTCTGAATTTGGAATGGTATACCTCGTTGCGTTCGTAATTAAATTTCCAATCGAACTGTGTTTTAAAATGGGAACTCTATTTTTTGCCATTTCTTGCAAATAATTTAACGATGTTACCCCTTACAAAAAATGCAAAAAACACCCAAAAAAAGAAATTCCCAAAAAAAAGTGATGGGATCGTAGCATTGGTAATTAGCTGCTCAAAAACAGTTATTCTTTCACGTTTATGATAATTTTAGCAAAGGTATGATCAAAAATGCCCATCAAAAATATTTTAATTTTTGCCAAAAATCCGTTTTTTCGAATTTCGGTCAAAAAAATAAATCAGTTTTATTGCCACAACTTTAAAAATAATTGTCTGAATTTGGAATGGTATACCTCGTTGCGTTCGTAATTAAATTTCCAATCGAACTGTGTTTTAAAATGGGAAACTCTATTTTTTTGCCATTTCTTGCAAATTTTAACGATGTTACCCCTTACAAAAAATGCAAAAATTGACCCAAAAAAGAAATTCCCAAAAAGTGATAGGGATCGTTAGCATTGGTAATTAGCTGCTCAAAACAGTTATTCTTTCACGTTTATGATAATTTTTAGCAAAGTTATGATCAAAAATGCCCATCAAAAAAATATTTTAATTTTGCCAAAAATCCGTTTTTTCGAATTTCGGTCAAAAAAATAATCAGTTTTATTGTCCACAACTTTAAAAATAATTGTCTGAATTTGGAATGGTATACCTCGTTGCGTTCGTAATTAAATTTCCAATCGAACTGTGTTTTAAAATGGGAACTCTATTTTTTTGCCATTTCTTGCCAAATTTTAACGATGTTACCCCTTACAAAAAAATGCAAAAAATTGACCCAAAAAAGAAAATTCCCAAAAAGTGATAGGGATCGTTAGCATTGGTAATTAGCTGCTCAAAACAGTTATTCTTTCACGTTTATGATAATTTTTAGCAAAGTTAATGATCAAAATTGCCCATCAAAAATATTTTAATTTTTGCCAAAATCCGTTTTTTTTTCGAATTTCGGTCAAAAAATAATCAGTTTTATTGCCACAACTTTAAAAATAATTGTCTGAATTTGGAATGGTATACCTCGTTGCGTTCGTAATTAAA